>JARFXV010000287.1:612500-1353855 GCA_031761425.1 Cosmopolites sordidus
ATGCGCAGGACTTTCTGTCTCGTCTTGTAATGCCAAGCATACATCTTTCCATTCCCCTCTGTGCCACCCGAAGTTTTTGAATTGATTGCGATGTGAGTGTCCAGGTTTCACTTCCGTATGTCATAACGGGTAGAACGCACTGATCGAATACTTTTCTTTTCAGGCAAAGTGGGAGTCTGCTCTTAAACACTATGTTGAGCCTACCAAATGCCAGCCAGCCACATTTAACACGCCGTTCCACCTCCCGGGCGGTATTCCCCTCCATGGATATCCTCTGCCCAAGATATACAAAGCTGTCCACAATCTCTAAATCCCTTCCTAAAACTGAAATTCTTCTATCCTGAGCGAAGTTATTGAACATAACCTGACTCTTTTTCAGGTTTATTTTCAAGCCAAATGATTCGCCAGCCCTTTGCAGTTCTTGTATGCGTCTTTGCAGCTCCTCTGGGTCTTGTGAAATGAGAATAATATCATCTGCAAATCTAAGATGGTTTAAGTTTGCACCATTGATCCTTACCCCATCCTGCTCCCAATCCAGTTTACGGAACACTTCTTCAAGGCCAGCCGAGAAAAGAATAGGCGATATTGCGTCACCCTGCCGTACACCTCGTTCTATATTAATTCCCACTTCAAGATCATCAAGGTGAATTGTGGCTGTAGCTCCATCATATATCGATTCTAATAGGTTTACATAGGCTCTCTCTACACCTTGGCTAAGCAGTGCATTCATTATCGCATGCTTTGAGATGGAATCAAATGCTTTTTCGTAGTCGATAAAAGCCAAGCACAGTGGCATGGTGTATTCGTTGTGCCTTTCTATGACCTGCTGTACAACCTGGATGTGATCCATTGTACTGAATCCACTTCTGAATCCTGCTTGTTCTCTTGGTTGTGCGTCATTCAGTTTTTTTAATATTCTTTTAGAAATTATCTTAGTGAAAACTTTGTACATCACTGATAGGAGGCTTATTGGACGGTAGTTCTTTAAATCTTCCTGTGCTCCTTTTTTATGTAAAAGGATCACTTCTGCATTTTTCCATAAGTCAGGTACTTTTTGTTCTTTGAGGCATTTTGAGTATAATTTTGCCAGTGTTTTATGTAACGTCCGACCACCAGCTTTTAGCATTTCGACAGTTACACTATCCTTTCCTGGAGCCTTGCCGTTCTTCATCAATTCTATAGCATTTGTCACTTCCTCCACTAGGATATCTGGTATTATATATTGTTCTTCCGTGGGTATTGCTGTCCCTGACTGGCTCTGATCTTCATATAACTGGGAATAAAACCTTCTGACAATCTCTAACATTTGGGTACGCGTCCTGCACACTGTGCCATCCTCACGCTTTAAAGCATATATTTGCGTTCTTTTGTTTCTCAGCTTCTGTTTAGCTTTGTTAATTCCTTTGTTTTCTTCCAGGGTTTTTTGCACTAGCTGCATATTGAATCGGCGCGTGTCCTCTCTGATACGTTTTCTTATAGTTTTGCAGAGCTCAGTGTACTCGACCCTGCCAAAAGAACTACCTGCATTTCTCATTGCTCGCCGTTTCTTCATTAAATCAATGGTCTCACTGGAGATTTTTGTTTGTTTGAGACATTTTTCCTCTGGTGCTATTGAAGCAGCCGTTTGAAGTACATTGTTGGCGATTTCTTCATATTGAACTGATATTTCCACCTCCTCTGGATCTTGTAACGCAGCAAACCGGTTTGACAAAGCAATCTCAAAATCGCTTCCTCTCTCCAGCAGTTTTCCAGAATCTACCTTGCCCTTCTTTGATCTTACCATTTTTTCGCGCTCTTTTCGACAGTCAATCCGAACCCTTGCTCGTACAATTCGGTGGTCACTTCCAACATTAAAATTGTTAAGGACAGTACAATTGGTAAATATTGTTTTATCGTTGGTCATGATGTAGTCAATTTCGTTTGTGAGCCCAGATGGACTTTTCCATGTCCATTTTCTGTTGATATTTTTCTTATAGAATGAATTCATAATATATAGTTCTTGTCCTTCAGCAAAATCAACTAATCTGTCACCTCTATTGTCTCGCTCACCAGTTCCATATGGGCCAGTTGCATTTTCGTCTGTTCTTGTTGTTCCAATTCTGGCATTAAAATCACCCATCAGGATTTTGTACCTACATTTCTCCTTGTATAAAAGCTGGGCCACATCATCATAAAATTCCTCAATTTCCTCATCTTTATGGCTTATAGTTGGTGCATAAGCTTGGACGATTTGAAGCCTAAACTTTTTATTCAGCTGAATGACGCATTGGGCTAATCGGTCGGATGTACTTTCAAATTTTACCACACTGTCCTTCAGCTTTCGATTGATGAGGAATCCTATTCCGCCACATCGGCCATTTTCCGTACCTCGAGTGTAGAGTACGTGTCCAGTTGGTTCCAGTTTGATTAACTCTTCACCCTTCCTTCGTGTTTCACAGAGCCCAATAATATCCCAATGTATGTTGTCAAGTTCGATTAACAGTTCTTGCAATCGGGCCTCTGTTTTCATAGTCCGTATATTTAACGTTGCAATGTCAAAAGTCCAATGGCAGCCTGATCTAACCCGGTGATTCTTAGCACCCTCTGCCTTGGGGCAGGTCTTCCCGCTGCCGTAGGTAGTTGCCCCTTGGCCTCCGGGGAATGAGGGCCGTGTTTGAGGTTGTACTGTCATAGTTCAACATACTGAAATACCATGTTGAAGGTATGGACCGTAATCTGCCACGCTGGTCGGCAGATTTGGGATCATGTTAGTCTGAGGCCTCCGCTTTGACCTGTCCGCCAGGGGTGACCCTCCCAGGAGCATAGACTCCAGACGGCATAACTCAAAGCTTCATTGCCCTACTCAAACCCCTTTACCACGTCAAGGTCTGATCCACAAAGGGGTATATATATATATATATATATATATATATATATATATATATATATATATATATATATATATATATACATACATATATATATATATATAAATATATATATATACATATACATATATATATATATATATATATATATATATATATATATATATATATATATATATATATATATATATATATATATATATATATATATACATATACATATACATATACATATACATATACATATACATACATTCTTGTTGACGTTATAGTCACAGAAGACCCAAAAAGGTGTCTGAAAAAGTCATAAGGATTTTCAATGAAGACATATTATGCTTTTTTGTTTCAAAAGGGCAAGATATATATATATATATATATATATATATATATATATATATATATATATATATATATATATATATGTATGTATGTATATATATATATATATATATATATATATATATATATATATATATATATATATATATATATATATATATGTATGTATGTATATATATATATATATATATATATATATATATATATATATATATATATATATATATATATATATATATATATATATATATATATATATATATATATATATATACATACATATATATATATATATATATATACATATACATATATATATATATATATATATATATATATATATATATATATATATATATATATACATATACATATACATATACATATACATATACATACATTCTTGTTGACGTTATAGTCACAGAAGACCCAAAAAGGTGTCTGAAAAAGTCATAAGGATTTTCAATGAAGACATATTATGCTTTTTTGTTTCAAAAGGGCAAGAATGCATTCCGAACAAAAACTTTACCGAGAGAATTCTGTCACGGTGCAAAGGTAGTTTGGCGATTCGTGTACGGAGATTTTGACCTGGAAGACCAGCATTGGCGACTCTGGCCGTTTCTCAAGCACTGATGTCAAGGAAATAAAGACCAAATAATAGCCGAAGATCCACGCACCATGGTTCGTAGGACAGCAGATAAGTTAAATATTGATAAATAGACCGTTTTTGACTATCTAAAAAAGAAGGGTACGTCTGCCGATACGATGTCTAGGCCCCTCTCGAACTTAGTGGCTAAAAACTGCTGAACGAATCATTTTCGAAACGGATTGTAACTGATTATGAATGTGGATTGTGCACAACAAGATGCAACGAAAAAAATTATTGGGGTTGTCAGGATAAGAGGTTTTGAGTACGACGAAAGATGATATTCATCCGAAGATAATTATGTTTTGCATTAGGTGGGATTGGAAGGGTCCATACATTTTGAGCTTCCTCCAGGCAACCAAACTATCAATACCGACCCGTACTATATACAATTATATAGAGCAATTGAAGAAAAACGACCAGAATTATCAAACAGAAAAGGCGTCGTGTGTCATCATGAAAATGCGTGGACACACATTTCAGTCAGGACCCAGAAAAAATTGTTGAGCTTTAGTTGGGATGTTTTGCCTCATCCACCTTACTGGCTAGACATCGCACCCTCGGACTACTATGTATTCCGCTCCCTTCCAAATTGTTTAAATGGAGAATCATTTAAAATGGAAGAAGTGGTGAAAAATAACCTGTTGATATTTCTTGGCAACAAAAATGGTAATTAAACAACTAAATAAAAATTTACATAAACTATTTGCTTGTATTTTTCTTTTAAAAAATCTTATGAACTTTTGGAACAACCCGATATATTTTTATCAAAGCAGAGTTACTAATAGTCCTAAAGAATGAATTCTGTACTGGAAAACTTTTAATTTTCACGAAGACAAGGAACTAACAAAATAGTGTACAATTAAATATTTATTTTTTAATACCCCTGGTATCTTATTATTGGTATTATTGAAAACAAGGAAACATTAATTATGAAAATAAAGTATACTCTGTGTTCTGTTATACAGCAGAAAGAACCAAACCCTTGTTAGCAAATGTTTAGAGTAACAATATTCCTCAAAATACCCATTCCATGGGCAATTAAAAGCACATGCTGCCGTTATAAATTCTCAAAACTCAATAAACTTTAATACCGATTTTTACATTAGAATGTTGGGCAATAAATTTATTAAGTATCCATTACCAAAGGAAAATGAATGTTTATTCCATATTAGTTTTAGGCTTTAGGTTTGTGAGATATATATCACTGCATAAAACCAACTTCTGCAGATAGATTTTACTCAAAAGGGGAGGTTTATAAAAATCCATTCTATTATGCGGTTTTTTGAACACAACATCGTAAAATCGAAAAAAATATCACCGATATTGTATTAAATTCCAAAGCCCAAAGTCGAACAACTGTATATATCGAATAAATCCAAGAAAATCTTTGTTCTTTGACAGGCTTCATTTGTCTCATTTAATACAGTTGATTGAGTTAATCAGAAACACAACCCCGAAGTACATGAAAAATGTTTTTCAATATCAGTTTGCCGTCGCTGTAATATCTCCCCCATACATTCAATTTTTTACCTAATATGTTCTGGAGAACCAACAATATTTGAATATACATTTTTTATTATGTGACTTACTATTAGTTACACGTTTTTCGAACAAAAATCTAGTTAAAAAGGGCATAAATGGATGTCTTAACAGTGACAAACTAAAAATATACTCACTCTATTGCATATCTAGAACACAAAAACTGATACACTATTTGCTTGTTTACCTTTGTTATCTGAATGCAACTGCAGAAAATGGGCAAAAGTAAAAAAATTACTCTGAGGCATTTTTTTGTTTGCTACTAATCTAAACTGTATTCTTGTAAAGGATTATCCATTTTATGCTTCGGAAAGTAAAATTTAAAAAAGAACTGAGATTTCGAGGATTTTTTTTTAAATTTTATTTCTTTTTCACACATTTCGGCTGGTATCTCGACCATGACTTGACGAATGTTGGTTTTCAACTGCTCAAGACTTTGAGGATTGTCTACGTAAACACGATCTTTCGCGTAGCCCCACAAAAAAAAGTCCAACGGCGTCAAATCGCATGATATCGGCGTCCAATTGATATCACCAAATCTCGAAATTTTGCGGCTTAGGAACTTTTCGCGCAATAAAGCCAAAATTGGTCATGTTGTGTGGCTTGTGGCGCCATCTTGTTTGAACCACATATTGCTCACATCGAAATCTTGAATTTCTGCCTAAAAATAATCGGTTATCATACGGCTATAGCGCTCAGAATTGACGTTAACGGTCACTTCTTATTTGTTTTCGAATTTTAAATTCGATAAGTCGTACTTTTTGGAGGGCATAAAAAGGCATAAAATCATGTACTGTGTTTCAAAATAAATCGATTTTTTAATTAAAAATGAATATTTAATTTATAAACTATCTGAATTCCTCTGCCCACATGAGACCGCCATCATTAGAATCGATCAACGGATAATCAAGTTACAGCGTGACGTTAAAGTGACACTAGCTTTTTGTCACCTCGTCACAAGAACACGATAGAACAACGAGCTAATATTAAAATTTGTTTCAAGCTCGGTAAAATTTTATAGAAACATTTGAATTGATGAAAAATATTTATGGTGATGATTGTTTATCCCGTACACGCGTGTTCGAGTGGTATAAACGATTCCAAGATGGTCGTGATGTTTTGGATTCAGCTAGGCCGACCAAAAAACAAAAATCGCGATGAGTTGGTGGAGAAATGCGTGAGATGACCGCCTACGATGCGAGTTCGACTGTGAGATGGATAGCAGAGCAATTAAGTAAGACCTGAAATATGATTAACGAAATTTTGAATGAATTTTGATTTTGAAGTCTCGCGTTGAACATTGCAAGGACTTTATTATAACAACCAGACTGAAGTGCACATTTCTGGAATCGATTGTAACTGGTGGTGAAACTTGGTGTTTCAAGTACAACCCTCAAACAAAGCACCAAAGTGCTACGTGGAAGTCCCCAGGCTATCCGATGTCGACAAAATTGCTTTTCCAGAAGTCACGAGAGAAGACAATGTTGATTTGTGTTTACGACTCTAAAGGTATTATACTTCGAGAATACATTCCACTTCCAGAGTCAATATGTCACTGGTGAATATTATCTGGGTGTTATGGAGCGTTTGTGGAATAGAGTCATGCGAGTGAGGACCAAATATCGAGCGCAGGGAAGTTGGTTTTTGTTGCACGATAATGCACTATCTCACAAGACCGTCACTGTTAGCGAATTTTTGGCGGAAAAAAAAGTATGTGTGCTTCAGCAGCCTTCGTATTCGCCTGATTTATTTCCATGTGGCTATTTTCTGTCCCCAAAACTTAAACTGCCCATGAGAGAAAGGTTATTAAGGCGATCCCGAAAAATATCAAAAAAATCTGGGGGCCAATATTCTTAACGATGTCGTCCCATCGCCTCGCTATATGGCCTGGCCATTTCCACTTCAATTCCTTTACTCTTCCAATAATGTCACACACTTTTGTTTGTTACCTGGTCCATGTGCAGGGCTTTCTGTTTCGTCTAGTAATGCCAAGCATAAATCTTTCCATTCCCCTCTGTGCTACTCGACGTTTTTGAACTGACTGTGATGTGAGTGTCCAGGTCTCACTTCCGTATGTCACAACGGGCAGGACACATTGATCAAAGACTTTTCTTTTCAGGCAAAGTGGTAGTTTGCTGTTAAACACTATGTTGAGCCTGCCAAATGCCTTCCAGCCATATTTAACGCATCGTTTCACCTCCCGGACGGTATCCCCTTTCATTGAAACCGTCTGCCCAAGATATATATAGTGATTCACAACCTCCAAATCCCTTCCTAAAATAGAAATCCTTTTTTCCTCAGCAAATTTATTGAACATGACCTGACTCTTCTTCTGGTTTATTTTCAAGCCAAATAGTTCTCCAGCCCTTTGCAGCTCTTGTACGTGTCTTTGCAGCTTCTCTGGATCTTGTGAAAGAAGAACGATATGATCTGCGAATCTAAGATGATTTAAGTATGCACCATTAATCCTTATTCCAATCCAGATTACTGAACACTGCTTCCAGGCAGGCTGAGAAAAAAGAGGTGATATTGCGTCACTCTGCCATACGCCCCGCTCTATATTTATTCCAACCACAAGATCGTCAAGGTGACTGTCGTTGTAGCTTCATCATATATGGATCCCAGTAGGTTTACATAGGCTTTATTATCGATAAAAGCCAAACACAGTGGCATAGTTTATTCGTTGTGCCTTTCTATGGCCTACTGTACAACCTGGATGTGATCCATTATACTGAATCCACTTCTGAATCCTGCTTGCTTCCTTGGTTGTGCGTCATTAAGTTTTCTTAGTATTCTTTCGGATATTATCTTGGTGAAAACTTTGTACACCACTGATAGGAGGCTTATTGGACGGTAGTTCTTTAAATCTTTCTGTGCTCCTTTGTTATGTAAAAGAATCATTTTTGCATTTTTCCATAAGCCGGGTACTTCTTGTTGTTTGGGGTATTTTGAGAACAATTTTGCTAGTGTTTTATGTAAAGTCCGGCCACCAGCTTTTAACATCTCCACAGTTATACTATCCTTTCCTGGAGCCTTGCCATTTTTCATCGAGTATATAAGCTTTATCACTTCCTCCACCAGGATATCCGGCACTTGTTTTTCAGTGGACATTGCTGTTTTTGCTTGATTCTGGTGCTCATATAACTTTGAATAAAATCTTCGGACAACCTCTGACATTTCCGTCCGTTCCCTGCACATTGTACCATCCTCACGCATTAAGAAAAACATTTGTGTCCTTTTCTTTCTTAGCTTCTGCTTAGCTTTGTTCATTCCCCTGTTTTCTTCCAGAGTTTTTTGCACTAGCTGCATGTTGAATCGGCGCGTTTCCTCTCGAATACGTTTTCTTATAGTTTTGCAAAGCTCAACGCGTACTCGACGACGTACTGATGATGAATCCAATTCCACCACAGATATATATATATATATATATATATATATATATATATATATATATATATATATATATATATATATATATATATATATATATATATATATATATATATATTGAATCAGACACATGGAATTTTAAATTGAAAACACATTATTCGGTCATATCGTGTACCAAAGTCGAATACTCCTTTTATTAACATAAGAGCTCTTTAGCTGAAATTATTTTCAAACTGACTAGGAAATCATTCTTTGCATGCATTGATAACAAAAAAAATCCATCCATTAAAAAAAGCCGTTTAGTTTGGCCGCCCGTTTGTGAATAATCTTGTGTTTGCAAATTAGTACGTAAGCGCTGTTTAGCATTTTTTGTAATAGTATTATCTGTAACTCATTTAAATTTTCAGCACACCCACATGATAAAACTAGAATCGTTATTTATAAATCAATTGCTAGAGCAATTTTAATTGCATTTTATGTTCATTGGTAAGTTATAAGTTAACGAGTGCATCTAGGGCACATGAGCGTTTTTTTACATAAAACGAATTTCACTTGAGGGAATATTCGATTTTCTCAATACGGGTATTTCGCTTTTTTCCAAATTAAATTATTTACATTGTGAATGGATAATAATTCAATTTTGAAACGGATATTTTATTTTAGCAATGCAAAAATACTTACTTTTTATTTAAATTTAATAATCAAAACTAAATGTTTTTTTATAATTTTGTGAACAAAATCCTTTTTTTTATTTCGTTATAATTTATCGTTTGCTAGTTTTGTGGCGAGGAACATAGTAAAGATACGTCTCTGACAGATAAATTTCTTGTAAAACGTTGGAATATCTAAAACAGGCTTTTAGAAATGGAACTAATTATGGTGAGTAAGATTGATTCAAACTGCAGTTATGGCTGGAGCATATTGAATGCATGGAAGATAGAATTTTTTGAAGGTAAAAGATAATACGACGCTCGAGCAAAATATTTTAAGGACGTGAGTCCACCTTGAAAGACCTTGAAAGAAGAAAGAAAATGTTCAATTAACTGAATGTATATCATCGCGATAGAAGGAATGAATACGAGGAAATGAAACGAGGAACATGAATACGAGGGAATGAAAAGCGAGGCCAATGCAAAATGACAAAATGAAATGAAACCCAAGAAGCATACGATAAACAGGAGACAAGAAAGTTTTATCGGAACATTAAAACATTAAAAAGCTTTCAACCTAAAAGGTCTAAGCAACGACGCGGATTGTGAAATATTAACCAAGATGGATAACATATTAAATATGGATAAAACTCTGTCAAACGGAATCACCAGCGAAGATCAAAATGGTAGCCCACAGTTTATGAATGCAGTAACAACGTTGCAAGAGATGGAGAAAAAGAAAACTACTGAAGGTTAGTCAGCTAATTCTTTGCTCAAGCTATTTATCAATTAATAGTCAACATCTAAAACAGTGAGCAGATATCTGCAGAGTGGTAGGTAGCAGGTGGTATTATTCCCGTAAAAACGGGATAAACAGAACTCTACAATCGGCGATGACAACATAGAAGGGGTGGAGAAATTTACTTCAATGGGAAGTAAACTATACGAAAACAACAACGTCAAAGGAGATATCAGAATATGAGGGGTAACAAAATCACTTACTCCCTAGTTTGCCCCAGTGCTAAAATCTAAAGTCATACAAAGGAACATGAAAGTTAAGATCTAGTAGTTAAGATCTAGTATTCATCTAGTAGTAGATTATGGGTGCGAGACGTGTCACAAAGAAAAGAAAAGAGATACTTGCAGTATTTGAGAGAATACGATAATGGAAATTAGAGAATGGAGCATAACTTCAAACTAAAGCAATTATGCAAAAATCTAGATATTGTAGACTAAGTGAGTGTTCAGCAATTCAGATGGGCGAGCCCCGTGGCGAGAATGCCAAACATCAAGGATAATCATGGAGGGCCGAATAAGGTATAACAGAAAGGAAGATTGACCAAAGCCATGGTGACAGGACAATGTAAGAAAAAATGTTGAATATTCGGCCCCAAATAGTGTCCAAACACTTTCTGTCCAAATAATTTCAATTTTCGAAATTGACAAAAGTCAGACGAATCCAAACCAAGCAAATATGGGGGATAGTCAAGCGCGACAATAGTACTGCCGCCAAGAAATCGCGTTCAATATTTCTGTCTATTTCTGCCTGTGTATATATATATATATATATATATATATATATATATATATATATATATATATATATATATATATATATATATATATATATATACATAATCGGTATGTGTCTATCAAAATCCATTATCTGGAGTAAAGGACAGAATGTTTGCTGCATGGAAAGATGTCACGATTGTGTAGCTTCAGCAGGTAATAAATACTCAAACATAAAAAAAAATTATATAATGTTATAAATAATAATCTTTTGTATATATAAAGGGTCTACCATCAGGGGTGATGGAACTTTGACAGCCCATGGCGGCCATATTTGTTTACCGATTTTTGACATGTCTTGTCAGTTATTTTCCAAAAGGTTTGCAATTAAATCATTGTTCGTTTCACCTTACAAAAACATTTGGAAACTGTCTAGTTTTATTACGTAAATTCGCGGTCTCCTTGAGCTACTGAACGAGCAATTCAGTTTTTTTAAAAATTTGATAGTGAGTTTACTCGGCACGATAGTGTGGTTCCTGTATGATAAAACAAGCCAAAAGTGTTAAGAATATTGCCAGCGTTCAAGCAAGCGTAGCCGAATATTACAACGTTTCTATATATATATTTACTCTTTTACAAATCTAATAGTATAACATTTAAATATAACTACATTCCAGTTATTCATAAAATTAAAATAAAATTTGAATATTTAATGTCAATTTTATCCACAGTCATTGTCTCCATATAGTTATATTTCGAATCTCTAATACACTGACAAAAAGAAATTTCAAGACTCAGCAAAATAATTCTGCACGACTTCATTCAGCTCCTTTTCAGTGTCGTCTCTGGGAAATATTTTTCCAATTCCGAAAATCAAAAATAATCAGTCTGAAAAAATTGAAATTACAAGATTCATACATATAAGCATTTGATAAAAAATGCAATATTATATAGATTTGCTAAAAATACTGATCGTGGGTATTAATACCCATCTTAAACTGAAAGTATCAGCATAATTAATAACATGACCAGCTTTTAAGTTCAGAGATAAAATGAACTCGGCAGCAGTATGTTAAAAACAAATATAAACTCGGCAATTTAAAAGCAGAAATGTTGATCCTAATGATGAAGGGTATCCGAAACAGGTAAAGAGAGTCGGAGAAAGGGAACTGGAACAACTTTTCGGAAAACATTCCTGCGGCATGTAGACAGAGTTCATAAAAGAACGTGAACTAAAAGTCGGAATAACTAGTTACAGCTGAGGACATTTCTATGGCACCAGAAAACTGGTTGGGCCGTAGATATAAATAGAAAAATGTCCTCTAAAAATATTATTTATTTCCATCTAAAATAGATTACTTATAAAATTAGGAAGAAGTGGAAAGAAGGTATTACCAATAAGTTGTTCTGTCTTAGTCGAACGGTCATTGCTGAGAGTTGTCAAAAATAGTCGCTTAGTGATGAACGTGAAGGAAAAGGTTTTATTCCCACACTCTTGTTTTTCAAAACTGGAATTCGAAATCGGATAGCGGTAATGGGTAAAAAGCGATGGAGTAACTAAATAAGTTAACAAATAATTCAGTATTTTCTAAGTTCTGATCTATAACGGGAAAGGCCAATGTATTGAATCTTTTTTTTAAGTATATTTTTAAAATTTCGAGTTTCAGCACAGATGAAGAATATTGGAGATTGGAGATGAAGAATTTGAATAAACCTATACGAACAGCAAAAATAATGCGGTTATAAGTAAATAAATTTTAGCCAAACGAAAAGGCCAAATTCGCGAAAAACCACTCGAAGAATATCGAAAGTTACATTTATATACAAAGTGATAAAAAATTATTGCACATTGTTTCGATTGTGTACAGTCAGCAATTAACTAACTGATTGTATTTAATAAAACAGGTCAGTATAGATAAACAGTTGCTCTGTTTAATTTTTAACACAAATGAAAAACAATAAGCCAGAGCTTACAAAATATGGATTCGCTAGAAACTTGAATACAATGTGCTGTCATAATAATCCTGTTTGTTCAGTTCTGTCATTCATCGTGTTTGCTGTCATCAAATTATTGTTTGTTTTAAATAAAGTATAAATATGAAAAAAATATCTGTTGTAGGAACAGAATTTAATTTACCCAAAATATATATATTGACTACAGGGTGGCCCAAATTAAGTATCCAATTTAAAATGAAAATGTAAAAATTTATTATCAAACTTAAAATTAACGCACGGTTCAGTTTCTGGATTTTTTAATCAAAAGCTTTTGAAAAATAATGCCTGTTTAATTATGACCATTGACCTCTTTTTACATCTTTCATCACCAGAATCAAGATAAGAAATACTAATCTTAGGGTATTCCCTCTAGTTCTCGCCGAATTTTATCTTTGAGCTGATCTAGTGTTTGAGGCTTATTAATGTAAACTATCTCTTTAAGCCAGTTAAAAAAAACAAGGATGGTGACATATTGGGGTCCATTTCAAATCTCTATTGTTGAAGATTAATCGATTGTGGAAATGTACCTTCAGAAGTGCTATTATAGCCCTTGGAGTATATAATCTACAGCATCATCTTGCTGAAGCTAATAGGCTCTAACGTCCTCTAATTGAGACAAGTAAAAGTTTTCAAGTATAGGTCTATAACGTTCGGCATTTACGGCTGCTACTCATCCTTTAAAAAAAGGAAGATCTAGTAATATTTTGTGCGAAAACTTCACACTGTAACTTTCTCATTATGGAGAGACCTTTCATGAGTCAATTGGCGATTTTATGCACCTCAGTAACGGGAGTTTTGTGTATTGGCATATACATTTAGGTAAAAATGAGCTTCATCAGACACCCACATTTTTTTGAGAATATATTAATGTGCATCTACAAGATTTTAGAAGGCACGATTGAATTCGAATCGCAAGTGTAAATCATGAGAGTTAAGCTCTTGAGCTAACTGGATTTTGTATGGATGCATATAAAAATATTGTTTTAAATACGTTGTAAGAAAGGTCAATTGATTCCCAATTTAGCAGAGTGTCGTCTAGTTTATATTCCTAGGGCTTTCTGAATACTTTGCTTTGCATGTTTTCAGACGACCTTGCCTTTTTTCTAGCGTCCACATAGATCCAGTCTCCAAAAATTTGCTTACCAATTTGCATATTTTGTGTTTGTGGAAGGGGCAACTCTATCGTTAAAAATTCATTGAAATTAAATTGACGCTGAGTTGAAATAATGTTTCGTTCAAAATAAATTGTAGTAATTAATATTCGTTTTGCAAGTGAATACTACTCCATTTTCAAAACTTTTAGGTTTTGCTAAAACAAGAAATGAAAAAGTTTTTCCAAAAATAAAATTGATATACTTGTCCCATCCTGTATATTAAACAGTTATTGTTTTATGTTGCCATTTTTTTTCTATTAGTAATAGGAATACATTTTCTCGTTAGATATAAAATTAGATGAACTAGTGAAAATAGATTGATATGGCTCCAATGTATTTCACGACAGACAAGAGCACGATGCAAATCCCACTGGGCTATATAGATTACATTTTAAACTGGAAAAGAGTTTTAGAGAATTATACCCAATAGACGAATTGTAAAAAAAGTAGATTTTTACATTTGCAGAGTAAGGAATCCTATTTTTCCCCATCAATATTATAAAGAGAGGAGGTTTTTTTATTACATTTAAAGATTATTTTGTATTTTTAGTCGTCTTTTACCTAAATTTTCTATAAATAATTTGTATTAGTCTATTTGACCAGGCTTAATATATAACCTTTGGTTACATAAACATTGTTATTTACATTAAAGATAATAAGCTGAAGAGGTGTTTTTGTTGGGTTTCCCCTCTTGTTGCGTTGAGCAAATAGAGTTTTGCCTTAGAACGGAAGCTTTCACCGGTTTAAGCAATTAAGAAAACATGGCCCTTGATATTAGATCTTATCTGAGAACACAATTACTTCCTGGCATTTTGCAATCCAATTGTAAATCGCATAGTTAGTAACAAGTTGTTTTTCTCCGATTCCGATGTAAATCAGGCACGTTTATGGAGCAAAATGAAAGAAATGGTAAAATCCTTACTGAAAGAATTCTTGCCGTCTACTTGGCACAAACAAGAATATCTGAATCAGCATTACGTATAAGTGTCTTGTTCGATATAAAACTAAATTTGGCTAGGTGAAAAGCTTATTTCAGTATGTATACATCTGATAAAATGATGACTATATGGTTTTAAAGAAATATCAAAATTATCAACTACAAATCGAAACTGTTTCATATCTGTATTAAAAGAGTTTCATTCATCTGATAAAAACTATTATATAATGTCTTGTTACTAATGAAAATCTATTCAATGGAACTGTTTATAAATAGGTTTTTATAAACTATTTATAAATATAGGCTTTTCCAAAAAAAATTCCTTTTACAGCAAAACAATAAGTAATGAAAACTTTATGACTCTTCAGATCTTTTTTGGTCCTGCTCCATTACTCTTATCCTGGCAGCTTTAATTCCAAAATTGATCTTGAAATTTAACTTTCGATATCAAAAAATTGTTAGATAGAACCAGACCGAGCGAACACGGTAAATGGTCATGAATTGCAATATGTTTGTTTTTATGAAAATATACTAAGTGACAGAAAAAGGAACACCAAGAAATAATGATCAAATTTTAAAAACTATTTTAAATATTTATTGTTGTTGTTAAACAGTACAATTTATTAAAATTTGAAGATCTAATTACTAAGAGTTAGGGAGCTATAATCAGTAATGGGTGGATCGATCTCCACTTTATATACATTTATGGAGGCGCCTAAGCATTGATTTAATTAGGTGGTCAATTTCCTCTTGAGATATAGTCTCTCATGCAACTTGAATTTTACCCCGTAGTGCCTCCAACGACTGTGGATGGTGTGGCAATCTGAACAATCTTCGACCTATGATATCTCACACATGCTCTATTCCGGAAAAATCCGGGGACCTCGGTGGCCCAGCCAGTACATTGATTTGGGCTCCTTCAAAATGGTGTGAGCGTACATTATCCTGCTGGAAAAGTGGATTTGGAAGTATTCGAAGGTAGGGTAACAAGTGGGGGTCTACAATTTCTATTCTACATTTCAATCCTACATACCTATGAGCCGTCAGACTACCTTGGACAACTACCATGTGCGATTGCACCCCAAACCAAAACACCTACTGTGTGATCGATGTACGTGCCTCTCCATGAGGAACTCCGAATTTTGTCGTTCTCCGCGATATCTTCTTACACGAGCAGGGTCGTCATGACCACCTATACAGAAGCGGTAACTAATAACAACACGATTCCATTCTGCAGCTCGCTGATGTCTTTCTCTGCACCACTCCCGCCGTTAAAGGTGTAACAGATATGGTCTGTAAGAAACGAGCCCAAAAGATCTGATTGTGCGGTAGATTGCTCACATTCCAATTAACCTTCCATGCCCTTTATGACGTTCGTGACCTTGAAGTTGAACGGTCAAAACTTGAAAAACGGTCTCTTATGGCCAAAAGACGGCGCTCAAGGAGTTCTGTCGTGGCTGAACGGCGTCCTGTGGCTTTAGCTCGTTGTTGTCGACCTTCTTCGGTCCACGCTCGCCAAGTTCTCAACACTGTGTGAACAGTCCTATTCATTCTTCCTCCAATTTTCCGAAAAGATAATCCGGACTCTCTTAGATCTACAATGCGGACCCTCTAAAATTGTGTTGACTGGAGAAAATTTGCACGTCTTCGCACTCTAGGCATGACACATTTTTTAAAGAAATTAAATTGTAGTAAAACAAATCACTGTTAAATAGTAAAAGTTATTCAAATGGTGTAACTTTTTGCACAAAAGTGGCAGTACCAAAAACTTGTTTATATGAACAAGTGCTTCGTTGTTATGGCTGAAATTTGACTATTTATTTCTAAGGTCACTAAAAACAAGTATACAAAATATAATTCAAATACAAAAACTTTTACTGGGTGTTCCTTTTTCTATGTCACTTAGTGTATTAATAAACGGCAGAACTGTTGTATGTATAAGGGCGCTCTGTGTGTTCATGATAATGAAATTATCATCTAGAAGACTACCTAAATGTCTTGATAAGCACATATTATATTTTTTACCTCTTTTGGGAAAATTGGTAATTATACGACTTACGATGAAGGAAACAATGTGTGTATTCCCATTACTTATTTATGGTTAGCATATAAAGACCTAAAACTTTCCATTAATCGATTTACTTAATTTTATAGGTAACATATTGCATTATGCCTCTGAACATATTGATAAAATAATAAAAAAATATAAGAAACAATATGTACACAACTGAAAATAGGCAAAATAATTTCCGATTTTCTTCTTGCACATAAATAAAAATGTATTTGAAGGAAAGTAGATTGGAAAAACGTCACTAACAGCTGCAAGGGTGAATTTATTCTTACTGTTATGATTATGTTAGCCGCTTTAAACACAGTGATTTTTCAAAAAGCCGTAAATTCATATTTTCCGTTGAATAGGTTTATCAACTAGCGTTTTTCATAGGCGGCAATTTAATATTTTAATAAACGTTCAACACGGACACTTTTAATGCGAAAAATGCGATAATATTATGTTGCTGGCACATTATTATGTATATATATATAAAATATCCTATTGTCCGCGGCTAGATTATACTAATTTTTATTTTGAAGTTATTTAATTAGTTATATGAAAATCTGAGTTAGTTAGTTAGTTAGTTATCTGAAAATTTTAGAGCAAGCGATCAATTTTATTGCTGTAATTAATAAAGATTATACTGAACTGCATACTTTATAGTTGCAACTTATACCTCCTATTTCTGCCATATCGTTTAATGTTTCCAAAAAATAAAAGTTAAATCTTTAGAAACTTATTTAACTAATTAAAAATATATTAAAATGACATAGATTAAATTTTAAAAAACAATAAATATAACAGGCAAAAAAGATGAAAGAATAAAAAATAAAATTCCTTAATTGCGCCCATTCCAGGTCACGAAAAAAAGGTTGTATAAGTCTGTTTGTGTGAAGGGTTGTCTTAAGGAGGATGATATACACTATCTCTAGAAAGAAAGAGAACTTTTGCTCTAGAAATAGTATTAGGTCATCTAGTTATAGTGGCTACAATTCATTATTTTGAAAAATCAATTTTAGGCAGTTCATAACAATTTTTTATATGGCCAAAAAAGTAACAATTTTAATGGTAAACAAATTTAAACTTTCATGAGGTAATATTGATCAAAATAGATGTATATGTATATGTATAAATGTATATGTACAAATTCGAAAAGGTAATTACTGTAACACGTACAGTTTTTTTTTGTTAAAGGGGATCGGTGGTGGGGAAAAAAAAGGTGACGACATATGTTTACAATTTAATATAATTTTAAGTAGTATTCACATGTAAAACGTGTTAAGTCTATGCAAAGACATTACTGAGGATTATGTGAATAAAAAATATATTACATAAGATTCACTTTTTCATTCACTTTCATTCACATTCACTTTTTCCTCTTGTGTTCTGTAGCAACATCTCTTTTTAAAAATCAGCAACAGTCGCCCAACATAGATGGGTTTCAGCGTCCCTGGTATCACTTCATCTTCCTGATATCCCAGCGAAACCTCTCTCCTTATTCGTCGCTTACTGCAATTTTAAGGACATGCGACACCCTAGTATTTCATAGGCTTTCAAGAGTTCATCTGTGAGGTTCGTATAGTTTTCTTGTTGTCCAGAAATCCTTTCACTACACTTACAAAACACTTCCAAGCTGCCAATTCTTTTTCATTTAATTTTCTCTTAAAACGGAAATCACTTAGACGCTTATTTGAAGTCCAATAAATATGCCTTCTTTTAGTTTTCCATCACTTAAATGAGGAAATATTTCTTTTCGGTACTTGAAACCATTACCTTCTTTGTCCATAGCTTGACAAAGTTTTTCATTAGTCCAAGCTAAATATAGAAAAGCGGAAGATGCACCTTTTATCTTGATCTCCAATTTGGTACTTAAAATATATATAAGTTCCTCGAGTTTATATATAAGTTCCTCGAATTTAGATCTACATTGTAACTTTAAAATAAATTGTCCGCATATATACAAAACTTATCCGCTGAATTTTTGCAAAATCGACGACTAAAACTTGCCATTTAAATGTAATTGAATCGGAAACAAACTAAATTATAGAAAACAATAAAATTGCAGTTAAAGGTTCGTAGAATACTGTGGAAATACTGTCTTGTGTGAATACGGTCTTGTTGCAATTCCTACATTGTCTAGTCCAAAATCAGGTACAAATAATTTCATTTATTCCATGATATAATGGAGAAGCAGATGCTTGAAAATGGGATGTATTAAGCCATTTCTGTGAAAAGGTATTTTAATAACTACCTAAATGAAACTTAAAAAGGGCATGCTGCCCTTCTGCTCTTCTTCAAAAATATTGCTATGATCATAATGTTGGTAAAGGTTTTCGTTGAGCAGAGCTGTACAGAATTTATATAATACGAATAGGTGTGATCGGTCATTAGTTTTTGGCCAGAAAGTTGGGGAAAGTACTAATCCGGAAGGTGTGTAGTACATCTAAGTAGTACTAAATCTGTGTAGTATTAAATCATCCTAAGATTAACCATGCATTTAATATATTGGTTAATGCATTGGCAAATACCTGATATTCAGCTGTGAAAATTTTAATCCGGAAGGTGTGTAGTACATCTGGTACAAGGGTCTTTCAGTTATGAGTTTCAGATCTTTTTATTTTTTTTCCCTCCATGTTGGGTTACATCATCTGCGGGGCTATCACCAATCGATATCGATATGAGATTTTAACTTCCTGATGATTAATAATTAATTTATGACTGCGAAATATCCCATGTTCTCCTCACAATTCTACAGGTTTCCAATAGTATCGACTTTTGCATAACCTTAAATGTCTGCTCTCCTATGCCTTTAACGCAAGATACTTTTTTAAATCAGAACTTACTAATCGAGATGTTGAAACGATTACCGGGATTACCTGAACCGTTTTCAGTCGGTGATTTTTTTTTATATTCTTCACATAACTCAAGGTATTTGTTTATTTTTTTTCCTTTTTTTTGATGTTAATTGTGATCATTGGGATGTGACACATCTATAAAGTAGGCAGTTTTTTTGTTCTTATCCACAAAAGTAATATCCGGTTGGTTATTGATACTATTTTTCTCGATCTTATATAGTTGTAAGACTATAAGTCTTCTAATTGTCAATCCAAGCCACTGCTATATTCCGCATCCTGTTTTTGGCGTCTTCTGTTATAGCCAGGTCTATTGTAAGTTGCTCCTTACAACCCTGTGTCTGAATTCTGGACGTATTGGCAAATACCTAGTACTCAGCTGTGAAAATTTTAATCCAGAATATGTGTAGTATATCTGATACAGAGTCTTTCAGTTATGAGTCTCACATCTTTTCTTTTTTATTATTATAATTATTATTGTTATTTTATGATTTTGTTTTTTACACTTAAAATTGGCATTTAAATTAAATTTCTAAAATTAAATGTTAATGTTGTCGGAGAAATGGCATTTATAAATTTAAAGTTGAAAGTGATGTTACGCGATTAAATCAAATGATTTTAACAGATGGAGAAGTATTACGGGTAGGAAAAACATACTTAAGGTTGAAACCCTTCAACGTAAAAAGTACTCTCACAAAGTGGATAAAGTTTTTAGCGTTCCCTTTTTTGTTTGTTTATTTACATGTTCTATTTACAGAAACAGAAATTTAAAATAAGCCTTAGTTCATTTATTTAAATCACGAAATAATCTAGATAAAATAGTAGTTTTATATCGGGTTGTCCGGAAAGTTCGCAAGGATTTTTCATTAGTTCATCTTTTAACGCTTGTAAACAGAAATCTGTGCGGGATTAATAATGTTTGATTAAACATTATTAATTCTTATGGTATTTACAATGTTTACATTGAGATTCGCTTTGATTTACGTTCAGTTAATCAAGTTGATTCAAATTGAAAATGTCGATTAATAACTAGGATTTAGGCCACATTATGCTTTTTTATTTCAAAAAGCTCAGGAACGCTCCCTAAATAAAAAAGAAGATTTATCTCATATACGGAGAGGGTTCTGTTGGGGAGATTACGGTGCAAATTGATTTTGACCTGGAACACGCTCGCATCTCTCTGAACGTTCTTCAATCGAAATCTCACTGATTTCAGGAAATAAAGGCCATAATAGTCAAAGATTTTTGTACCATGGTCCATGAGATAGCAGATAAGTTGAATATGGAGAAATGGATCGTTTTTGACCACCTGAAAAACAAAATGGGTACGTCTGCCGATGCGGTATGTAGGTTCCTCATGAAATCTACTGGACTAAATATATTCGCGCAATCTTTCCTTGAAAAAAACTCTATTTTTCAAGTGGCTGGTGACTGGTGATGAAAAGTGGATTGTGTACGATAACGCTCAACAAAAAGAATCACGGGGGTTGCCAACAGCGAAAAACAGTTTTCATCCAAAGAATATTATATTTTGAATTTGGTGGAATGGATGGGTTCATACACTTTGAGCTTCTTATACGCAACCAAATCATCAACACGGACTTCTACTGTTCACAATTAGATCGACTGCAGGCAGTAATTGAAGAAAACCAACCAGAATCAGCAAACAGAGAAGCCGTCGTGTTTCCTCATGGCAATGCACACCATACAAGACAAAAATTGTTGAGCTTCAATTTGAATGTCTTGCCCCATCCACGTTACTTATCGGACATCGCACCCTCGAAATACCATCTATTCCGTTTTCTTCAAAATGTAAATGGAAAACCTTTAAAGCGGAAGAAGAGCTTAAAAACATCCTGTTAACACTTAATAATGGCAACTACTACATTTGCAAACATTTGTAAATTATAACGGTAATTACATAATACACTAAATAAATATTTCCATAAACTATATGTATTTCTCCTTCTCTTAAATACATTCCTACAAACTTTACGATAGTATAATTTAAATCTTAGAAATGTAAAGAAGAACATTTACAGCATAAAACTGTTTATTGAAAACAATGTATTGTGTGTGTGTGTGTAGTTGTTGTATTATCCGAACAACTGCATTATTGTTAGGACATGATTGTTTATTTTTTACATTGACAACAATACAAAATTTTGTATTGTTGTCAATGTAAGTATCGTTGACGTACAAAAAAATATATTTACTTTCACTCGTTACTTTATATATTACAAATTAATGTAATTTATTTTTTAGTTCAGTTTTGAAAACGGGGGGAGATTACCCTCCGAAACGTTAACGTTAAAAGTTTGTAATTTTTTTTATAACATTTTTATATCTTTAAAATTTTGTTCGTTAGGCAAATTTATTACAAAAAAGAATCACTGAGAAATTTGTGTCCGATTGGTTTTTTGTTTTTACCCAGTGATTCTTTCTTTAAATAAGAACAGGTATTTTTGATATTTTTTGAGTTTTAGACAGTGGCGAAAAACCCAAATAAAGGAGAAAAAATATATGAACACGCCACAATCATTCAGACATTACTTATGATTGTTTATTATTTAAAAGTGAAGTGAAAATGAAATAACAAGTTTTCTATTAATTACCCACATAGTTGCATAAACAGCGATTTCAAGATTGATTTGTGAACGAACTCATTGGTAAATTGAAAAGTAAACATTCGATTGGATTCAAAATGTTTTTAGCATTTTAATAACAAATCTGCTAATAACAAATCGGATAAGTTGTGCAGTAGATACGATACGACAAGTATTACTTTATTATTTAATATTGCAGTATTGGACAATTATATCTTGATTTTCAATGTTAGGTTAGGCTAATACATACTAACAAAAAAAAAACAAAACCTGGTTGTGTATATTTTTAATAATCCAATAAATTAGCACATAGGACACATTTAAAAGGTTAAGGTTTATATAAATTAATATTGTATGAAAGTTAATCTTGATATGATCATAATGTTCTGAGTTTTTCATCCTTATAAAATTAGTTGAAATAAAGGCCCATATTCCGTTCATTTCGCCAACAATATTCTCAATTTAGACACGTTTTGTTTGGCTTACACAAATATAAACTGTCTATCTTATCGCCGATGAAATAAAACAATTCAATTAAAAATTGACATCTGGGTTATTGATACTGTTTTTGGATTCATAGTGTACTACAATTATTTTTCTTATAATTCCAAGCATGGGTTCTGCTGAACTTGATGAGTTCCATGAAGCAGTAACAATTATTGCAAGACATTTCCATATTAAAATAGTATGTTAATTTATATATACATGGTTTAGTAAATGAAACTAAATCAATTGTGACAATATTAACAGAATAGCGCATAAGCTGTTTCAATTTCCGTTTATTACTCTTATTACAAATAAAATGTTTTCAGGTAAAACTGTCACATAATTCACATTACACAAAATACATCGCCACAGATATCGTTCTTATGAATGCAGATTCTTATAGATGATACATTTACTGTAGCTAACAGATGCAACAATGTTAAAACCAGCAAACAGGATAGTTGAAGAGTACATTTGTTACAAAATCTACGTAACCATCTCATACCAAAGCAATTGTTTTAGGTTATTTGTTTATTAAGGCATTTAATTATATCAACTAAGGTATAGAGTGTAATGTACTATTTTAATTTTATTCCGTTTAATTTTGATAAAACTATTAATTTACTTTCTTCAAGGCATAACATAATCTTTTAATTTTATTTTCGACTGCTGCATGTTTTTGACTTAAACTTTAAAATGTTTTCATTTGTATATAGTATGTTGTTTAATCTATTTTTCTTTTATATTCTAATAATGGAATGGCGGAGACTGGGAATAATTCTCATTTTAGGCCATGGAAACTGTTTAATTAGGACAATTTCTTATTTTTAATAAATAATAATGATGTAGAGCATAATCGGGAAATACGATTAAGGGTTGTGGAAAAAAATTAAAATTGAATGGGAAGATTCTGAACCCTTTATAGTTAGATATACATGCTGCCGATTAGTAGCGCGACAGATTATGAAGATCTGCGATCCCGGGATAGTGAATATGCTGGTTATGTAGAATTATGTTGAATTGCTGAGTTATTTCCCAATTAATTGTTTAAGGTGTATAAGCAGGGTAATAATGACAGTCAAGACTATGGCACAGGAAATATTATTTGCAATATACCGTTTTCTGGCAATCTTGATCGGATTATAGTGTTTTAAATTTTTAAACAAAATACAAATAATAGACATAAGCGAAGAAAGACTTAGACTGCTAATAGAAAAAAGTTGAAGAAACGTTCCAAGAAGCAAATAAAATATTGTACCACAAAAACTGAGGTTCAGCTTCTTACGGTCAACTATATATTATGGATTTATCAGAAGGCAGTCAAATGAGACTTCAACATCCAGCAAACATTTATCCACCCAATGATATTATTGAAAATTTGAATAATATTCTGTGTCAACATAATCCTTATGTGCGATCATATAAAACAATGCATTACAAGATTTGTGAGGAAAAATAGCTAGCTCAAAAAGAAAATCGAGAATTTTTAATTTTATTATGTAGTTTTTTCATGAGCCTCAATCAGATCCTCGACTTTATAATCATCCTGCATGTTCAGAAGTAGCAGCTTTATTTGAATCTGTGGGAGGGAGAATTAAAAAAATTTTGATTATGATAGTATGCATTGTTAACCGCCGGTGAGCGAAAAACTAAAGTACGTCATACTATTTCAATGCGAGAATATATTTCTTATAGGTATATATTCTCTTTTACCTTATGATTCGAGGTGATTCTTTTAGAGGGGATTTTAATCCATTAATTGTCGTGGGAAAATTAACTCAACAATTAATTGTTAATTATTACTGCCGTATTGAAGGTGATGGATTAAAGTTTATCGGTAACCAGCAAACAAAGTTGCGAGTTGATACATATATTGGCCTTGCAGGTGAGAGCCGAGAATGAACAACTCAGAGATGGACGAACTGTAATATTACATATTCCTTATTCTAGCTTTATTGGTAGCCCGCGTAATATGATGCAGAATTATCAAAATTCAATGGCAGTAGTTCGGAAAACCAGGATTTTTTAAAACTTTTATCTATAATGCTTTGTGGCCGAAAATAAGAAATAATATACATTCATATGAAACTCCCAATACTAGACCCGATGTTATTGTATGTGTATTGCATTCAAAAGTTAAGGAATTATTGCGTATAATTAACCACAAAGAAATATTTAGTGAAGTACAAAGTTTTTATGTACTGTCGAGTTCCAAAAGAGAGGTTTATCCCATTTACATTTATTATTAACTTTAAAAGATAACTTTCGGGGAATTTCGGATATTGAAAAATGTATATTTGCAGAAATTCTGGACACGGCTAACAAAACATTATATAATTTAGTTAAGTCACATATGGTGCACGGCCTTTGTGGGTTTCTGAACCAACAATCATTTTGTTTGGTTGAGGGTAAATGTACAAAGGAATTTCCAAAAACATTTACACATGAAACAAATGAATATGTTAATTTGTATCCTTTCTATCGATGAAGAGATAATGGTAGGACTATCACTTAATATATTAATGGAAAATATATTGAAATTGATAACCGATACATAGTTCCATACAATCCATTTATTTTAATGTATTATTAATGTTGAACTGTTATTAATGTTGAACTGTATGCAGGTGTTCATAGTGTAAAGTCTATACAGAAATATGTGTACAAGGGACATGATTGTGCTAATCTACAAGTTACTAATTCTGAGAAAGATATACTTCATCATGATGAAGTGTCAACATGTTTGAATACCCGTTACGTCAGTTCCAGTGAAGCTGCGTACAGAATATTCTCATATCCATTGCATGAAAAATCTTATGTATTAAGTCGTCAAATGAACAACAAGTATACTTTTTGGAGGACAATGCCGCGTATTGTACGGCAAGTACGGACTTAACAGCTTGGTTTGATTTAAATAAAAATCAATTAACAAGAAGTGCCCACATTTACCCAGAAACACCAGTTTATTATGTCTGGAATAATAAAAAACACATTTGGAAAAAGTGAGTAAGAAAATTGCATTATTGGACGAATGTACAAAGTTTCACCAGCTGAATCTGATATCAACTTTGTGTATTACTACTTTATATAGTAGGTGCTACCAGTTTTGAGGACCTAAGAACGTATAATAATATTCTTTATGCTTCTTTCAAGGCAGCAGCAATGCAACGTGGACTACTTCAAGATGATACTGAATATCATCGTTGTTTAGATGAAGCATTCGTCTTTCAAATGCCATGTCACATGAGGCAACTGTGACAAAAAAAAATGAAGATCCTTAAATACTTCAACAAACTATTTAATAGTCTTTTAAATATTATACTTTTAAATATTCTTTGCCGTTTCGACGGGATCAACCTAGTATTTAATTTAATCAAATATTCGTTTTAATTTATTAAAATTTTTATTTTATTATTATTATTTGTTATTAATCTGTATTTATTATTCTTATTATTATTCACGTATGGATCCTGGTGAACCACGCGAAGTACAGTTAGAGGTGTTTGTTGTTGGGCTTTCTTTGCGCCCATACTAATTTCCTTCTTTCGCTATGAGCTTTTTTCCTTTCGTTAGACCAAGTTGTTCCAGTCTTCCTACACTTTTCTCTCTGGCCAACCTTCCAAGCGTTAACCTTATGTCTGAAACAGTCTCTATCCTGAATTTCACTTTGTGTAATATTTGCTGATCTTAGGTCTTCTTTAATTGCAGCAATCCATTTAATTATTTCTACTTGAGCTCTACTCCAATTTTCATAAAATTCAACTATTTGTCTAGTTAGCCTACTCGGATTCATCCGTTTTAGGTGTCCATAAAACTTAAGTCTTCTTTTTCTCATATTGCTATGTATACCTATGTATTGTTTGATTTCTTGGTTTTCTAGAAGTCGGTATGTTGTGCTATTTATTTGTTTGGGGCCTAAGATTTTTCTTATGATTTTTCTTTCCTTCTTTTCAATGTCCTTGATGTCTGTCTTTCTATTCAAAATGAGCGTTTCTGCCCCATATAGACATTCTGGCTTAATAACTATGTTGTGATGTCTCAGTATTGTGTTTTTAGATATGCATTTTTTGTATAAGTCTCAATGCTGTTTTAATTTTTTGACATCTATTCGTATTGGCCGCTTTTTCCAACCCATTTTCCATGATTTACCATTATTTTACCCAAATATTTGAATTGAGAGACTCGCCTGATGTTACCATATTTTGTTTTTAGAAATGGTGTTCTTAGTCTGTTGCAGGTCATGTATTGTGTATTTTCAAGAATTTGGACTCCTACCCTTTGTGCTGTTTCTTTTAGGATTTCAATCTCCTTTTGTGCCGTTATAGATCTTGAGCCAAGTTATATATCTTGAGCCAGTTTAATGGGCTGGTCAATATTGAGGGCCGACTTTCTTTCACGCCACTTCTGTATTACTCTTTCTCGAACACAGTTAAATAAGAGTGGCGGGAGTCCATCCCCTTGTCTCACTCCAGTTTTAATTTCGAAGGGGTCTGAGATATCACCCATGAATTTAGCTTTTGACCTTGTGTTAGTTACTGTGGCTTTAATCTGTATTTAAGGTATATATATATATATATATATATATATATATATATATATATATATATATATATATATATATATATATATATATATATATTTAGTATATTATAAAATATATTGTCATACATTTTTACAACTCATCCAATACCCTTTTCATTATTATGGAACGAAAATCATCCAAATTTATTTTGTTTCCTTCAAAATAATCTCGTCTAACTTCAATACATTTATTCCAACCTTTTTTCCAGTCTTGGAAGCAATTTTTATACTCGACTTTTGGAATTTACTTTAAGAGGCCAGAGACTTTCTCTATATGGCTTCTATGAATCCACGGACTCGCGGAACGGCGTTACAAAAGTTACACGGTACCATATCTGGTGAATGAATATGGTGTCAGTGGTGCTTGTGAAACAGTATTGTTTGATATTTAACCAAAAATCCAAGATCTTTAATGTTGGTAATATTTTCACCATTTGTTGACGTGTAAGGTCTTCCTGAACGAGGTTCATGTTTAACTGCTTCTCTACGATCGCTAAAGTCGTTGTATTACTTGTAAATATATTTTTTTAAATAGCTTTATCACCGTAACACTTTTTTAAAATTATAAATACATCAGCAAAAGAAATTTCAGTTTTTAGAAAAAAAATTATATGATATGGAACGTCTGTCAGATGTCAAGGACAGTCATATCAAGTTTTATGTATACAAAACAAACGTTACGTCAACTAGTAAATCTTTAGAGTGATGTATTTAGAGACGGCATATTTGTAATGCACTGGACATATTTGTATTTTACAATTAAGTATAATGTAATAGTAATGAATTTCTAATTTTGAAAATATATTGATTCAATTTTCTTTATATTTAACCATTGAAAGATTTAATTCATTTTTTTTATATTAAAAATTAAATATGGGGTATCTTCAGATTATTCAGCTCAACAGTTATTAGTAATGATAAAAAATACTGAGAATGTTGAATATTAAAGTATATATACAATAATATAATACCTGAAAAACTTTTTACAACCGTATTTGTATACCTAATATACACTCTTCATTCTGTTTGTAGGGCACAGCATGTTTGTTTTATTTTTTGTTTTTTTTATTAGCCAGGGTCCAGACTGGACTGCGGACTATGTGAATATTTAAAAAAACAATTTCTTGGCAAAAACGAGGCAAAAAAACAGCTTGATTTATAAAATGTATCCGGTAATAACGCGATGGCACACCCCAGATACAAATGACGCTTATACACAACGGCTAAATAAATAAAATATCCCTTTATCTAAAGCTTACACAAGGCAGTTAAACAACAAAACGTATAACCCTCACTTAAACGAAATTACTACCGAAATTCTTAGGGCGAACGTACAACAGCAGAATATAATTTATTAACACCTGGTAGCTGACATCTCGAATTAATATTATTACCAAAGTCTGACCATCCTATTAATAAAATATAACCAGACAAATAACGTGTGTTATCAGATTTCAGTTCCTGTTTCCTATCTTTCTGCCTTGCCCAAGTTAGTTTCGAAATTTTATCTTTACTTTATTATATATAGGCCTTTTTTGGCTAAATAACTTTAGGTGAAATTATGTGGAAATAATACGGATTTGAATATGTAGATAGGAAATATCTGCCATAAACCCATCTATTCAAACGAATATTTTTGGAAAAGAATATTCGTGTAATTAAACCTGTCAGCAAGAGGTAATTACAGCTAAGAAAGAAAAAAAATGGGAGAAACTCGGACAGAAGACAAAATTTGGTGGAAAATTAAAAATTATTCTATTGGATGCCGAAAAAAAGTAGAAAAAGTAAAAAAATGAGATTGCTTATATTC
Organism: Cosmopolites sordidus; assembly: GCA_031761425.1. Taxonomy (NCBI): domain Eukaryota; kingdom Metazoa; phylum Arthropoda; class Insecta; order Coleoptera; family Curculionidae; genus Cosmopolites; species Cosmopolites sordidus. Next base: position 641,921 of record JARFXV010000287.1, read on the forward strand.
GAAATGAAAATGTAGAGCTACTAACGCATACAAGAAGCCGAAATAACACAAAAATGGCACAACTATGACCTATATTTTTAAATAAGGTCCGTTTTTTAGTAAGAAGAAAAATACTATAAATATCATAAAAACATTTTTTTCTATATTCTACATATTTGTATCTTCTAAATAATGTCCAGTTTTGTTCAAACATTTGTCATACTGCTCAACAAGTTTTTGAATTCCGACGTCAAAGAAATCTGCCGCCTGTGAAGAATCCCAATACATGACTACAGTTTTAACTTCTTTGTTGTTCTTGAACCGTGACCACCAAGGAACTCCTTTAAGTACCGAAACATGTGAAAATCACTAGACTGTAAGGTGGATGATCCAGTTCTTCCCATCCAAAAGACTTGATTAGACCTTGTGTTTGTGTAGAAACCCCGGAAGACAGTAGGCCACGCCGCTTGTTTTATATGGCACGCCATTTTATAGCACGACTTTTCCCAAGGTAACACAATACGCCTCAGATTTGATTGTTGTGCCTCTCGGCATAAAATCCACTAGCAAAATCCCCCGCCCAAAAGACAGTTGTTACAATTTTTCGTGCTGAAATTGTCTGTTTGGCTTTCACTCCGGTTGGCGACAATGTGTGTCGCAATTCTATTGACTCCTGCTTGGACTCGGGAATCATGTGAGACACCCCAGTCTCATCTCCTGTAACGATGTGGTCTAATTCATCTCCTTCATGATTGCATTGAGTCAAAAACGATAAAGCATATCCAAATATCTTTGTTTTGTGACCGTCAGAAAGTCTTGGAATCCACCGAGAATACAATTTTCGATAATTCAGTTTCTCCGAAACAATAGTGTACAAAATTGACCTTGAAACTTGTGGAAATTGACTTAATAACTTCGAAATCGTGAATCGTCGGTTCTCTTAAATTTTGTTGTCGTTCCATATCTTCAAAAATCAGAGAAGATCGGCCAGGGCGTGGTTTATCATGCACATTAACCCGCCCGTCCTTGAACATTCTCACCCACTTTCGAACTTCACTGTCACTCATAGCATTATCACCGTAAACCTCACAAATCTGATGGTAAATTTCCGCCACTGTCAAGTTTTTTCCACTCAAGAATCGAATTACAAATAGTATCTCACAGTCCACGGACAATTCAATTTTCTTAAACATTATAAACTTCTACAGCTCAGCCCACAGATAGACGATACGGGTGCAAATGGCGCCTAAACGCGCGCAAAGCATGGTGGGAGCAGACCCGCAAGCACATTGTGGCGAGTGCTCGTTATTTTCATTCTCATTCACAAACGGACTTTATTTAAAAAATACCTCTTGTATTTTAAAGAATTACTAGATGTTAATATAAACAAAGATAACGGCAGCATGGAAGAGATATGTATTAAAGTGATTACAAAGATCAAATTATTGAATCTTTAACAATATAGCAATTGGAAAAAGCTTTAAGAAAGCTCAAAATGGGAAAATTATGAAGCCATGATCAAATAACCTCAGAAAAGGAAAAAGGTATGTGAGAAATAAGAAGAAAATATAGAGAAGGAAATATATGACAGGTATAAGATGCCAGAGAATTGAGAGTTAGCAATTATAATTTCGCTCTTTAGGAAAGGCGATACAAAGGAGTGTGCGGATTCTAAGATATAGCATTATTTAGCATATCTGAGAAGTTATTTAAGGGTACATTAACGAAAAGGTGAAGAGTTTTAACAAGGAATTATTAGGACGATATGCAGAATGATTTCAGATCAGGTAGAGGAACAACCATTTCGAAATCTACTATAAATCAACTGATGTAGAAGACAATAGAAACAAACGAAAAGATATACCTCTGCTTTATTGTTATGCCGAAAGCATCCGATTCAATGCAAAAGTTGAAAATATGGGAAATACTGGACAAATGGTGTGTAAGTAGTTGTGTAAAGGGTCTACCATTAGGGATGATGGAACCTTGACAGCTCATAACGGCCATATTTGTTTCCTGATTTCTGACATGTCTTGTCAGTTGTTTTCCGAAAGGTTTGCGATTAAATCATGGTGGCAGTTCTTCTAAACAAGCTATTGATCGTGTTATGAGAAAATTTTAAATTGAGTTTACTCTCCACGATTGTGTGGTGCCTGTACGACAAAAAAAACCAGAAGTGTTAAGAATATTACCGCCGTTCAAGCAAGTGTTGTTGTTGTGCCGAAAATGACAACGTCTCGGTTGCTCAACGCTCGCAAGAGTTAGGCTCTCATCAATGTCAACTCATCGAATTTTGAGGTTGGACTTAGGCTTGCATCCGTATAAGATAGTACTGGCGCAAGAATTGAAGCCAACTGACCATCGTATTCATCTTGAATTTGCCGATTAGGCCCTCGAAATGAAAGAAGCCAACAACGAATTTCATAGCAAAGTCTTCTTATCCGATGAGGCTCATTTCCGGCTCAATGGCTTCGTCAATAAACAAAATTGTCAATACTGCTGCGAATCTAATCCACACGTGACACATCAGAGTACTTTGCATCCGCAAAAGATCAGAGTTTGGTTGTTTTTTGGCATGGAGGAGTCATAGGTCAATATTTCTTTAAAAATGAGGAAGGAGTCACCGTTACCATCAATACCGAACACGAAAAGGCAAAGCTGGAATATTTTTTCCCGGAATTTAATGAAACCGATGCAGATGACCTTTATTTTCAACAGGATGGCGCACCACCACATATTTCTGGAATAAACGTGGGCTTAATACGAGCCATGTTGGCTCGTATTAAGCCCCAATGGTCCCATCGCTTGGCGGCCGAGATCATGCAGTTTAACTATTTTAGATTATTTTTACTGGGGACATGTGGAAACACAGATTTGTAGCAATAAACCCGCGACTATTGGCAATTTGACAACTAACATTCGTCAAGCCATAGTCGTCATACAACCCGAAATGTGCACCAGAATCCGTGTCTGCAAAAAGAACCGTGGTGGCGATTTGGCTGAAGTTTTGTTCAAATCAAGAACTGCATGTATGAATGTCTTAAATAAAGCAATCGGAATCGATTTTGAGCAAAAAATGTGTTTGATTTGATTTTGAAGTTCCGTCATTCTTATTGGTAGATCCTTTACATACAAGGTATGTATATAAAGTAATGAAATTGGTGGCGTAGCGTTCGATCTACTAACACCATTGGCTTTCTCTTTGTAGAGGAGGCAGACCAATATCTGATGCGTCCGCAGTACGAGTTTGAGCTTCCTAAAGTCACTTGATACTTCGTATAAATTCTTTTCGTGAATCGGATTTTTCTAGTGCATTACGAAAATTAATGAGAACAATCGGGTTTTGTTTCAGACTTGGGCATTTTTAATACGCCCCAAAAAGTCAAGACATGTTTGCCTCCTGGTGCCCTTTTGATCCTGTGAAAGGTTTTTTAGAACCATTTTCACGTAAAATTTTCTTCATCCACAATTCGTTCATTATGCCTGTCCCTGACCATTATAACCACCGTCAACCAATGATCAGAAGATACAGGTTACCCGAACGCGCTAACTAAGTTCTGTTGGTTACAAATTGTTGCGCGGTTTATACTCGCCAGCCATTTTATAACATATCACGGTTTTAAAATCAGTCGCGAAAAAAAACCGCAAGTGCGGCCGCTTGAATTAGTATTCTTGACTCATAAAATCACGCGGTTAAAAATCACGGCGGTTTAGCCGTAGTGCGGCGGTCGGTTGAATACATTAAAGTACTTTAATATGCTCTGGGTATATATGGATATAATGTTTCAATGTTAACTAAAAAATATGGAAAATGGGAAAAGCAAAAATTAATACGAAAGTCAGGCATAGAACGAAATGCAATGACCAATGAAGTAGCAAAATGTCTGAATGAAAATTGACTGGATGGGAGTTAAACGGATGGTTAAGGATATAATTTAGTGGAGAAATATGTTAAAGAAGTAAGAATAAATAAAGAAGTAATACTTTTACTCGAGGATGGATTATGTAAAAGGTATACAACTTTGCTCCAGCCGTTTTTTTTTAAATTCAAGGCTTTATTGTAAAAAGCTGGTTATACATTTATGATTAAAAATATTGTCCATCGCTGGCCATTACTTTCTCCCATCTTTCAGGCAGCATTCGAATCCCGCGTTGAAAAACTGGTCATCTTTTGAAGCGATGCACGAATCGATCCAATTCGTGGCTTCTTCATAAGGAAGTGTCGATCAGCCAGACTGTGTGCCATCGATCGAAACAGGTGATAGTCAGAGGGAGCAACGTCTGGAGAATACGGCGGGGGGGGGGGGGGGTAAGACTTCCTATTTCAACGTTTTCAAGTACATTTTGAGAACTTTCGCAACATGGGGCCGAGCATTGTCATGCTACAAAATCACTTTATCGTGTCTTTCGCTGTATTGCAGCCATTTGTCTTGTTCGGTTGTTCGGCCCAAACGCATTAATAGCATTCGATAACGATCCCCTATGATTGTTTCAGACGGTTTTAACCGCTCATAATACACTACACCGAGCTGGTCCTACCAAATACAGAGCATGACCTTGGAGCCGTGAATATTCAGTTTGGTCTTCGGCGTAGACTCTTAGCCGGGATATCCCCATGATTTTCGACGCTGGGGGCTATCGTAATAAACCCATTTTTCGTCTCCAGTTACAATGCGATGCAGAAATACGTTCCGCCTTTCAAGCAACTGTTCACAAGCAATCAAACGGCGTTTAACATCTCTCGATTTCAACTTATATGACACCCAATATCGTTGCTTTTGGGTTATTTCTAGATCTTTGAGACATTTTGAAATTGCTTGTTGAGTCACTCCCAATGATCTTGGCAACTCTTCTTGACTTTGACATGAGTCTTCATTAAGCAGTGCCTCTAATTCTTCAAAAACTTTCGCTCTTCCACCGCTATGCTGGTTTTCGACGTGAAAATCACCGCTCTTGAAACATTGAAACCACTCATGTTCTTTCACTCATAGCGGCCTCACCATAAGTGTTTGAGAGCATTCGGTGAGCATCAGCCGCAGATTTCTTCATACTAAAGAAATAAATTAACACCTCCCGCAAATGACGAGAATTTGGCTCATAAACTGACATTTTTAATCGCGAATAATATTTATGATGATGGGGTTATGTTTACAAGATACCCAAAGGTATTGCATGCATCCTATGATGAATGTATTTCGACGACTACTTACCACTAACGCCGTCTATAGGAAAAAGGCGGGATCAAAGTTGTATACCTTTTATGTAAACCAGTCATTTTTTTTAGAACATATATAGATTCACATATGATTGGATGACATATGTATGCCCTTGTTACGTGTCCCTTTCGTTATAATTTTAAGTTTTCTGAACAGAAATTGAATTTGATTTCAATCAATTTGAGGTGATCCCTATTAATAACACTCGTATTTCCCCAATATAAAAACGAATGTTTTAATAGATTTAACCTTGCTTTTATACTGATTCTCTAAGTTTTGTACTTGTAAATTGCGTCTGTTTGCATGAATACTATTATTTACATGGCGGATAACGAACCAATGAGTTGTTTTTGTTTGGTTTCCTCTCTTGTTGTGTTAAATAAATACAATTTTGCCTTTTGCTTGAGACGGAAAGTTTCCAGCGGTTAAGCAATTCAGATTTTTTTTATTTAAATTGTATTTGACTTGAAAATGACATTTTGACATTTGCAATTGATTGAATAGAAACTGCTTTCATACACCCATATATTTAAAAATACACGGCGAGACTACATAATAGTTACCAAATTAACAACGAGTGAAATGCAATATAAAAACCTTTAATAGACTTAAAAATATATTCAGAGGTATTTTTTAAACGCATTTTCCTAGACATTCCTTTAAATAATATTTAGCTGTAGGTGTGAGAACTATGACTTTTTAAGTTATTACAATAAAGTTCAGATATTTTACGCCTCTCTTTCTTTTAATTTGATATTTTAGACCTTCCGTTTCTAAATTAGAGCTTCAATGGTAATTTCCTGAAATAATCATTTTGCTTCTTTAAGCAGATTATGTTATTCCAACTTACCAAAGTTTATCCGCTTTCATTTAGCCAATTTTAAATTTACTGATGGGCAGGATTCTTAATATATCTTAGTAAATTATATGTTAACTCAACCGGAAATTAACTGTCAAAAATGCTTTTTCTTTGATAACATGGATGCAAAATATGCACGATACTTACCTAATAGATCTGATAGACGAAGACTTTAAGTACGGCGAGAGGAAATTGGTTGTATTTCAGATATTTGGATTATCTACTATAATATCCCACAAAATCAAGTTCAGCTATACACAGAATACATGTTCGATCATTTATTTTTAATATTAAATTCGATAATATTTTCAGATATTTCGAATAGCTCTAAAAATATATGTAAAATGTTTAAATTACTTTCGTCCTAGAATTTCAATTCGTAACTCTTCAATAAAACATATTACCTTTACGAAACCTCACCATTCGTCAGCCATGTTCGAAATATCGTTTGCTCATAATGCAGTGAAATTGTTTAATTCATTTCGCTTTGTAGGATGCAGTACTCCACTGAGTGGTTTTCAGTGTACCATAAAGAATTGACTCTTTGGTGAGTAGTGATGTTTGTTTCCAGCCCTATTTTTACTCTGTTAATGTTAAATAATCGTCATTGATTTCATTTACTTTTTCTGCTTGTTATTGGTGCATATGCAGTTAAATGAAAAAATAGTCCTGGAAGTTAAAAAGTAGCATAATATTAATAGTATATTTTAAATATATTTATAAGATATATTTTAAAATGTAACAACACAACATTATGTTAATATGCTTCCTTGTTTTTATATACTTCTTGTAGACATAACCGTCCGTGATAAGATAACTTCCTGCATACTTAACTTCCAACTTGCTCTACACAAAGTAATTCGTCTAGGCAAAGTAAAGTCCGGAGAAGCAGGCGGACATAATGTAAACGATATCAAACAGGGAGAATTCATCTCACACCAAACTTAAACAAGTTTCACCGAATGCGCAGGTTGTCCTGCATAGATTAACAATTTGATGATATTATAAAGACACAAAAATCTTTTGAACAATTGTAACCTTAAAAACAAAAATACGATAACTTTTTTTTAACGAAAATACAATGAATTTGTGTTGTTTGTACGAGGTGTGTAAACAAAGTAATTAGACTGATGGCGTAGCGTTCGATCTGGCAACACTATTGACTTCTCTTTTGGGGAGAGGCATTCCGTAGCAATTCTTTCCGTGAACCGAATTTTTGTAGAGCGTTCTGTAAATGAGTGACAACGATTTCGAGCAATGGTGCGCTATCAAGTTTTATTTCAGACTTGGGCATTTTCAGTCCGCCCCAGAAAATCAAGACATCTTTCCTTCTTGTTGTTCTTTTGATCCTGCAAAACGTTTTTCCGAAACAATGTTTTCATCACCAAATTATTGGGGAAAATCTAAAGTTGCTATTTATGTATCCGGAATTGCCAACAATGGTGTTGCTAGGTGCGATCTGACATATACATCGTAAATTTTAACATTGTTCACTGTGTACGTACTCAGAACGGTTTGTCATACCGATGATACTTGTGTTGTTTAGTGATTTGAAAATTTCACCTCGAACAAAAAATGGAATTAACTGATGATGATTTCCTACGACATTCGACATAGATTATCTCAACCACAGTGCATCGATCAACTGACTTAGGCGTTTGTACACTGCATATCACTAGTTTAGTGAACTCAATCGTGGCCGTCGGTCGCTCACGGACGAATTTAAAGAAGATCGTCGAAAATCGGTTCTTGTGCCAGAAAAATCGATACCGCGCGAACTGATAAGGCAAGATCGAAATATGAGATACCCTGAGATTGAGAGCATTAGTATGATAAGCATACACAAGATTTTACATGAACATTTTTTTTTTTTTTTAAGTCACGTCAACGCTCAAAGGCGTTATTTAGTGACTTACCAACACCAACAAACACATACAAATACGCACACAAACATCCATGCCCGCACCAGGATTTGAACCCGGGACCAGGCGGGCGACTAACCCACCAGACCACCGCGGTCGGCACATGAACATTTAACCGTGAAAAAGATTGTGCGCGTTGGACTCATAATGCCCATAATTTGACAATCGCTCAAAAAAGGCTCGAGTCGATTGATGCAAAGAAATGTTCAAAAATACAATGGTGGTGCGTCAAAAGTCATCTATAACATCTACACAGGTGACGAATTTTGAATCTATGCGTATGAACCCGAAAGTAAACAGCAGTCGACTGTATGAGTATTTCTAATGAGCCAAACCTAACAAAAGCCTGTTTTTTAGATAAATAGGCTACAGCGCCACTAGAGAATCGTAGAACGATCAATTCTGAATGGTACACAACCATTTGTTTGCCAGAGGTCTTTGAGAAATAAGAAAATATAACCAGCGACTCAGGATCATACTTCATCATGATGACGCGAGCTGTCACACATCAGACCGAACAATTCAATATTTGACTGGTCAAATAATAAACTACGTGGTCAACGATTTTCGACGCTAGAAGAAGACCTTCGGCCTTCTAGTCTACACTATTTCCAAAGGCCTATTGAAGTTGTGCAAAAGTTTCCATCGCACTGTGCCAAAGTCTGAAACAAAAGTTGATAATGCACCGTTGCTCGAATTTATTACTCAATTTCAGAACGTACTAGAAAAATCAGGTTCACGAAAGGAATTGATGCGGGCCACCAAGTGACTGTAGGGATCCAAACTCACACTGTGGACGCATCAACATCGTTGCCAGATCGAACGCTACACCACCAGTTCCATTACTTTATTTATACACCTCGTATACAAACATATTTGTATTTTCACATCATATTTTTGCATCTGACAAGGCATTCTGTGCCAAAACAATTGTCATATAAATTTTGAATGTAGTGGAAATTTTAACAGAAGTCTTAGTTATTTTATTTAAAATGAATTTCTATCAGTCTCGGCTACCTCAGTTAAATATCTTATGCCTTCAGAAATGGAAAATTCAGAAATTAATTGATCTCATTAATAATAGCAACGAATTACATTTGGTTTAGAGCACTAATTAGTTTCATTTATAATTTGATGGATGGGAATGGGAATCCATGAATAAATGAAAAAAAAAACATAGTTTTATATTTTTAAATAAAAATCCAAAATCTAATTTAGATGACTAAATAAAAATAAAAAGGAAAAAAAATCGGAAGGAAAAATCAAAGTAAGGATTTTATATATGAAACTTGTATTCTAAAATTGCTTGGTCTAATTCCAATAATTGCGGTTTATATGTTATGAAGGAAAGGAAAAAAAACCCTCCTCTTATTCGCAAATAAAAAAAAATTGGGGGATTTAAAAAAGACGAAGGTCCACTTACCAGGAAGCTTCTTAAATCAAGGCAAGATGATTTGCCCGTCCATTTGGCGACTTCAAAGAGAATCTTGGAATAGACCGCTAGCGTATTTGTATTTGCCATGTTGTGCTGGATTCCTGGCAGAACGTGAGTGTAAAACCAATGAACTGTGTTCAAAGTTTATTTTTTAATCTAGTTCCTAAGTTTAGTTTAACGGAGTGTTCAATTTTGAAGCAACACGACATATTGCCAGCTACTTCAGGATTTTAACTTGAGCATAAAATATCTCTTTATACTGAATAAGAATGTCTATTATTAAAAAAAGGAATAATATAGTTTTGTTATTTAACAAGTATACTATATAATATAACGTCATTTATATATCAATCCTCTTTTTTCTTATTTTTGTGTCGTCCAAAAAAAACCAAACCACAATTTCATATCTTTTTTCACTTAATTTCGACAACTAAGATTATAATTCAGATTATGGCAATCATTAATAAAAGCTGTGCATCGAAATAAAGTAATGATCTGGTGAGGTTTAGGATTTAATTTGAAATATCACTTAATTTTATTTTAACATTTCTGAATGATAAAAATAATGATAACACGTTTTAAATATTTCGAGATTAAACTTATTGAAAACTTATCAGAGATTGGTCACAGAGAATTTAGATCAGATATCAGCAAAACAACAAAACCACTGGTTGTCTAAATTATGTTGAGTGAAGCAAAGTTATTGATTTTAACCTTCAGTTTTTTCGAAAGTCTACCGCCTGGCGAGTAACCAACAAAGAAATTCTCTCAAAAGGCCTTCGGGCTTACTCAGCCTCGAACTGACATGACTAAAGAACATTTTATTGACGAATTGTATACTCTTATCTATTATGTAAGTACTAATCTTAATCAGTGATGCTGCTTTTCGACCTTCGAGTTGCCGGATTACAGGAATTGCTTCCTCCTCCCATGATTATAAATACATAACACCCATAAAAAGATAAAAAATTATCTAATACGCATAATTATTAAGAATGATCTACTGTTTGGACCAAAAAGCTGGAGAATAATATAAATCTTCAAATGATCTTTGAAAATATCTCGCTTAGAAGGAAAAAAAAACATAGTGAAATAGATGTACCGTTAATCAAAAACGTTGAGCATGAGTATATGCAACAGATCAGACAGAGACAACAAATTAGACAGAATCAGAAGAGACTACTAGAAGTACTAATGGAGTCGAGTCTACGATATTGTCGAAAGAAATGACAAAAGACCCCAGAGAACTTGGAAATATGAAATTAATGAATGACAGCGAGGTCACAGAAGGACACAGAGGTCACAGAAGGAGTCTAAATTAATAATAATTTTATTTGTAATGTCATACAGATCATGTATCAGTCAGTATCATGTATCAGGCTCAGTGAGCCTTGACTTTCTTCAACCTTCGCCTCCAACCGAGTCGATCTCCAGCAGCCTCTTTTCAGTTTTTGATGTGCAGTAGTTCTTCAGCATGTTTCTTCTTCCTGCCAGCATGTTTTTGGTCGCTCTTTTTTTGACTTTCTATTCACCCTTTCATGATTTTTCTTGGTATTTGACTTTCTGACATTCTCGCCACGTATCTCTGAACCCCCACAGAGTCTACAATATCCAGATTCCTGTATAACTGCTTACGTTCGAAGTTATACCTGATCCTCCAGTTTTTATTGTCATTCACAGCACCAAAAATTCCCCACACTAGACTTATTTCAAATATTGCAAGCAACTCTTGTATTTCTTTGTGACTGTCCATGTCTCACAGCCATAACTGACTACTATCCTAACTTTTGTTGTACTTTGTAGTTTGCATTTTATTTGGTCAGATCTTAGAACAGAATGCATAGAGTAACTAACTAACTTTCACAATACGATTTCTGATGTGCTGTGTATCCTGTGATGCTATTTTCGTCAAGTTTGCTTTCCAGATACATACATTCCTTCACAACTTCAATGTTGTTATCGCCAACTATCCAGTTTTATTCTCTTCTTGGATTAATTCTGTGTTCCATCACGTTTGTTTTATCTATATTTATGTCTAGATCAGCCCTTTTAGCTTTTATCTCTATTTAATCATAGCTCTCTCTTAATCATTTTTCGATCGTGCTAATATGTTTAGGCCATCTACATTTTTTCTTTATGTTTCAATTATCATAGATTTACGTCTATTTCTGTTTCAGTGATGACATTGTTCAATAACGTGTTAAACAGAACTGACCAATCCATATCCCTGTTGTAAACCTTCCCCGATCTGAAATTTCACCGTGGTGTGTTAGATTTTTATTACTACCTTGGAATAAAGGAATAAACTATTGGAATAACAGTTAATTGAATAAAGTATTGTGATCCATTTCCGCCATAGTCTCATTTACTACTGCTCTTTGTACGCGATCGTACGCCAAGTACGATGGTATCAAATTTTCTTCATTATTTGACGGACTATGATAAAATATGATAACAACTGATCCATTGTTGAGCATCTCCTCCTAAACCTTGCCTGATATTCGCTCATCCTTCTTCGATATATGGTACTAGCCTTAGCCTTATAGCGTTTTTTAATTTAGTTTAAGTTTTTTTAATTAACTTAAAAATTACTCATATACGTTATAAATTGTGCAAAGCAATGATATGCCGCGATAGTTCTCGCATTTCAGTTTATCTGCTTTCTAATAAATCGAGCATATTACCACCTGCTACAACTCTGTAGGCATCTGGTCATTTGTCCGTATGTTAACTATTAGTTGATTAATACTGAGCTAATTCTTTGCATCTAAGCTTCAGTAGTTTTGAAGTTATATTATTTCTCCCAGGAGACTTTACTTTATTTAAGTATTTAAATATTGTTATTTTTATTTATTACTTTAAGTTTCATTAAACTTTCCTCCATCCGCTACGACGATGGTACTTCTTGCAATGTTTGGACTGTATTCGTACAAAATGCCTATCATTATGATCTTCTCTGGTCTATCGCCTATCATTAAGATCATAATGATATCTTTTTTGCCACTCGCGTTGGCGCGGACGGTAAAGCAGCGGTCTGCCGCCGCTGTGCCAAAACCGCTGTTTCTAAACCATTTCCGACAAACGGTTTTTACACACAGGAACTACCTGCTTATGCCCCTTCGGACTCAATATGTAGTTGAAAACTTTCGAGATGGACCACCTTTTTTGTTTCTTGCCCGTTTTGGTTTTTGTATATTCTTACTTTATTGAATCTTGTTACTTTGAGAATAGAATGCCTTATAAAACATCAAAACATCTTCTCTTTTCAAGATGCAACATTTGTAGGATTTTGTGAACTGATTGCATTTTGGGTATTCAGGCAAATTAACAGCCGAATACCTTGAAAGTAATATATATATATATATATATATATATATATATATATATATATATATATATATATATATATATATATATATATATATATATATATATATATATATATATATATAAAGTTGTAACAATGTTAAAGTGGAAATACCTTTTTACTTTACTAACAGTTCGTTTCCAACTTTTCTGATTTCGAGATAGTTTTTTTTTAGAACTGGAAATCACTTCTTTTATCTCCAAAGTAGTTGCGAAATGTGCCAAAACCTACGCTTGTGATTGGTTGGAACGAATCAGGCGCAGTTTGCAATGCATTAGTAGTGGATTTAATGGGATTTCATTCTCAGGCGAGTTTTTCTATAGTATTTTATATAGAATTAGGGTACTTTTCGACACAACTATTGAATAGTTAGAAAACAGATATTTTTGCCAGGTAGCATATATAACTCATTTTAGCCCAAAAATGAATTTGAGGGATTTTGAAACCAGACAACTCATATATACCAGTTTAGAAAATATCTGCCTCTTGCCTCTTTAAAGATTTTTCTTTAGGGAACAAAATTATCGGTAGGTAATAAATCTGGCAAAAATACAGGACCATCAAACACTTGCATTTCTGGTTTGATCAAAAATAGTTTATTGCATTATGGAACAGGATTACAAATAGTTTACAACCTGCAGAGAATGAGGAATTAAACAGGATAATTTTTGGAATCTAGTAAGTGACAAACGCTAATTGGTTCAAATTATTGAATTTTATTATTATGCACTCTGATGCATAAGATATGCGACTTGTATCATATCTAGAGATTAGGTTTCCTTTTCACCACCTGTATAGATATTTAAAAAGTGACATTGTAATTTGCTCAGTAATTTAAAGATATGAAGATGAATAACAATAAAATTCTTATTTCTGTCAACCTTCAGGCAAAAATTCAAATTTTTTACTGGGTTGAAAAAAAGTTGCCATAAAAAAAATTGGTCGCAATATTTTCTACATTTTCACCCACCTTATGGCCAGTGTAAGTAAATTTTTAAATTATGTTTCACCAGCTAGAACGTTTTATATTTCATGTTTATTATATTTCTTCTTTATACGTTAGAGTTTCAGAAGGTTTTAAAGTAATGGCGCATTGTCATAATAGATTAAGACAATAATATAATTTTAACATTAAACAAATAGGTACGTACAGAAGTAAGATCAATAATAATTTATTATATGTTTTATGTAAAAAAGCATTATATTTAAAAGTATGTTGAAAAAATGTTAGCGAATATATATGATTGTATCAATATAATAAATTTGCTTACGCCTGGATATTTTATACTACTATTTGGTTTGAGTTTATTACAAAATCCTTCTAAAATAACTCAACATATCCTGCCAATAATTTTATTACATTCTCTATAAATAATAATTAAATTCAAAACATTTAATTAACATTAATTTAATATAAACGAATGGTTTTGGAACAAAATATTATATGGTTATAAAAGCTTATTAAAACTGGTAAGATAAAATAATTATCACTTTTATTATATTTCGAGGATATAATGAAAAGTCAAATACTTTTCTGATAGATAGCGGAGCGATCGCACAAATGATTACATTTCTAATAAGTAGCTTCCTTTCTCGTAACGCCCCGTTTTGTTTTCTTTTGAGAGTTTTTGAAAGCAGATAAAGCGAATTTCGTGTGTTGATTAAACACTAATTTCGTGAGGAAAAACCATCGCATACCAAACAAACCAAGCATACCGAAGAAAAGTTTAAAAAGTGTTACGTGGACCTTTATGCAGCTTTCACACTAGAGAAACGCAATTCGTGCCATAAGATAATCGACAATCTTTCTAGTTGTAATAGATTCTTCAGAAGAAAGAAGACATTATAATGTATTGGTATTTATTGGAGTAGAAGAAACACTTCTAATAACACTAAGGTAAATTTAAAATATATTTTCTATAAAATATTTTACATAAACATTTAACAAATAATTATTAATTATATTTTCTGGGCTGCTAGAATTTTGATAGAACACTGCTAAACCGATCCTTTGGTCAGATGGAGTTGGAGGATACCCTACATCAGATTGAGTAATACATCGTCTAGCTACAGTTGGAGGATTTGAAATGTGTGATGAGTTTGAAGACGGTGTATCGTCTAACAATAAATCTAATACCTCCAAAACTTGCCTCCGAAATTTTCGCATCTTATATTCGCGTAGTTTTTATACATCAGATAGCAAACACAAAAAAAATGTTTTCCGAGAATTTTCTCCATGCTCGCTTGAATTATTTAAAATGCTATCTTCAATTAATTTGCTCAATGAACTCAAATTATGGTTCGGTACTTAGTTGGTAAACATAGTAGAATTCAAACAACTCGTAAAATCATGTTTATACAGAAGGTTGTTTTACATTGATTGAAGTTGGATTCCAAGGAAGAAATAGTGATGGGGATATCTTTAGAATGTCCAAAATGGGACGATAGATAAAACAACCTAACCTGCAGTTTCTAGCCCCCAGACGGGTGGCTAGACTTCCACAAAATACAAATGGAGTTAAATTTCCATTCTACTTTATCGGTGATGAAGCTTTTCCCCTGCATGTTCATCTAATGCGACCTTATATAAGAAGAGCTGATAAAAAAAATACAACTACCGGACCAGTAGAACCAGAAAGACTGTAGAGTACACGTTTGGAATGTAGTGTAAAAAATTTCATGTTCTATCAAATGCTATTGTTGTGTACAAATGTTGTTGTATTGCAAATGTACAGATCAAAATAAAATCAACAATATAGTGCGCAGTGTTTGTGTACTTCATAACTTTATTAAGAAAAAAAGGTGTACCATACCAATTTCAAGAACAAAATATGGAAGAAGTAAATATAGAAAATGGAGAACCGGAGTTATTAGACTTTGGCATGAATAATGTAAACAATGTGGACGTGCCCGAGGTGAAAAACCCAACAGAAACAAATTTGAGAAATTACCTTTCAAACTATTTTGTTGAAATCAATCCTTTGCAATGGCAGTGGAAGTATTGTTTAGATGCCGATCATGCCGCACAGTAGCAATTATTAATATTTTTCACATTATAATAACAATTTTTTCTTTATAAATAAATAAAAATATTCCACTTTTTTTACTTGGTTTACTCAGTTTCGTTGTGGTCGAATAAGTACAAGTGACACTCCGCGCTTACCACGCTCGGCTGAGGTCTTTATTGAGGAAATAGTCAACAAAATTCCCGATATAGTATTGCCCGATCGAAGGGTGAATGTTAAAGCGATTGTGTAGATGACAAACGTGTACGGAACATCCTACATGAATATTTACACATCAGAAAGATATCAACGCGATGGGTGCCCACTGGGCCAAAAACGGAATCCAGTGACTAGTTCACAGCAGTGTTAAGACATGTATAAGCCCAATCCGAAGCGGTTTATGTGGCGATTTGTATAAACGTCATCATTTATGAAAAAAAATTGCTGTTTTGTTGCACTCACCCGTTTGTCCGTCATTACAACAGCGACATTGGTGAATTTGCGCTACGAATCGATACTACATCCACGCTTTTCTCCAGACTTACCCCCTTCGACTTCTTTCTCTTTCCAAACATGTAGAAATACCTGGCCGGAACGAAATTCACGTCAAATGAAGAAGGATTGTTTTGCAGAGTTCGACAAGCCGTACTTTTTGGAAGACTTAAAAACGTTAGACGAAGCGTATCGGGTTAAAACGAGGCTACGTTGAAAAATAAATTAATTTTCGATCAAAAAATAATATTTCATTTAAAATCTATCTGGCTTTTCCCTCTACAATAACAATTTTAAACTACAAAGTGAATTTTAAATGTAACTGATTAAATATCTAATGACTCTAGATAAAAATAAATATATATTGGAATCTTGAAAATGTTTTTGTTCGAATTGAAAACAATTCTGAATGCATATTAGACACTTTTATTGTTAAATTACTAACTAAATTTGCAAATGCTATATTGTAATATTCCTAGATATTATCATATTGTAAATAGATTGGAAATTAGGTGTGCTGTTCTCTCTACCATCTGTTATTTTAGATAATGGTCTAAACTGGTCATAACTTTCCATTAAATCAATATAATTTTTATTACCCTATATTATTTCTACAGAATAATATACCGAGTGCATTGATTTCGTTTTCAATTATACTACAATAATCAAAAAGTTTTATTTTAAAAAGGTAATTTTTTAAATAAAATACAAAGAATAGGGTCCGGGGGAGATGGCCAACTCAAAAAGAAAAACCTACAAACACCCGATAGGTGTCGCTAGATATCACTAAGTTCGCTTCAAGACGTGTGTACGAACACCTGCAACTCAGAAGTCTGTATACAAAACTTCAACTATATTTTTGGAATGGTTGAAAGCACGTCCCAAGGAAGCCTGCAGGGAAAGTTCTTCTGTTGTTGGATGGCCATTCGACTCACTGCAATTCTGTTGGAATATGCAGAGAAAGGACATCGTTTTGCTTTCAATGCTAAGTCACACAGTCAAGTCACTGAAAAACCATTTCTACGAACAATGTCAACTAAAACAAAATCCTGGTCGGCGTATTATAAGACCGTCATTCGGAATATTGCTTAACAAGCATGGGGAAAAAGCAGCTTCTGTAGAGAATGCCATTGCAGAATTCAAAGCTACAGGAGTCAGTCCTTTTAATCCAAGTTCAATACCAGATTAGGCTTTGACACAAGAACCAAGAGGACTTACATCAGCCTCTCAAAATGACTCCCCAGCCACAATTTCAGTTCACGAACAGGCTGCCAGCGGTTCAATGTCAGCAAATCTGGAATACATTTCAAGAACTTTAAAAGAGCTAGGTAAGTGAGTCCGTCACAGTCTTTGAGCCAATCTTTTGTGTGGAGAAACACCCAATCTCAAATGCAAGCCCTGAAATGTTACCGAAGAAAAGACCTAGTAAGAATATGATTAGCAGTGGCTCTGGAGTTGCCGCAATGCTTCCGTTGACGTCAAGAACTCCACCAAAAAAAAATGACGTCCCGAATTTGATTCCAACACGAATTTTAATGTAAATATCTCCTATTCCACAAATATGTATTGAAGTACGCAAACGGGCTAAGCAAGTCGGCAACACGCCCGACATCAAAAGAACACATTCAAATGATACCAAAAAAAATGCTAAAAAGTATTGCTAAAAACAATACTAAAAAGTATTGCTTTGTTTCATCTTTAGAACGATACTCGCTTGGCTGTTGAACTGTTTTTAGGCCATAAGCATAGATCCATGTCCCATCACCAATAATTATGCATTTCAATATGTAATTATCCAAAGAAAACATCTCTTCAGCAACTTTGATGTAACATGACGATGTTTTTCAACAAATTCAGTGTTTTCAGAACAAGACGAGAAGACACACGAAACAAGTCTAAAGTGTTCTTCATAATTGACTGATCTAAATGACATTTCACTAACATCTACAATGTCTTTTATACCTAATCGACGACTACTAAGTACAAGATCTTTGATTTTGGTAATATTTCCTTTATTGGTTTGCTTTGGTTTGGTTTGGCCTCTTTACCAGCTTCTTTACCAGCACTAAAGTCGTTATACCACCTGTAAATACGTTTATTTTGACATAGCTTCATTATCATAACACTTTTTCAAGGTTTTTAATACATCAACACAAGAAATTTCGTTGTTTAGGCTAAAGCTGAGGCATACATTGTGCTGGATAAGATTATCCATTTTAAAAAATCGCAAAATCTCAGTCATAAATATCAAATGTCTCGATAAGTAAACTGCGCTAGTTTATAAAATTAAAGTCATCTTACTTTTTGATCATGCTGTTTTGCTTTACAGGACACTTTTCACACTGTATAAAAAATGACAACCGAAAAATGTTTGAAATTACCATAGGGTTGTAAAATAAGAGGCGAATAATATTCCTCAGTGTAGGGCAAGAAGCTCTCAAAAAGAATTGCTCTCTTGCAAATATATTTGCTATGCAAAAATGGTACAAATAAAGGTATGGAAAAGTCCACATTCAGCTTTTTGTAAAGGGAGAACCTTTTACCAAAAATATCTTACGCACCACATTTTGCATTCGGCAAAATAAACTTGGCAAATTATTATAGAAAATAAATTTATATCAGTGGAAAAGTTCAAAAACTAAAATAGCATGAACATCTATGACTATTTAATTCATTAGCTCTTCAGATTAGTTCTAATTTGAAATATGAAGGAAAATTAATATTGATGAAAGTGCATTTTGCTCTATAATTGGACCGAGATTTGGGGAAAATTATTTTAAAACAATCTAAATGTTTCGGAAACACTTTAATACATTCATTATGAGTAATAACGAATATTTTTGTTCCAAATTGTAAAATAATTCTATAAGCCGATTAAAACAAGACAAAATACATCGAATAAGCATAGCAGTTTTGACTTCACGTATTTTCATCTAAATAGAAGAGGGATTAAATTTGTAATATTATTGAGTATAGACTGAAATAAATATGTAATATGCTCAATATTATCATTTATTATGAACAGATACTGTTTTAGATCTATAGTTCGTTCTTATATCTTAAAATAGTCTTAACTTGCTATAATCGTGCTTCAAAATTATATAGTAACGCAATTTTATACTTCTAAGATATTTCTGTCGAGGAAAATACATTATGTCTAACCGAATAATGACTGGAAAGCGAACCAAAACTGTATCGAATACTCTCAAATTGCATATGGTTTTCCAGAGAATAGCAAGGTGAAAAAGAAAGTTTTGTCGGAAACTGAAAACGCTACAGTATGCATGAAATGTCTTAAAACATTTCATCCAAAGTGAACTTTTTTCTATCATTAGTCACATCATTACCTGGTTAAGTAAGAGTACCAAAATAACTCCACATATTCCACAAACAGTTTTATTATATTTTCTGAAAAAAAAAATAAAAAATCAAAACCTTAATAAACAATTTTGACATCAAAATATATCTTCGAAAAAGGCTCGGCCTGGCACAAATATAGCGCAAGTATGACCAAATGACTATAATATTTGTCAAATATGATTCGACAGATACCGTGCTGTGAAGTTTTAAACGCGTACCTTTAGTTGCTTGTTTGCGTTTGCGTAACGGTTATACAAAAAGAGTTAGATTCCATTTTTAAGTATTCTACTTCTCGAAATACACCGGACTGCTGAATTTAAATGTACTCGTATATCCAATGAAGGTAATGAACGCTCAATAGACGTACGGTTTTTTGACGGAAAAACTGCAACGACTGAGAGAATCGACAAAAAAATCACAATGTACTAAATGATCCCGGATTTAATGTACGTAAACCTATTTGTAATTATTTCGATAAACGGTATTTACTAGATTTTTACAGGACGTTCTGAATATAAAAAAGCTTTCCCTCCGATGAGTGCCACATTTGTGGGAGAAGATGAAGCAAATACTAGCTAGCATGAAACTAGCTGGCAAAAGGCCCATCACCATTAAATTTTACTACTAGACTAATTGAAGAGTGTAATTCAGGCTAAGACTCCATATCTGACCAAAAAGAAAGTGCTTTTCCACCACCACAATGCACTTGTTTAAACGTCTGGATTATTATTATTATTGCTGTAAAATTCGATGACCAACGCTTCGAAGGACTTGCACATACGCCGTATTCGCCCGATCTGGCTCACTGTATTTGGCTCCTCTTCCCAAATTTGAAAAAACGACTCGCTGGATGAAGATAGCTTTGAAATGATGAAGTCAACGCTGAGACAACCACTTATTTTTCAAAGTAGTACAAATGGCATTATACCGAGGATATAAAAACTTGGAACATTGTTAATCTAAATATATTGAATTGCAAGATTTCTACGTTGAAAAAATATCACAAAAATCTTGTGGGTAGAAATTAGAAATTTTTGTTATATTTAAAACAATATTAAGTCACAAGGAAGAGTGTTTTAAGGTGAATACCAACTTTTTTAAAAAGAAACATCTTAGAACATTTTAAATAATTACAGAAATGTGCTTAGAGAACTAGAACTTTTGTAATTACCTAAGAAAAATATTTACTCCAAAAGTTGATATTAAAAGTTGAAAAATAATCGTTCAACTTTTATTTTTGTTAAAGTTTCGTAAAATTACTGAGACTCCATAAATTCCGATCAACTACACAAGCTAAACAAAGCATACTACACAATTTTCTCAAACGATAAGAGCGAGGTTGAAAATATGGTCTTTACACTAAAACATTATAAAAATACAAGGAAATAAAAAATAAGCTTATTCTATATCTTACAAGCATTAGTCGCAATAGTACATTTTTATACCTCTATGAACCAAAACACAAGCTTAAAAGCTTTCAACGAGAAAAAATATTCCAACAAATGGGTAAAACAATTTTTGTTGTACGATTCGAATTCTTCCATTCTTCTACATTAATATTCATGTTCGACAAACAATTTACCGCAGCAGGAACCATTATACTAGGGTGTAACGAAATTTTATGTGTTTTTGAGGTACTTAGTTATTCACTGTTTAAAAAATGTATACCTGCAGGTCATTCCTCGAAATATAGGGCATTGTTTTCGATGACCTCAACCCATATTTTCCTCCACTCTATTCGTCTTCGGTACTACAATTAGTCTTTGAAAACGAATAACTCGACGCAGCTAGTTTTTATCTTTTTTTCAGTCATCAATTTTTTTCTTCGCCAAAATTGAGCCCTAGATCGGAAGAAGTGGTAATCCTACGGCGTAAGATCGGAGTTGTATGCTGGATAAGAGAGAAGTTCAAAGTCCCATTCGTTAATTTTTGGGGTGGTCAAATGTGAAGTATGTAGTTTTAGGTTGTCTTTTTGCAGGAGGGCTTTTTAACACTTGGCCAAAGCTGGATATTTTTCGGTCAGAGCAGTGTATATATGTCTAGGTATAGGTACGTCTAGGTATAGGTATGTCTATACTTGTTCAACTTTTGGTCGTCAAGACGCATGCATCTGTTGAAAGGTTAGACGTGTGCGGTGTTGAACGAGAGGCATGCAAGGACACAAGGAAAAATCATGACGCACGACGAGACGCAAAGGTAGCGCACCGACTCCCACTGATGTTGGGTATATTGCGCTTTCGCTTTCAACTTCTTGAAAAAATCTTCAAGTTTTTGCAATAGTTTACAAACTTAATTTAATGTTTATATATTAAATTATAGATTTAAGAACAAAATATATAATTTTGAAACTAATATTTTTTTTTGGCAAACTCCAGGGCAAGACGAAATCACAGCAGAAATGCTGAAATATATGGGAGAAATAGCAAAGGAAGAATTTTTGTCACTACTAAACAGTATCATAATAGAAAAGAAAGTACCAACAGACTGGAATATGGATATAATATTGTTATTTAAAAAAGGAGATATTAAAGAATGCAAAAACTATAGAGGGATCATCATAACAAGTTTACCTGGTAAAATATTTAACAGAATAATAGAGCCCAGGCTGGTAGAAAAATTAGAAGCAACATTAGAGGAACCACAGCATGGTTTCAGAAAGTGTAGAAGCACACAAAATCTGATATTTATAATTAGACAACTAGAAGAAAAACCGTTAAGAAAAGAAACCAAAATCAATATTTGTTTCATTAACCTGAAAAATGCATTTGATAGAGTAAAAAGAAGCGGTGTCTGGAAAAGTTTAAAGAGAAGAGGAGTAGAAGAGGGAGTAATAGAAATTATCTAGCTGAGGCCGTAGGTGTCTCGTACGGAACAGCAATCAAGATGTTTAATGATAAGATAGGTGTGAGCAAAGTGTCGGCCCGATGGGTGCCGCGATTGCTCAAGGTAGACAACAAGCGAGTACGACTAACAATGTCTAAGCAGTGTTTGGGTCGCTTTAAGCGAAACCCGCAGGATTTTCTACGTCAAGTCGTCACCGTTGATGAAACCTGGATACATTATTATACGCCAGAGACCAAGGGACAGTCAAAACAATCGATTTTTCCGGGTGAATCTGCTCCGAAGAATGCGAAAACGGTTAAATCAGCCGGAAAGGTTATTGCCACGATTTTTTGGGATTCCAAAGCAATAATCCTCATAGATGCATCAGGGCAGTACCACAGTGACTTGTTGGACAGAATATATAAGAAATTGAAGATGACACGGCCCCATTTGGCTAAGAAAGAGTGCTCTTCCATCACGATAACGCGCCGGCACAGTCATCTTGAATTATCGCGGCCAAACTGCACGAACTGCGCTATGAATTGATTCCGCACCCAACTTACTCGCCCGACCTGGCACCCAGCGACTATTTTCTGTTCCGTAACTTGAAAACATCTGTCGCAGGAAAAAGGCCTTATGCAACAACAAGAAGAATAAATAAGAATGTATAACGATGAATCCACAGAATTTGAGATAGGAATTAACCTAAGACAAGACTGCGTACCGAGTCCACTGTTATTTTTGAGTTATTTTGTAGTTATTGACGATGTTGTAAAAAATAGTAACAAATGTACGATGTTGTAACAAATTGCAAGAATAAAAAAAAATAACTTTTAGAAAAATAAAAACAGTCACAACACAAGAATTACTGTTCGCTGATGATATGGTCCTAATGTCAGATTCTGAAGAAAAACTAAAACATTACTTAACGATATATAACGAAGAGCTAAGAAAAATAAACATGGAAATAAATATCGACAAAAACAAAACAATTGTTATTGCAGGCACAAAAATAAAACAAAAAATTGTAATCGATGGGAAGGTAATGGAGCAAGTCAAAAACTATAAGAATTTAATCACAATAATAGAAGATAATGGAAAAATGGACGGTGAAATGAACGTAAAAATGGAAAAAGCAGGCAACCTATACAACACACTAAAAACAGCATTCCTAAGAAAGAGGTAAAAGCACAGGTGTATCAGAAAATAGTGAGATCATCAATGATATACGGCAGCGAATTTTGGACCTTATCAAAGAAAAACAAAAGCAGAATTACAGCTGAAGAAATGAGATTCCTATGCAAAATAGAGGAAAGTACAAGAAGGGATAGAGTGAGAAATATGACAGTAATGGAACAACTGGAAATGAAACCAATTGAAAGAGCTATAGAAGAAAGACAACTGAGCTGGCTAGGACACATCCACAGAATGAATGAAGAGAGATTAGCAAAACAAATATATGAAGCGAAAACACGAGGAAAAAAAAAGTTGGATGTCCACGACTGAGATGGGAAGAACAAGTTCGACAATCTGCCCAAAAAGGAGGAATTCATTGGAATGAGGCTAGAAAATTAGTACGAGACAGGAACTCATTGATGGTAAAACATTTTTTTTGTATATATTTTCTTCTAGTAAATTGTAGTCATTATTCTAAATTTTCGTTTGTCAGTACAGATTTTCTCTATTTTTCGTTTATTTTTCATACTCTAATCAACACCAGCACAGCAGAACTGATAATGGCTAACATGACAATGTTAGTTGTATTCGTGAAACTGAAATTACACAGTTAACAGTAACTTGCAAAATAAAATGTTTTTAACATTTTTAAAAGACCGTCTTTACTGAACTCACCAGAAATGTTGAATGAAACTAACGCAAACATGTGGACAGGAAGGTGGCATACAATAACGCAAGTTGAAACGCACGTTGAAATGCATGTTGAACGGAAAAGTTGTACAGATGTGGACATACCATATGTTCTCTCAAGTTGTGCTGAGTAGAATTCTGAAGTTGTTGCTCTACTATCAGGAAGTTGCTCTACTATTCCTTCAAAATCCCACCTAACACACAGCATAACTTCTTTGACAAATCTTTCGCGCCTCTTTAGCTAATTCCCCTGAAAGTTTTCTACTGCTTGTTCTAGGATTTGCAGCCACAGTTGCTGGTAAAACGTGAACATCGAGATACCATAGAGGGCCTGATCTTCGACTATGTTCAGGGCTCATGTCACCCTCCCGGAACTTTTTTAACCAGAGATAAGCGGTGCGGACTGATACATCTTGTTTTTGTTAAACACCGACGACTGAATATTTCGCATAGGAATCACTCTAATAATGAAGAAGGAATGTTTATATGTCGGAGCAAAATTTGAGATCGGATTAAACATCTGAGGTGTGAGATACAATCCTTTATTTATAAAAAGAGGAAAAATCGTAAATACAGCAATCCCTCGCAAACCGCGGGGGTTCCGTTCCGGATAGAGAGCTGCGGTTGGCGAGAGATTTTCTGGGGTTACATTTGAAAACAGAAAAATGTGTATATATATTTTAATTATTCTATATTATAAAGATGTAGGTACACATTAATTTTGTTATAAAGGTAAAACTTATTTTCGAAAATAATGCAAAATTGTTGACAGTTTAATTTTTTTGTGAGCTCCTTTTGGATCTCCTTATAAGGTTATAGTAGCCCATTCAAACCATTTGAAAACTTTAGGCTTCTTTTTAGTGAAGGCTCGTCATCATAGACCAAATCTTGCAACTGTTATGTGGTAATCATCTTAGTAGTTGTTGCCTCGTCGGGGATCTCATCATCTGTATTGCCTTCGACATCCGATGTATTTTCCCAAACTTCAAGCAGTTTTGATTCTGATAGTTCATTGTCGTAAGAAACTATATCTTGTTCAACGTCACTTTGTTGCAACTCGTCGAAGCCATCGCCATGAATTTGGTGTATGATTCGGATTTAGGAACTGCTGACATATCGGCTACGACCTCTGGCCATAACTTTCTCCAACAGGAATTCAGTGTTTATGAACATAACTCATCCACTGCTTCTTTGATGAATGACGTTATGTAATGAGCGATATTAAAAGCTTTCCAACTCTCAGTAACAGTGAGAACAGAATTTTGTTCCATGTTATTCAATACATAACTGAAATTTCACTTGACCTAATATATTTTAAACGAGGCTATTATTGGTTGTATCAGTGATGTAGTGTTGGGAGGTAGGAAGCAAACTTCTATGATTGGATCAACAAACTTTAAAGATTCAGAATGGCCGGGAGCATTATCAATAAGAAGTAAAACTTTGAATGGCAACGATTTTGAGGCCAAATATTACCTAACACTGGGTACGAAGCAGTTCAGAAACCAGTCTGTAAATAATGTTGCAGTTAACCAACCTTTTTAATTTGCTCTCCAAAAAACCGGCAGATCATTTTTGTTTTTATTTTTTAAAGCACGTGGGTTAAGAGATTTGTATACGAGCAGTGGCTTTATCATGTGGTTACCTGAAGTATTAGAGCAAAAGAGAAGCAGCATTAAATCCTAGTGCGGATTTTTCGGTTTGAAATACAAATGTTCGAGCAGGCATCCTCTTCCAAAATAAACCTGTCTCATCGGCGTTAAATACCTGATTTGGTTGATAACCCTTGCTTTCAGTTAATTGTTTGAATTCAGTCAGATATCGATTAGCCGCCTCATGATCTGCAGAAGCCAACTCCCCAGTAATTTTTACGTTGTGTACCAAAAAGCGCTTTTTAATTTTATTTTAATTTTAATTTTCAAACCAACTCTTACTGGCTTGGAAGCTTAGAGTTTCGTCATCTGACTGACTAGATTCTCGAAAAGACAATTGTTTGATCTTCGATAAAAATTCCAAGCGCTCTTTCGTTCTTTTCTATCATTAGAGGTCGTAAGAAACACTTAACATTATTGCTGGTACTATTACCGCACGAAACACTGACCCGAATGGATTGCTCACTGTTTTTTGTTGTTCTTACTGTGGATTCATTCACATTAAACGTTTTCGCGGCACTCGCATACGTTTCACCTGCAGCAAGACAATCTGACAATTGAATGTTGGTAAAATTTACACATGTACATATAACTGCGTAACTAAACTCACGAAAATGACAAAATTCTCCCTAATCGCCAACTTTGTTTGAATAATGATACATACATATAAACTATATAAAAGCGTCATTTGAAAAAGGCAATAAAAGAATTCCTGGAAAATTATAGTAGCAGTTCACACCAGATTACGAGGAAAACACACCGCGATGCTACATAATTCGATTGAAAATTGAGTCTAGGCCATTTCGCAAGACAAAACCGCGGATAATCAAAACCGCGGCTAACAAGAGATTACTGCACTTTTGTTACACCATAGTAAAAAGTTTCTATTGCGTGTGAAAATAGCCTTAAAAATAAATATATAGTTAGTTTTCTAGGGCATCGGATAAACAAATAATCTAAACTTTTGGAAGAAAAATATTTTTAAACGTTTTTTTATCCGAACAAACGTTTCCCTGCAGAAAAGAAAAACAATCGAAATATTGCCTTTTCCAAACCTTCATTTGTGTCGTTTTCACATAGCAAATATATTTCCCAAAAAACAGCCGTTGTTGAATATTTTTTCCTTACTTTACAACTCGGAGGAAATCTATAAGTAATTTGAGACTTATTCTCAGTTCCCATTTTGATAGGGCTTGAAATATTTTTACGTGCAAAGGAAAAAATTAATTAAATTCAATACGAAAGACAAGACTGCCGCATTGTCTAACTTTCATTTTCCTTCACGAAAATATCCAAGGGAATAAAAATGCGTTTTTATATCGTTTCTAAGTAAGTTAGTCATGAGTTTGGAGCTTTATTTAAATTAACAGATGTATAGAGGGAAATAGATCTAATTTCCAATCTGTTCGCAATAAATGATAATACCAGGGAATAACACAATGTAATATTTACAGCTTTAGTTAGTAATTCGCCAATAAATTATTATTTGTCTAAGCTTGTGTAGGATATACTTAGAATTACTTTCAATATAAACAATTAAATTTTATATTTTATTATAGAAGCCTAGAAGTACGAGCAGAACTTATGAATTATTCTAATTAAAACATCAAACATTAACGTTCCAATATGAACAATTTTATTTTTTGCATGATGCTCTAAAAAAGAAGCGGTTTGATACCTGATTAAAAGGAAAAAAATCCTTTTCTTGTAGTCACTTATTCACAATGAAATAAAAACAAACATTGGCCCTAAGAGAGCTCCTGGCTTTGATTTCAATCACTGGAGGGGTATTAAAACAACTTCCAAATAAAGCGATATTAAAATTTGCACACCTCTTTAATGCCTCATTCAGATTAAAGTATGTTCCTGAGATGTGGAAAGTGACAGAAGACATTATGATCCCTAAGCCAGGAAAATCTCCTGACGAAATGTTATCATATAGGCCAATACTACATACTACCTATGTTATCAAAATTATTTGATAATAATTTTCACAAATATTCTTGAAAAGGCTGAAACCCTTTATTGAAGAAAGATACCTAATACCAAATCATCAGTTTGGTTTTAGAGAGAGCCATTCAACCATAGATCACAGAATAACTAATGTAATTGAAAAAGCGCTAGAAAATAAAGAAGTCTGCTCAGCTATCTTCCTTGATGTTGAACATGCTTTTGACAAAGTATGGCACGATGGGCTAAAATATAAGCTGAATATGCTTCTTCCACAAGACTATTCTGAATTATTAGAGTCAGAATCAGACAGATTCTTCAGAGTAAAGCTGGAAGAAGCATACACAGAGTTGAAATAAATTGGAGCACAAGGAAGCGCCATAGGGCCTATACTGTACCTGCTCTATACAAGTGACAGTCCGCAACTAGAACACGATACAATAGCCACACTTGCAGACGATACTGCTATTCTAGCGGTAGGCAAAGATCATGGAGAGGCTGCAAATAAACTTCAAAAATCAGTTAACCAAATAAACAACTGGATCAAAAGATGGTGTATCAAACTGAACAAGACCAAGTCTGGATACATCAATTTATCAAATAAAAGAGAACAACAGATTCAAATTAATATAAATAATGCCCCGATTCCCTATGCAAACACAGCAAAATATCTAGGCATCACATTAGATGTAAAACTTCGCTGGAAACCTCATGTCAAAAAGAAAAGAGGAGAGCTTGATATAAGGTACAAGATAATGTATTGGCTGCTTGGTAGACACTCCAGTTTATCTACCTATAACAAAATACTATTGTATAAACAAATCCTCAAACCGGTGTGGACCTATGCCATACAGCTCTGGGGTTATGCCACCAAAAATAATATTCTAATCATCCACAGATTCCAGGAAAAGTACTGAGGAACATCATGATCTCCATCGAGACCTTCAGATGGACACTGTTGATCATACTGTTAACAACGGCTACACTAACACGTGAACGTTGAGGCAATTGACAACACCAATCTAACAAGAAGACTCAAGAGAGTGAAGCCTTTCGAGTTAGCTAAGTGATTGTGCTAGTGCAAAGTAAAGAATAGTGTG
The DNA here is from genome assembly GCA_031761425.1 of Cosmopolites sordidus. Classification (NCBI taxonomy): domain Eukaryota; kingdom Metazoa; phylum Arthropoda; class Insecta; order Coleoptera; family Curculionidae; genus Cosmopolites; species Cosmopolites sordidus. The sequence continues at coordinate 670,947 of JARFXV010000287.1, forward strand.
GTTGTACGTTACACATTATTTTAGTGTCAATAAGTTATTAGACTCTAAGGTATTCTAAAGAATAAGACCTTAGATTTAAGTTTTTGAAGCAGCAATTTAAGTTAGAACAGAATTACTTATTGATCTACATTAGATCAGATTGTAATATCAGTAAATGTCCTTCGGGGTGTTTATTAAAAAAAACTCATTCACAATGTGATTACACCTTATGCCATTCGAAAAGTTAATTCCCTAAAAATGTTTCTACAACTTAGGGAATAAAAGATAATGGCTCGGGGTCAAATCTTGATAATAGGAAAACTGTTTTAAAATTTCGAAACTAGATTGTTGATGGAATGCAATTCTTGTGATCTAGGGCATAAAGTTTTTGGGGAATCAGATCAGGCTTGATCAGATGGTAAGGAATTCTTTGTTATAATTATCTTTGTGTAAAAGAAAATTGATTAATTTATTTTCCATACAATTTAAGCTAGCAATTTTATTTTGGAAACTATGATTCGAAAGAATTAAAATTGATTAAGGAGTTATCCGAAGTAAACGGTTATAATAAGAACATTGTAGATACATTAATTAGAAAACATAAGTTTAGAAAATTATTGAAAGAATCTTCAACTTTTCAAAAGGATCAAAACAAGACTAAATTTATAGCAATACTATTTGATGCTCAATTAACACGAGGACTAGACAAAGTTTTCAAAAAATTTGACATTAAGGTTGTGTACAAACTACATAATAAATTAAAAGAAGTAGAAGTAGATCAACATGAAAAGTCGGGGATTTACGAAATTAGTTGAATTTTAGAAATTAGATTGTGATCGAAGGTATATTAGGCAAACAAAAAGATCCATATTAACGAGATTTAAAGAACATATTCCCCACATTAGATATGGGAGAAGTGAAAAATCTTGTGTTGCCCAACATGCAATCGAACATGACCACAATATAAATATTAGAAATTTCAGACTCATAAAAAGTGTAAATAACGATAAGGCTTTGGATGCATATGAAAGCATTCAAATAGAAAAATGTAACGAAATCATGAACTGATATAAATGACCTATTCCGTTCAGTTAACTTTTTCAATTATTAATGTAAGGCTCAGTAAACTTCACGGTTCATGATTTTTATACGTTTCATTATGTAAGGTTATCAAATAAATAGAACATAGTTTAGTTTTGAGAATTAGATTAAATCATCTCCTGATGATGCTAATATGGTTAGCGAAACGTGCATCGATAAGTTTTCAGAAAGTAATTTGGTGTTTAGTGGAAATCTCTTCGAGTTTAACGTTCGGAATTTGTGGATAATTCGACTAATACAACACGAATTTTAAATTCACGAAGTGTTTTATAAGTTTGGCGCACAAAAGCAAGCGTTGCTCTGATGTTAAACGAACCATAATAATTTGCCAGACACACATTTACAGACTTGCGCGCAAACTCACAATTCGTTAGACAGCGACCCCTATCGGAAGAGGCACACAGTTCGGATACACTAAAAAAATCACCTTTTATATTATATTCATTTCTATTTTTAGTGGGTCATTAAATATGTATTATAGGGTATAAATTGTGAAAAAATTTCCGCTTAAAATATTTGCATGATGTCATTTATATCATTTTTACAAACAAGTTCAGGAAGAAATGTTGTTGAACATTTCTTGATCTGCACACAGAAATACTGTTTGTTCATTTCATATTTTACTACCCTGAGGAAATCCACATGTAATATGAAACTATTTTCCATTTTTTTTCTTTGGTATATTTTTTACGCAGAAATAAAATATTTAATATAAATCGGATATATTGAATACGATGTAATCTGTTTTTTATCGACAAAAGTAGCCCAAAGGGGCAAAAAATGCTTTTTTACATTGTATTCAAGTAAAGTTATGGCAAGTTGAGACATTATCTAAATTAACAGATGGTAGAACGAACAACAGACCTAATTTCCAATCTGTTGGCAATAAGTGATAATATCTGAGAATATTACAATATGGTATTTACAGCTTTAGTCAGTAATTTACATATAAAGGGTTTCTTGCCTAAATTATTGGTTTACTAAGCATGTGCAATATTTTCCTCGAAATCTTCTTAATATGATTTAATATTTCAATATAAAATTATACTCAGAAATTGATATTTCTTTAATTATCTTTTCGGTTGATTTTCTATTTACCAATGTCAGTCAACACTATTTATCTTTCAGTATACACTCAATTATATTACAAATTTAATCATCTGTAAGTATATGTGAACACACATTATAACTTAGAGTATTTAAATAATTCAATTGAATTCACTTTATCTAGTTTGACTTGTCCAAATCCCTCATTTAGGTTTTACAAATTTAATATTTGAAATTTGATATTTTGGAATAACAGTGTCAGAACTCTAAAGCATAACAGCCGATAGATTCACGATTCAACAGCGCCTTGAAATCGAAAGTTGCAAGGCGACTCCCACTTTGAGAGGGTATATGCTTGCAACACCAACAAAAAAAAAAAAGAATTAGGGTAACAAAATTTATTTAATAAGTAGTACATAAAAAGGTAGTAAAGTGATTACAATTGCGGGAGGTACACCTATAAATGGTACAGGAAATCAGTACGATGTATAACCCCCACGTGTTCCAATAACTGCTTCAAGCCGGCGTGGCATTGGGCGAATCAAGTTCTGGATGGTGGCATAGGCGAATATCAGTCCATGCCTCTTGTATACGCCACCAGAGGTCATCCTCCGTCGCCGGTCGATGTGGATGACGGGTGAGTGGTCGACCAATCATGTCCCATACATGTTCGATTGGTGACAACTAAGGTGAACGGGCAAGCCAAGGTAAAATAGGGATATTGTTTGTAGCAAAGGAGTTAAGCACAGTTCGTGTTACTTGGCCGGGCGTTATCCTGTTGGAATGTGCTTTGTGACAACCTTCGAAGAAATGGTAGCACTTCGACGTCTATAACCTGTGTCGGGTAACGTTGAGCGGTAAGTGTGTCTCGGATGCGTATGAGAGTGCTTCGTAATTTATAACTTATAGCACCCCATACAATTACTCCACGTTGTGGTGTCGTGTGTCGAACAACAATCCACCTCTCCTCTTCCCGTTCACCCTGACGACGTCGAACGAATACCCATCCATCATAGTTCATGAATGTGAATCTAGACTCATCAGAAAAGACAACACTATTTCCAGACGACGTCGACAATGAGTGGGGGTCAGTGACAACCTCGATAATGGGCGTCGGACACGAAAGCCCTCCCGCAGTAGACGGCGTCGAACAGCACTGGCAGTGAGTGGATGATTGAGTACAACTCCCCACTGTTGCGCAAGAACACGTGATATTGCTGTAGGATCCGCGATAGCCATTCGTACCAACAATCGATCTTCCCGTGCACTTGATACCATATACTTGCCACGTGATACCATATACGGAGAATGGTACTGATGTAACAGAGTAGCGATGTCCCTGTATGACATACCACTCTCTCGCAGACCCACAATACGTCCTCGCTCAAACTCAGATACTTTTTCACACGGCACTCTTTGTCTGCGACATGGCATCTTTTACGGTGACTAACGCAATACCGTCCACACCGTACCTCTCAACTCAGCGGTTCGCTATCATCCCGATAAATAGGTTGTATATAACTACCCCTTTCTATTACCCTAATCTTAAACCGTATACGGCTATAATTGTAATCATTTTATACGTGTTATATAATGAGCTTTTCCTCGAATTTTCATTTCATTATCTATGTTTTCTTGGAGTTGCACTCTCTATGCACAGTAGTGTATATATATCTATATATATATATATATATATATATATATATATATATATATATATATATATATATATATATATATATATATATATATACATATGTTGAGCGATTTTAGTTTTTGATAAAACGTATATCGAAATTCCTTTTAAATTAATATAAATTTATTTTCCTTAAGCAGTTACCATGTTTATTTTTTCGAATATAAATTGTGGTGCGTAAGGTAATTTTAGTAAAAGGATCTTTCCTTAAAAAAAAGCAAAATGTGGCCTTTTCCATACCTTTATTTGTATTATTTTTGCATAGCAAATCGATTTCCCAGAAAGCAATTCTTTTTAAGCATTTCTTGATCTACATTGAGAAATATTCGTCCCTTGCTCTAACCCTGAGGAAACCCACATATAATTTGAGGCTTTTTCTCGATGTCCATTATTTCCATGGACTTTTAAATAATTTTTATGTACAAAGAAGAAACCTTAATTCAAACTGAATATTTTCTAACATGTATTTTCTTGACAGAAATAATCCGGTATAATAAAAATGTTTTTTTTTTATATAAAAGAACCAAGACTTATGTCTAGATTTCCACATTATTCGAAACTTGTATGACAATTGTTTCGACACACAGTGCCTTCTTCAGATACATATAATGTTAAACCTTTTAGTAAGATATTGCAATATACAGTTGAGTCGCTGAAAGATTATCCGTGCGTCATCAATTGTCTATATCATAACCATTGTCTCAATATGCTACTTTTCTTTACCCAACGAGAGAGAAGGAGATACAAAATCAATAAGTATGTCTTCGCGTATGAGATACCGTTACAGCGGGGTAGAAAGAGAAAGTAACAAATAATTAAAACGTGTTTATTTAAATTTTTCATTTTATTAATTTCTAAGCTTTCTAAGAGATCTAGTTTACTTAGATTTATTTATATTATGTAGAATTCATTACATTATGTACAAATTTTGTCAAAAGTATGCTTTTCTGAAATTAAATGGTTAGCACAATGGGAATTATTGTGTTTTTAATATAACTTTTTGTATGTTCGTTGAGCCTAATAGAAAAATAGCTGCCCGTTTTACTAACATAGACTTTTAGACAAAAACCACACTCAATTAGACTCCTGTTTTATCGAGTTTATTGGTTTGCCTTATTGTTTTGGCTTTATTAAAAATAATAAATATTTTTAATAAAACGTTCCAAATTATTATTAGTTTTAAGGCAATTTCTATATTGTTTGTTTTTGATAAGTATTTTGAAACTAATTTATTTACTTTTTCTGTATGTGTGAGTAGTTTGTACTGGTTGTTTTTATTATTAGTTATGGGATATTTGGTTAATAGTTTTATTATATCATTTTTATAATAATTATTATATTTATAATATTTGGGTCATATGTCAGATCACCGCAATCTGCTTGATGATATTGTATGTTTATGAACGATGCATGAACGAATTAAATGCTACCATCTTTTGTCATTAGGGATGATATGATTTGCTATATACGAGGTGTGGCTATTAAATAACGAGACTGGCGCTGCTACAGAGGAAGTACGCATGCGCCAAACGCCAGCGACCAACAGCTGTTTAAAGTGAAGCCTTCTCGTTCGAATGCAGTACCTCTCGCTTCTGTAAACAAATCCGTATAATCATAGCCTTCGTTCGTATTAGAGTTGTTTTTTGTTTCGCCGGAAAATTATTCAGTGTGACAATAGAGCAACGATTTCTTAGAGTTTTCAATAGAGATTTCACTAGAGCAATGATAATTTCTTGAAAGAAGTGTATGGCAATGAATGTTTATCGCGTGCACCTGTTTTTGAGTGGTTTAAGCGTTTTCAAGATGGTTGAGAAGACGTTGAATGGATCATGGCCCGGGACGCCCTTCCACGTCAAAAGCGGATGACAATACAAATATTCATGCGATTGATGAAACTGCAGGAACTGACAAAGAATGCGTACGTCAAATTTTGCATAACAATTTTAACATGCAAAAAGTGTGTGCCAAAATGGTGCCTAAAATTCTCACGTTTGAACAGGAAGCTGGAAGGAAGAATGTTTATACTGACACTTTAAATGCCATTGAAAATGACCCAAACTTATTGGAAAGGATAATAACATCTGAAGGATCGTGGTATTTTTCTTATGGTCCTGAAACGAAGCGTCAATCCATGTACAGGAAGAGCCCAATTTCACCGAGAGCAAAAAATGCTCGAATGAGCAAATCAAAATTCAAAACAATGATGATAGTTTTTTCGATATTTATGGGATTGTGTACCTTCACTGGGTTTCTGAAGGAAAAAACGACCCGAATTGTGAAAGGACAAGTCATGAGTTCTCCACCAAGACAATGCGCTGGCTCATTCCGCATTGTCTGTCAAATTGTCTGTCGGCATTGTCAGTGTTAGATCTTCCGCCTCATTCGCCGGATCTTGTGCCGTGCGACTTCTATCTGTTTCCTAAGGTAAAATCTGCCTTAAAAGGAACAAGATTTGAGTCCGTTGAAGCTGTGAAAGAGAAAACGGCACGCGTTCTGAAAGAGCTGATAAAAAAAGACTTCCAGCACTGTTTCGGACAATGGAAGATTCGCATGAAGCCTTGTAGGGATAGAGGGGTGTATATTGAAGGTGATAGTAAGTAAATATGTATGAAATCAAAATAAAATGTTTTACAGCGTCAGTCTCGTTATTTAATAGTCACATCCCGTATTACTATATCTATATGAGATGGTTTATGAAATTCTAAATTTAATAATACTCTAAAACAAGGAAAATGCATGCCTCACGTAATAATTCGTCATTTATTCAGCGTCTCCTCAAACAAGAAGTGCCTGGTTAATGACGGCTTAAGACCAGAAACCGGTCTCGGGCGACACTTGCTGAGGTTTGTGAGGTAACTGAAGTAATGAGCAATCATTACTTGGACCATGGACGTGGGAGCATTTCCTTGTTTTTGAATATTATTAAATTTATAGTTTCAAAAAATATCATTTTTTTTATATTGTTTTCAAATACGATTATAACAAATTGAAATCGTTATTTAACTCAATAATGTATATCGAATTTTATATCGATACATAACTACAGCATTGTAGTTTCCTATTTGAAAGGCATTGTGTGCTAAAACAATCGTTGTACAATATGGTAAGAATTTAAACATAAGTCTCAGTTCTTTTATTTAAAATGAATTTCCATCCAGTATCAGCTACCTCAGTTAAACATTTCACAGCTCCGTACTGAATTATATTCAGAGATATTTCGTGAATAATCTTTACTGTTGGTTTTCTGATGCTGTTATTTATCAATGTCAATCTATCTTATTTATATACCAATATACAGTCAATTATGTAACAAGTTTAATCTCCTGTATGTATAGGGGATTACAAATTTTTAAGTAGACGTATTTGAATAATTCGATTGGTTTCTCTTTAATCAAATAAAAATGAATAGTAGCCAGGCTTTAATATAGTAATTGCTTTAACAAAAATGTATCTGTTTAATTTATATTTATTTCACATATTTTAAATATAATCTAACTTTGTGAAGTTCAATTTGATTGATGTGATAGCGTTCTTAGTTCCTGATAGAACTTCTATCCTTTGAATTTATTCTTGAACTAATCTAAAATTATTTCTCTAAAAAACTGGCAAATTTATTTCGTCGAATATAAATTGTGGTACGTAAGGTAATTTTGGTAAAAGGATCTTCCTTTAATAAAAGCTAAATGCGGCTTTTTACCATACCTTTATTTATATCATTTTTGCATAGCAAATCGATTTCCGAGAAAGCAATTCTTTTTAAGTATTTCTTAATCTACATTGAGAAATATTATTTGTCCCTCGCTACAACTCATGTAATTTGAGAGTTTCTCGGTTAGTATATTCGATACAGTTTAAAATAATTTATATATATAAAGAAGAAAAATAAATTTAAATTGAATATATTGGATATCCTATAATTTGTATTTTTCTCAGCAAATATAACTGACTAGCATAGATACGCATTTTTATATTGCTTTTAAGTACGGTTGTAGTTATGTTGAATCATATATGGCAGGGCGAATTTTCCCTGTAGCAATAAGTGATAATGACTGAAAATACCACTAAATACAATGTCAGATATTTACTCATGATATAGTAACTCCAATATATTTTATTCCTCACCCAGGGCTAGTATGACAGGGTTCGCAGATCCAACTATTGCCGTTGGATGGCGCTAGGTGTTGCGACTCGCCTAGCGGTCCTATACAAATCGGAACAAAACGATCTTAGACTGTGTTCGTTCCTCTAGATACTCTTCAAACGATAACATGAGCTCGACTGATGAAGTCGGCGGGGAGGAAAGAAGAAATCGAAGGCATCCACGTAAATATGGGTTATTTATTAGCTTTTAGGCTGGCTCATTTATGAAAAGGTATTTGATTTAATCTTAAAGAAAGCCGTAATAGATTCATTGCTTAACTAAGGTGTAGGACAGAGCCTACGAAAACTTACTAGAATCCATGTATGATAAAGCCAGAGCGACAGTTCACATGGAGGATCTTCAAGTAAAAATCAATGTAGGACGGGGGGTGTATGGGAGGATGATGCAATATTGTTTGTTATTTTCTCAACCTATCGACGTACTTTGTAATCTGGATTAGGAACAGGATGGAATAAAAAATTAAGCGTATATAAAAATGGTACATACTTAAGCTATCTCAGATTCGCAGATAATGTTGTTCTCCTTTTGCAAGACACAGGCGAGCTACGAAAACACATACAAGAGATGCAAGTTTTTGAGAACAAACTACCACCTTCTTTGAAGAGAGGGGTCTTTGATCAATGTGTTCTGCCCGGAAGTGAATCCTGGACAGTAACATCACAAGGACTTCAAAAACTTCGGGTACCACAGGGGGAATGGAAAGATGTATGTTTGGCATTATAAGACGGGACGAAAGACTCTGCACAAACATCAGAGAACAAACAAAAGTATGTGACATCATTGGGAGGATAAAGTAGTTGAAATAGAGGTGGGCATATAGCGAGAGGATGTGACGACAATCGATCATAGTAATCCTGGAGTGGATACTACTTGATCACAAACGTCCACGAAGAAGACAGAAAACATGATGGACTGATACCATTATTAGACCTCCGAATTACAGAAGGAAGCTCAGCAGCGCGTGGGTTGGATATAATATATATATATATATATATATATATATATATATATATATATATATATATATATATATATATATATATATATATATATATATATATATATATATATGTATATATATATATATATATATATATATATATATATATATATCCTCATCAGCCCGTTTCAATCCACTGCAGGATGAAGGCCTCTTTAGCATGCTTCCAACTTTCACGGTCCTGGGCTTTGCTCTGCCACTCTGGTCCAATATACTTAACGATGTCATCAATCTATCGTGCTTTCGGTCTTCTTCGCGGACGTTTGCGATCAAGCGGTATCCACTCCAGGATTGCCTTGGTCCATCTGTCATCCCATCGCCTCGCTATATGGCCTGCCCATCTCTACTTCAATTGCTTTACTCTTCCAATGATGTCACAGACTTTCGTTTGTTCCCTGATCCATCCGCAGGACTTTCTGTATCGTCTTCTAATGCTAACCATACATCTTTCTATTCCCCTCTGTGCTACCCGAAGTATTTGAATTGATTGTGATGTGATATGATGCAAATATTTGACTAATTTTCGAAAAAGTATGAACCACCCAATCACACCAAAAATAGACTCCTTGAAGGAGTAATAGCTATTCTATCAATTTCCGTAGTTTCTTTACCTACAGTATATAACAGTTTTGTTCTTTACAGATGTAATTGTTCTTTAACCGTTTGACTAAAAATACGTCTGTATATATTTCATTATTGAACAGAATGAATAGATATAACAAAATGTACATGCTATTCTACATAGTATGGCCCTACTTTTATAAAATCTATTCTGCTTTGAAAATATCTACACGAAAAACAGTACAACATAGCTGTACAATATTTACAAGATACACTGTCAAAAAAAATTATGTTGAACGAGCTTCTGCCAACAAATTTTATAAATTTAGTTAAAAAATAGTCCGATATCTGGACTAATCAGCTGTAATTCTTCAATTGGGTCTTTGCAAATATAAAACCATCCTTGCATATCATGACCATTGTCTATAAAGTTTGTTGCAAAAACTAGTCTTTACTAGTTAGTGGAAATTTTCTATAACGACCTGCTTCTAAATTGAAAGTACATTTCATAGGCTCACTACGTAAACGCAACAACTGCGAATGGCGCGGGGCGCATGCCAATCGATAGCACCGCGTTTAGGAATTTAGTCGATATGGAGCGTTTCTCGGGAGTCTACCATGCGTTGTGGGTGCGAGAATGTTACGCATACAATAATTTGAGGGTCATTTTCATATCAACAATCTTGTAAATAAGCAGAACTGTCATTACTGAAGTGCAACGAACCCTAAAGACAAGCATCAAAAACCTCTACATTCGCCTAATATCCCCGTATAGGCTGTATTGTCAGAGAGAAAGAATCGGCCCATACTTTTTTGAAGACCGCAGGGGACTCTCAGTTACCGTCAATTTAGAGCTTTATGTGGAAATGTTGGACAATATGTCAAGGAGCCTGGTTTCAGCAGGATGGAGCAACGTCACACACTTCCAACACGTCTCTGCCACGAGTTCCCAAAATTTTCTGAAACGAGTTGATCTCCAGGACAGGTGACATAAACTGACCTCGACGTAGTCTTAATTTGAGCACTATAAACCGGGTTCTTTGGTGCAGTTAAAATCAAATATCCGCAACGAAATGGCAGCCATTCCAGAGGTTTTATACCGAGCCATCCTAAGGAATTTTGTTGTTCGTTTCGATGAGTGCCGTGAGCGTGAAGGTTTACATTTGGATCACATTATTTTTAAAAAGTAATTTCCTGAAATGTGTATTTCAATAATTAATAAAGGTTTTTTGATGGACATGTCTCTTTTATTTATATCGCTATATCAAAAAGAAACTTTCTATTGGGACACCTTATATTACAATTTATTCCTGAAACATTTGGGATACTTTGAAGACTTGAAAATCACCACGCATCAGGACCCGGCAACAAAAGAGAGGAAAGTAATATTATGATTATCAGCAGTAGGGTTAGCGGGAAAACTGATTGTAAGAAGTAACTGCCTCTATTAATTCAAGCTTCGGCCTCTCCAATGGCCGCTATGCAGTACTACCATTCCAACTATACAAGCTCGAATACAACTATGCATCGCCTGTCACTTGGGAAAATTGACCCGAGCTCGCCTGATGTGGAATAAAGGCCCCGCACCTCATTGTGAGTTAACTGACTGGCATAAATAGTTAAATGCAGTCAATACAGAAAAAAGACAATTTAATTAACAATGCAACTGATATATGTAAATACGATATTAAACCATCTTTCAAGTTAAACATTTTCCTTAAATTCTTCATTCTTCTTATAGATATGCTGATTTTTATGATATCCCAACATTTTTAAAGTCTTAAACTTTAGCAGTGTTCATAAATTAATCATAATAAAAAGGCGTGTATGTATTTTAAAGAATTAGTAAATTACTTACACCTTTTTTTGTGTATTGAAGTGTAGCAGTTATTACGTTACGATCGTCGAAAAATTGTAATCAAGCAGAATACCAACAAATAAAAAAAAAATACAAACAACCGAAACTGTAAATATCACTCATTGACTGCTGTGTTTAGTAGATTGTATGAATTTACCATGGAAAGATACACGATTCAACAGCGCATGGAAATTAGATGTTGGAAGGCGACCCCCACTTTGGGGAAAATGTAATCTTTTTCCGATGAAGCGCACTTCTGGTTTAATGGGTTTATAAACAAGCATAACTAAAGGATCTGGATCGATGAAAATCCTCAAATGATGAAGGAGTTACTTCCATATCAGAAAGTTACTGCGTGGTGCGCTTTTTGTGCGCTTAAAATATCCACATCAGCGGATGTAAAAAAATCTGCATCCGCAACATCCCTGGTACGTACCATCGAAAAAATAACGTTTAAAATGAAAAATAAAATTCTGCTCGTTATAATTTGATAGAGCTACTATTTCTATTTTTAGAGCACAAGTTTGGTTTCTTTTACTACTAAATGTTAAACATACTTGAACAACTATTTTTTAAGAAAAAAGGAAAGGATTTACGGTTAGAGGCGCATCATCCTCTAAAGGTATTTAGCGACTGGAGCTGCAGGTTAACGTGGGTTCCGAACCACGGTCATCAGCTACCGACAAACCCAGGCCAGCACCCCCCTCAGACTATCAACCCTTGGTTATGTGCCTACCCATTAGTCTATCAGGAAGCCTACCGACTGGCGAGTGACCAACGTAGAACACTTCTCAGAAGGCATCCGGTCTTACCCAGCCTGTACCTGGCGTGACTGAGGGGTAATTCGTTGTCGGATTTTACACTTTTGCTTAGAAACAATCACAGATATTTAGATGTGGATATGTATGGATATGTGTGCGTGTGTGTATGTGAGTGTATATACGTGTGTGTGCGTAGGGTAGGAAGTAAGACGGACAGAAGAATTAAAGAAAAACACCCATCCGAGTGCAGGAATCGAACCAGCTACCCTTGGATTGCCAGGCAGGCAACTAACCCACCAAACCCCCGTGGCCGGCTATTTATTTTTTAATACTTTACAAAATAACATATTAATATGAAAACTGCAGTAAAATTAATTTTTACTCACCTTAAGTTGTACTGAAGACGTTTCTCAAAATATTTCTTTGTTATATTGTTTGTTGTGGAAATTTTTCCCATCAAGCCTTTCACTTCAACACTTTTCAAGTCTTCCATATTTGTAAATTGTCTTAATTCGCTATAAACTCGCCTTGACCGCATCTCCCACACATTTTCAGTGATATTCAAATCTGGTTTCAAGTTTGAAATATTATTTTGCTCAAACTAATCCATTATAATTTTTGGTGAATGAATGCTTTATCTTATTGAAACTCTTGCGAAGCTTTATTAATATTATTAAGATAACTTTTATTGTTCAAATCAATTTGAATTTCTTGAATTAGAATTTCTTGAGTTGGACGAGAAAGAAACACAAATTTTTTTTTAGCCAATACTCCCTCAAACTTCAAACCCTTATGACCCTTTACCGCCAGCATATTTTTTTCTTCTTTCCTGAGATCATGAAAATAAAAAGAAAAACCATCAAGCCTATCCTAATTGAAATTTTATTCGTCAGGAAAAACGTTTTTCTCCCACTGCTCAGTCACATGACCTTTTCAGCGAGAACCATTTGGACTAATTTGTGACGAGTATTTAATGCCAGTATCCTTTTAATTTTCTTTTTTCAATATTTTCGGACTTTTTTAATAATCTTTCGACATTCCAAACTCTTGTTTACACTTTAGCTTCTTTAGCAACTGCCCTTGCGGTATTAAGGGAATTTGATGTATTCTCAGAATGAGTATTCTGTTTTTTTTTGTTCTTAACAGAATAGGTGACCTACCAGTTAAAGGATGAATTCCGTATGTCTCGCCGAACCGAATCAACTTGGTAAGCGATGAAAAAAAAATTTCCTATATCCCTACAACTCATCCCGTCTGCGTATAACAAAAAAATGTTTCGTATTTCCTCTTCTGAAGAACATTTATTTTTTCCCATAACGAATCACACATTTGTTTTTTTCCTATACAAATCCATAAGACTAAACTGATGAATAACTGAACTAAACTGTTAACTTGTGATAAAACCTCTAGATAATTAAGAAAACTTAATTATAAGTGTGCCTAACATTTTTATGGCCAAAAACAGGAAATATTTACTAATCATTATTTTATATTGTGATGAAGGTCAATTAAAGTTTATATTAACAAATCAACATAACAAATATAAAAACACTAAAAAACCCTTAATATATTTAATTTTGTCGCATAAACTAAACATTAAATTAGAACCCCAAGGAAACAAAACCCGAGACATGCTTGATATTAGGAGATTATAAAACTATTACCATATCAGAATTAATCTATTTCTCAATTAATTAAAATCTAAAATGACAAAGTAATTAGAGCTTTTTTATAAACTTTAAATGGTGTTTAAATATCACCTCAGGTAAAAGATCATACTTTTTACCTTAATTCACTGGCAAATTGCTGTATATTTACATAATAATAAATAATAAAAATCTACAAAATAAATAAATGCCAAAAACAATTTTTTAAATGTTAATAAATTTTAAGGACCATAAAATGGTAAACATAAAAGCCCTCCCGCGAAAAAAAAGTTATTACGAGTCCTAAATCAAAAAATTATATAATTTTTGGCATTAAATGAACTCCCTTACTCCAATAAAACTTGCGTAAGTATAAAGAAAACTCCGAAATTTTAACAAAGATAAAGTGCGTGAAGTTGTAGAAAATTTTCCTTCAGACTAAATTACCCATACATCATAAAGTTTGGTAGTTAACCCCCAAAAATTGGGTCAACTCTAAGTCATATTTATACTCAAATCTTGTTAAGTTTAACAAATACCTTTCCTAACTTGATTTTAGTTTTTGACTACGATCAATTAACCTTTTTATCTTACAGAAAACAACATTCAAAAAGATAGTTTTACATTGTGGAGACAATCTGTGATGAATAGTCCCTACGGTGTTTCTGACACAAACGTTCAAAAATAAAATAAAACTTTTAACCTAGAAACGGTTCAACCTCCAGCAAGTAGTTATTAAATTATAAATTTTTGTTGGCTGACAAGTTCGAATATGAGGTTGGCTTACGCTGACCGTCAATTTTGGAATTAAATAAAGAAAACTACTAAACATTTTATTTACTTTTTGTTGAAAATCCCTTAAAAAACAAAATAAAAAAAATCTATTTGTAAGAATGGAATTTCAAGCAATTTCAGAAAAATCCCTTCGTCATACAGGATTCCGGAAAAATTTTCAATAGGAATTAAGAGTGATGCCTTGACTTGATCTCTTCGTAAACCGTAAACCCCTTTTTAGCAATGCTGAATTTAAATAGACATATTTAATGCCACTTTCAGTTGACTCAAGCAATAAAAAAAACCTCTTGTTCTTTTAAATACGTCGGTTTGTAATTATTTTCATATTTAGCAGCAGGTCATTTCCAAAGTTAATTAGTCATAATATTCATACACAGAGCCTTCCTTTAATCCTGTAGGAGCCACATTAACCGCGGGGTCTAAGGCGTCAACCTGACGATACGGCAGTTAGCGTGGAGCGGATTCGATTCTCGTGCTAGGTATGAACGTTTTCTAAATGCTTGTGGATGTTTCTAGGCCTACTAACTACCTGCAGCAAGTGATTATTAAATTATAAATTTTTGTTGACTGACAAGTTCGAATATGAAGTTGGCTTGCGGGGACCGTCAATTTTGAAATTGAATAAAAAAACTATTAAAGATTTTATTTACTTATAGCTTTTGTTGAAAATCCCTGAAAAAAAATACAAAATCTATTTGTAAAAATGGCATTTCAAGCAACCTTCTCCTTCAGAAAAATATCTTCGCCATACAGGATTCCGCAAAAATTTTCAATAGGAATTAAGAGTGAAGCCTTGACTTGATCTCTTCATAAACCGTAAACCCCTTCTTAGCAATACTGAATTTAAATAGACAAAAAAAACTCTTGTTCTTTTAGATATGTCGGTTTCTAATTATTTTCCTCTTTAGCAGGTAATTTCCAAAGTTAATTAATCATACACAGAGCTTTCATTTAATCCTGTAGGAGCCACGTTAGCCACGGGGCCTCAGGCGTCAGTCTGACGATACAGCAGGTTACGTGGAGTAGGTTTTGATTCCCGTACTAGGTATGGACTTTTTCTAAATGCTTGTGAATGTTTCTAGATAAGAATGTAAAATCTAACGAGGAATCACCCTTCAGTCACGCCAGTTCGAGGCTGGGTAAGGCCAGATGCCTTCTGAGAGGTTTTCTACGTTGGTCACTCGCCACTCGGTGGGCTTCTCGAGATACTTATGGTTAAGCACAAAACCGAAGGTTGACAGCCCGGTGCAGACCGGAGTTTTCGGTAGCCGATGACCGTAGTTTGGAACCCACGTTAAGCTGTAGGTCCAGTCGCTAAATAGCCTTCTCAGTTGCTGATGCGTCTCTAACCCTAAAAACTTTAATTTACTTTAATCCAGTGACTAACGTGACTAGTGATTTATTTAGACTTAAGAGCTTTCAATTTTTTATGTTGAATACTTAAATACTTGAATACTTTAAAAATACCTCTTAAACACATTTGTTTATTTAAAAGAAATAATTTTCGTTTTTTGCATTTCAGCAACAATGTTTTCCATAACAAATCTACATCTGCTTCACTTCTCTCTTTTTCCTTCTATGGTCATCTGCTCCGACGGGATTATTTTAACATTTGTTTATTTTAGGTTCAAAATATTGTAGGACTAGTCCAATGTTATATTTATTTTCATTACTGATGCTAATCTGTGTATGTATACTGCTGTGAATAGAAATTGCAACACCAAAAAAAAAAAAAATACAGTTAGGGTAATAAAATTTATTTAATAAGTGGTACATAAAATTACAATTGTGGGAGGGGGGCTACACCTATAAATATTTCAGGAAATCAGTACCTTGTAAAACCCCCACGTGTTCGAATAACTACCTCAAGCCGCCGTGGCATTGAACGAATCAGGTTCTAAATGGTGGCTTGGGGATATCAGTCCATGCCTCTCGTATATGCCGTCAGAGGTCATCCTCCGTCGCTGGTGGATGTGGACGACGGGCGGACCGTCGACCAATCATGTCCCATACATGTTCGATTGGTGACAAATAAGGTAAACGGGCAGGCCAAGGTAATATAAGGATATTGTTTGTAGAAAAGGAGTCAAACACAGTTCGTACTAAGTGTAGCCGGGCATTATTCTATTGGTATGTGTTTTCTGGCAACCTCCGAAGAAATGGTAGCACTTCGGCGTCTACAACCTCTGTCGGGTAACGTTGAGCGGTAAGTGCGCCTCGAATGCGTATGAGAGTGCTTTGTGATTCATAACTTATAGCACCCCATACCATTACGCCACGTTGTGATGCCGTGTGTTGAACAACAATACACCTTTCCTCTTCCCGTTCAGTCTGACGACGTCAGACGAATACCCGCCCACTCATAGCTCACGAGTGTGAACCTAGACTCATCAGAAAAGACAACACAATTCCATTTCTGATCCCAATTTTGTCGCATCTGCAACCATTCCAGAAGACGTCGGCAGTGGGTGAGGGTCAGGGGGGTCAGTGGCAATCTCAGTAACGGGCGTCGGGCCCGAAAGTAGCATCGGTCCCGCAGTAGACGGTACCCAACAGCACTGGCAGAGAGTAGGCGATCGAGTACAACTCCCCACTGTTACACAAGAGCACGTGATATGGGTGTAGGGTCCGCGATAGTCATTCGAATCAATAATCGATCTTTCCGTGCACTTGTACGCGTTTGAGCACAATATCTGGATGACGACCTTCCTCTTGCCACTGATGCTATATACGGAAAATGGTACTGGCCTGGCGATGTAACAGAGCAGCAATGTCCCTACGACATACCACCTTCTCGCAGACTCACAATACGACCTCGCTTAAATTCGGTTACTTGATCATCATAGGGCACTCATTGGCTGCGACGTGGTCTCTTTTATAGCGACTGACTCAATAATACCCACACCGTACCACACCGACCATCACGGTAAGTAGGTGGGGGGGGGGGGGGGGGGTAGCTACCCCCTTCTAATACCTTAATCTTAAACCGTATTAGACTATAATTGTAATCATTTTATACATGTTATATAATGAGCTTTTCCTCGAATTTTCAATCGAATCTGTTTCCTTAGTGTTGCACGCTCTATTCACAGTAGGTAATTGAACGGAAAAAAAGCATTTATAAAAACGGAATAAAAAACAATAAATATATGTCGTAGTTTAAGAAAATTAGTGATTTTGTGTTCATCATTACCAACTTGTCGTGTCGGTTGTCCACATTTATAAGTCACGTCAGTTTCGGAATTAGATGAAAGCTCTGTTTATATATATATATATATATATATATATATATATATATATATATATATATATATATATATATATATATATATCTGTAAGCTCTGTAGTATAACGATAATTTATTACTTATACAGACAACACAATATAAAAATATACTTTTTGATTTACGAATATTAAAATCAAAAACTGAAAAATTTAATCCCAAAGATATTTTAAGAAATCATCAAAAAAAAAATAGTATAATAGTATAAGAAATTTCTAATACGAATCATACACTACAGTGACAAACAATTTACCAAAGTCATCTATCTGTAGTGGTGCTGGTAGACTCTTGTTCCGCTTCAAAGTTGTATAGCAGGACTAAGGGATAACTTGAAGCCTGTTTAGATTTACCCTTCCGAGAAGTTTCCTGAAATAATAGCGCGGCTAACTTGTCAATAAGTTAGTTAAGCATCACCTTGAGTATATATCCACTCACATTATCCTTTATTTAAAAATCTAAGTGTTTCATATGCTAATGATAATAATAATATTTCATTTTATTTAATCCTTCTTGGTTTGTGGATTTTTTAATGTTAGATTAATTAGAAATAATCTTGTATCCATTCATCATTGAATAAAGAAAAACTGAAAAAATATTGATAAACTAAAAAAATGTTAAAGATTCTATTCATTAGTTGCGTCTTTGAGAAAGAAAAACACAGAACTCCAGAAATGGTTTCAAATGAGTAAATGTAGGTTTGACATCTTCTATTGAAAATTTCTTTTGATTCTATTCTATTCTATTCTCTAGACTATTCTATTATCTCCAAAAATTCTATTTGAAAGGGTCTTTCAAATTGAACGGTTTTCCAAATTCTTGAATAAAAAAACAGAATTTGCATTGATTTCAAAAAAATTTTTACTGATAATTCACTGGTCTACAAAATTCAAAAATTTTTTATCACACGAAAATGTTTGTCTAATTTAGATAGTACTATGGCCACCTAACAAGAATATGTACTATTATTATTATTATTATCACGTATGAGCCCTGGTCGACCACGCGAAGTACAGTTAGATGCGTTTGTTGTTGTTAGCCTTCCTTTGCGCCCATACTAATTTCATTCTTTCGCTATGAGCTTTTTTCCTTTCGTCAGACCAAGTTGTTCCAGTTTTCCTACATTTTTCTCTCTGGCCAACCTTCCAAACGTTAACCTTGTGTCTGAAACAGTCTCTATCCTGAATTTCACTTTGTGTAATATTTGCTGATCTTAGGTCCTCTTTAATTGCAGCAATCCGTTTAATTATTTCGACTTTAGCTCTACTCCTATTTTCATAAAATTCGACTATTTGTCTAGCTAGCCTACTCGGATTCATCCGCTTTATGTGTCTGTAAAACTTAAGTCTTCTTTTTCTCATATCGCTATGCAGATCTGTGTATTGTTTGATTTCTTGGTTTTCTCAAAGTCGGTATGTTGTGCTATTTATTTGTTTGGGGCCTAAGATTTTTCTTATGATTTTTCTTTCCTTCTTTTCAATGTCCTCGATGTGACTCTTTCTATTCAAAATGAGCGTTTCTGCCCCATATAGACATTCTGGCTTAATAACTGTGTTGTAATGTCTCAGATTTGTGTTTTTAGATATGCATTTTTTGTTCTAAATATTTTGTATAGGTCTCAATGCCGTTTCCATTTTTTGACATCTAACCTTATTGGCCGCTTTGAATATGTACTATAACATAGTACATATATATATATATATATATATATATATATATATATATATATATATATATATATATATATATATATATATATATATATATACACATTCAAATATATATTTTTATAAAAAATGTACGAAAATACACTTACACTTATACAATTATCCACTTATACAAAATATTTATGATTTTCGCGAGTACTTAGCCTCTGGTAGGTCCTTTATCAATCCCCAGCAATAATCGGCTAACATCCCAGGACACATTTTCTGTTCATATCGCATCTCTGCAAGGGAAATATTCTGGTGGAATTTCTCGCCGTGTTCGTCACTCACATTACCCAGGTTTTCAGGAAACATATCCCAATGTGAGTCCAGGATATGTATCTTCAAGGACATATTGTACCCCAAAACTTTATATCAGATCAAAAGTTCATTAAATAAATCTTTGTAATTTTCTCTGCTATGGTTACCCAAAAAGTTTTTTACGACATAACAAAACATTTCCAGGCGGGTTTTTCAAGATGATTCATTTAGGTCACCTTGTGTCATTAAGTGTGATTCTTTTGAAGTACTTGGTTCATAAGTTGGGTCGCACTCTTTTTCTAAGTTATCGTCTTGACTAGCAGTAGTTTATTGAGTTTCTAATGGCACAAGGAATTCGGCATGGCATGGGATTGGTCTTTTTGCAGATGACTTAAGGAGTGTTTCGATTTAGTTGTAATACTTTTTACAGCAGTCAAACAGAAATAACAGTCGCTTACGTGATATGTTGGTTGCGTCCAAATCATTGGCACAGCAAAGGGCATATGTCTAGATCCCTTAGCCCAACCCAGCAGAAGTCTCACACATGTTATACACTAGATTTGTTGGAACCAGGATTTATCTTGATAGCGCACAGAAAAACCAAAGTATCCCAAATAATGTTTGGTTACTAATGGTGTGAAATTTCGACGCTGAGAGATAAAAGTTAATTCCCTACACACATAACAAAAACAATCCGGGTGATTGAAACACTTTCGTGGCATATTTACAGCCTTAACGAATATCAATAAATTTAAATTTTTTGACTATGATGGCTATCTAACTTCAGAAATGACGTTATTTAAACATAAACACGTATATGAGGTGAAAATGAATATGTAGCTGTCACAAAAAAAAACTGAGGGTGACTGGAAAAAATAACGTTGTTTTTGTATTGAGAGTAGATAAGTACAATCAAATATCATTATAAAATTCGTGTGACAACAACAATGTTTATCAGTGTAATTGAAGCAAAAGACGATATCTGTCAAATGACCACCTGTTGCAGCTTCACAGTTGTCAAAATTTTGGATGACATTTTGGCATAACCGTTGCTCTATCTCACCAAAGACTCAAATAATTTCATTCTTTAGTTCAGGAATCGATTATGGATTGTTCTTATAGACCTGACTTTTCACGTAACCTCAAAGAAAATAGTCCAACGGTGTCAAATCACATGATCTTGGTGACCAATTAACATGGCCGTTTTAGCAGTAACTAGTCCAGGAATTTTTTCTCTCAAAAATCAGTAGTTTCATTAGCAGAGTAAGGTGTAGCGTCATTCTTGTCGGAACCACATATGCTTCATATCAATATTATTCAATTCAACCCACAAAAATCTAGTTATCATCTCTCGATATCGAACACCCACAGTTACAGCTTCACTAGCACCTTTCTGAAAGAAATACGGCTCAATTACACCTCCTGACCATAATGCACACCAAACAGTGACTTGTTTAGGATGTAAAGATTTCTCATAAATCAATCGTGGATTTTCCTCACCTCAACTGCTGCGATTTTGTTTATGAACATAGCCACCAATTTCAAACTGTGCATCATCTGCGAACGAAAACTTTTCAAAATTGTCTTGTCCTGACAAAATAATGCAGTGTTCATTAGACTTCATATTAACTTATTTAATAACGATATTTTTTCCATAATAACTTTTGAGTAATGTATTAAACATATAGGACTGAAAGATGTGATTTATGATCGGAAAAACTCATTGGTGAGATGGAGACACAATTATCTGAAGATGTGATTACATTATTTAAAACAAAGTTCACCATGTGTATAAATATAGAAATGAGACTGATTTTTTTATACTCAATTAAAATTACAATTCTACAGTATTCGCAGCAGTGCTGAAACTGAGCTAATCTATTACGGCGTTTTCAGTGTTCTCCAATGTCCCAAAATGGTGTCCTTTAAGGTGAATTTTTAAGGTTGGGAAAAGGACAATGTCACAAGGACTCAAGTCTGGTCAATATGGGAGCTGTGGAGCCACAGTGATATTTATACTTGCCAAAAGCTTGTTAACTGAAATCGTTGTATAGCAAGGCGTATTATCGTGATGCAGCACCATGTATTCTTGATGTTTGGTCTTACACTAATGGATCTATTTCGGTCTGGGTAGTCTTTCGGTAAAAATGTTGGTTTACAGTTTAACCTTGAGGCACAAATTAATTATGTAATTATTCCCTGGCTTTCAAAAAGCAAATCAGCATGCTTTTGATCTTTGATTTGTTTATTCTATTTTTTTTTTGGCCGTGAGGTTGGGCCATTAATGCATTCCTGGCTCCGGTGCTTCATTTCCAGGTCGTATTCAAAAATCCAAAACTATCCCAAAAAGTTATGACATGTTTTCCTCCTGGTGTCCTTTTGAAGTTATGAAATATTTTTCGGAACCACTTTCGCGCATATTTTCTTCATCCCCATTTCATCAAACAGAATCTGATGAACAGTTGTGTGAGATAAATCTTAATGAGATCATTGTCAATCAACTATTGGTCTTCTGAGAATGCCTTAAACCGCCTGAAAACCCGTACTATTAACAAAACACTGTATACATAGATCAGTTGTTTTGCAAAAGTTTTCTTCGCACTGCGCCCAAGTCTGAAACAAAATTGTTGTCACTCATTTTAAGAACGCACTAGAAAAATCCGCTTTACGAAAAGAATTGCTACGGACCACCAAGTGACTCTAAGGAGTTAAGGGAAAACCAACAGTGTTGCCATGTCAAACGCTACACTACCAGTCTCATTGCTTAATTTAGACACCAAGTGTTTCAGTATTATTTTCAAAACATAACTGGCCACTAATTAACTTTAAAACTGAGATTTAAAAAGGCCCATGGTTGAAAAAGCCGCCACACATAGGCCAACATCGAAGCAAAAATGTCTTGGATTATAGAAAATATCGTTGGAATCAATACCTAAATTAATCTTCGATATTTTTTGTTAAATATTTACCGACTTTAACGAATCAACCAAAGTAAACCACTGCCATGTTCTAATTCGGTTTACGTATACGTTCTGGGCCTCAGATCAAGCTAATGCACTTTCATTTAAGGCTAAATCAAATTAATTCGTTTGGGGAATGAACCTCTCCTAGATTATTTGCCATTATTTATTTCAAATGCTTCCTGAGATTTTTCGATTGAGACACGAATAAAATAGTTTAGGTCTGTCTATTTATTTAATAAAATTAATTTATTTGATATAGTTGTTTATCAATTCCTTTATTTTGGGATACAATTTTCAATATTCTACTTTGCCACCTTTTTAACAATCCTACAAAAGCATAAAGGTAAATAAGCAAAAGTGTACCAGTTTAAGTGTGTAAGATTGTTATTCAGTGTGTATATTTTCTGTTGAAATGTTTATACCTGCACTTGCTGATTGTACGCCGATTCCACAATACATAAAATTATCTTGTCATAGTTTTGTAATAAAAGCGTCAGACCTTTTAATCGTTTAATGCAGTTTGAAACATAAATGTGACTCATAGAGTGCTGTGTTTCGTACATTGTGTTAATTCATTTCATCTCCATCGAATGTTCGCGAACTGGGCTCTAGAGTAATTAGAAGGCCACCCCCAATTTGGGGAAAAAAAAAATTTCCGACGAAGCGCACTTCTGGCTTAATAGGTTTGTGAATAATAATAATAATAATAATTTGTCGCACTTTATTTAAAATCCAGCTTAGCTGAGAAGAAAATATATAAAGGAACATAATAATAATTATCGTCTGGTCAGTCGGAGGCACTGCAACCAACAGTGTCTCTTGCTGCTATCGTATGCGGAGACGGTACAACCAGCGACGCCAGCTGTCCGCTGTCCTTATCCCTTACCTAAAGTTCGGATATGAACTTCCTTTCTCACTCTATCCTACCTCCTAAAAAGTACCCAACCATTTTATAATGGCCACGGGGTGTGGACTCGTACCTTGGGGACATATGGGTGGTTCTCTTACCAGAGAAGAAAACAAGAGTAGACGACTATCTATATATATATATATATATATATATATATATATATATATATATATATATATATATATATATATATATATATATATATATATATATACAGAGATCCAACAACCAAAAGAACATTCGAACGAGAACAATCCAACAAATTCTGCGAGCCAGATATCGTCACAATCATTGTCTGTCTTAAGAGAGTTTTATATAAAATTGATAATGAAATATGCAGGTGTCGATATAGAAGAGACCTTAAATTCCAAGAGTGAAAGGAAATACTATATTCTATGATACCGTGAAGGCCATAGACAATCTGGTGCGAGAGGATCTAGAGGAGGCCCCTTCATTGACCGTGTTTATTGAAATAGTTTATTGTGCCGCGTTGGAAGTCTGGTCGGTACTTGGTATCGCAATTTAAACAAGATCTGAAAAGTTGAAAACACAAGCAAAAACTACTGCATTAAAAGAGACATTTAATCCAGCATTGAAACACCGAATAGAAAACAAAATCGCGAAAGCTAGACGAGAGATAGGTCATCTTTGCCAATTTTTTAAAATTGGTGAGAAAAGCTCTAAAAAGATCAAGAAGAGTATTAGAGCACTAGCTAAAAGTATCAAAGTTCGTATCTCATCCAAAGACTTTGATAAGAAAATAAAACAAGAAAATGAATGTCTCAGACAGAGAATAGCCGCGTGGGGAGCTCGTATAAGGCGATATAATGAAACCTCGAAGAAGAAGTTTTACCGTCAACTGGAACAACAAGAAAAAACAGAACAGCAACAAATACCAAACGAGAATATAATGATCAAGTATTGGTCAAATATTTAGTCAGTTCCAAGAACTCACAATGAACAGGCTTATTGGATACATGAAGCAGAGGAAGCCAGACAAAACATAAAGGAGATGCCAGAAGTTATAATAACGAGAGGCGATGTAAAAAAGGCAGTCCAGCAAAAACTTAACTGGAAAACGCCAGGTATCGAGGGCATCCAAAATGTGTGGTGGAAGTATCTTGTTAGTTGTTATGGGACTTATGGGACGCTAGCAAAGCTTTTTCAAAATTTAATAAAAGAGCAAGAATAATAAAAGAGCAAGAAGACCTGAATATATGACAACGGGAATGACATATATGTTGTCAAAGGGACAGGGCAGTTTAGATTGTCTACCAACTCTCTACAAGATCCTTGCCTCTATTATTTCATCCAAAATAAATGAACATCTATTGGAAAACAGTCTTTTACCGCCTGGGCAAAATAGATGCCGTAAAGAAGCCATGGTTGAAGTAGTTACTTGTAATTGATGAGGTAATAACAGAGCAAGTACGGAAAAAATCCCACAATGTATCAATGGTGTGGATTGATTATAAAAAAGCGTTCGACTCTGTGCCACACTCATGGCTCCGGTATATCCTTTCATTGTATGGGATTCATTCAACTCTAGTAACATTTTTTCCGCTTATATGAATAAATGGAAAACCCGCCTATATGTAAAGAATAATAAAACCTCGTACACAACTGGAGAGATACGAATACGCAGGGGAATATTTCAAGGAGATAGTTTAAGTCCTTTATGGTTCTGTTTGGCTTTAACACCGTTAAGTAGAATGTTGAGGGGGTGTTGATGGGCTATGTGATGAAAAGAAATCGAAACATTTAGGTTTCACAACAATTCTATATGGAAGATCTAAAATTATATGCATCAAACTCTAATAATCTTCAAAGTGAAATAGAGCTTGTCAAAAGTTTTAGGGATACCCTTTGCATGGAGTTTGCCTTGATAAGTGTGCAGTTGTCCATGTCCACAAGAGATTGGAACATACAGAAAACATGCAATTAAGTGGAGATATTTTTGTTCGTAGTCTGAATAGTCGAGAAAATTAATCGTAAATAAAAAAAAAGTATCTTGGTATGATGCAGTTGTTAGGAATATCTTATATAACAGCTAGGGATATGATTATAAATAGGGTTATAAGTGCAGTTGAAAAAATATGTAAATCTTTGATCAGCGCCAGAAATAAAATATTGGCAATCAACACTTGGGCGTTGCCGCTGGCTGCTTATACGTATGGTGTAGTAAAGTGGTCTGACACCTACCTGAAACCATTTGATCAGAAAATAAGAACCAAATTAACAAAATATCGTATGCTTCATCCAAGAAGTTTCATCGAGCGGCTATATTTGTCTCGAAATATGGAAGGAAGGAAGGAGGAAGAGGCTTGCAGATTGTGGAAGTAATGTGCCGTCAACAGGAGGATCGGCTAAAATTCTATTTTCTCAGCAAAGATAGTAGTCTTCATAAAGCTGCCTGTATACTGGATAGTAATTATAGTGCCCTCCATCTAGCACAAGCAACTAATAAGACTAGCCATATAACTCCCCAGTGGCGGATTTCAGTTTGGAAATTAAAGGAGCTCCATGGTCGCTTTGCAGCTCTCCTCGACTCTGAACACATCAATAAGAAATACTCTACAGAATGGCTCCGAACATCGGGACTTTATGGAGAGACTGAAGGTTTCCTATGTGCTATTCAAGATCAGGTCGTAAGTACCAGGGAATACAAAATGATATATTAGGACAAAATATCGATCCAAAATGTCGCTTATGTAAACAAGATTTAGAATCAATCCAGCATATAAGCGATGGACATAACAATATTGCCAAGGTGATACATCAAGCATTATTGAAAAAAATATGGTCTGTTGGATGTGGAGACACTTTATTATAAGTGGAAACCAGAACAGGTGTTTATAAGTGAAACTGCAAAGATTTTATGGGATACGGCAATGATTACTGATCGGATGGTGGAGGCTAATGGGCCCGATATTGTTATAATCGACACAAAGGCTCTCAAAGGACTTATTATCAATGTGGCGGTACCGTTGGACCACAATTTGACCAAGACCATAGCCGAGAAGAAACGAAAATATCAACCGTTAGCTGTAGAACTAACAGACATCTACCAACTCAGAGATGTCGACATAATACCAGTTGTATACCTACAAATGAGCTAATAACAAATGACTGGAAAATCGCTAAAGACAAGCTTGAATTACATGATAGACATATGGCGGTCATGCAGAAGGCTGCTCTACTGGGTACAGCAAATATAGCAAGAAAATTTTTAAGCTTGCATTGACCCTCCTGTTTAGTGCAAACATTGTAGTCTTTTTACAGACAACAAACAACAAACCCCGACAACTATGGAGATTAATAAAAATATAAGATGATCATAATAATAATAACGAACCAGCATGTCGAAGAGGTTATCGATACTCTAAAACAAAAACTTAAGGTATATAGTTCCGGCCTAGATCGATATAGAAAAGCGAAGAGGCGTAAGAGCAAAACAGTCTTCCTCGATTTGGTCAGATAATGGTAATTATAACAATCAAGTGGCTGCGTGAGGAAGAAGCAAATACGAGTACAATTGAACAAATGGCCTATCCTGAAATTACTATAACTATATTACAGAATATAACAAAAAATACACAAGGGCGCTGAAACTGACAACACTAAAAACAATTCCTCGATTTGTTACCCAAGGCAAAACACACTTACTTCTCAAAGGAACCCTCTTTGATAATTCAAGCAAATATAGCCCAATTACATCATGGTTCACTATACTACTTGCAGGACATATAGATAAACATGATATTCTCAATGAAGAGCAAAAAGGATATCACAATGGATTGAAGGGGTGTAAAGAACAACTTATTATAGATTCAATTATATTGAAACATGCTTGGAAGAAAAATACAAATTTATCTTGCAAAATGATTATCACAAAGCCTTCGACCTAGATATCACACCTTTGGCTAATTAAGATACTAGTAGTATACAAAGTCCACCCAGCTTTAATAAAAATACTTCAGGAACTGATAAAAGAGTGGCGCACAACCATTCATTTCTCACAAAATGGAAATACCATGGAAACACTGAAGAAATCCGGGTGACGAGTAGAATATTTAAAGGGGATTCGCTGGTTTTGGGCGGATGAAAATGCTTAAGTGATTCAGGAGTTACATCTTCATCCTCAGAAAGTCACTGTTTGGTGCGGTTTTTGGGCTGAAAGACTGACAGAACCTTATTTTTTTGAAAACGACGAAGGACATCGTACTACTGTTAACGGTAAACATTATAGAAATATGCTGAAATATGAATATATACAGAATATTTTTGGCCTGAACTGATAAATGAGGATATAAATAATGTTTTCTTTCAAACCAAGACGTTATTTCACGATATGGTAATGCCAACTGGCCACCAAGAGCATGCGAACTCACTCTGTTAGGTTAGTTTTTATGGGATTATGTTAAATCTGTGATTTACAGAAATAAACCCTGAACTCAAACGAAACATTCAGATATCCATTGAAAATATACCATGCGATATGTGAAAAAGAGAAATCGAAAATTGGGTATCCAAAATGCGTTCCAACAGACGAAACCCTGGGTAACATTTGAATGAAATTATTTCCAAAACATAATGCCATTATTTGTTCTTCAAGGTAAAATTTAAATTACCAGATTATCACTTGTAGTTATCATTCTGTCTCATTTTAAAGTTCTGACACATTACTTCCGTTCCCTTTATTTTCTTGAATATAAGTAATGTTATAACTAACATAATGTTGATTATATCGATAATTTCACTTTTAATAAGACATTTCAGAACTTTCAGTTCCTAATTATAATGCTATAGATAAAAACCTTTATTCTAAAAAGAACAAGGAACAGATTGCTGCTAAATATTTTCAGAGTCGTTTTTCCTAAAATACAATTTATTTTTCAACAAAATATAAAACGCATGCATTAGTCAATCCTTCGTATTTTGAACAAAATGAATAGCGCAAAAGCAAGATTAGCAGGAAGGGAGAAGGATCAGTAAATAAAATGATTAATATCACTTCACCTGGGACTAACGCAGATTTAACGTCAAGCCGAGATACCAAATATCAAAAACGACCATGAATATCGATGAAGTTTTCGGACTAAGCCTTAAAAATATTACAGAAAAGGAGAAATCGTCAGAGGCTTTTCGAAAATCCCGGTTTAAAGAAACCAGACAGTTCTGAAATACTTTAAGGTAAGTTTTTCGTTTTTTTTTCTTTTTTTTTTTGATTCGCGTGTTTGTAAACCTATAACTTGTTCTTGCTATTTTTAATGCATTAGTGGCATTTGCTTAATGTAGAAAAAATCATCAAACTCCTGTATTGTTTTAAAAATTGTTCCGTATCAGGTTAGTAAAGGATTGTCCAACATGAGTGTCAGAACTTTAAAAAACGCCACAATGATAACTATAAGTGATAACCGGCATTTTTTATTTTATCTTGAAGAACAAATAATATCTTATGTTTCTAATGTCATTTATATGTCTCAATGTTCAAATGTCGTTCAAACACCATTTTTAATGATGGCCGTAATATTTCGTTAAGCATTGTTCGGGGTTTATTTCTGTAAACCAAAGTTTTAACATAACCCCACAAAAATAATGCGAGAGCATGAGATGCATGTTCTTGGTGGCAAGTTGATATTACCATTTCGCGAAATAACTTGTCCAGGAAACTTATATTGCAATAAATCGATTGTCTGGCAAAATGTGTGACCGTCACACCGTTTTGTTGAAAAAAAAACATTGTTTATATTCACATTTAGCAGTTCAAGCCAAAGGTATTCCTATAGTGTTAACTGTTAACAGCAACACGATGTCCATCATCATCTTGGAAAAAATGAGGCCCTATCCCTCGTTCAGCCCAAAAACCGCACCTAACAGTGACATTTTAAGGATGTACAGGTAACTCTTGAAAAGATTATTTTTGCCCAAAGTCGGGGGGGGGGGGGGTCGTTCTCCAACCTCCAATTACTACGCATTGTTGAATCGTGTATCTTTCCATGGTGAATTGACATAATGTGCTGAACACAGTAGTCTACGAGTGACAGTTATATTTCAAACAGTGTTGCCGCTATTACGTTTCAAAGATCTAACGCCCTCATTACATTGCATCTGTTTTTCTTAATTTAAGTGGGCAGATAAACTCCATAATATGCGGTGAAAAAGATCCAGTAGAAACTGAAAAAGACTCACTGGTCTGAAGATAGCGTTGGCAAAGCAATTAATGTCAAATTATTTAACAAACGAATGACCATTTATCAAATAATTAAATTTGAGAGATATTATTTTCAAAACATAAATGGTAGCGTATTTTAAACTAAATTACGAAAATTACATTTTATTCAAAATAAAAAATAACTCCTTCTCCAGAAACCCTATAAAAGAAAGTTGTAATGTAACTGTAATTGAAAATTCAGACAAAAAGTCTATCAAATTAACAAAGTAACTGCTGAAAATGAGATTTTAAACCACTTCTCTCCACAAAAAAACTCTTCGTCATACAAAATTTCCCATAAATTTTCAATAGGATTTATACTAAAGGCTTGACTTGATCTCTTCATAAACCTTAAACCGCTCTTTAGGAATGCTGAATTTTAAATGAACAGTTTTAACGCGTTTTTCATCCAGTTCAAGAAACATTAACCATTCTCCTTGTGTTTAGATAAGTCGATTTGTAATTCTTTCTGTTCTTAGCACCAGTTAATTTCAGAGTTCGTTAATCCCATACAAGCTTGCAACTTACTAGTGTCGGCACTGATTTTCTCAAAAACGACTCAGTGTATTAAAACAATTTTAACAGATTTTTTTAGCATAATGTCTATCTTTAAACAATGCAAGAATTACAGTTTTTTTTAAATCTAAAAATCTTAATAAAGTGAACTTTTTTTTTCAAATGGAAACCTACAATTTCTTTTGCTGATTCATCAAGTTCATTCGATTTAATGAAAAATTGTGAAAACGATTTGAAAATCGGTTCATAAAAACTTAATATAATGCAAAAATAACCTTAAACCTTAACCTTAAATCGATAGTTCAAAAGAAATTTGTCCACTGTTTTTCAAAGTGATATTAAATGTTACGATAATTAATTTGAAGTTATAAAAATAATTAATCCATTGAAATGAAACAGTTTATTTGATTTTAAAAAAAGATAACGAAATCATTGGATACAGGAACTGAATCTTAATCAATAGTTTTCTAAAACCTCCAAGATTTAACTGATACCAATTTTTTATTTGAACTTGCAAATAATACAAGGTGTCCCAAAAGAAAGTTTCTTTTTGATATAGCGATATAAATATAATATATATGTAAATATAAATATAAATATAAGTCCATCAAAAAAACCTTTATTAAGGGGGTATTCTGATCTAGACGGCCAAACTTTAAGTATATTTCGAGGCGTAATAAATAAAAAACGTAAACATTTTTACTATCGGTTTTTTTTATTAACATTTGAAGAATACAAAAAAGTAAAAAAAAAGTAAAAATTGAAAAAAGTACAGGTCGGCAAAGTAGGGATTCAAAAAAAAAGCTGCCCCCTGGTTGGCATGATTCCGACCCCCTCTGTGATCTGAAACACAAAATTTTAGTTAATTCTTAAAGAGTAAGCATGTAATTTTCGTTTGACGAGAGCGGCGTAAAATGGCGTCCATGTGAAAAAATTTTTATTTCCCGGTTTTTTTCAGTTTTGGGAATTTTTTAAAAATAGTAAAAAAAAAATGTTTAAAAAAGCTTTCGTCAAACGATTTTTGAATATATTAAGAAGCTTGGTACAAAATTTCAAAGCAATCGGTCCACTAGAACTTGAGATATCCTGTCAACCGTTTCAAAAAACATAGTTTCGAGAAAAACGAGTTTAAAATTTGGAGTCTCGTTTCGGGTAGTCATTTAATGGTGTATCATACTTACATTTTTTTAATCAGCTATCCCTGCTCCATGCATTGGGCCTTCCTGTACCTAGAATAAGGAGGATTTTATGGCGGAACACGACCGTCGGTAGACGGAGAATCTCTAACGCCTATTGTTCGATCCGCTCCGACGCTAGACCGGTTTAGAAGCCGCGTCACTAAAATAGCTATATCTCCGAAAATAGTCTGAATTTCGAAAAATCATCTTAAGGACATATTTTTCAAGGTTTAAGCTTGAACAAAAAAAAAAACGTTTTTTTTTTCAAAATTCAAGACCAGTATACCCCCTTAATTATAGAAATACACATTTTAGGAAATTACTTTTTCAAAATAATATCATCTAAATGTAAACGTTCACGCTCCCGCCACTCATCTAAACGAACAGCAAAATTCCTTAAGACGGTTGGTCACATAATCTCTGGAATGGCTGCCATTTCGTGTCGGATATTTTCTTTTAACTGCACAACCACGTCAATAAACCCAACGTACCCGTCAATAAACAAAAAAAAGCCCATAGAGTTAAATCAGGACTACGTGGAGGCCAATCTATGTCACCTCTAGATAAATTTGTTTGGTAAAATTTCACGAACTCGTGGCAGAGACGTGTTGGAAGTGTGTGACGTTGCTCCGTCCTACTGAAACCATGTTCTTTGATTATAAGCAGCAAAGTCCAGGTACCAACAAATTGTTCAACATTTCCACATAACGTCCTGAATTGACGGTAACTGCGTGTCCCTGGAAGTCTTCAAAAAAGTACGAGCCGATTATTCCTTGCGCTGACATTGCAGCCCATACAGTAACTTTAAGCGAATGTAGCGGTTTTTTATGTGTATTTGAGTTTGTCGCACTTCAGAACGACAGTTCTGCTTATTTACATGACCATTGAGATGAAAATGAACCTCAAATCATTGTTTTTGTAAAATTCTCGCACACACAATGCACGGACTGCTCCCGAGAAACGAAAAACTATCGATTGAAACTTTCTTAGTACGCTGACATTTACAAATACGTCTGTAATATTGTTATCAGTTTTTTTTGAACCGGTAATATTTGCAAGTAAAAATGCGAATTAGATGTTTTGAATACTGTTTAATCCTTGCAATGTTTTTTTACACTTTCATCGTTATAACAAGGGGTGCACAATTATCGGTAAATACTAATTCACCTGTTAATGATTCACTGTCTAAAACGTTTGCTTATTCGAATGTATTTTTAATTTAAATAATTTATTTATCTGCAATTCGTGTTGCATGCTCAGAAAGAAGTTGTGTTTTTTTTTATGTATTTTGATTTTTTCGACGCGAGTAATTGTTTATTTTATTTTATTTTATTTTATTTTATAAGCTGCCTTATTCGTACTCACCTCAGAGAGACGAATTTAAGCGTCAAAGACAAGTAAGTTTTGATTTTGAGATGAACGTATTGTTGTGCCGGGAAGAAAATCCAGGGACCTCCACTAGGATATTAACACCGGAATTTGGTGTGTCACGCACAACAATTAGAAAAGTTTTAAAGTATAACAATATGAAGCCGTACCGTTTTCACATGATGCATGAATTGAAACATATCGACTGCCAAAGAAGGCTTGGTTTTTTAAACATTTACATAGCATATATTGAAATCTTAATGAATGCTAAAATTGAATTTTTATCCCACATCCTTTCGACTGATGAAAGTAAATTTTATAATACAGACGTTTTAAATAGGTACAACAACGTCTGTACTTGGCTAACCGAAAATCCGTTTTAGACGGCCAAAAGAGTGATTCAACTGATATTTGGAGTTATTGTTTGGTGTGGGCTAATTAAAGATAAGTTAATATGTCCAATTTTTTTGCAGAAAACTTGAATGCAAAGATTTATCGGAAATTTTTACTAGAAGTTCTGCCAGAATTACTTAAAGATATGCTGGGTGCCCTGTTCACAATGCATTAGAAGTCAGGGAGTCCTTAGACAATTATTTCGAAGAATGGAAAGAAAGAAGGTGGATGGGCACACATGGCACTATAGCTTGACCAACACGGTCACCGGACTATTTGCACCGCCTACGGCTTTGAGCTCCGAGGGGCCTCGCGCCTCGAAGGTTTATACAGCATTCTTTACTCATCATAAAACGATAAATCCCACCGGCTAGCAAGCATTTGGCAAT
Organism: Cosmopolites sordidus; assembly: GCA_031761425.1. NCBI lineage: Eukaryota > Metazoa > Arthropoda > Insecta > Coleoptera > Curculionidae > Cosmopolites > Cosmopolites sordidus. The sequence goes on from JARFXV010000287.1 coordinate 704,731, forward strand.
ACTAACCTAGTATATACGTTCTTTAAAAATTTAGTCTACCTAATAGCCACACTTGCTCAGCAAGTACTTCCAGTAAAGTGATTTTTTAGCCAACTTACGGCGGCCGTACGGCCGTAGATTAGAAGCAACTTGACTGCAAGATTTGCAGTTAATTTGAAGTAAAACATTCGATCAATTTAACGTCAATAACTGACAAGCAATTTTTGAAGTCAAGTTGAACTAACGTTACTAAACAACCTGATGCCAACTTAAAGGCAACTTCTTGCTCTCCAACTCTTTCTGTCACGCTCGCTTCAGATTCCGGCCATAGATTGTGATCAGAGTGGGATTAGAAACCAGTGTTGCCAAATTACGGCTAATTAAATTGGTATATAAATATAATTGATATATAATGACAAACAACTTGCACACCATTATCTAAGCTACTATATTCAAAATGAATTGATCGCAATGATGTCAAAAACAATTACCGATGAATTCATAGGGTAAAAGAGGCAAAATATTATTCTATTTTGCTCTACTGTACTAGAGATTATAGTCGAGTTGAATAAATGTCAGTTGTCTTAAGATTTTGTTATACATCAACCAGAACAATAGAAGAAAACTTTGTCGAATTTCTTGATGTCGCTGAGACGACTGGAGAAAAACTGTCTTGGCCAATTATGTATATGTATGGTAGTATTAACCCCAGGGTATTTTTTACACCTTGCGAGTATCATAGTTGGAATCTACTGTTGGTAGATGCAGCTAATTCATTTGCGGAAGCAAAAACATGTTTTGGTTTTATTCAGAAAATTTATTTACGATTTTCAAAGGCAAATTAAAGCTTACTATAAAACCTTTATCAGACATAAGGTGGGAAAGCAGAATCATTAAAAGCATTAAAAGCTTAAAAAACAACACGGAAGAATCAAATACGCTCAGCGATTGTGATTCGGTTTTGAACGAAATACTCAGCTTAGAATTTATCATATCGTTACATTTATGGTATGAGACATTATTACGTGTTAATATCATAAGCAAATTATGACAATCTGTACAAGTCCATTTAAGCATTCCTCTTGAATATTTGCGTACATTTTGTGACTGGATCAAAGAATATCGACAAACTGGGATCAAACAATGCTTGTTTAACGCTCATCAATTTATTGAGAAAAGCGGTTATGATCTGCCAAAAAAACTTAAAATAAAAGGGTAGCCAAAAAGAAAACGATGTTCCATTATGAAAGCAGCTATGAACCCATACAGTATCCCAAAAGCCGGTACGAAATTCATTTTGTTTAACACCGTGATTGATTCCATAGTGAGCAATATGAATCAAGAGTTATATCTATAAATCAACATTTAAAAAAATTTTGTTTTCTCTATGATCTAAGTAAGTTAAAAAATATTCCAAAAAAGCATATATTAAAAAACTGTCAAGATTTACTTCCAGTCCTGCGACTGGCTGAGAGCAGTGACTTTCAACCTTACAAATTATATGAAGAATTACAAACACTGATCCCAAATTTACCCAACTTCTTTAAATATGTGAAGCAGCTGCTCCATTATATAACAGAAAATAACTTACAAGAAATTTACTCAAATATTTTTACTGCCATTCGAATTTTGTTAACAGTACCAGTAAGTAAGTTCAGCTTTCGCTAAAAGGAAGCCTTCACTGATTTAAGAAGTACAATGTGTCAGCAGAGACTTTCAGCTTTGGCAATTTTTCTATTGAAGCAGACACAGCATTTAAGCTGGATTACAATCCAGTTATTAAGGAGCTCAGTAAGACTTAAAGCAGGAAATTTCTGTTTCTTTAATTCTATACTGTTAGTTTTATAAAGTAAATATATTTGCATGTTTATGAATAAAAAATTGATAGTTTCAAAAAAATTGTTTCTATATAAAATCCGTCCTCTCGAGCTACAAGAGGGCCTCGCAAAATGTATCTTGCCCAGATCAAATTTAGGTCTTACCCTGCCACTGCCCGTAACAATCGTGGAAGAAATAAGATATCGTGTGATAGAGGCTTGCTCTCAACTAGATCGTCAAACTATTCTGCGATCAACGAAAGACGAATTTCTAAAAAGATCAGGTTACTTCATCGCGAATAAATGCAAGAACATCGAGAGTACCTAATTCATTTTTTGATTGGGTTTTTTTATCTGTTATCTAAATTTACCTTAATTACCTAAATTATTTGCAAATGCCAAACAAATGTTTATGACATTGTGTTAAACTTAGAAGGAAAGCTAAACAAAAATTAATTTTTTACTTAAAAACAATGGCCAACATTCTTTTGCAGTATCGATTTAATATGTTATTTTTGCAATATCCTACGTTTTTCTAAGAACCGATTTTCAAATAGTTTTCTCCATGTTTCATAAAAATTAATGAACTTGGTCAATCTGCGAAAGACAATGTAGGTTACCATTTAAAAAAAAAGTCAAATTTATTGAAGTTTTTAAGAAATTGAAAAAAGCTGAATTGAATTGAAAGCTGTATTTATTGCAATGTTTCAAACGTTCGTTTCAAAAGTAGAGATTATGCCAAAAAAACACCTGTTAATTTTTTTTACCTAAGTTGAGTGGTTTTTGAGAAAACCAGGGGGGTACTAGTAAGTTGCCACCCTGTATACTATTTAAACTTTACAAATGCTCATACACTTAAATATGGAATTAAATATTATTCATAATTTTTATTTTATTATACCAGCTTCAAATCAGTTTCACTGGCTACTATGACAACTTTTTTTAGTACCTATTTTTTAAAATTTTCGTCTTAACTTTTGTTAAACTAAACAAATTTAATAAAAATGTATTTTGAATAATATATTTATAATAATATTAATAAATTAATAGTTTGTGTTCTATTATCTCAACTCCAAACCAGTCTCATTTAATAAATATTCAGTTTTTCGGCATTTTCCTGAAGTTACACAATAAAATGCGGAAAAAAAAAGTCCAAAGTATTATGGTAAAGAACTTCATTTTAAAGAGGGTGAAATTGGATAGCATGTAGAATAGATAGTGTACTGGAATGATCAATAAAACCCTGCGTTTTATTATTAAAACAAAAAGAATATGTCATGGTTTGAATCTATCCATCGGAAGGTTGTTCTTTGTTGGGCCGGTAATTCTGTTGATCAAAACAGGATCTTTTCGGTGCAGTTTCACATATGTTAGGTCGAGTTGCACACGACAGAGATTGCTCATTTAGTTACCGACGGTTTAATCATTTGGAACAAACTGAACTTAAATTATACCCTCAACAATTCACTGCCTTACCTGTTTGAGAAATGACGTATACATAGTCTAATGATTGATTTTCCTTGTGAGGATAATTCAGCCATAGTTAGCTAATGGAAAGCTAGTCATGCGGGGTTAAGAAGTAAGAATACTGTAACTATCTGTGAGAGTTGATACTTACAGTATTCTGAGTATCAGCTCTCACAGAGTTGATAAATGTATAAAAAAGGAATACTTAAAAATTATAAACTAATATAAAACAAGATACCATATAAATAAGAAATATTGCATCGCTCTAAAAATATTATAATAAAAAAAGATAAAATAAGTCTGGAAAAATAATTTCCAGTTTATCATATGCAATTGATGAATATATTTAATGAATATACATATTTTCTAATGTTAATGTTAATTGAGTTTCGAAGTAAAAACATAAAAACTTATTTGTTGGTATAACATAAAATCAATTTCGACCCTACGTTGTAGAAATGTCAAGCAGAAAAACCATAAAGTTACAAATACGGAAACAAGCAATATCAATTATATTTTATTCGGAAGTTTATTCCCAGCAGATCCATTTGATTTAAAGATGACCAGTAAAAATTTCCAAAAGTGACAGAGCATTTGTTCTTGTATAAGTTTCCGAAGATCCGTCCGTTTCTTATCGATCTCTGTATTTTCCCTCCGCTGACATGTCAAAACTGATATGAGCATACGTATTTTACAATATTTTCTGTTAAGCTCGACTGTCATGCATACTTATAAAAGCTGTTTCTTTACATTGCAAGATCGAACTCACTTGATTTTCAGTTCAAATCTATCTGAAATTGTTGGAAATTGAATATATTAGGAAATATGTTTTCTCGGGTTGATGATAAATATATATGTCAGAATAATAGACCTTTTTATGACTAGTTGCGCGCAAGCGCGTGGGCTATGTTAACGATTCGTTAATATGAAAGTTTCGGCCACTTTTTATAAAGTCTATTAATGGATAACAAGGATTATTACCCATATTATCAGCGCAGCTAAATAATGGTGCTTTATTAGTGCATCCCACAACAGAAGTACATAATTTTATTCATTTACAATGATGGTTACTTTTATATTTATTATATTTACTACATTATATTTATAACATTTTATTTACAACATTATATTCATCACATTACATTTATTTATATATTAAGTTTGGAGCAAATTTTAATTTTCATTCCTTTTAATACTTTTATACGCTATGGGAGTAATTATTTAAAATAATTAACTTACCCCATTAGTTTATTTATATTTTTCGGCCACTTTTACTCTTACCTACAAAAATCATTCATCATTTGAGGTTATAGCATGAGCTGTTACATTAACAATTAAATGGATTAAAATTACCTGATTACATGATTTTTTTACACAACTGATATGGTCAGGATGTTCTGTTGTTAGACCTTCTCCTTCGAAATAAAGTGAGCAAATACACGTATGTATATTACATACGTAATTACATACGTATATTACATACGTAACATGATTAATCAGATGGAGTCGACCATTACCTCGTCTACATTTCTTAACTCACGAATCACATTTAGCACACTTTGGACACATTTTTATATATTTTTGTTTGCTTGATTTAATAAGTTTTCGACGATATTCAAGACAAGGTTTTGAAAAACTAATAAAGTAATATAAATCCTCCAAAAATGATTTACTACAGGTATAGATCCGACATATCCCATAACAACAACGTTTTTTTGCTCCTTTTTTTACTGATAATATTATATATTTTTATTAAAATGCTTATATTAATATTTTACTTCAAATATATAACAATTAAAACTGTATTATTGATAGTGAATTAAAAATTCAATATATATTTTTTGTTAATTACATTGAGAACATAGTATTCGCAACTTATACACACATAAAGTGCCCGAAAAACATGGCGGAAGTTGGGACATGCGCACAAAAAATTTTCAACTATAAAAAGGCCTATATGAAACAATTTTCTATCAAGTTAACGTGACATAAAGCAACTAACGAAAATATTAAGAGAATCAAATAATGGCCACCATGGCCATTCTATGCATTTTAAGAGGTTATTAGAGTAATCATTCAGTTCGTGCATCCCTTCACAAGGTATATTTCAAACCAATATTTGTTTCAAGTTTATTGTGGTTTATATCATTTAATAGTAATTTAGTTGCTCTTTACCATCAGGTGTTACTTATTACTTCATTAACAGAAAAATGTATGTTTTAAAGATTTTACAAACTTTTATAATTTGAATACTTTTGTTCAAAACATTTCAACGGAAATTACGAGGAAACTATCGAATCGAACTATCGAGGAAACAGTCTTAATCAACCCATGTAATACAATTATACATATGTAATACAATAATACAAAGGAGTTAAAAATTGATTCTTACTTACCTTAGAGATCAACAAAGAAACGAATTGTTATTGTGACCTCGAATTCCTGTACATATTTATTGAATGTAATTCATCCAAATAACACTCACAAATTATTGTCTGCCGAGTTTAATATTTCCAGCTATCAGGGGCACGCCATCTCAATGTGTAAACAATGTTAACTGAAGAGGATAACGAGAGTCACTCGATCTATATTATTCCCTTATTTTTAGTTAGCTATATTATCATGTAGCAGTCTGAAGAAGAGTTGGGTACCATGAATAGGGTGTTGATAGATCAAAAAAAATGTTCTTGTTTGATTTTGATTTTAATGCGATGTGGCCGTATATCATGCGTATTGAAGAAAATGTGTCATATGGTTCAATAACCAGTAAGTATCATGATTATCATACAATATACAGCTACAAATTAAACATAGCTGAATATGAATAAAGTAAATTGAAAGCTCGCGGTTGTACATACAAAAAAAATTCCCAACTTTGACAAGCTCGTTTCTTGTAACAGATTACTGTTCAGTTGACCGTTTTTGATTGCTTTTAAGACGGTTTACTTTTTCAAAGACGAATTATTCGCCTGAGACGACCAGTGAGTAGATGCAGATAACAGAAACAAGGGAGTATTACCAAGGCGCAACCGACTTCAAGTGGTAAACACTGACCAAAACAGATCTGAAACAGAATTTTTTAAATGTGAAACCTACTACTAGTGTAGGTGAATGAAAAACTACTAGTGCCATCTATTACTACTAGCGCTCTCAAACAATATATAATCCGAAAGCTGTATATCTCCTCTATAAAATGAAACCACCACCTTTAGAATCGATCAACGGATTGTCAAGTTATAGCGCTTAAAGTGACAGTACCTTTAATCACCTAGTCGCAAAAACAGGATAGAATAAAGAACTAATACTAAATTTTATGTCAAGCTCGATAAAACTTTTACAGAAACATTTGAATTGATGAAAAAAGTTTATGGTGATGATTGCTTATCTCGTACAAATGTGTTCGCGTGAGATAAGCGATTCTAGGACGTGGTGCTTTTGGAAGGACGATCGTGATGCTTTGGAAGACGACCCAAAGCCAGGCCGGCCAAGAAACAAAAATCGCGATGAGTTGGTCGAAAAAGTGCTTGAAATGATCACCTATGCAAATTCGACCAAAGAGCTTGTTCCTCACGCCTTAAATGAGGACCAATAAATTGCTCGCGTTGAACATTGCAAGGACCCTATTAAAACAGTCAAATGGAAGTGCGCATTACTGGAATTGATTGTAACTGATGATGAGACTTGATGCTTTAAGTACGATTTTCAAACAAAACGCCAAAGTGCTACGAGGAAGTCCCCAGACTCTCCGAAATCGAAAAAAATTGCGTTTCTAGAAGTTAGGAGAGATTTATCTCCATGCGACTATTTCCTGTTCCTAAAACTCCAAACTAGCCTTGAAAGGAACATTTTATGACAAAGTTACCGATGTCCAAGAAACTGTGGCGAGGGAATTTGAGACCATTCCAAAAAACGACATAAAAAAATATATGTTAGCATTAGTTGCCTTAGCATTAGTTGCCATTAGTATTGATGTGGCAGGAATGTATTTTGAATAAAAAGAAATAATTTTGGCAAAATAACAAATTGCTTTTTTTAATTTAAAAAGTTCCGTTATTTTTCCGACATACTGTGTAATAGTAAAAAACTTAAATATATCGTGAACATACAAAAACTGAAATTTAGAAGACGTTGATAGCACTTTGAGGTGAAACTCAGCCCTTCCACAACATGCAATCGATTTGATAGCATTACTATCAGGATTACGTGCCGGTCGCGCTGGTGCGGGCGGTAAGAGCAGCGGTCTGCCGCTGCTGTGTCGAAACCGCACTGAAGCGGTAGTTGGTTCGATTCCAGCGCTCGGATGGTTGTTTTTCTTTCTTTCTTCGGTTTGTTTACTTCCTAAATGTTTGTGATTGTTTCTAAGTAAGAGTGTAAAATTCGACTACGAATTACCCCTCAGTCACGCCAGTTAAAGGTTGCGTAAGGCCGGATGCCTTCTGAGAAATGTTCTACGTTGATCACTCGCCAGTCGGTAGGTTTCCTGTTAGACTTATGGGTAGGCACATAACTAAGGATTTATAGCCCGAGGGGTTGCTGGCCTGGGTTTGTCGGAAGCTTGTGACCGTGGTTCGGAACCCACGTTAAGCTGTAGGTCCAGTCGCTAAACAGCCTAGTTGCTGATGCGCCTCTAACCCTAACACTTTACGTTTTTTTTAGGATTACGTTTTATAAATCAGTTCAATACTCATACAGATATGAAGTCAACAGACAACACAAATTACTGCATGTTGACATTTTATAGAAACCCAATATAATTCTTAAAAATTTAGGGTGAAAATGAAGAACAAAAACTTATTTAGGTTAAAATAACAATTAGTGCAATTAATGGTTGAAGTAAAGAAATAAAAAAGACAATGGTTTTTCAGATAATTAAGGTCTGTACGCCCTATAATTAAACTACGCCCTATAAAGTAGTTAACAAAAAAAAAACCAAATGGATATAAACGGTTCTTTATAATTTTACAATATGAAAACGAGAGGTAGAATTTAAAAAAGCAAGTCTGGTATCAGATGGTGTTAAAGGGAATTTTTTCAATATACCTATATAGCAAAATGTAGAAATATTTTCTGCGGATGGCCATAGGATGTTATCATTTTATTTTTGGTTTAAAATGCCCAATTAATTCTAAATCCCCCTATATTCATTGGAAGGAATGTTAACAATAAATTTATATTTTAAAAACATGTTTGATTTCAATTAGGTCATCTCTTTTTAAGAAATACCTAAATGTCAAATCAGAACGACTTTCTCCAAGTATTCCAAAGATTTTTGATTTTTTTTCGCAACACATCATCTAAACTTAAAGCTTTCTATGATATTATATTCCGAGTTTACAGAAATTGTAATGCTCTGTTGTTTGTGAACATTATTTTCTCCATAAATTACTTTATTCAAAGTAGGTTTTTAAACCAGTCTTTTGAAGATGGCATCATCCATGAAGATGCCATGCCATGAAGATGGCAAGTATCTTCAAAACAATGATATTTGAAAATATTGACACAGTAAGAGCGTCATATAAATAAGCTGTTGGAAGTAAAAATCTATTGATATTCATACATTTACTGTTTTTAGGCTTCATTCAGATCACAGTTCAGTAGATAAATTTTTCATCGTACCTTGTTTTATACATTTTTGCCACTGTTAATAGTTTGGTTATTCATTCTCTGCAATAAAGGACTAATGCAACAAACAGTAACATATAAAAAAACTCCTGAATATAATGATATACGCACTCCTATCCTACAAGTTCTCTCACTTGTACATAAATGTGTAGCTTATTGAAAATCAAAGAGGAATAATTATGTTTACATTATTTTACTTATTAGGAGATAATTCAAAAATATAAAACTTATTTGAATTGTATATATCCACCTATTGCTTATATACACTTCAAACGGCCCAGCCTCCTCTAAAACGTTCCATAATCGGTAGTCCAGCAGATTGACGTTCGAACTAAATTGGGATAATACAATATTTTCCTGTAAGCAATGTGTTATTAAACGGCTCTAATACATGTTCCAAAATATCGCTTTGTTAGTTTGTTACATACATTGTGACCCCATGTTCGCGGAAGTGGGCAGTTAAATTGGGCTAACATATGAGACTCCCCACAAAACCATTGCTAAAGACGGATGGAGACCTTTTTCCACTTTCCAATATTTTCAGCAATTTTCCGAGAGTTATAAGCGTAAGCTCTATTATTTTTCCGGTTGAATTGATCTTCAATGTGTAAAGCATTGCCTTCACTCTTGTGGCTCTTATGTTATATAGAGCAGCCGTCAATCGCTATGCAGTAGATATTCGGTAAACTTCAAGCTCTAGATTATGTGTAATGCATGCATCTCTCAAGCCATGAGTTTCTATTTTCCAAACGGATACCTCCAAATCCTTTCAGCGACCGCATTGACAAATGCTAGGATCCTGGTCTCGCGAGGTTGACACTCCTTACTCTCTCGTCGATAAAAATCCCGTTTTATACTTTCAGAGAGCAATAAAGAAAATTTGTTGGTACTTTTAAGGGTTTGAGCAAGTTGAAATTACTCGATGCAGAAATATTGAACTTGTGTAGCGTATATGGTATAACAGCAATACGATTTTCTTTATTACCACTACTACATGTTTACTGTTTGATGTATTGGGACGAATTGATTGGTTTACATCAGTTTAGAAATCGAATTAGCCTTGTTCAAAAATAAACGCACGAGTAGCACTGGAAAAAACATTCTAACACACCTTCACAGTTAGGGACAAAATGTATGTCATGACTACATATACTGACTTTTAAGTCAAGCATTTGCTTGAGAAGTTATTTTTAGATAAATTTATTATGGTTTTCTGCAAAGTTCTTGAAAATTGTTTCATTGAAAACTGACAAAATTTGAAATTTTCCTCTAATATCAATGGACAATATTTTTTTCTTTAATTCATATTTTGTTATTAAATTTGACATGATTATTTACGGTCACTAAATAAAATTTCAATTTCTAACGTATTAAATAAAAACCAGGGAGTAAATCAACAAATATTTCGATGTTTCAGAGGTGAAATCAAAGAACTGAAATGTTTTATATATAAATGTAGCTCCAGAAACCATACGCACGAAATAGGCAACGTCAGCTGTCACAGTACGTAAGATTCTCTTTCTTCCGTTGAAACTTCTTTGTCGTATTCAATTTCTTTGCAGCAATACGACATGATTACAAAATCGGTTCTTCTATACTTTCTCTGTCAGTTTTAGCCCGAGGGGCTTTTCCGCTCGAACCATGCCTTCGGTTTGGGATATTAATTTTATTAGCTATCGTATTTTAAAAAATATGACCATTTTTTATTAGAAAATGGCTGTATTGGGATATTCCGTTCCACGTCATAACCGCAGTCTGGAAAATATGCCCGTGGTTAAAATAAAGGAGAAAACCTAAACAAAGTAAACATAAATAATATGCGAAAACGGAAAACAAACCAGTTGCCTAAAGATGTTTTATATTAAACAGTTTATGATTAAATAAAAAGGAACCATTATATAACATTTCAAGGCGTCCAGACTATTCGCCATTATTGATAATAGGTTTTACATTAACGTAGTATATGAGTTGTCAGGTTTCAAATTCCCTTAAATCCATTTTTTATAACTTTGAGATAAGGGCAAAAACTGTTTTGGAATGATTTAGGCGTTATTTAATTAAAATTAAATTGTTTATTGCTATACGGACTAATCACGTTTTAAAAATTCAACAACAATGTCTTTTGAAATAAATATAAAATCACAATTTGGATTTAAAATTAGTTTTTGGTGAAGTTTGCTACCAAACTGTGGATTAAGTGCAATTTAAAGTCAAACAAAATGGATTTGGCATGATTTGAAGATGAAAGTAACAGAAGTGAATCAAATTTCATTGAAAAAAAAGGAAACTTTATTCAAAAAACAAGTTTTTTTCTTAGGAATGGCACATAAAAATGCTTTAAAATCTCAAATCGGCTATATCTTCTGTTTGTTCGCAAAAACAATGATCTTTGTCTTCAATGGTTTCTTCCGAATCACTGGGAATATTATTCTCGTGAAATTTTTCCAGACTTTCCAGTTTTCTCCACTCCTTTCCATAGTACTTGCTTAATAGGTTGGTTACGTCCTTCATCTTCCGGTTTCACTCCGGTAGGAATTTCTTTTCGCCGGATATTGAAAGCAGTCTGGTTTTTCTCAAAGATCCCTTTAAATACTCCTGTGTCTGAACGGTAAGATAACTCACCTCGAATGGTGATGGCGTTATTGTTGCCAGGTAGTATAACGTACCTTTTGCACTGGTTACATTTCAAATGCCATTGTTTTATGGCTTAAGGATTTGTTGACCAGCACCTTTCCAGTCACTATCGGGGACATCTTTGTCAAGTTTTAAAATCGTACCAGGTTCTTTAAAAATGTTTATGCATTCATTTGGCGTTGCAATTTATTCTTTATTTCTTATTTATTTCTCAATTGTGGCAAATACTCTATCAGGGGGAATGTAGCAGTGTCCAACCACAGGAAATACTAATTCGATTGTTTTAATAGGACTGGTTTGACTACTTAACCATTTTAAGCACATAGACAACAAAATAGTGTTTTTATTTTGGTCGCCACGTCTATCGGCGACCAACGGTTGCTGTTATTTAATGTGAAAAACACGCATCTCACGATTACATTGGTACGCTTTGCATGTTCATCTTTCGTCCATGTGAAAATTCTAACTTTATCTTTTGAGAGGGGAGCATGTGAGTGTCCAGTCACAGTAGTAAAGTTGTAAATATATAGTATAGTAAATATATAGTCTGCTGTAAAGCACCTATTACAGCAAACAACTATATATTGATCGGTTATCTTGGGTAGTGCCATTTTTTTCTGACAATCAAAAGAAATTGCCAGAAGGTCGTTCCGTTTCTCTTCTAGTTTTTGGAAAAACGCTTTAGCTCTGAGCTTATGTATACCATACTCCATTGTTAGCGTTGTTTTAGTAGATGCATCTTTCACATTCTTCATTTTTTTCCCTATATATATATATATATATATATATATATATATATATATATATATATATATATATATATATATATAGTGTCAGATTTCTTTGGACTGCGTCCAAAGACAACAGTTAGTTGAGTGTACATACTTGAGTGTCATACACCCAACCGTTGGGTCCCACAATCTCATGTGGAACTCATGTGGAACACACAACAACCTGCGTCTCCAACAAACATCCTCCAAAAACTGCAACCATTAAACATGCTCATTAAGGCGGAGACGGAGGTTGTGTGTTCCACGCGAAATTGTGGAACCCAGCGGTTGGGTGTATGATGACACTCAACTAACTGTCGTCTCATTGGACGCAGTCGAAAGAAATCTGACACTTCATAGGTACGCCATCCGACAGGAAGTCGGCGAATACATTGGTTGTTGGCTGTGGATGGGATCTACCTATTCTTGATGGGGAAGCATGTGTCGGTGCCCTGAAGAGATCAATATCAATCAACAGATCAATAAAAAGTTGTAATAATGTTAAAGCAGAAATATTTTGTACTTTACCAACACTTCGTTTCCAACCTTCCTGATTTCAAGATCGTTTTCTTGTCTGGAAATCACTTGTTTTATCTTCGAAGTAGACATTTTATCTATTTTTCACAAAATATTCAGGCAAAAATCAATAATATTGACAGTGCAACTCCGTTTTGAAGACTACATTTGTAAATGCCAGCCGGCGAAACATGTTATTATGAAATGTACCAAAACCTACGTTTGTGATTGGTTGGAACGGATTAAGCGCTGTTTGCAATGCATTAGAAGTGGATTTAGTGGGATTTCAGCCTCAGGCGGCTTTTTCTATAGTATTTTATATAGAATTAGGACGCTTTTCGACACAACTATTGAATAGATTAATAGAAAACAGATTTTTCTGCCAAAACTTTAGTCCAAAAATGGAGTTAAGGAGTTTTCAAACCAGACAACTCATATAAAGTTATTCACAAATTCGCTAATTCAGTCATTTTATTTAGTTATATCATATATCACTTTGAATGAAGCTTTGAGCTATGCCGTCTGGAGTCTATGCTCCTGGGAGGGTCACCCCTGGCGGACAGGTCAAAGCGGAGGCCTCAGACTAACATGATCCAAAATCTGCCAACCCGCATTGGACCAGCGTGGCAGATTACGGTCCATACCTTCAACATGGTATTTCAGTATGTTGAAATATGACAGTACAACCTCAAACACGGCCCTCATTCCCCGGAGGCCAAGGGGCAACTATCTACGGCAGCGGGAAGACCTGCCCCAAGGCAGAGGGTGCTAAGAATCACCGGGTTAGATCAGGCTGCCATTGGACTTTTGACATTGCAACGTTAAATATACGGACTATGAAAACAGAGGCCCGATTGCAAGAACTGTTAATCGAACTTGACAACATACATTGGGATATTATTGGGCTCTGTGAAACACGAAGGAAGGGTGAAGAGTTAATCAAACTGGAACCAACTGGACACGTACTCTACACTCGAGGTACGGAAAATGGCCGATGTGGCGGAATAGGATTCCTCATCAATCGAAAGCTGAAGGACAGTGTGGTAAAATTTGAAAGTACATCCGACCGATTAGCCCAATGCGTCATTCAGCTGAATAAAAAGAGTCCATCTGGGCTCACAAGCGAAATTGACTACATCATGACCAACGATAAAACAATATTTACCAATTGTACTGTCCTTAACAATTTTAATGTTGGAAGTGACCACCGAATTGTACGAGCAAGGGTTCGGATTGACTGTCGAAAAGAGCGCGAAAAAATGGTAAGGTCAAAGAAGGGCAAGGTGGATTCTGGAAAACTGCTGGAGAGAGGAAGCGATTTTGAGATTGCTTTGTCAGACCGGTTTGCTGCGTTACAAGATCCAGAAGAGGTGGAAATATCAGTTCAATATGAAGAAATCGCCAACAATGTACTTCAAACGGCTGCTTCAATAGCACCAGAGGAAAAATGTCTCAAACAAACAAAAATCTCCAGTGAGACCATTGATTTAATGAAGAAACGGCGAGCAATGAGAAATGCAGGTAGTCCTTTTGGCAGAGTCGAGTACACTGAGCTCTGCAAAACTATAAGAAAACGTATCAGAGAGGACACGCGCCGATTCAATATGCAGCTAGTGCAAAAAACCCTGGAAGAAAACAAAGGAATTAACAAAGCTAAACAGAAGCTGAGAAACAAAAGAACGCAAATATATGCTTTAAAGCGCGAGGATGGCACAGTGTGCAGGACGCGTACCCAAATGTTAGAGATTGTCAGAAGGTTTTATTCCCAGTTATATGAAGATCAGAGCCAGTCAGGGACAGCAATACCCACGGAAGAACAATATATAATACCAGATATCCTAGTGGAGGAAGTAACAAATGCTATAGAATTGATGAAGAACGGCAAGGCTCCAGGAAAGGATAGTGTAACTGTCGAAATGCTAAAAGCTGGTGGTCGGACGTTACATAAAACACTGGCAAAATTATACTCAAAATGCCTCAAAGAACAAAAAGTACCTGACTTATGGAAAAATGCAGAAGTGATCCTTTTACATAAAAAAGGAGCACAGGAAGATTTAAAGAACTACCGTCCAATAAGCCTCCTATCAGTGATGTACAAAGTTTTCACTAAGATAATTTCTAAAAGAATATTAAAAAAACTGAATGACGCACAACCAAGAGAACAAGCAGGATTCAGAAGTGGATTCAGTACAATGGATCACATCCAGGTTGTACAGCAGGTCATAGAAAGGCACAACGAATACACCATGCCACTGTGCTTGGCTTTTATCGACTACGAAAAAGCATTTGATTCCATCTCAAAGCATGCGATAATGGATGCACTGCTTAGCCAAGGTGTAGAGAGAGCCTATGTAAACCTATTAGAATCGATATATGATGGAGCTACAGCCACAATTCACCTTGATGATCTTGAAGTGGGAATTAATATAGAATGAGGTGTACGGCAGGGTGACGCAATATCGCCTATTCTTTTCTCGGCTGGCCTTGAAGAAGTATTCCGTAAACTGGATTGGGAACAGGATGGGGTAAAGATCAATGGTGCAAACTTAAACCATCTTAGATTTGCAGATGATATTATTCTCATTTCACAAGACCCAGAGGAGCTGCAAAGACGCATACAAGAACTGCAAAGGGCTGGCGAACCATTTGGCTTGAAAATAAAACTGAAAAAGAGTCAGGTTATGTTCAATAACTTCGCTCAGGACAGAAGAATTTCAGTTTTAGGAAGGGATTTAGAGATTGTGGACAGCTTTGTATATCTTGGGCAGAGGATTTCCATGGAGGGGAATACCGCCCGGGAGGTGGAACGGCGTGTTAAATGTGGCTGGCAGGCATTTGGTAGGCTCAACATAGTGTTTAAGAGCAGACTCCCACTTTGCCTGAAAAGAAAAGTATTCGATCAGTGCGTTCTACCCGTTATGACATACGGAAGTGAAATCTGGACACTCACATCGCAATCAATTCAAAAACTTCGGGTGGCACAGAGGGGAATGGAAAGATGTATGCTTGGCATTACAAGACGAGACAGAAAGTCCTGCGCATGGATCAGGGAACAAACAAAAGTCTGTGACATCATTGGAAGAGTAAAACAGTTGAAATGGAGATGGGCAGGCCATATAGCGAGGCGATGGGACGACAGATGGACCAAGGCAATCCTGGAGTGGATACCGCTTGATCGCAAACGTCCGCGAAGAAGACCGAAAGCACGATGGACTGATGACATCGTTAAGTATATTGCACCAGAGTGGCAGAGGAAAACCCAGGACCGTGAAGGTTGGAATCATGCTGAAGAGGCCTTCATCCTGCAGTGGATCGATACGGGCTGATGATGATGATGATGATGATATATCACTTTGTATCAGTTAAATTCTGCCTATTTTGTATGACTTGTTAAATAATTTCAAATGAATGTCTCTGGGTTTTAGAAAAATTCTTAAAAATTGTATTACTAGAAGCTGAAGCTTCTAGTAATTATTAGAAACAACAACGAAAGCAAAGATGAACGTATACAAAAACGATTTTGAAAGATGAATGAAGAGACCAACTTCAAAAAGGAAGAGCCTTCAGAGTTCGAATCGACTTGTTAGAGTGAATTCTGACGCCATCCACGAAGTAGTTGAAGCCTATTTATCACAATAAATGAAACGTTGACCGAACGAAGCCGATCCTGGGCCGCATTCCACTTACTATGGTCATCTGCTTAGACTATGAACATGGCCAACGGCTACACAATTTAAAAAAATCCAAATATTCTAAGCAATTACATTTATACCATATTCAGTATTTTTTAACAATATCTGTTGGTATAGATATGCAGATATGTATATAGGAGATAATGCAGTTTCATACAGTATTTGTAAGAAGTGATTTCAGCAATTTTGAATTGGAAATTTTGACTTAAATAATGCAGAACGTACGGAGTAGTCAAAAAAAGTGCTGCTCGAAGAAAATCCTTGCAAGTCATTTCTTGTTCATTCAAACGTTTACACAAGCTAAGGAACCTTTAAAAGGAGAGTCGTGTGTTGTGTCATCGCTCTCCAAATTCAAAAAAAAGGACGAAAAGTGGATCCTCTACGATAATCCAAAGAGGCGATAATAATGGCATGATCTTCGTGGGCCATCAACCAGTACAGCAGAACCAAATATCCACACCAAAAAGAATTGCTGCCTATATCGTGTTATCAACGGGCATCGTGCATTACGAGTTGCTCCAATCTGGTCAAACGGTCATTGTTGACAATTATCAGCAGCAACTAATTATATTGTTAATTACGTTCAGAATTACGTTCAGGCAGTTGCCTGAAAAGTAATGATAGTGTATAGACATTGAGGGAGATTACTTCTAAGATTAAGTTTGTATTTTTTTATAAATAAATGTCAAAAGTATATAAAAGAGGACAAGGATTAAGTTGAGGCTCTAATGGTATAAAATAGTCAGTTGCTAACCGTCTATCATATATTAAACACTTTACAATTTAATAATATCAATCAATTAATAACAATATCAAACGATTAAGTTACAATTAAAACATTCCAAGCTTTTCTATTTTTAAAGGAAATATTATTTACTGGCTTTTACATCAATACAGGTGATGACATCAATAGGTATACAATTATTCATAAATGCACTGAATGTAGTTATATATTATGCAGTACAAATGAGTTTTAAAGTATCTATTTCGAAAATGAGACATTTAGTTATAAAACCAGAATACATTTATTAATAAAAATATTTTTCTTAAATAATACGAGGGTTACTATGTATGCATCTAAAATTGACAAACAATGGTGTTGCAATGGTGTTTGACATTATTGACTGTATTCCATCTAAGCACCTACTAAAAGTACTGTATATCACTGATTTAGTGAATTCAGTCGTGGCCGTCGTTCGCTTACGGGCGAATTTGAAGAAGGTCGTTCAAAATCGGTTATTATGCGAGACAACATCGATACTGTGCGCAAACTGATAAAGTAAGATCGTCATGTGACATACCGTGAGATTGAGGCATCTCTGCGTATTAGTAAGACAAGCATGCACAAGATTTTACGTTAACATTTAGCGGTGAAAAAGATTTGTGCCCGGTGGATTCCGCATAATTTGACAATCGCCCAAAAAAAGGCTCGTGTCGATTGGTTCAAAGAAATGCTCAACAAATAGAATCGTGGTGCATCAAAACCCGTGTATAACATCTACACAGGTGACGAATCTTGGATCTATGCATATGAGCCCGAAAGTAAACAACAGTCGACTGTATGGGTTTTTCAAAATTAACCAAACCCATCAAAAATTCTTCGCGCAAGAAGCACTTCGAAGCAAATGGTCCCCGGTTTATTTGGGATAAATGGGCATGTTGCTATAGTGCCACTAGAGAATCGTACATCGGTCAGTTCTGAATGGTACAGCACCATTCCTTTGCCAGAAGTCTTTGATGAAAAAAGAAAGAATAATCAGCGACGCAGGATCATTCTTCACCTTGACAACGCGAGCTCTCACAAACAACTGATATTTGACCGGTCAAAACATCGAATTGATGAGTCATCCGTCATACAGTCCTGATTTGGCACCCAATGATGTCTTTTTGTTCCCGTCTGTCAAGAATAAACTACGTGATGAACGATTTTCAAAGTCAGAAGAAGCGGTTGATGCGTTCAAAATGTATGTTTTGGAGATACCTCAATCGAAATGGAAAAAAGTGCTATGAAAATTGATTCAAACGTATGCAAAAGTGTATCGATTATCGCGGAGAATATTCTGAAAAACAATAAGACCATTTTCAATGATAAATATTTGTTTTTATTTATTATTCCGGATACAGAAATAACAACCCTCGTATTTTTCATTAATTTATAAGCAGTTTGTGGTATAGAAACATTTTAGAACTGAATTTAATCATTAAATTTTTTCTTGAAAAAAACACGAAGAATGTAATTTTAGATAAAATTAAAAACTCTATTTTAAATTCTAGACAATAAAGCTCACATATGAAACTGAGAATAAAGATTAGTTGCGCTTTTGAAAGGTTGGTAATTTACAGAAATGAAGAAATGCAAAATGGAAACCACTTTTTCAAAACAAGAAGACTAATCTAGTTTTCAGAATGCAATGATTAAGAAATTTCTCTCTTATTAAAAATAGAATTCTATTCGTACAGTAAAATTATATTTTAAGCCAGAAAATATACGATAATGAAATTTATTTAAGAATTTTCCACGTTTCATATTGATCAAATTCGTGACAATGTTAATTGGGTTTTAGTTTACATGGGTTTAGAAAACGTCCTGAAAATAACTGATGCATACTAAAATGACTAAAAAATCAGTGTGAAATTTTGAGGGTAGGTTTTCCGTTTTCCCAGCTTACTTATTTCGCATTATTTTTTTTTCAAATGTTGTCATTTCACTGTGATTAATATGCTCGAGACACGTGTACGACGCATTATCGTGCCGAAAGGGTACATTCTTTTGGCCAGATATCAACGTATAGACTGAACAGCAACTTTTAATTTGTCCAGTAGTGAACCCTAATATTCCCCGATTATAAGTTTCTGTTTTGGGAGCGAGTCTATAAACCACACATGAAAATCTAAAAAAAAAATATAGCCTACAGATAGGACCCTCTTCGATTTCCTTTTTTTTCGGTGTTTATGCCTCCTGAGCGTCGATCATCTTCAATGGATGTGCGACCATATTTAAGTTCAACAGCCCACTTTTCTACCGTCAAAAAGAAAGGGAGGAATCCCTAAAATTCTTCAGCTAATTCTTTTTGTATGTTTGTCGGGTTTAAATCCTTTAAAACAGGTAGGTTATAACACCTCCAACTTGAATTTGTTTTATTTTTCAGAAAATGTCTAAACTCGACTATTTTATTCCATCGTCACAAATAGGGAACTAAATATACGCGTTTGAAATTCATATTATGCTATCTAACAAATCAGATGTGACAAATACCATAACCAGTTGGTTATACTCGCAATATCTTTGCCAGGCCGAAAAATCGAACAACTCTTGTGTTAGTAACTAAAGCAAGTTTGAGTCCCTTTCAAAATTAAGTACCTATTATTAAGAGATATTTTTGAAAAATGCTCACTACGGTCCTATTTATTAACATCCAGTAAATTCCGAAAAAGATATAATTATTCATGCACAGTACATCTTGCAAACATTTTGGTAAGTTTAAAAACATTAACTTGAAAACATTAACTGAGTTCTGCAAAGCTCTAAACAGATGAGTTTAGAGATAAAGTCCAAAAGTGCAAAATTCGAAGTAATGATAAATGCACTAACATATTCCAGCTAAATCACAATAATTTTGGCCGAGTATCCACAGTAACGAGATTACTCTAAAAAAATTACTTTGTTTCACTCTGTAGTTAGATTTGTAGATTATACAATTCCAATCTAAGAACACTGTACCAACTGTTAATATACAGTAGTTATTACAGTATACACTATTTGGTCTATATCTGCCAAATAACCAATTCCGCTAAACTTAGACATTAGAATGATCCCTGGGAGAAGGAAATCTCAGTTTTCTATATTCCTTGTATGTGGTTTATCTTGACTGTTCAGAATCTCTTGTACCTTGGCAATATTCTTGTGATCAACACCCTAGCTAGTCCACGAAATGTAATTCCCGCCTCGAGTGAACAGTAGCATCCATTTCAAGAACGCTTAGTTAGCTGTACTCCAGTTGTCTTCAAATTATTGGCATTTTAGCATAATGGTTTACTGAATAGTTTGTATCAGTGAATATCTGAGCTAACCTGATAATACAAATAAAAACATAGGAACAGCACATCCTTTTGTAAAAATTTTGTATAAGCATTTAATCTTCTTTCTGCTTGTACGCGAAGTACAGTTAGAGGCATTTGTTGTTGTTAGCCTTCCTTTGCACCCCCACTGATTTCATTCTTTCGCTATGAGAGCTTTTTTCCTTTCGTCAGACCAAGTAGTTCCGGTCTTCCTACATTTTTCTCTCTGGCCAACCACTGAAACATTAACCGTGTGTCTGAAATAGCCTCTATCCTGAATTTCACTTTCTGTAATATTTGCTGATCTTAGTTCCTCTTTAATTACAGCAATCCATTTAATTATTTCTATTTTAGCTCTACTTCTATTTTCATAAAATTCAACTATTTATGTAGTTAGCCTACTCGGAGTCATCCGTTTTATATGTTCGAATATATATATATATATATATATATATATATATATATATATATATATATATATATATATATATAATCATCAACCCTTGTTCATCCACTACAGGGTAAAGGCCTCTTCAGTATGCTTCCAATTCTCGCAGCCCTAAGATTTACTCTGCCATTCGGGTCCAATATGCACCACTGATCTTTACACTATCGTATTCTTAATCCAGATTATGGAATGCTTCTTCAATGTAGGCTGGGAAAGGAACAGGCGATATTACGTCACCCTGTCGTCATCCAGGTGAACTGTCGCTGTGGCTTCATCTTATATCGATCCTAATACGCCTTGACTAAGTAATGCATCTATTATGGTCTGCTTCGATATTTAGTCAAATGCTTATTAATAGTCGAAAAAAGCCAAGCACAGTGGTATGGTGTATTGGTTCTGCCTGTCTATGGACTACTGTACAACCTGGATGTGATCCATTGTACTGAATCCACTGCTAAATCCTCCTTGCTCTGTTGATTGCCAATTTGACTTAAAAATAAGCATGAAAAAGAGTCGGGTTATTTTCAATGAATTTGCTGAGGACCGAGGCATTTCTATTTTAGGAAGGGATTTGAAGGTTGTGGACCACTACATATATCTTCGGCAGACGATTTTAATGAAAGTGGATACCACTCGGGTGGTAGACATGTTAAATATGGCTGGCAAGTATGTGGCAGGCTCAACATAGTCTTTAAGAACAAACTCGCATTTTGCCTGAAAAGAAAAGTCTGTAATCAGTAGAGAGAATCAATGGAGGTGGGCAGACCATATAGGCAAGGCAATGCTGGAGTGTATACCGCTTGATCGCAAACGTCTACGAAGAGGAACCAAAACA
Source organism: Cosmopolites sordidus (assembly GCA_031761425.1). Classification (NCBI taxonomy): domain Eukaryota; kingdom Metazoa; phylum Arthropoda; class Insecta; order Coleoptera; family Curculionidae; genus Cosmopolites; species Cosmopolites sordidus. The sequence continues at coordinate 726,570 of JARFXV010000287.1, forward strand.
CGATGAACTGATGACATCGTTATGTATATTGCACCCGAATGATGATAATGATATATATGTGTATATATACATATATACAGTGCTTTCATTTTAAAAGTAACCACCCTCATTATTTCTTTTAATAATGAAAATTAGCTCTAGACAAAAATAAGTCAATTTATATATCGAGGGGGGTGTTCAAAACAAATGTCCATTATATTTTATGTCTCACCTTCTTATATCCAGTCACCTCTACCTAAAAATTTTAAATGACAACTACTATCATGTAACATATAATTTTAAAAGTCTTGAAAATTTTAATTAAACTGCATTTACAAAACTGAAATTGGTTGATCCGTTCTCATAATAGAGGGAAAAATATATTTTAAAAACTATTTAACGGAATCGCAACATTGTGTTTATAATGTTTGTTTTTTTTTAGGCACACCATTTTTCTTCCCCTAATGTAACAAGTAAGACGAGATACTTTTTATTTTAACTCGTCGCTCATTTGTGTTTTAATGCACAGTTTATTCCTCATTGCAGCTGAAATTAAAAATATTTTTATCAGAAGTGCCGATTTTCAACTGTTTGTTAACTGGTGTCAGTTTTATTTATGGTGCTGAAGACTAGAAATATAGTACATCAAAACGTAATAAAACTTTAAGAGACTGCGTCCTTGTATAACAAAGTAAATAAGCAGCAAGTTCTTAATGAACCCACACCCGCATAATGAATTATGCATACATGCAGGTTAATTAAAAAGGATATCTTTTAAAAGGTTCGAAAAGAAATCGAGAACAGATTATACTATTGTTTAGCTAACAGTGGTGGACATTTTGAGCACTTAATAAAGTAAATTCTTAAATCGTGTTTTTAAAACTATATTTGTTTCATTAACTTATTTTTGTGTTTTAGTTAAACATTTTTCAGTCGCACGTAAAATGATATTTACTGGCATCGATAGGAATATACTACGATTTTTCCCTCTACTACGAAAACTAATCAATTGATTTCAGTTTTGTAAAAGGTGTTTAATTATGACTTTCAAGGCCTTCAAATGATATATTGTAAGACAGAGATTATTTAAAATTTCTAGGTACAGGTGGCTGGAGGTAAGAAGGGGGAATAAATATAACGGACATTGGTTTTGAACTTAAACCCTCGATATCTAAATTGACACGTTTTTTGTCTAGAGCTAATTTTCATTGCTAAAAGAAATAATGAGGGTGGCTACTTTTAAAATGAAAGCACTGTATACCTAATACAAGCACAAATGAAAATCATCTACACAAAGCAAATGTCAACGAAAACAGAAAAACCGGTTGCTTAAAGATGTTTTATATTAAACAGTTTATGATTAAATAAAAAGAAAGCATTATATAATATTTCAAACTTTCCAGGCTTTTCCGCTTCTGCCGGAAATGGTATTTCTTGGCTTTTACACTTCCATAGACGCTACGCTGTGGCTTCAAAAGGCCTTAAAATTAAACATCAAAACAAATTTAGCAACATACCTTGACATGCAATTTAAAAGGCTAGATATTTCGTTGGGTCTTTTTATTTAAAAAATATATATAAAAGGAACCTTGGCTGTTCTTAATAGAGTTAAATATGCAGCTTTGTACAGTGATGTGAATGCATTTTTGTTTTTTTTATTCTTCAGAAGGATGACATAAAATAAGCTAGCAAGTAATTTTCCAAATACAGGCTACGTTAAAAGAAAAATAGATAGATTTTACATTTTATGAATATACGAGGGTTACTGGAGAATATTTTTAAAAGGGATTAAAGAGATCAAATTCTATTAGCGATGACAAATTTTATAACGTTTAAGACGTTGTACAAGGACCGTAATTTGTATCAATGAAAGTTTACCCGTAAAATCAAAATGACATCATATAACTACCAGTACGTTTACCAAATAATAGAGACTGTCTTTTAGGAACATCACAAGGAAGTCCTTTAAAATACTCTACGGCTGTTATAACTTAATTTCATGAAAAACGCTTGCCACGTAGGAATTTTTTTAGGTTTGGGAACAGATGAAAGTCAGAGGGGGCTAGATTTGGTGAATATGGTAGACATGGTGGATACTCCAACAATTCGAAGTGTAACTCCCTCAATTTGGCTATTGCAAGAACACCTCTGTGAGTCGGTGCATTGTCTTGATGATTTTTTTTTCTTTGCTAAATCAGGTTTGTTCTCACGAAATTTTTGTATCCAATTGATCCAAATGGTTTGAGTAATACTGTCCTGTTATTGTTTTACCGATTTAAAGGTAATAAATTATCAAGATGTGTTTTGCATCCCAAAAAGTTAATGTCCTAACATTTTTGGTCGATTTTGATCACTTTGGCTGCTTCTGAGGTGAACAACCGGGCTCAGTCCACTCTGCGGTTTGTTGCCGTAGTTCAGAATCATAGTGGTAAACCTAAGTTTCATCCGTAGTTATAAAATGACGTTTAAAATCTATTTTATTCTTTCGAAAAGGATCAAAATGCTGGTTAGAAAGTTTTACTCGAAGTCGTTATTCCATCCATGGTCTTAGCAGTTTGGTTTAAAGTCAATTGTTTATTATCCAGATCCAGAATGATATCATATATAGATGTATATGATGTATAGAATTAATTATTTGCTCACTAGTTGCACTTATTGGACGGCCAGAACGAGGATCATCATCCAAGCAGGTGAGTTTCAACGACCACGTGCCTACTTACCTACTTACCTACTTACAAACCATTGTTTTTGAAGGAGCAACCTTCCCTAATACATTTACCATTTCACTATAAATTTCAATTGCATTTAAACCTTCTTTTACAAAGAATTTAATCACTGCACGATTTTCAATATGTTCTATTTTAAAAAATAACACTGATACGTTTATTTTAAGCTGCCTTTTTTGTACGAATGAATTGACAGATCGACTTTAAACTTCACATATGTTCATATGAAGAATAAAACTTCAAAATGTAGTAGATTATATAGTTCTTTTACTGCTCTATAGGTGTCGCTTCGCGAACTTATCAGTTAGCCTAGTACTACTATGATAAAGCAGTAAAGTCAGTTTTTAAATATAAGAAATCACAAATTATTTGTTAATGCATTTAAAGCATATTTTGCTTCTTTCCAAATAATTTTCTTTATCTGCAGCATGGTTATTTCAAGGTTTTTTCTAGTCTTCGAAACAGTTTTTATAACCGCAATAGTTTTTTTGCGTTAAAGTGACCCGCGAAGTCTCTTAAATGTCTTCTATGGACTCAAAACGGTATTCATCCAGGAAGTAGTTCTTTTCAACCATGAGAACAGGAAAAAATCACACGGTGCCATATCTAGTGAATACAATCCTTGTAGAATGGAATTTCGTTGATTTTTAGTAAAAAAATGAAGAATAATTATTGCGGTGTACGACGGTGCGTTATCGCAATGCCAAAACCGTGCAATTGTACTGTCCTTAACAATTTTAATGTTGGAAGTGACCCACGAATGGTACGAGCAAAGGTTAGAATAAACTGTCGAAGACAGCGCGAAAGAATGGTAAGGTCAAAGAAATCAACTAGATTCTGGGAAGCTGCTGGAGAGAGGCAGCGATTTTCAGATTACTTTATCTAACCGCTTTGCTGTGTTATAAGACCCGAAGGAGATATGAATAACAGATCACTATGAAGAAATCATCAACAATGTGCTTAAAATGGCTACTTCAATACCACCAGTACAAAAATGCTTCAAACAGTCAAAAATCTCCAATGAGACCATTGATTTAATTAAAAAACGACAGACAATGAGGAATTCAGGAAGTATTTTTGGCAGGATCAAGTACGAGGGGTTTTGCAAAATATAAGACTTATTCGAGAAGAGACGCGCCGGTTCAACATGCAGCTAGTACAAAAACTCTGGAAAAGGACTGGGGAAGTAACAAAGGCAAACAAAATCTTAGGAAGAAAAGTACGCAAATTTTTGCCTTAATGCGCGAGGCTGACACAGTGTGCAAGGCGCGTACGGAAATGTTAAAGATCGTCAAAAGATTTTATTCAAAGTTATATGAAAATCAGAACCAGTCAAACACGGCAATGTTCACGGAAGAACAAATGGCATATATCCTAGTGGAGGAAGTGACAACGGTTGCAAAATGGATGAAAAACGACAAGGCTTCAGACAATGCAACTGTTGAAATGCTAAAATCTGGTGCTCGGACATTACATTAAGCACTGGCAAAATCTCCAGGAGTTCAACTTGAGCCCAACTGATGACGGCTTAAGGCCAGAAACCGATCTTGGAAGACGCTTGCTAGCGCTTTGGATATATATAAAGAAAGAATATTATAGAATATTATATAGAATAAATTATTTAGAGAAATACATATATTGTTTTTCAAGATGTTGAACAAACATTTATATGAATTAAACATAATCCTTGTGTAAAACTAAAAGCGTCATAAATTAATACATTGTAATAAAAAAATATGTGCAGCAGCTATTGCAAAACATTACTTTTCAATCAAAAACACTTGAAAAACGAATAATTATTATTTAAATGGCAAACAAAAATGTGCCAAATTTTTTTAAAATTATTGACGATGCAACAATATAAAAGAATTAATTTCAGTTCAACCGTTAATCAAAGCATCATGAAGTATGTTTTAAATAAGTCAAAAACTGAACTAAATTCGGATGAAAAATATTAAAATTTTGTCGGCATGGTGAGAGAAGGCTCGCTACTAATTATAACTTACTAGCAATAGAATCATTAGATACAAAATAAAATATCTATCGTTTTTTTGCTTTCTAATGTATTTATTTCAGCAACAAGATGATTTAACATATTAATGAAAATATGTTCGCTTAATTTATAATTTTTTGCCATCGTGGCAAAGTTTTTTCCGATATTCTTTCCAATAATGTACAATTCGGTTAATAAGAGTGGGTCTTAATTAATTCTTCTATTGGAACCTTCTGTGTGAAACTCGAACAGATGTACCACTAAACACCAAATCACTTATGTTAACTTATCGACGCGCGTTTCCGTAACCACGTTAGCATCATTAGAAAATGATTCAATCCAATAATCAGATTGACTTATCTAACTGATGTGTCATATCTAATGGATCATATCTAACTGATCATATCTAACATCAATATCCTTGGACCATCAGCCCTTGTCTTCATTCCAATAATTTACGTAATCATCTTGTGTCTTTCAGTCTGGCGATATGTCTGACCCATTTCCATTTCAAGTAGCTATTCGAGTAACGACATCCATGATACTAGTACGTTGGCGTATATCTTCATTATGTATTCTATCTCTGAGGGTTATGTCTAGCGCGCAACCCTCATTTTGTATGCTGATGTTGAGATGAGTGTACAAATCTCCATTCTATAAGTGAAAACTGGAAGCATGCACTGATTGAATGTATTCCTTTTCACACTGATGGGAATATCACTTTTAAATACTTCTGTTAATGTTCCGTATGCTGCCCAGGAGACTCTTATACTTCTTCTAATTTCAGATGTTGGATCTCTGCCGTTGATTCTTATTTCCTGGCCCAGGGATATGTATTTATTGACTAGTTTTTTTTCTTCTTCAGATAATTTGATGAGACAGGGTTTGTTATGAATTTAATTTTCTTTAAGTTGATTAGGATTATATGGTTTCCAAAACTCAGCTAGCTGAGTTTTTCGCCCTCTATTATTATACCTTTAGTATAATCCCAATTTAGCATTCTGAAGGCATATTCAAGAACAGTTATAAAAAGTTTTAGAGACAATGTGTCTCCCTGCCAAATTCCACGTTTAAGACTTATTTGTTTTATTAATTCGTGTAATTTGACTGTCAGTGTGGCATTCTTGTATAAGTTTGAAATAAGCTAGTCGACGCGGTTTTGAATGATTGCTTCTTTGGTGCTATTGCATTGGATACTGTGAAATTCCTTGTGAAAATCTGCATGGGTCTGTTGTAATCATGGGATGTTTCTATCAACAGCTAAATGGTCAGAAGGTCGTCGTTAGTTTTAAAGCTTAAGCGAAATCTAGCCCATTCTTTGGTCTGGCTGGTGATAATTCTGGTGAATAATTTGTGCAGATGATTTAGGAGGCTGCTCGGCCTATATTTCTCTAAATCCATCTTGTCTCTTTTTTTGTGTGCAGAAAAATGGTTTTACCATTATTCTATTTAGCTGGTATTGTCACATTGTGCGGACATAAGTTAAAAAGGAACTTGATTTTGTTTATAAGAACGGCCCCACCATATTTTTTGGCTTATATTAGTATACCATCCTCGACACGAGCGCAATTATTTTTCATTTTACTTATGGCAGGTCGTATTTCACTGCCGATAATGTTTTTTGTCTTGTTGTCTTGGGTATTTGTAATTGCTTTTGTCTAGTTCCCCATAAAATACTTTCCTTGTTCATCCCTGTTTGTCTCCTTTTTTGTTTTTAAATTTGTTTATTTCAAGTTTACCGTTGTTAAATTTTCACTGTAATACTCTTAAGCTTTTGTTGGCTTCTATTGTTATTTCATGGGTTTTAAACTTTCAATTGTTATGTTTATGTTTCTCTAAATTATATCTAATACTTGTGTTAAATAATATTTAATACGATTTGAGAAGCCCTATGTTTGTCAGATATTGTACCGGGTCAATTTAATTTATATTTCCCCTTGTATATTTATTTAAGCCAAATAACAAAAATAGAAGTAAAAAATGTGCTAACTAAAATTGTAGAAAGTGTTGGCATGGATATATTATTTTTATATGTAAACATCCATAAATAAAATTCAAGTTGTGTTTAGTATTAAGTAGTTTAAGCTCAATTGTATCATGAAAAGTATCAAAATATATAATTTTTCCAATTAGAGGTAGAAAAGACAATAAGATAGAAAATGAAGATTAATAATAGAGATATCATGATAAATAAAAAATCAGTATAAGAATGCGTGTTCATTACAGGCCTAGACCTAGGTATGATTATGGATTTGGAAATATATTTTTTCCTTTATTAGAATGATTTATGTTCGCGTAAAAGAGCGCTATCAAAAGTATTTTCCTGACAAATGAACAGACAGCAGCAACCACAGGAAAACTGACACGCAAACCGTGATAGTTCATATCTGGAATTTCACCTCTTCGCAGATTTACTTAAATATTATTTATGAAAAATAACACAGCGATTTCTTTTTATACGTACAAACCCGAAATGTAGGTAATTGAGAGAAATGTGTTTCATGTTACTTTAAATATATTACTAATTAACACACATTCTGTCTTATGAATTGTTTTTTTCCCTTCTGTTATTGCCTAGCAGCTTTTATTAGATCGTCGGGAAAGTTTATATGGATTTACCGTTAGTAGTTCTTTTAAAGCTTGTAAACAAAAATATATATTGAATTAGTAATGTTTATTTACGTATTATTAATTCATACAGTTATTACATTGTTTACGTTCAGATTCGCTTCGATTTGCCTTTAGGTAATCAAATTGATTCAAGTAGAAAATTTCGATCGATAACTTGCATTTACGCCTGATTATCATTTTTTATTTTAAGTAGGGTAAAAACGCTATCAAAACAAAAAAAAAAGGTTTGTATCGAATTCGGAGAGAGTTCTATTGGAAAGATTACGGTCGGATCAGGGGCGAAGATTTTGAAAGACCGGCATCGCCTTGACTACCAAGCACTGATGTCGAAGAAATAAAGGCCATAATAACCGCAGATCCGAGCACCATGGTGAGTGAGATATCACATAAGGTAAATATTGACAAATTGACCGTTTTTGACCATCTGAAAAAAAAAATGGGTACGTCTGCCGATACGATGTGTGATTCCTCACCTTAAGAAAATTATGCTTTACACTTGGTTGCATTGGAAGGGACCCATACACTTTGAACTTCCTCCGCGCAACCATACCATCAATACTGACCTCTACTTTTCAGAATTAAATCGGCTGAAGGTCGGAATTGAAAAAAAACTGCTAGAATTAGTAAACAGGAAAGGCTTCATATTTCATCATGATAATGCACGACTACGCGTACTACTACTGCTTTCCTGAAGATTAAGTTGACCTTGCGGCCCTGACTTATATTCACTTTTTTGAAGACCCAACTTTGTGGTTCCGTCACGAGTTTAGAGGGTTTTAGGTGCCGTTCTTTTGGCACGGTTTTTTTTATTGAAGTTAGAGGTCATTCCGGTACAACGGCAGGCAATGAAACTGCCAGGGCTCTGATAGCGGATTGTCCGAGAAGGACGCCGTTGCTTGAAATTTATCCAATAAATTGGATAGGAATGTTTGAAGTGTTAGGGTGTCAGTTGATCGATGGATTTACATATTCCTGACAAACCATGGGGCGTTTATTGTTGTGATTGAAACGACTGCAGTCGATGTAATCGATGAAGCTGGGAGATACGAGAACCAAGTCTGGTGTTACGGGAACCGAGTCTGTTGTTATACAGGGTTAATTGGTTTTCTGTAGAGAGCTTACTTCTTCTGTTAATTAGGGGGTACAGCGCACGAAACATGCCGTTTGCTTTCCCGATTGCTTTTTTGAGGTGCGACTTCTACTTCAGTGCCTTATTATATTCAAGGCCTAGATAGTGTGCCTACTTGATCGGTATCCTGTGGATGCGGATACGCTGTTCAATTATTGGTCTCTTCCCTGTGAAGAATATGTCTTGAGTTTTTGAATGGTTAATCGCAAGTTTCCAGTCGTTCAACCATTTTGGAGCTTTCAACATCTGTTTCTGGAGCCTTGACGTGATCGTCGAAGCTCTGTAGGTAGACGTATAGAAAGCCGTATCGTCACCATAAAATGCTGTTTCTACAGACGGGATTTTTGCTGGACGTTGGATAAAGCACCATCGATGAGCACTTGGAAAGTGCGCCCAATCAGAAGAGATGCATTAAGCATTTTGGCTACGAGTCCGAGATGCCAGACTCTGTCAAAAGCTTTCAAGAGGTCTAGAAAGACAGCTCCCGTGTGGCGTTTTTTGCTGAACTTCCTGTCGACATCCTCGGCCAGTCTCACCGTCTGATGGACAGCGGCGTGACCCCTTCGGAAGCCAAACTATTCGTTCGGTAAAATCATGTTGTCGGCTCATTCAGAGCATGGAGAATTGCTCTTTCAGCGACTTTGCCGCGCGTTAAACAAGCTGATTGGCCTATAGCTGCTAGGATCATTGGAGCTTTTCCCTTTCTTAGGGATTACTGTAATTTTGGCATGCTTCCATGAAGTCGGGAAGTGCTGGACTCTGAATAACGCATTGACGATGTTCGTCAACTGAGCTATTTGCGTGTTTGGCAGTCACATCAGCTGTATCGGAGAGATACGGTCCCAACCTGGAGCTTTTCTAACTTTTAGTCCTCGGAAAATATTATCTTCGAATTAAGAAACTGGATGGCTGATCAAGTAGCCAGGGTTAGGAATTGTTTGAAACATGAGAGCTTCTTGTTTAAACTTATCAAGTTTTCTTTTCACGTGTTTCACTTAGGATCCAGAAAAAATTGTTCGGCTTTAATTTGGAAGTTTTGCCCCGCCCACCTAACTTATTAGATATCGTACCCTCGAACTAAAATCTATTTCGCTACCTCGAAAGTTGGTTAAATAAGAAATCTTTAAAATCGGAAAAACAGGTGAAAAACAACCTGTTGACAATAAAGATATAAATTTTTGTCAAAAAGGCATTATAGAGCTACCACTATATTGGCAAAAAGTTGATAATTGCATAATAGATTAAATAAATATTTACATAAACTATTTGCGTTTCTCTTTCTCTTAACAAAATCCCTACGAACATTCCGGACAACTGATATAATCCAATAATATCAGAGTTATTTTTATTTCATTTTTATGTTTTTGTTTACTTCAATACCTGCTTAGTCATATTTTTAATGCCTTCGATGAATAGATGACGCGCATAAATAAATTTAATAGTTTGAGATATAGTTATGTGAATTATATATAAAAGATAATGCACTTTGCACTGTTGCAAAATGCAAAAAGGAAAGGAAAATTCCACGAATAAAAATAAAAATTGTATTTAATTTCATTTTAATTCATAAATTAATTATATTCTTTGGATTGTTAGGAATATTATTGACATATTTTAAAAAGTTATCAGTTAAAACTTCTATAATAAAAGACTATTAAGAGAGGCGAAACTATTTCCGCGTCAATATGTATATGAACAGCTTACAATGTATATAGTCAAGAGTTTCAGAAAGAATAGGCATGTTTCTCTTATTCGTGGTTTTTTTACCATGTATCTAAACAACATAATATCAAAAACTCAAGGAAAGAGATATTGAAAGGCGAAAAACCACGAAATTTTGCTTGCCAGGTAGAAAAGAAACGGTTTTTTGCATTAAGTTGTGACAGGTGATGAAAAGTGGATCAATTTTGACAACCCAAAGCGAAAAATGTATGGGTAGACCCAGGCCAGCCTTCAACATCACAACCAGTGCGCAATATACATCGAAAGAAGGCCTTGCTGTGTATTTGGTGCTGGTAGGATAGTAGGGGAGCTGTGTATTACGAACTGTTGTAACCTGGTGAAACGATTATTGGCGATACCGACAACAATTGATAAAATTGAATCGAATATTGAACGAAAAACTGCCAGAATACACCCAAAGTTACGATAAAGTCATTTTTCATCATGACAATGCTCGGCCCCATTTTGCAAAATGTGTAGAAAACTATTAAGAAAACGTTAAATGGGACGTCCTATACGCGGGATTCACTGGACTTGGCTAATAAGTTGGCGTAGTACCACTTATTTTGATCGATGCAACACGAACTTTCAGAACAACAGTTACATTGTCACGAAGAATTAAAAATTTTGCTTGGTAAATGGTTGACCTCAAAAAACCAAAAGTTCTTTTGGCGCGGAATCCATTCTTTGACAGAAAGATGGGAAAAAGTAATAGCTAACGATGGTCAATACTTTGATTATAAAGGTATTTTATTTTGTTGTGGAAATAAACGTTCAAATTTTGCGAAAATATCGACATTATTAACCGAATCACCTATTTTATATACACATACGTCCAAAATGTTGGAGTATCTACAAATACAATATCTACACCGATGGTACTCTAAAAACTGTGATATTTATTTTTAAATAAAATGAAAATTAAATGAAAATAATAAAGGCATTGTTCTGCTGATAACACAAGTTTTTCGTTTTTCAATTTTCAATCAATCCGTTTAAAAATGCCTTTCGTAGATACTGGTATTTACACATTATTTCAGTTCTTTTTCAATTTTCAATCAATCCGTTTAAAAATGCCTATAAACGTGACATCTCATTTTAACAGATCAATAGTAATTGCTTTGTTACAACAGGGCTTTAATCATTGTAATATTGCGGAAATTGTAGGTGTTTTTCAAAGTGCTGTAATGAAAATTTATAAACAATTCCAATAAATACATGACATAAAAAATCGCCCCAGAAGTGGTAGAAAACCATGTGATGAAACAGCTAAATAACACCGGCAGGTATCAATGATAGCTCGAAGAAATCGTCTGGAATCTACAAGTGGTATATCAAGAGAGTTTGTTAGGCTTGAAGGGGTAATTGTTTCACGACAAACGATAACAAGCAGTTTGAAAGCAGAAGATCTTTACGTGTTCAACAAACTAACCATTCAACAAAAAAATGTAAGATGGGCTCGAGAAATGCTGTACCATAGTCCTAATTGGAATAGCATGATGTTCTCCGATGAGACGAGAATTGGCTTAGTTTCTGATTCACGAAGAATATTAATTTGGGGAAGTCCAGATCGACAAATCCGATTAGAAACAGCTCAACCACGTATCCCATTTGAAGATGGGAGCATAATGTTTTGTGATGGTATTATAAGGGGTACACGGACACCTCTATTGGTCCTTGAGAGAAGAGTCACCGGTGATGTGTATTTTCATTGAGGAAGTTTTAAATCCTATTGGGAGCCTGTTCCGATGCGCAGTGAGCGACGGATTTGTTTTCATAGATGACAACGCACATCCTCATCGAAAAGCAGCAGTACAAAATTTTCTTAAATAGGAGGGAATAACCAAATTAGGGTGACCAGCAACTTCCCCTGACACGAATCTCATTAAACATGCTTAGGACATTCTGAAAACACGCATCAAGAAACTAAATAATCCCCCTCTTACCCTGCGAGAACTAAAAAATGCTGCTCATGAAGAATGAGAGAGAATTTCAGCCCAAATTGATGATTTAATCGACAGCATGCGAAATCGCCTATAGGCATGCCTATAAACCCATGGAGGAAATACTGCTTATTAATTTTATTGAACATTGTTCTTTTTATTTTAAAAATATTTTTGAAGCCAATAGGTACATTGTACTTTTTGACTCCCAAATAATAAACTAATTTTAGGCACATTGGTCATTTGGTGTCGCGTTTTATTTGGTACCAGTAAGAGTTGTAATAAAGTGATGATTAGGTAAACGAGTAAAAGGAAAACTTAATATCAATTAAAAAATGAATTGAAATGAAACAAGGCAATTCGTACACAAAGTAATAAGAGGAGTAATGGTCTATCTCGACAAAGCCTTTTCGAATACCGTTACAGTAACTATAAACTATTTAAAGGAAAATTGCATTTAGAGTTTCCTCAAAATTGAGAGAAAGAAATAGATATCATACCGGCCATCGAAAAGTTATTTATCAGACATGAATATTCTGGTTTCAACAACAATAATTTTGTAATTACAATATGAAATAATGAAACTGTAATGTTAATCATACATAATTCATCGTTCAAATAAATATAGGCATAATTTTAACTTAATCTATAGCTACTATTAAGAATCTGATATACGTTAAATCAATGTTTTGACGTGCATATTAATTAATATAAGCATCATTGCTACGAATTTGCTGTTTCTATTGTTAACTAGCAAAACAGCTTAAGCGAAAACGTAAGTTTAGAAACATATGAATGCGAAATAGCTATTTAACAATGCAATATTCAACAACTACATAAATATACATATACCAATGTTCACCGTCTGTTAAAAAATAATCTATTCACTTATATCTACATAAAACTAAAAGAAAATGTGCTATTTAAAACATCTAACAATGAAAACAATGAAACAATTCATCAATTCATATTTTTATGTGACCGTCTTTTGGATATTGGATCTGGTCCAGAATGTGGATACCGTGCCGAAAATTTGGCTATTTTTCAAAATAAATAGAATGTATAAGCATAGTCTAACCTTTTCTGTAGTAACTGACCTTCCATAGTTCAAACACACCTTTACGGAAAAGTATTTTATATTTTCACTTATATTTATAATTTATTCATTTAGTTTAGTTTGCCTTTTAGTCAATAAAAATATACTTAATAAATAATTAAATGTATAAACAATACACATTAAAAAAAAAAACAATCCAAATTTTAAAATAAATCAATAACATATTTTTTAGTTATTTTTTAACAAAGCATATGGAATAAAATATGGTACATTGAAAATGTTTAACGAAATTTATTTTAGTCCAGCATTTTAGCTGCTTATGGAAAAGCGACACTAATTGCATTTTCATGAAAATACTTTATGGCTTATAAATAAAATGATAAGCAACAAATATTTTGATGCTTATATTTAAATGTTTCATTTTCGTTATTGCATTTAAATAAGTTTGGCAAGTTCATGTCTCAGCCAGCGTGTCCTTTGGTATATTTACTTCTTTGACTAGTTTATCATTATTCATCCCTAGTAGATAAACGTATCCTAGTTATAAACCCTGCTTTAGTTAATCTAGATCGGTTTATAGTTGTAATTCTCGTTGCGCTCACTCTTTGTGAATATTTTAGATCTATAATTTACATTTTGATTCTTGGTCTCTTTATTAGAAGATACACCAATACAGAGTCTAAAGGAAGAGTTATCCAATAAGAGTGTCATAACTTTAAAATAAGGCACGACGATAACTACAAGTGATAATCCAGTAATTTGTATTTTATCTTCAAAAACAAATAATATCATTATGTTTTTAAATGTCGTTCAAATGTTCCTCTCGATTTCATCTGGTGGAATGCATTCTAGAGACCCAATTTTCAATTACTCTTTCACACATTTAACCTAGTATATTTTCAATGGTAGTCTGAGTAGCCTTTTAAGATGAAATATTGCTCGAGGTTTATTTATGTAAACCAGAGATTTAACATAGCCGCACAAAAAATAATCCAAGGGTGTAAGATTGCATGCTATTGTTGGCCAGTTAACATTACCATTTCGCAAAATAACGCTTCCAGGAAACTTTTATCCTTTTATATAATGAAAACATTCGATTCTCCTAGTGGAACCTTTGGTGTGAAACACTAAACTTGAAGAGATGTACCACTAAACACCAAATCACTTTTTTTGAACTGCTCGACGCACGTTTCGCTACAGGATTTAATCTGATTAAATCATCATCTCCTGATGATGCTAACATGGTTAGCGAAACGTGCGTCGAGTAGTTCAAAAAAAGTGATTTGTTGTTTAGTGGTAAATCTCTTCAAGTTTAATGAAAACATTGTTTACATCCACATTTTCAATTCAGACCAAATATATTCTGTGAGCATATGGGTAGCAGGTAGCAGGTCACGATCCCGGTGAAAGATAGACCTCTTCAGGGAACTGGTGATGCTGCCCTTGCAAGCCCTTAATTCCTCCTATACCTCTTTTGGAGGAATTCTGGTCCACACTACAAACCCTGCCATTCCCTACTATCATCCCAATTTTGATCCCATCTCTATGAGTTACAACACCTTGCTACCAAAAAGGTTGCCGAAAACTCTGTTTCAAACTTATGGCAGATATCAGTAGTCAGGCTACCTCGTTCGTCTCAGATCCTATGTTCCATCGGATAGTTATTGTGCTTCTATGTCACAGCCAAGCAGACTTCGTGCCTATCTTGCCAAAATGATCTAGTTATATACCCTCCCATCCGGATTTCCGGAGAAGGGTGCCTGCGAGACTAAATAATCGAAAGAACCGGAAACAAACAACATTCCCTCATACACTCTGTGACTCTCCTAAATATCAACACTCAGAAAGAAGGACTGCCATCTAATCCAGGCACATGGCTGCACTGCAGGAACCGAGGCTTCCGAGTGACGGCTTTATGCAAGAAGAAGATATTTTCTAATGGCAGGAGTGCTCCGAGAAAGTCAACAAAGAATTAGAAGTGGTCGGGTTTGTTATTAAAAACTCTACAGCCATTCACCTTCAACAAACACCACAAGCAATCTCAGAATGAGTTTTGATACTACGTTGCCCTATAGGCGCTAACCCATATGTTACAGTGGTCCAATATGCTCCAACGATGACAGCCAACACAGAGGCTAAAGATCATAGGCAACTTCAATGTGCGGGTGGGCAGGAAGAATCATGTATGACAAAAAGTAATTGGCAGGTACGGTAACATGAACCAGAACGGTGAACTACTACTGTCGAAATGTTCTGAGCATGGGCTTTTCATAACAAATATACTATTCAAACTCGACGAGCAGGTTAACGGTACATGGTGCCAACATCATACCAAACCCCGCATCGATAAGGATTGCTCGACAGATCAGCGTATTCACTAAATACCAATAAACTAACCGACAATGATGCAATTGCAGAATTGTGTCATAGTATCCAGGAGAATCCTGCTCACGCTGGACTAGTAAGAGATAAAAACCCTGATTGTTATTAGGACAAACACAAGCAAGTTGTCTTCTAAGCCAGCAGACACACTCTCATCCTAATAGAAAAGAAGAGAGTTGATTAATTCCAAGATTTCACCAAAAAGATAGAAATTGTACTTGAACTTTTTATAGATTAGAGACCACTATCCCCTTATTATGAACTAGGAATAAGGCTAAAGATTTTAACAATACCAAAACATGTGACGAAATAGCAGCAACCACGGCAGCACTAAAAACAATTGGGCGGTTAGGATAGAGGGAATATTTGTAGAAGTATATAACGCCCTCGGAGATGAAATTACATTACAACTTCAACTGTTGTTTGACATTATTTGGAAGCAGGAGAAGGTGCCATCATAATTAGCATTTTCAAAAAGAGAGGGGGCCAAGCCGACTGCAATAATTATAGGGGTATTTCCTTGCTAGCAGTGGCTGGTAAAATATTTGCTAAAATCGTGATATATAGATCAATTTATTCCGGATACACAGAGTGGCTTCAGATCAAACCGATCAACTGGAAACATGGTTTTCTGCCTCGGACAACTGCAAAAAATTGTATTGAACAAGAGAATATGCACCTCGCCTTTCACACAGTAAATAGGAATGTACTATAGCTGATTATGGCAAAGTTCGGTATTTCTCAGAAGCTCATCGACATATCTAAAAGCTTTTATGTTGATAACAGAGCTATAGTGTCGTCCAACTATAAAATGCATTGATGATTATCGGTAACAGGAAGCTACATGAGGATATAGGCATTGCGATACGCTATAGGACTGATGAAGGCCTCTTCAATCTATCCCGCCTTAAAGTCAAAACCAAACACCCGGATAGGGTACATCACAGAACGCATGTACGCGGAAGACTGTGCTTTTATAGCACACGATTCTGTTACGCTTCAAGAAATTCTTAATGCGTATATCTGAGTGTATGAAGCATTAAGCCTTAAGATTAACATAAATAAAACTAAAATTATGGCTATTCGTAGAGGTTCTTTATCCCCTCACACCACTAACATATGTGCATCTGGCTCTCCATTTGATTACCCTACATAAAACACCTGAGTGTTCTCGACAGCCCACAGCAACGTCAACTGAGACAGATAAGGAGGATCAGATTGTACTATAGAAATTCAAATAAGGAAGTTCTCAGTGGGGCGAACTGTTTGTCGATGGAAGTTCTCGTGGGATGATGGCGCCTACGTTGGTCGGGGCATTTGGCCAGACTTGACAACCATCGTCTGGCAAAGTATATATTATACAGTGAATTGACGCCAGGGGGATGTAGAAAAGGAGATCAGAAACTTCGTTACAAGGATTCCCTCCATGAAATATTAAAGAGGGTTATTTCTGGTCAGCAAAGGGGTAGTAGTCTAGAAATAGATACATCCGGCTAGCGCGAATGCCCGGAGTGCGTTACGCATCTCATCTAGAACAAGTCTCTTCAACCAGAGAAGAGCACATGCTGATCTTAGATGTTAAAAGAATAAACTCTAATTCGAGTACTCGGCTAGGTATGCCGAGATGTATATATGTATGTTAGCATCTCGCTGTAGCGTTATACCTATAGGAATAATATTCCTAGCATATAGCGTTCGGCATGAAGTCCTGAATTTTTATTTGTTCCTAAACCCTTTAAGTTAGAACTTCCAGTTTCTGCACTCTGTTGAATCGTATATCATTCCATGGATGGTGAATTGACACACATGTACTAAACACAGCAGTCTATGAGTGACATTTATATTTCAGATAGTGTTGCCGCGATTACGTTTTATAGTTCTGACACTCTAATTGAAAAACTCTTTATAATATCTACAAAAAATTAAGCTTGAAATTCTAGGCATTTGCAACAAGTACATCCTGAGGATTTGCTTAACGACTACATAAATATTCATGCAGAAGAATTTAACATTCGCAATACAACAGCCGGTTTGTTCAAATTTGCATGAAATCGAACCAAAATCCCGCTTTTAAAAAGGCCAGCAATTTTTGACCGAATTATAGTCGACTCTATTTTATAACACGGTGAAACAATCCGACTAAGTTTCAATTTTCAAATTGCCTCCTTCCTTCTGGATGCTGGCTCAGATCCAAAATGCAAGTGCCATGCCGAAAACTCCAGTTTTCTCAAACTAAAATGAATGTGAGAGCTTTATGCAACATTTTCAATAATGACCAGTCTCGCATAGTTCGGACACACCCCTTGAAAAAGCATTTGTATTGTCGCTAACTTTTATGATTTATTCTCTTGCTTTCCGTAGTTTTTCTGACATTTGTGATAGATGTTTCCTGATAAAATTGATTCAGTAAATGCAACTTTTACATTCTTAAAATATTTACTTTAAGAATCAACTTTATGTTCGTGTTCATACAGAGAATTATCCTTATATAATAAGTATAAGATATAAGTATATCTTAAATCCTCTCTTGTCACTGATCACATTAAAGCTTACATTTCTATTCCAGATTGTAACCAACAAAAAAAGGATTTCCACCAAAGTAAAAGTGATATACTCTGAGGGTATCGCCGAGCTCTAACGAAAAGCCAAATCTCAGGCAAGTTTTTATTGAAATAGTATTTTCTTGTGATTGCCTATAAAAGTCAATGCGGATTTTGTTGTTTCTTTGGTACGCGATGGTCATCATAATAAAAATAAACAGGTTGTAAAACTCTCTATTACCACCAACAAACTCTATTACGTATCTATTGTTACGCCGCTACTTATAAACATATAAATTCCCATTTCTTTCTCTCTGCTAAGTCAATATAAAAATAAATATCAAAGAGAGAATAATATTATCACTTTTCTTGTCGATATTACGACTGCTGTTTTTATAACAAGTAGATTATACACACATATGTATATATATATATATATATATATATATATATATATATATATATATATATATATATATATATATATATATATATTACGTATATTACAATTACATATTACTTTATTTATTATATATATTGCTTTACAAAAACGTAGAAAACATTCGTGATGGAAGTTTGCGAGGAAGCAGTATTAAGCCGAAGTAAAGCATTCAAAGATTGGAACAGTCAAAAAACAGCAATACATTATAACATCTTTTTGGAAGTAAGAAAAGAAACATCGAAGCTAATTAGACAAATTAAAAGAAAATATGAAAACAATCAACTTAATAAAATAGAAAAATATTTCCAAAAGAATAACACCCAAAATTTTTACAAAACATTTAAAACTAAATTAACAGACTATCAACCCCAAAGTCTTTGCTTCCAAAGCGAAAACGGACAATTAACTCTTAATAACCAAGACAATTGCAAAGAACTTGCGAAATATTTTGAACAACTACTAAACTGCCCTGAGACCTTAAACAAATTACCAATACTAAACCCCAAACAACCAAACCCAGATTCATTACCACCGAATGAAGATGAAATAATTAGGCAAATCAAGCGACTTAAAAATAACAAAGCTTCTGGTGACGATGGAATCACTGCTGAACTTTTGAAATCCGCTGGTTCAGGTACAATCAAGGAAATAACCAAAACTCTACAAGAAGTTTGGCGAACCGAACGGATTCCGGATTGGAACAATGGTCTAATCCATCTACTACACAAGAAAGGAGATAGAACGGATGTAAACAACTACAGAGGGATATCTCTTCTCCCAGTTTGTTACAAAATTCTATATCAATGTCTACTAGACAAAGCACAGGGACAGTTAGAACCTAAAATTGGTCAATATCAAGCAGGTTTTCGACCGGGCACATCCTGCCCTGAACAGATCCTGAATCTAAAGTTGATCCTAAGACATCAAAAACTGTACAATAAAAATCTCGTCTGTGCATTTGTAGATTTCAAAAAAAAAATCAAAATCTTTATTCCAAATCTTGAAAGAACAAGGACTAGATCTGAAAACACTGGCAATTATTAAAGCAACATTAACCAACACAAGGTCAAAAGTTAAATTCATGGGTGACATCTCGGAGCCCTTCGAAATTAAAACTGGAGTGAGACAAGGAGATGGACTCTCGCCACTCGCATTTAACTGTGTTCTAGAAAAAGTAATACAGGAGTGGCGTGAAAAAAAGTCGGCCCTGAATATTGACCAGCCAATTAAACTGGGGAGAACCAACAACAAAATTGATTGATCAAAATTGACCGAAAATCTAAAATATTGTAAAACAAAAACTGAAAAGGAAAGCAGTATTAAAAAATCGCCACAAATAAGTGGAAATGGCTTTTGATGGAAAGGTCATGTCATGGACTGATCAGTGGAAGAAAATAATTTTTAATCATGAAAGAAGTTTAACTTGAACTTGATTTTATTTTGTTTACGAACTCAACTAATTGCTGTTTCTCAACTTATTGATTATGTGTGTTGCTATTTCTATCATGGGGTAGTGGCACTAATTTTTGTCTGTTATAGTTTTGCCAATACCGGCCATATTTTCTGGACTAAGAGTCGGTGTTGATCTACCTATAGATTCCTTAGAATTTAATACACTTATAAACCTTTTAATAAGTTTCATAGGTAATGAAAATTTAATAAATAGCCATAGACGGTAATGTCATCGATTCAACTCAATATTGAATGATAGTAAACCATATCTCACTATTATACTAGTATTATAAAGGGTTTCCAAATAAGAGCGATAGAATTTGAACGGTGTTCATTGTTTTTATTAGATGGCATATTTTATACCATTTATGAAGTGACCACCTCGACTCTTGCAGTGGTTGATCCGATTGGTCCAATTTTCGATGACTCGGTGGAACATATCGGGTGGTATGGCGACTATGGTTGCTCGAATGTTGGCTTAAAGTTCATCAAGAGTCTTAGGTTTGTTGGTATAAGCCTGTGATTTAACATAGCCCCAAAGAAAATAGTCTAATGGTGCTAAATCACAAGATCTTGGCCAGCTGCAAAAGCCATTCCGCGAAATTACCGATTCTCTGAATTGATTGCTCAATAAATCCATCGTAATGCGTGCTGTGTGGCAAGTTGCGCCATTTTGATGTGACAAAATCGGATAACATGGCTCGATAGCGTTCGCTATTCACAGTGACGGTCCGTCCTTCGGTGTTCTTGAGAAAATACGGTCCGATAATGCCACCGGACCAAATCCTCACCAAACAGTGATTCTTTCGGGATGTAACGAGGCCTGATGAATCACTTGTGGGTTTGACTCACACCAATGACTACAATTTTGCTTATTGACCTAGCTGTTTAACTAAAAATGAGCCTCATCGGAGGAAATGATTTTGCGATGAAAATCCAGATCGTTTTCCATTGCTTCCAACACTCAATCTGCGAACTCCCGACGTAATCGATGATCAGTTGGCTTAAGTTCTTGTGCCAATACAATCTTGTATGGGGGTAAACCGAGGTCCAAATGCAAAATACGCCAGGTGGTTATCCTCGATAAACCCAACTCTTGAGAATGGCGCAGAACAGACACATAATCGTTCTCGGCAACACTTTCACAAATAGTCGGGATATTTTTTTCACTACGGCCACTACTAAGTCGTGACGGTGGTTTTTGATCATGAAGACTACACGCACGTTTATACTTATCAATTATACGGCGGTGTTTTGAGCGAAATGCTCTTTGAGTAGCAACAACACTTCTCCAATTTTGATAAAATGGCTGGACAATTTCCAAACGTTGTAGCAACGAAAACTTCTTCTTGATGAAATAGCAAACCTTACTGAAAACAATTGACAGCAGATGTCAACAATTGGATATCAAATATGGCCGCCATTAGCTGTCAAAATCCTATCATCCCTATTGGTACTACTGCTGACATATTTCACTATATCAATTCTTGTGAAATAACGTCTGATGTGATTTGACTTTTCTGAAAAAATTATTGTACAACCTGATATATAACGTTTGATTTTCTATTATTAAATATTCAGAAAATAAAACAGAACAACGGTACATCCGCTTCGCTGCGGGTGGATCTACAAAATTATATTCAAATTATAGAAGTTAAGAATAGAAATATACTTTCTAGCTTGATTCTTATCAAGGTAAATAACTTCTGCTTTAGGTCTGTACAGATATTAAATAAAGATATATTATATTTACATATTTGACTAAATTAGGGTCTTGATAATACCTTTTGGGTAATAATCTGGTAAAGCTTAAATCCAAAAGACTAACACGCATATATATTACTAATTTCTACAGTTCCCTATGCAGATCCACTTTAATAGTAGGTAAATGTGTACCTTATACAGGGTCAGTTTTTAAATTGTAACAATCTTTTAATGGTATTTAAAATTTAATTAGGATTTGAATTGTGCGATTTTTTAAAAATATAGCTTTATATGTTTCTTAGGAACTGCTTTATAAATATTCAAATTACGCAAAATTCAGGAATTATATAAATCAATATGTATTATATAATATGTATGTATTCATCATCATCATCATTCAGCCGGTGTCCTTTCACTGCAGGATCGGGTCCAGTATTCTTGATAATCTTATCAGTCCGTCTTGCTTTCAGTCTTCTTCGTGGACATTTGTGATCCAGCGGTATCCACTCCCAGATTGCCTTGGTCTACCTGTCGTCACATTGCCTCATTTTATGGCCTGCCCACCTTCCTTTCAATCGCTTTACACTTTCGATGATGTCACGTACTTTTGTTTATTCCCTGATCCATGCGCAGGCCTTACTGTCCCGCCTTTTAAGGCAATGCATACATCTTTTTATTCCCCTGGGTGCTAAACAATGTTTTTGAACTGATTGTGATATGAGTGTCCAGGTTTTACTTTCGTATGTCATAACGCGCAGGACGCAGTGATCAAACCCTTTTATCTTCCGATAAAGGTGGAGTTTGTTCTTAACGACCCGATGTTGAGCCTGCCAAATGCCTGCCATCCATATTTAACACATTGTTTCATCTCCCGGGCGGTATATCCCTCCACTCAGATCCTCTGCCCAAGATATATATATATATATATATATATAGTGATCCACTGATGATCCACATCTGAATTCCTCCCCAAAATAAAAATTTCTTCTGACCTTGGCAAATTTATTGAACATGTGAACCTTTCACAAAACCCAGAGGAGCTGCCAAGGGCATGAGAACAATTTGCATTGAAAATAAACCTGAAAAAGAGTCGGGTTATGTTTCAGTTCAAAATTCGCAGTTTGAAATTACTGGAACCACTTCTTGCTGCCAAAGTGTTGAAGTATTGACTCGAAGAGCGTGTCTGGTGCAGAGAACCACTTTGTTAATGTTAATTATACGGCAAATTTTTTGAAAGAAAAAAAAAGTGTGATCGCAAATTATCCCTCTTAATATCGTAGAGATAGCGTTACCTTATACCACCGCAGTCCTATTTTTCAATTTGTGAACTTGATCCTTGTGTCCTTCAATTTGTGAACTTGAGATGTGTGACAGACGTAATGTCATTACCCGTTTCTCTGATTTTACGTTTGTGTATTCTTTGCCTAGGTTGCCAGGTAAAAGTAAAATAAAATATATTCCAGATCCTATTAAAACGCACAAATATAGTTACCAACCCAATAGTAAGCAATCAAGGATTTTTGCAATATTTTATATGTACTTACAACTTTCACGGTCGCACCATCTTATTTCTATAGTTACCTGAAACAATAAAAACAAAATATGCTATGTCATCAATATGAAGAAGCAGCTTAACTTTAAAATAAATACCCCACATTTTTTTTAAAGAAAGCTATACTTAATTAAAATCAAATCCTATTTGCTTTATAAATAATTAAAGTTTGTCAATACAGAATAAAGTCTAAAAGAACGGGATCTTTTTCTTAAAATAAAAACCAAAAAGCGTATGCTTATTTTCTAGTTGATACTCGACTCTTTTAAAAGTCCTGCAAATAGTTACCTTATTTTAATAATAAATAGCTACGCTTAATAGAAAGTTGTACGGAGAATACATAGTTATTTGTTAACGTAGAAATATCTTTGAGTTGTTCACTACATACCATAAAGCAGTATTAAATTTAAAATATACCAGAACAAGATTGTATACTTTTACGGACCCGGCAAAAGATTCATTACAATATGCCTCCAGAGCAAAAAACCTCTAATTTACTAAAAGTTCCCCCAAAGAACAATTTTTAGGCCTTTCGGATCGTAATTTTGTTTTTTTGCTGCATGGAAATGTTTTCTGTGGATTTTTTTATTGTAATGTTTCGTTACAACATCTTTTGCCAGGTTTCAAGATTACTTAGGATTACGTTCTAGACACTGATAAAAAAGGCACAGGCAAATTTGTGTCGCTCAAATAATTTTGCACAAGATAAAATAGTTAATAATTTGATTATGTACAATACAGGAGAATTTTCCAGAATAAGGAAATTACACAGTTTGATCAAAGGAAAAAGTGAGATGAAATTGTAATGGATTAAATACAAATTTTTCAAAATCAACTCTAACTAAAGTAATGGTCGAAGTTTGATGCATGGCGAAAGGCATGGCTTTCACCGCCCGTTTCAATGTTGGAAATAGCCAGAAATCACAAGGACCTTAAACAGAAGAAAATGGGGTATTGTTGAGCACTATAATACTTTTTCTAGCTAATGAATCGCATATAGCTTATTTTATGCATATATTCCTTTATTTGCACCTGAGTATTGGTCGACCTGCTCGTAGACCACGTTTAACACTGTACTATCAACAGTTTGAATTATTTAAAACGTTTCAGTAATACTTTTACCCAGATTAAAACAAAACTAGAAATTGAAACTGAAACTGAAAAACTGAAACTGGAATGTGAAGTAATCTCTTTCAGTATTATTCGAAATAAAGACATTTTTAATTACTGTAGTAGTATCAGAAGAAGCATTGTTTCAATCGAAGGTATTGGCATATTGGTATGACGATGAATGTAAAAATCCTGTTGAAAATAGAAACTCTGTCCGAATGAAGTGCATTCAAATATCCACAACGACACAAAGAGAACACAAGAAACTGAGAAGGCATTCCAAATGTGTATATAACAGAAAAAAAAGGGAGTTTCTATAAACACGAATAGAGGAAATATAAAAAGCATACGACAAACACGAGACAAGAAAATGCTATCAGACAGATATTTTGAGGACATATTTTGAAACGCTGTTAAATGGAACAACCAAAAAGGTCATAATGATAGATCACATTTTATGAATGTAGCCCTGCCTTTGATAGAAGTGCCATCGCTGCAGATGGTGGAGCAAAGTTTAACAAAACTTAAAACTAAAAAAGCCTCCGAGGTAGCTAACCTATTTTTACAACTACTAAAGCATGGAGGTAAAGAATTATCTCATGCCATTAATCAATTAATACATTAATACTTAGCATCTGGAACAATGACATCTACAGAATCTCGGCTAGCGGTAATAGACCCGATTTGTAAAAAATGAGATAAACTGAAATGCTATATGCTGAGGAACTATCGTGGAATATATATATATATATATATATATATATATATATATATATATATATATATATATATATATATATATATAATATGGAACAATGGTAATAATATGGTAAACAATAATATGGTAAATGGAACAATGATTAATAAAGAAAAACAGATAGTAGGATTTGCAGATGACCTAAACATATTAATACGATTAAAATATATTAAGAGGGACATAAGATTAATTCAAAGTAAAAGCCAGAAGGACCGGCCTAGAAATAATTATAGACAAAACAAAGGTGATGTAAAATAGAACTACTCCAAGAAGAGAATAGAAATGGATAATCGGCGATGACAATATTGAAGTTGTTGAAGGGATTTACGTATCTGGGAAGCAAACTTGACGAAAACATTACAAGGCATAGCAGAAATCTGCAGAAATGCCACCCTAAGATCTAAATTTATTCAAAGGAACTCAAAAGTTTATAAAACATTCAGACGTGGACCCTCACAAAGGAAACAAAAGAAATTCTTGCAGTATTTGAAAGAAGAGTAGCCAGGCGAATTTTGGGTGCTGTGAATGATAATAAAATTTGGGGGACCAGGTAAACCTTCGAACTTAAGCAGTTATATAGGGATCTGGATATTGTAAACTGTGCGGGAGTTCAGAGACTCAGATGGGCGGGACACGTAGCGAGAATGTCAGAAAGCCGCATACCAAGAAGAATTATGAAGGAATGAATAGAAACTTATAAAAAGAGCGACCAATAAACATGCTGGCAGGAAGAAGAAACATGCTGAAGAACTACTGCACATCAAAAACTGAAAATAGGCTGCTGGAGATCGACTCGGTTGGAGGCAAAGGTGGCGAAAAGGTCTGGATATTGTAGACTATGTTATTGTACAGTTCAGCAAGTCAGATGTGAGACACGTGGCGAGAATGCCAGAAAACCGAATACCAATAAAAATCTTGGAGGAGCGAATAGGGGGTAATAGAAAAAAAGGTAGACCAAAAACACGATGACAGAACAACTATTAAGGAGCTGCTGAAGATTGTCCCGGTTGGAGAGGAAAGTTAAAAGAGGTCAAGACTCAATGATTGCTTACAGCAGTACAGGAAGAAGTAGAAGAATAAAATCTCATAACCAGTAGCTCTCATCAGGCTTATAAAAGTTTAATTTCATCCTATCGAATGACGGTTTATTTCCGTCAGAATTTTTCGGATTGAGAAACATCTGTAATGGTCAAAACAAATAAAGTCATACCTTCTCATATCTGGTAAATACGGAGGATGGAGAACATCTCATTCTAAACATAACAATTTCCTTCGCAAGGTAAATGACACATGGGATCTGGCATTTTTGTGTTACCATTAACCAATTAACTAATTCGAAATCTTTATGATTATTCTGGATTCCCGTCAAAGCGAATAAATCTTTCGCTTAATACCTTGTTATGATTTGAAATGAGTGTTCAAACTTTGCAATAAGTACTGTGTCAAACGACCCTCAATAGGACCCAAAATCTATGGCTAATTTAGAAACGCTGTCCAACGTAATAAAAATTAAAAAAGTAATTGTCAAAAGTCAATCTAAAATTTTTAATTTAGTTTATATTGGAAATGTTTTTTGCGAATATTTAAACAGCCTAAAATCGAAAAGTTCTATAAATTCTTAATGTAGTTTACAAAGTTTTCCTTAGAACTTATTAATAAAAATTAAATTAATGGCTCAATTACAAAGAGTTAATTAAGATTTTTTATGATAAGATTGGGGATAAATAAGGAGCAGCTCTTAGCTAAGGTTATTTGGCCAATAGATTTCGAAAGTATCCACACAAAATAAAATATACGGTTTCTGTTAAAGACGAACCAGATGGAACAATATATCTTCGACAACTTTATGGGAATTTAATGACTTACTTGTTATATGGTTCGGAAACTTCCTTTTCAATTCATTCGACGAAAACAAAAATATAACAAATAATGTCGAGTGAATGGGATATTAGATTAGGATTTAACGTTTTTAATATCCTCATTATTGAGCCTTTCGCGATTTGAATTTGTTCTTCCGTGAATGATTCATTTCACCATTTAAATATATTGCTTTCCATTCTATATTTTTGATAAGGAACTGATCAGATAACCAAAACTTCGATCTCTATACAGAGATACTGATTTAAAATTAAAATACTTATTAAAAATAGTGCTTTCTCTAAGTTAGTTGGTAAGTTATTGTAATAGATGAAACATCGGGATAACGTAAGGAATTCATGAAACCTGGAAAAAGACCTGGAAAAAACAGAGATTTACCAGTACTCTTGAAATATACACTTGTGAACGAAATATATTTAATTTTATAGGTCATCTCACATCTTATAAAATGTGGGTTTCTAACTATCATTTTTCAGTAAGTATCCATTGCTATCCATTGCTTCTTTTAATCAGCACATCATAGATTCGTCGTATTCCAAAAAATGCTAAAATAACATTTGATTCGCAGAGTGTTACATCGGTCAAACAGCACAAAGTTTAAAACAGCGAATAACACAACATAAAAGTGACTATTTTTACTGAAAAAATAATGTGCATTGGCTATCCTTTGCTATCAAGCCGGATATTATTTTAAATACAATGAAGTCAATTTAAAAGACCGAAAATAATTTTACAAGACGTTTGTTCCTTAGAAATGCCCCATATCAATAAGAAGAATAATGCCGTTCCAAATCGGACGGACAAAAATAAAACAAAATAGCGTTCACAAATCGTACAGTACATATTTTTAGATGTTCGTACGTTCGGAACTCATATATTTCTACTATAGTAACTTCTATAGGAACTCATAGTCTAGATATATTAAAGAAAGAAAAACAATGTATTTATTGATAAGCCTGATTGAAAGAATCTAACTACAGTTTTAAATATACCTTCACTGTGTAAACGTTTGTCCATATGCATTTTTAATGTTTTGTGTAGGTTTAATTCAACCATGTGACGCATGATATTTTGAAAATTGTAAGTTATTGAATTTATTAGTTAATTTGTTTATAATTAGTTTAATATTGTACAAAGGAGTTTTTATAGCTTAAAAATCATCCTGAAAGGTAAATATTTCTAACGAAATACAGAGGTATATTAATACAAATTAAAAAAATTGTTTTAATTTCAATATACAGACCGAATACCCGGTATTCCCCCTTATTGTATTGTACACGGCCGAGAAACATAATTTCTGTAATAGATTCAATATTTTCCATTCTCTGTAGACCTATCACTGTCTCTTCTATTCATCTTGAACTTGGCCTGCCTCTCTGCCTCGTGCTTCATATGCTACTTTCCACTAAATTTTTGGAATTTAATTCTCCTGCATTTCTATAGTATATTGATATCCGCTTCTCTTAAAACTCTTTCTAATACAAAGTTCAACAATATGAATGGCAGTGGATCTCCTTATCTAAGACCGTCTCTGACTTTTGAAATTTTTGTGACGGGTTTTCTACTATTCGAACTCTATTTTCTGTTCTCTTCAGGGTCAGCTGTTTTTTCCGTTAATATTTAACTTCTTTATCTGCATTAGCTTCTACTCTACACCAGCTTGCTTAAAGTGACAAGTTTAAAATTAATGCTACAACCGTAGATTTTTCAGCAGTATAAATATCTGGTCTATACTGATGTTCCTTCTCTTACATTCCACTTTCCCACCTTAAGTGCTTCACCTACAGTATTTTTGTTTCTTTTGGTCTTGTTACTTCTTTGCGTATCGTCTCGTTGATTTTCCAGTCCCCTTATACTTCTGCTTACACCTGGGTCGGTCGGCGATTCTATACGTATGATATAAGTTTATCAGTAGTTCACTCTCTCCATTTCCTAGCTTTACCCATATGTTCCATCCCACCCTTCTTATTAGTTTCCTTTTTTTGCCATTCGAGCTCCAAGTCTTATTATACCAGTACCAAAAGTTGACAATTTAGTACTTCCAGAGGATTTTAGTTTCATATTGGACCTTCATTTTCCTTATTAGAGTTCGTAATTGTTAACCTTTAATAAATTATGAAGTAAATAGAATGCACCTCTTATAAAACTGGATAATACAAATTATTTCAAAGTTTGATACTATACATCTATAGATTTAATGTTGCTTCCGCTGTGTTGGATCTCTTGGTCTTTGGATGATTGGTCGTTCCAAATATTCTCTGCCTGGTACAGAGTTGGTGCAAGTATGGCCAAATGACTATGATATTTGCAATCACACAAGTTTTGTAATATTCTAAAAAATTGGTAAAGTTCAAGCTGTTTAAAAGACTCCAACAGACATACTAATTATATTCTCTCTAAGAGAATCAGAACTTCGAACCGTTTTTCCCTTCGTTTTCGACGATCAAAAAGTAGTCATCTGATTTTAAACGTGGCCGTACATTCATTGAAGATAAGTAATGTTCGGGGCGTCTAAAAACCACTATGACTCAAAATAATCACACAAAAACTTCACAACATCGTATTAAATAATCGCTCAATGAAGATATGCGAGCTTGGTAACGTTGCAAACTTACCGATAGGTAGGTAGTGTCCACAACATTTTGGTGAAAATATTTTCTGACGAAATGCATAATGGGATTGTGAACAAACATAACTGCAGGATTTAGACCGATAAAAATCCTAAAGTTATTCAGGAGTTACCTCTTCATCTTCAGAAAGTCACTATTTCGTTCGGTTTTTTGGGAGGGGTGGTGATAGAACCATATTTTCTTTGAAGATAATGATAGAAATCGTGTTACTTAATGGTGATGCTGTAGGAATATCCTAACAGAATATCTTCAACACGATAGTGCGAACTGACATCTCGTCAGGCAATCGATTTATTGGAAGAAAAGTTTCCTGGACGTGTTATTTCGCGAAATGGGCCAACTAGCGAACAAGATCATGCAATTTCTCACCCTTAGATTATTTTTTGTGGGGTTATGTTAAATATCTGGTCTAAAACCCCAAATAATTATTGACCTTAAAAGAAACATTCAGGCCACCATTAAAAATATTCCATGCGATATGTGTGAAAGAGTAATCGAATCGACTTCCAGAATGTATTCCACCAGACGAAACCGAAGGGAACATTTGAACCACATTATTTTCAAAGCTTAATGCCATTATTTGTTCAAGATAATATAAAAATTACCGATTTAATTACTTGTAGTTATCATAATGTATCATTAAACACCCGTATAAACAAACCAAGATTTTTAAAAATCCTTAATAAACACAAACATTTATTTTGCATCACTTCTGAGAAAAACTTCCTGACCATGCAATGCACAATTTTGCAGTTAGATCTAATTTCCTTTAAGAAATGAAATCCATATATGAAATATCCTATATAACGAATCTTTTGTAAGAATTTTTCTATATAGCATGTGGAATTAATTTGTATATCTTCCTCTAGAATTTATTTTCTTTTAATATTTTTAAAATATCTTGAATTCAAAGGTTCCTTGCTTTTCAACTAGCTAAGAGTATCATTGAAAACGAATGTTTTTTTAGCAGCCAAGATGTATTGTTGAAAGTCTTTTTTAATGATAACACAGGTCGACATGATTTTCGTAACATTGATGAGAATGTTCTTTTTGTATTTCATTTAGGTACTTATTAAAACACCTTTTCAAAGAAATGGCCTAGCACACCCCATTTTCAAGCACCTGCTTCTCCTTTATATCATGAGTCGTTAAAATTATTTGTACTTAACTTTGGACTGGTCAATGTAAGATTTGCCACAAGACCGTAGACCGTAGGTGGTATTTCCACATTCTACGAACATTTAAGGGCAGTTTTATTGTTTCTAATAGTTTAGTTTGTTTCTGTCTCGTTTACACTACAGTCAAGTGTTTAAATCGATTTTATGTAAAATTCTAGTCTCCGATTTTGCAAAAATCCAGTGAATAAGTTTTGTTATATATGTGGATGATTTATTTTAAAGTCACAAGCTAGATCTATAACCGACGAAGTCAATAAACCTATTTTTTATATTTTAAGTACCAAATTGGAGATCAGCATTCCGCCTCTCCATATTAAGCTTGGACTAATGAAAAACCTTGTCAAAGCTATAGATAAAGAGGGTAATGGTTTTAAGTACCTAAAAGAAATATTTCCTCAATTAAGTGATCCAAAACTAAAAGAAGGCATATTTATTGGACCTCAAATAAGGAAGCTTCTAGGTGATTTCCGTTTTCAAAAAAAAATAAATTAAAAGCATTTGGCAGCTTGGAAATGGTTTGTAAGTGTAGTGAAAGGATTTCTGGGCAACAAGATGAAGACTATAAAAACTTCATAGATGAACTCTTGAAAGCTTAAGAAATACTAGGGTGTCGCATGTCCTTAAAAATGCATTTTTTACTCTCCTATTTGGATTTTTCCGGAAAATTTGGGTGCAGTAAACGACAAATGTTACCTCAAAAAACATTAAATTTGTTGACCTGTGTATTTCTTGCTATATAAATGGGTAATGACATTTTTGGTAAAAATACACTTTGCATTACCTAACGAAACACACCAAATGTTTGAAATATTTAGCGCAATTATTTCTGAGATTAGCTAACGTTAACGATAATAGACATCAGCTATCAATAATAACACACATAAAGTTCATTTGTTTTGTACATTTTTATGTCATATATATATATATATATATATATATATATATATATATATATATATATATATATATATATATATATATATATATATATATATATATATATATATATATATATATCCTGATTTATTGAAAAATGCGCTTATAAAACCAATATACAAAAAGGGCAAATCAGATGAAGAAAAAAACTACAGACCTATAGTGTTACTAAACAACGTTAATAAAATATTAGAGAAGGCATTTTATAAAAGATTGATAGGATTTTTAGAAAAGCACTATATAGTTAGTGATAACCAAAATGGCTTCAGAAAAGGAAAATCAACGACTAGGGTAATTGTTCAGGCAATCACGTATATATCCAATTCATTAAAAGCTAAAAGAACCACGATGACAATGTGCATTGATTTGTCTAAAGCTTTTGATAGTGTTAACCATGAAGTGCTGTATACCAAATTGAGTAACTATGACATAAGAAGCAATGCTTTAAAACTGATTAAATCGTATTTGAAAAATCGTACGCAACAGGTATTAATAAGGGATATTGATGGCAGGGCCTTTCTCTCAGAGAGGGTACATGTTACCAAGGGTGTTCCGCAGGGTTCGGTTTTGGGTCCATTGTTGTTTATACGATATATTAATGATATCACTAATGTATTGAGCGAACAAACAGTTATGTATGCAGATGATCTGAACCTTATATTTAGTGAGGGGAGCATTGAGGATGTACGGGCAAGTGTATATAGGGCGTGCGAGGTTCGTGATCAGTATTTTTCTGCTCACGATCTCATTTTGAATGTATCAAAAACACAGTGCATGCTTTTTAAAAATCGCAAAAGTAATTACCTCAATTTTGTTTACAGCAACAGTGTATTTAAAATGACAGAATGTGCCTCAGTACTTGGATTAGTGAGTGACCGGAGATTGGATTGGAGGGCCCATATTGAAAAACTTGCTTTAGATATATCAAGATATTCGCATGCCTTGAGAGTTATTTCCAAAAATGTAGGGATAGATGCATTTTCGGCGTATTACGCATTCGTTCGGTCTAGGATAGGATACGGATTGATTTTTTGGGGACACTCACCTGATATGCATAGAATATTTCAGCTTCAAAAAAGATGTATTCGAGCAATTTTTAATATGAGTTATAATGATAGTTGCAGGGATATCTTTGTTAAAAAAAGGATTTTCACTTTGGTAAGCATGTATATTCATGGTTCTTTTATGTTTGTATATAACAACAAAGAACTTTTTGAGTCATTCCAAAATGAACATGAGTATGCGACACGATATAAATCCGATCTTTAACCATCAAGATATAAGTTTAGTTATATTCAAAAGAATGTTAAGTTTAGGATTATAAAAATATACAACAGTTTTCCTCTAAATTTCCGGTTAAAGTCCAAAATTGCAGCAAATAAAAGCCTAAAGAAATACTTGTTTAAAAAAACAAGACAAAAATAAATTTAACTGAAATAACCTATATGTGATGGAAATTCTCTCAAATAAATAGGCAAAGATTAATATCTAAAATTCCCACTATATTAAAAATTGTATGTATAATTGTTTCGGCACACAATGCCTTTTTCAAATACAGACTATGTTAAACTAACAGTAAGAAAAGTAATTTTTCGTTGTTTCGATCGTTTCATCAAAAAAATCTATTTATAGGAAAAGTAATTTTGTGTAATAGCTTAGTTTATAAATTAACTATTAACTTTGAGAATATCTATGAAACATTATAAATCATTGATTATTTTGATACAAAAACCAAATCATTTTTTTTCTTTTTTCTCGATGTGCGTTTCGCCAACCATGTTAGAATCATCAGATGATTCAATCCAATCTTGAATTAGGTAATTCAATCAAATTTGATTAAATCATCTACTGATGATGCGAACAACAGTTTTCCTCTAAATTTCCGGTTAAAGTTCAAAATTGCAGCAAATAAAAGCCTAAAGAAATACTTGTTTAAAAAAAACGTATTACTGATTAAATGATTTTTTTAGTGATATGGATAGATTTAATATAGTTAAATAAAACATTTGTATATTTTATATTAGAATAGTATTCATTATTAGTAGAAAAATGTTATTAATTGTTTGAGTTTATTTTCGTTTTTGTTATTTTTTTGTAAGAATTATTTATTATATATATATATATATATATATATATATATATATATATATATATATATATATATATATATATATATATATATATAGTCTGTTATATATATATATATATATATATATATATATATATATATATATATATATACATATATATATATATATATATATATATATATATATATATATATATATATATATATAGTCTGTTATACAATGTGCTTTAATGTTCTTAATTTATATGAAAATCTTAATGTTCACTGTTCAATTGGATTTGTAAGTAACCTGCACATGCTATATAGGTTGGGCCACGCGAACGCGTAAATTTAATATTAAGTGGGAAGCAAAATCTAATTTGGATCTGCGGTATTCTGATTGATGATCCTATTCAGGTGAACGTATGGAGACAGTAGTAATCTTGATATAGCCGTAATATTACTAGAAAATGTAGCAGTATGAAAGAAGATGAACAAATGTACTTAAATGAACTTTAATTCGTGACGAAAACAAATTACTAATAGAGATTTATTAGCGTGCATAATACTACTAATCAAAAAGTATGGTGACTTTTGTTTTAAAAATTCGCGGGCTTTGCATAATTATACAACTATTTGTTGTGGCTGACCTCGACACCTGAAAAAAATTTCATATCAGCTCGCTTATTAAGTTAGAAATTACAGCGTGTTTTGTAATCGCTAAAAAATTTTCTCGGCGATTTTTTAAAATGGATAGATTTATCGAGCGAAGGATTTGCATTCAATATTTTCTAAAAAACGAAATTTCTTCTGCTGATGCACTAAAATGTTACAAAACTGTTATGGCGATAAAGCTCCGACAAAAAAAAATTGCAAGTGGTAGAAGGATTTTGGTAATGGTAGAGAACAGTTGAAAATGAACTGCGCTCAGGAATTCCTTGCACGTCAACCAGTGAAGAAAACATTATCAAATGCGCCAGTCAAATGTCGGCAGTAATCGCCGACTAAGTATTAGTGGCATTGTAAATATTACTGAAAAATTATTTGGATCAATTCAATCAATTTTGAAGAACAGCATAATGCACCATCGTACACAGCAATAGCTATGCGTAAATGTTATGCTACTAGGATATATCAAAAGTCGAATATGTAACATCATCAACAATACACAACACCATAAAATATATTTTATTAGATGTACAATGATGGTATGTATATATTGTGTAATGATAAAATATATATTGGGCAATGATAAAATATATATTAGGTAATGATAAAAAAGCAAGAAATTCCATCTACGTTTAGATTAAAATATCAATAAGTAATTCCATCATGAGGCATAAGCAGAATTAGATGATCCATATATTCTTGTAGCAAGGTATCACAGATGCATTGTGCACATGCTTAATGTGGATTTAAAGTTGCTGGTGGTAATCGTTCAAATATTTAACCAATGTTATCCCATAGAAATTCTGTCAGAGATAAATCTGGAAATCTTGACGACCAGTAGAATCTCGCTACCGCAGATTGTTCCTGACTTGAGGAATGACCTACTTTCTAATCATATAGCTCCTTGTACAATAATTCCATTTCACTCCGAAAAAGTCTTTCGCTTATATAGTATGGACTCATTACTAAAACAAATATTACTAAACAAGTTCCAAGCCCCATTCAATTCTAAATTGAGACCATTCTAAGCAACGCGTCTTGTGATGCGCTATAAAATAAAATAATTACTTTAACACGTATAGTTTTTTTGTTACAGGAGATCGGTGGTAGGAAAAAAAAGGTGGCGACATATGGATTATGTCGTGGATTATGTCAATAAAAAATATATATTTCATGAGATGTCTTACAGCGACAAAAACTTTCACTTTTTCCTCTTGTGTTCTGTTGCATCATCTCTTTTTAAAAATTAGCAGTAGTCGCCCAACATAGATGGGTTTCAGCGTCCGTGGTATGTCCATGTCCATGGATGATTCCACCGTCCTTTCTCCTTATTCGTCTCTTACTGCAACCAAATTTTCCGGAAAAAAATTCCCATGGGAGTCTAAAAAATCAAGTTTTAACGACATGCGATAGCCTAGTATTTCATAGGCTTTCAAGAGTTCATCTATGAGGTTTTTATAGTTTTCATCTTTAATTTTTTCTTGCTCAGAAATCCTTTCACTACACTTACAAAACACTTCCAAGCTGCCAATTCCGTTTCATTTAATTTTTCTTGAAAATGGAAATCACCTAGAAACTTCCTTATTTGAGGTTCAATAAATATACCTTAGTTTTGACAAAGTTTCTCATTAGGCCAAGCTTGTCTTGGGGTATCTCATTCCAGGGTTCATCGTGTCACACGTACTCAATTCGTGAAAGATCTGGGGATATTGTAACGTAAAGAGTATACTCCGAAGCAGTGGCGGTTGGACCATAAGGGCACGTGGGCATGTGCCCTACCAAAAAGAAAAAAGAAAAAAAATGTATGTATGACAAATTCGTATTTCTATACAGCAAAGTGTGTGTATCTGCGGCGGTAACCCTGACGTTCTGTTAATCTTCTTTATATATGTTTGTACGTACTGTTTCACGGATGAAAAAACATGTATTAGGTTTTTTCCAGGAGTACAGTCAGGAAGTCACGAACCTCGCGACAGTAAGCATCGAAGATGCTAAATAAGATTTTGGCGAAACGTCTACAAGCTCTAATATATACAAAAAATTATTCCAATATTCTGAAATGGTTATTATTTCTAAATTTCTTGCTTCCAGTCACGTATTATATGGTGATTTATTAAATATACCCTCGTTAATTTTAAGCAACTTTTAAAATCAATTGGCTTATCAATACCCCTGATCTAGAATAATATTGATCTTTCAATCAATCTTTCAATCAAATCATTAACATAACCTGTGATTTTAAAAGTTTGGCTGCCCTAAATTCTATAAGAAAGTGACATTACATAAGGTTACGAGAAAATCTCTCGTATGAAAATAACTTACCTTTCAATTTTACCCATTCCGAAGGACCTTTTTACGTCTTACTTTTATTTAGCTTCGTGTTTATCGAATTCGCATTGTTTCCGAGCTATAAAAGTCTTAAGGATCTCACATTAAAGCGAACAACTATTCGACTTGTACGTGATCAAGTGTCAGGTAATTTCATTGTTAGAGACAATCCAAAATCTTGATTTTATATAAGTGGCTGAACGGCTTTGTCCTTGACCCAATATAAATCTTTTTATGGCTCCATAAACGTTTTTATTCACAAAACTATGCTTCTGTTTATGTCCTAATATAGTACAGGGGTTGTTGCTAGCCATTGTGAACAATTTTACCGTTCCCAGTTTAGGGTTAAAGGGCAAACTAGCAGTTAAAGTTATTTGTTTGGGTGCAAATATTGTCATTTGGTTGTAAATGTGGCCATTTGGTAGCCCGAAAGCTGTTCCATTTTCAAACTTAGGGTTGCTTTGTCTATATCCAATTTCTATCTTACACAGTTGAATTGTTTTTTTTTTAAGAATTGTTATATAAGGTGAGTTCATAAATTTTGCGCGCACATCAATTTAGAATGAAAACACGAAATTATTTTTATATTTTAATGTTTCATTAACTCAACCCAATTTCAATAAACAGCTGCACCGGGACAGCTGCACCGCGTCGCGCATCAGTTCTCGATACACTCAAGTTAACCCACGTTGGTTGGAGTCAGTACCTGAATGGGTGTTCCAATTCCTTGAAGTCGAATACACTAACCAAAAAATGACACAGAGATTGATTTCATCAATTTTTGACTGAAAACGAAGTTTTCAGAAGAAGCAAAATACATTAAGGACATCATCTTGGATTAGGTTAGGAAGTTCTACCTCAGATCTCGCTGCATACAACTACTATCAAATTGAGCCATTTCAACATTACAGGGCTGATGCGGACTTTAAAATAGTCAACAATATACAAAAAAGCTCCCATTAATTATTAGAATTAATACATGGAGGAAAGTCATCAAAAATAATGAAGAGTATATTGAATATTTTAGGTATATAAATAAATCCCAAACCTGCCTGTTATAACCTCAATTTTAGTTGAATTATTAATAACGAGGTTTGGTAAATATGACGCAAAAGTATTAACGTGAAATATCAGTCGAAAAACTAATCAAGGTCAATGATATTTTAGTTACTAAGTTCAACATTATTAGTAAGGACTAAACTGTGATAAAATACCCTACTGCCCAACTTGTGTAATTAAATTTGAATTATTCTGTTCCAGAAATACTCATCTGCAATGGTAATTAAATTATATAAACGCCTACATTAAGCTAGATCAAAATAGTTTGTTCTAATTAAATTGGTCAATTTTAACCAAACAACACACTTTGTAATTTATATTGTAATATTTGCTGAAGTATTGGGCGTTTGGCGTGTATTTCTTTGGTGTTAGTAATGAAACAAAACATACATTTGGCTAAATATTGCTTGTTTTGTGGTAATCAAAAAGACAAAAATAAATTTAACTGAAATAACCTATATTTGATGGAAATTCTCTCAAATAAATAGGCAAAGATTAATATCTAAAATTCCCACTATATTAAAAATTGTATGTATAATTGTTTCGGCACACAGTGCCTTTTTCAAATACAGACTATGTTAAACTAACAGTAAGAAAAGTAATTTTTCGTTGCTTCGATCGTTTCATCAAAAAAATCTATTTATAGGAAAAGTAATTTTGTGTAATAGCTTAGTTTATAAATTAACTATTAACTTTGAGAATATCTATGAAACATTATAAATCATTGATTATTTTGATACAAAAACCAAATCATTTTTTGTCTTTTTTCTCGATGTGCGTTTCGCCAACCATGTTAGAATCATCAGATGATTCAATCCAATCTTGAATTAGGTAATTCAATCAAATTTGATTAAATCATCTACTGATGATGCTAACAACGTTAGCGAAATGCGCGCCGAGAAGCTTAAAAAAGTGATTTGGTGAAGAGTAAAGGAAGGTAGAGTGAAGAGTAAAAAGAAAAAGTTAAATGAAATATTTTCTTTTTGATTGAAAATTTATTTATTTTTCAACATGTTTTCTTTTACTTCGATACACTTCAGGGAAAAAAATTCAAATTTTTTTATGCCCTCTTAAATATTTGTTGAGCCCTGAAAAATTGTCGTCAGATGAGGAAGTTTCTGAGAATTTCAGAAAACATTATTGGTTATTGGGTAAAACGGTTATTGGGTAAAACGGTTATTGGGTAAAACGGTTATTGGGTAAAGCTCACTGTTCCAGTTATTCTTTCGTTTCTGATCTATATCGCCGCATAAACTACTTTGGATTGCTGTTAACATGTCCAAACACTGCTATACTCAATTCCGTTTTTGGTCTGCAGTGAGCAAAAGCGTGTGTGAGCAATGTTTCGTGTAGGATATTCCGTACGCATTCATTCGAGATGTTTATCATCTCATCAATCTCTATTACTTTGAGTTTGCAATCGACCAACCCGATATCATGGATGTTGTTGACTATTTCCTCAGTAGTGATCTTAACGGGACATCCTAAGTGCTGACCATCACTCGTGCTGATTCGACTACATCAAAACTCAATAAACTGTTTATAAACCATGCAATGTCCCCATAATGATTTTTTATCTTTTCTTCGGTTTGCGCGATGATTTTTCTATAATCGAACCAAATATAATCTAAAAATATGGAACTCATCTCCTTTCGAAGAATCTCAAATAAATGTAAAAGTCATATCGGATTTAAATTCATGGAAGCTGCTTTTCACAAATATAATTAGATTTGTAAACGTACCATCATCTCTCGGAAAAGTATTTGAATTTTCAGTCTGTCTTCGTATATTGCTTGAATGTCTTGTTTTTGTATATAGTTTCATGAATTCGTTTTTAAAAATTAGACTTTCTTCCATCTTAGTCGATCTTAGTATAAACTTGTTTACTCCGTAAGGATGAACAAGAAAAGCAAGAACCATTTTCCATCACGTAACATATAAATGATCTAAACTTATACAAAGGAACACGAAAGTAAAGATCTATAAAATACTCATTTGGCCACTTATGAATGCGAAACGTACACCCTCACAAAGAAAACAGAAGCGATGCAACAGCATTTAAAAGAAGAGTACTCGGAAGAATGATAATGGAATTTGGAGGATCAGGTATAACTTCATACTTAAGCAATTAGCAAGGATCTGGATATTGTAGACTAGGTGAGAGTTCAGCGACTCGGATGGGTCGGACAGGTGAGGAAAATGACAAGAAGAATCGTGGGAAATGACAATTAAAGGTAACAGACAGAGAGGTAGACCAAAACACAGTGGCAGGAGAATGTAAGAAGATATACTGAAGAACCACTGCATCAATAATTGGAGAGGCACTGCACATCAATAATTGGAGAGGGGCTGTCCCTACACTACTGCTAACTGCCCTACACTTCTGCTACTACTGCAACCGGATCCCCTATCCGGTTGCAGACGAAAGTTGAAGGCGGTCGAGGTTCACTGATGGGCTGTAGCACCACAGGAAGAAGAAGACCATATAAAGGATCTTGAACTTCAATTTCCAGGCATGTATTTCACTTTCAAATGTACAACTCAAACTAAATTAAATTAAAAGATCGAACAATACAAACACCGAAAAAAATAAAATCCTTTATAAAAATCAGTATCATCGCTGCCGCCGCCTATTGACGTGGCGCATATCGGCTACATTTGTCCCAAAAGGCGAGTGCACCAACAGATGCCTAACGTTTAAATACGAGAAGCGTTTGGTGTTGTACCACGAATATGGTATTGTATATCGAAGGAGGACTTAATTTGAAAAATATGTAATATAATACACAAGGTGTTAGGGAAATAATCTTCGTAAATTTAGCCAACGATTCTTTACACCATGTGCGTCATTTGTATTGTTATGGGTTTTTGTTATTCTCCACCGCGTTTTTCCATTCATCATCATTCGCTTCCCTTATTTTTTACTTCATATCGAGCCACAATTGTCTTCTTCGTAATTTTTCTATAACATATTGAATTGTTGGCCATTTATCATCTACCGACTTTGCTACTGCTCTATAATTCTCTGTTTTCTCTAAATCCTGCTTCTTTCTACGTTGGTATTCCTTCATAGCGCTTTCGTCTAGTTTGGTTGCCATTTGTGGCAATCTTCCGATTTTTTTTCAATTTGGACATTAAAGTTCCCTAAAAACTAACTTAATCTCGTTTTTTCATTAACTGTTTGTCCCAAAAATGATTCTCTGATTTACCTAGATAATGAAGAATTGCAAATAATGAAGCACTATTACCAGGAACCTCGTTTAATTAATGAAAATCCCCATGTAAAATTTCTAAACTTTTCTTAATTTTGCGAATTATTTATATATTACTATTGGCCAACACTCAATACTGCAGAAAAGGATAGTTTTGTAGCTCGAAAAATTTTGGAAATTATTATTTGTATATATGTACAGTACATTTGTATATTGTACACACGTTGTATATTATACACATTCATATTTCATTAATACCTATTTATTTTATAGCATATTTCATCATTCATTTTATAACATTCCATAACATATTTGATCTTATGATATGACAACAATGTATTTATAACTTTGACATAATTTTATAACTAATAAGCAGGTGGTAAATCAGTTAGCGTAACAAAATATCCCACTCAAAATGAATATTAAAAAAGACTATAAGATAATAACATAGAAGCATTACTACAAACATAATCTTCTCCCACCAAACTAATTCTTCAGTGCTGTACTTCATTCTTTTAAAAAAATCTAAGTAAATAAAATGTAGTCAATAAACCTAGTAAATAATTCAAAGATATACAGAAATACTTACAACACTGAAAGGGGATAACAATACTGAGCAACATAACATTCTTGGAAGGAAACTTCATTTTAGTTTGTCAGTCTGACAGTTACGAAAATCAAAAGTTTATGTTTCCATGGCAAT
The DNA here is from genome assembly GCA_031761425.1 of Cosmopolites sordidus. NCBI lineage: Eukaryota > Metazoa > Arthropoda > Insecta > Coleoptera > Curculionidae > Cosmopolites > Cosmopolites sordidus. Next base: position 768,350 of record JARFXV010000287.1, read on the forward strand.
GAGGCCCTAAATGTTCACAGATTGTGGCTTGATGATATAAGCTAGATACTAAAGTACTAGATTCACAAGTCGACATAGATATATTGTTCGGACTTCAAGGAGATTTTACAAAGTATTGCTACAGTAGAGCAACAAAAGAACATTACAGTAAGAAAGATTGGTCTCATAGAACTTCTTTTGAACCTGGTACTTTAAACAAAATATGACCCTCTTGCTAATCCAAAAAAGATGCTTCTTCGGCCTCTCCATATTAAGCTTGGACTAATGAAAAACTTTGTCAAAGCCATGGACAAAGAAGGTAATGGTTTCAAGTACCTAATATCTAAATATTTCCTCAATTAAGTGATGCAAAACTAAGAGAAGGCATATTTATTGGACTTTCTAGGTGATTTCCATTTTCAAGAATAAAATTAAATGAAATGGAATTGACAGCTTGGAAGTGTTTTGTAAGTGTAGTGAAAGGATTTCTGGGCAACAAGAAGAATGAAAACTATAAAAACCTCATAGATGGACTCTTGAAAGCGTATGAAATATTAAGATGTCGAATGTCCTTAAAAATGCATTTTTGCACGCCCAGTTGGATTTTTTCTGGAAAATTTGGGTGCAGTAAGCGTCGAACAAGGAGAGAGGTTTCACCAGGACATCAGGACGATGGAAGCAAGATACCAGAGAGGCTGGAACCCATCTATGTTGGGCGACTACTGCTGCTTTTTAAACAGAGATGATAGTACAGAACACAAGAGGAAAAAGTGAAAGTTTTTGTCGCTGTATGACATCTTATGTAATATATTTTTTATTCACATAATCTTCAGTGATGCATTTGCATAGATTGAACACGTTTTATTTTTTATATTAATTATTAGATTATGAAAATATCTCCCGATCCCCTGTAACAAAAAACTGTACGTGTTACAGTGATTACCTTATCATTTTCGGGATTAGGACTACAAAGTACTTCATATACTCCTATTTTGATCAATGTTACGTCAAAAAAAATTAAATTTGTTGACCAGTGTTCTCTAACTTGAAATATCGGTTTTTAAAAAAGGAATTTTGTGATTAAAAACAATCCTTTTAAACAAAAATGCGGGTTGAATGCAGAATGCACAGTATAAAGTCTCATGCTTCCTTCGTTTCTATTTTGAAATGTGTTCTATTGCCTAGAATTCTGTAGTACTATTATGTCTGTTCAATAGGATGTTAGGCCGATATCTATTAGTTACTAGATGGTTTATAATAAATAGTGAGTCAGTGTAAATCTATTTAGGTATTAGGGAAAAAAAATCTCCCAAAAGCAGGAAAAACTTTGTGTTGTATTTGAATAAAATGTGTCTGGATACTTTCTAATTTAAGTAGTAAGTGCCCTGAATTAAATATTCTGTTAAAATCAAAAATATGTTCCATCATTATAAGCAATATTTTAAACATTTTGAGAAATAATGGATGTCCGATATCATTTACGATGAAGAACTTAGTGCATATATAAATATAGACATTTATACGAAGTATTTCAGCTCGGTATTCGAAGATTTGGAATAAATGCAGCCACAAACATTATTAATTCAAGTGCCGAGTTTGGTTGCGAATTCATTAAAATTCCATTAACACCTTACTCATAGGAGAATACCACAGTTGTTCAATTTTGCAAGCTTGATACCGCATTGGGGAATTGAAATAACTTTCCCTGCGTGAAGGTACGGACTGTGAGAAAACTCTTTTTTATATCTTCATTTTCCTTATTTGGATAAAAATTTCAAGCATTTGACAAAGACATATTAAAGGAGAGCTACAGGATATTGATCTCTAATCTCGACATTTGTCACTGGATAAATCTAATATTTAATGTTGGGATTTCTGAAATTCTGTAGATGTCGGAAGAAAAAAAACTGAATGAAAATCGTTACCCGCTTTGTGGGTTTAATGACGTGTTGGGAAAGAAAAGATAAAACAACGCCGTTAGTTGCCAGAAGGTATCGAGAAAATATTAGGGTAGGTAAGGGAAAAATCGGCTGTAAGAGTATAATTATTTAATGTATTTCGAAAAAACAAAGGTTTAGTACCTAATTAAATCAATTATACCTAGTAAAATTCAGTATCATCAGTATTATAAAGTAACAGATTTTTTTCTGAATTTTGCCGGAATGAGCAACATGAATGAATATGCTCCTAATATAGTTAAACATTTCGATCGACAAGAGAAAACAACTATTAGCATGGAAATAACTTGAGGAAAAGCTGAAAACGAATAGGTAGAATAATAAGAAGTTATTCTGCAGTTCTAAAATCATTTAGAAAACGGAAACCACAAGGATATAGATACCTTTTATAGAGAGAGTGTAAACCCATAAACAACAAACAAAATATAATACCATGATGAAAAGTAAGTATTTTCAAGACATGCCTAATCCAGAATTAATAAACGAGGACAGAAATGTAAATGATAATGAAGGCATAGAAGAAAAAGCAGAATACGAGGAATATGATGGAGATGAAGTAAAGCACGCCATTACTAGGTTAAAAAGAGGCAAAGCTGTAGGGCAAGCTGAAATAATGATTAAACCTGTTACTAAACTTAGAAAAAAAAAGGTATAGACATATTAACGAAACTTTTCAAACTGCAAAATAAGGCGTAATTCCAAACAATTAGGAATAGTAGTACCTATATTAAAGAATGAATACAATCATTGAATCAATGAATACAGTAGACAATAAATACAGTAGACAATGGACTGAAAACGGTAATAAAAACCCAATTAGAAGAATCTCAGTGTGGTTTTAGCAAGGAAATAGAGATCTAAGACTACATATTTACAATAAAACAGCTTATACAGAAAAAATAGAATTGCAATATACGAGGGTTAATCAAATATAATCCGGAATTGTTTTATACATATTTATTATTTATAATATAATACAAGAAAACTATTGATCATTTTTTACATAGTCTCCCCCAAGCTCTTCACATTTTTCCAAGCTGTTTGGAAGCTTGTGAATTCCTTGCTCGTCGAAACTTTGAGTTTCGATTATCAGCCAATTGCTTACGAAGTCCTCAACATCTTGATCGTTTTCGAATCGTACCCCTCCAAGTGCATCTTTCAATGGTGCAAACAAAAAACAATCACAGGATAACAAATATGGGCTGTATGTAGGGTGTTCAATGGTTTCACAATACATATTCTCCAATTTTTCCTTCGTCAAAACCGCTGTGTGTGGACTAGCATTGTCATGGAGGAGGACGTCTCTGATGGGGACACCGAGTCTTTTGCTCCTGTAAGAGGATTTTATTGCCTACAACAGCTGGTAGTAGTAGGAAGCATTAGCCGTACGATGATCATGTAGAAAATCAACCAGCAAAACTCGAAAAAACGGCCACGAGAACCTTAAAAGGTGATAGACGGGCCTTTGGCCTTTACAGGGAAGGTTTCGTCTTTTCTTCGCCATTCCTTACTCGCCATTTTTGATTCTGGAGTGTAATAATGCACCCACGTTTCATGACATGTCACCATATGCTTCCAAAGTCTCTTCCCGCCGAAATCAATTCAGAAGTCTTATACGGTCAACAACTTGACATAAAACCATTGGCTAATACCCACCTTTAAAGTGATTTCACGAAGAGTGAACCGTCGGTCACCTTCGATAAAGTCGCGAACCAATGTTGTCAGCAGTGATACTTGACTGGGACGTCGATTATAACTTACATTTACCACACTTTCTTGTCCACTCTTAAACTTCTTGACCCAACCAAACACTTAGGTCAAACATTGAGTTAATATTTCGAATATTAGTGAAACAGCTCACCGAGCGTTTCCCCCACTCCTAATACACATTGCACCACAACGACCTACTTTGACAGCCCGCTCGTGATTGGCTGAGGAAAGTAATTGTAAAATTCCGGTTTATATTTGATTCACCCTCGTATATTTAGCTTTCATAGATATAGAGAACACATTCAACAGTATACTTAGCGTAATAATTTTGGAAAGTTCAAAGAAAAGAGGCGTGAAAGCTTCGTTAAGGTTAAGAAAAATCATAGATCAACAGTACAACATACAAGAAATTACTCTTAATAATAATTACGTTAGAACATCTAACAAGCAATCAGGAAAATTTCAAACAAAAGAAGACTTAAGACAGGGAGAAGTACTGAGTCTAGAACTCGTTAATGTAATATTAGATGATGTAGCTATGGAAGTAAAAACAAAGTAAAGAAATTGCAGATTTTGCACACTATCTAAATTTGTGCACCCAATGTGATTTGTGCACCAAACGAGGAAGACCTGTAATGTAATATTGAAACATGAAATGAAACTCTACAAAAGAAAAGTCACTCTACAAAAAGCTTAGTCGTTTAGGACTAAGCGAAGATGAATTTGACGATGAAAAAAGTATTCAAAAACGAAGAAGCTTTATCCGTGCTCCACGTCAATATTGTCTCGGATGCTTACATCCAACTTAGCTTACGTCCAACAAGGCTGATGTATTTTTTCTCCTTTATTTGAGTTTTTCGCCACTGTCTAAAACTCAAAAAACCCAAATAAAGGAGAAAAAATATATGAACACGCCACAATCATTCGGACATTACTTAAGGCTGATGTATATGATCGTACTCTTGATCATTCATTTGGCTGCTTTCTAACTTTCAGTTCAGGCCCGATTGATGGCGGCTTAAGGCGCGAAATCGGTCTCGCAGGACACTTGCTGAAGTTTGGTGGCGGCGAAGGAATGGGCAATAGTTACATGCAGCACGGATGAATTTTCCTTGCAACTTCCACTATGCAACTTTTCAAAAATAATGTTCATTGGAAAAAAAATAAACTAAAACAAAGATAAAGATAATTAACAACGAATTAGAACATACACATAATTAAAATATTTACGAGTAAATATTTAAAACAATGGTAATAATGAGACAGAAATAAATGATAGACTGTGCAGTAAGATAAGACTACACCGCTCATTCAGTACTATATTATTCAGAAATAAACAAATTCGAAAGGACGCAAAGATCACCGCATTTAAAATAATATTCAAACCTATTCTTATCAACGAATCCGAAAAGTAGAAAGTAAATAACCAATAGAAAAGTAAACTGCAACCGCTTGAAATTAAATATTTGAGGAATGTCAAGGGTGTCACAAGAATGGATATGATATGAAACAAACTAGTGAGAGAAGAGCCAAAAGTAAAACTCATAACTAAAAGTATTAAAAGACACCAACTAAAATATTTTTCACACGTAGCAGGGATAGGAGAAAACCAAAAAAGTATGGTTAATAAAAGCTATTGTTAAATTTATCAGTGAAAATAGATCAAGAATTCTTAAAGAATATGTCTCGCTTGACTACAAGTTTTTTCACTTGCCCGAGATATAATCATTTGTTGGTTGCTTGACTGGGGACGAGCCCCACCCATTCCTTCAATTGGAGAGCACATGTTTCGTCTCTTGACTTTGTCCATTGGTCGCATAGTCCAAGGAAATCTAACACTGCATATATACGCTATCCGACGGGAAATTCGCGAAAGCATAGATTGTTGACTGTGGATAGGGTTTCCGTATTCTTGATGTGAGAGCATATGTCGGTTCCCTGAAGAGTCTGAACATCAAGAGGCGAAACATGTGCTCTCCAATTGAAGGAATGGGTGGGGCTCGTCCCCAGTTAAGCAACAAAATTGCTCATTTAGGCAGAAACGCAGGTTTTTGTGTGTTCCGCATGAGATTGTGTGAAATATATATATATATATATATATATATATATATATATATATATATATATATATATATATATATATATATATATATATATATATGCGCTGTGTTAGAATTCTTTGGACTGCGTCCAATAAGACCACAGTGCTGAGGGTAATTATACACCCAACTCCTGGGTTTCACAATCTCATGTGAAACACCCAACAACCTGCGTCTCCGCCTAAATGAGTATTTTAGTGATTGCTTGACCGGGAACGGGCCCCACCATCCCCTGCAAATATCTATCTATTCTAAATTTATTAAGCTAACCAAAAACTTGAAGTCTTACCACTGATCACTGTTCAAAATTAATTTCATTTTGATGAATTGGCTCCAACGGTTTCTTTTCGGAATCATAATTCCAATGATTCCATTCCAGGTAGAAATGACTTTTCGAAAATATTAAAAATATATATTGTTTAATAATAAGTAATTTATAAAGCGAATGAGCAAATAAGATAAAAAAGGGAATATTTCTGTTCTTGCTTTTCTGTTAAGAAATAAGTTTTATAGTCATTATCTGAAAGCCAGACAATAGAAAATAAAAATCAAGAAGTAGGCTAATCCTAAGATGTCTCAGGGTGTAACATATTAGGTATGATGGAGAATGTTTGAGTGGAAAAAGTAGGGCACAATCAGTTATCTAAATTAGTTATAAACGCCTCGTCTAGACATATTCAGTTCTCACATGTGCCGTCCACATTCTGCTATTTTATCAACTTTTTTCGTATAATATACTTTTAAGGCCATTGAGATTATTAACATATATTTTTATCTACCAACAAGACGGCTTTTATGTCACTTAAAATTATAATGATACTAAAATAATTCAGGGGATCTTTTCGCTTTGAGGGTGAGATGTTATAAATGCCCATCACTGATTCATTGTATCAATGGTATGAAATATTTCAAAATTAACTTAAGATACAATATTATCAATTATGATATATAGATAATATGCCCTAAAAGGTGTAGACATGTTGATAAACAAGTGTTCAGTTTGTGATTTTTAAGGCATACTGGGTTGCTGCTTGAGGGGTGCTTTCTGCCCCAGAGTTAAGTTGGTTTTTCTTTTTGTTATTTTCGTGATACGTTCGTATTCTTGCCCTTATAGCCGTTTTTTTTTAATGAAACAATATGCATTTTTTATTTATCTTTATTTCTTTATTTGGAACTTCTCTGCCGTAAGTGTTGGTGGGTGCTTTAGCTTCTTCTTCCGAATGTATGTGGCATTTTGTTGCAAGTCTCAGTGACTGTGTTATATATTTGTCAGTAAAGCATGTGAAAATAACTATGTGTTTCCGAAACCAACGTCGGACAACCACCGCTTATACGCTTTATACATTTCAAAGCTTGTTTACATAAGCGACATTTTGGATCTGCAGTTTGCAATCTCATAACTTATCCGCCATAGAGCAACTTGTAATAGTAGATATCAAAATAAGAGCATTTAGTCAAGATCCAATCCGACTTTGCTGTTTACTCCAAGTGTTGATTACCAATATTTTAATTCTAGCACTGATCGCAGGTATTGATATAAGAGATTCCTAACAATTGCAATACACCAAGATACAAATTTTCCCCAATATTTTTCTTATTATTTATAATTACTGTGCACATGCATGTGCATCCGTTGTGTTGACTTCATTGTCAAAAATGCACAATAAAAAAAATTATCAAATGTTACATTTTATTGATACTCACATTAAACATTATACATACAGCTAAAATATTTAGACATTTATTTAAGTAAAGCAAATTAAGATTTTAGCAATTTTACAAAAATATAACATTTTTTTGGCCACAACATATTTCATATTATGATGTGACAGTATCCTAAATTAATTAATTAAAGGGCCATAAATTCCCAATCACAATAAATAATTACAATATAGTAACCAGATACCACTACTGCAAACATAGCTTTCTCCCACCAAATTAATTCTTCGTTCGGGGTGAAATGTACCCTTTTAATTAAATCTGAATACAATATATAAAACATTAATATAAATATTTTAAAAATTATGCCAAAATTACTTACAGGACTGAAATGATATAATAATAACGAGCAAAATAATTTTACTCAATAGAATCCACATTTTGTAGTCAAGTTGACAGCTGCCACAGTTGTGAGGAGGTTATGTTTCCACGACCACAGAGTACGAGGTATTTTACCGTGATTGTCACTTGAATCAATTGATTGTCACTTAATATGATTTAGGTGGTAAATTTAAATGGTCCGTTTTTTATTGGGAAAGATCGTATAGTTATGTGATTTAGGAAGTTTTTTAACTTTTTAAAATTTTCTAAAATATGAAGTAGTAATATATTAGAGATATATGTGGGAAATATTGAAGGAGCAGCAAAATTTTATAGTTGATTTATATACTATAAAATTGTACTTAAAAACATTCAAGTAGCAATATGAAAAACAAAATTATTATGTTATTTGAACATATTTTTCAAAACAAGTTCCCTGTTTTCAATGAAAAATGATAAATTTTGTCCAGCAATGTAGATACAATGAATGTATGTTAATTTAATTTACACCATTTTGTTTATATTCCTGCTACTATCGTTTACTCTGCACTGATTATCCTGAAAGTCTTTTGTATTTTGTTGTCATAGGTTCAATTTTTTATGCAATTTTTACATTACTTTTAATTGAAAAATGATTAATATGTGGGGTAATAATAACCTCAATTCGAAGTTTTTTTAATTGTTTTCATAATTTCTTAATGTAAAAGAAAACAAAAATTTCGGAAACGTAAAAATGCAGAATCTGTTAAAGAAAATGAGAATGTGATTCCAAGCACCTCGACAGCTAGTATTTTCTAATATTACTTTCCAAATGTAAATATTTCAACAGTTGGAAAATGTGCAAGAGAAATTCTAATAAATCCCTCATTTATCTTAGACATAGGAGAAAAGTTACTAGCCTTCTTTTTAAGGAAACTCTATATAACTTAATTATTGCATATGTCACACAACAATTGCACTGGATTCGAAATGGGTTATTTTTCTTCTCCCCACTTTAACTCGTAGTTGCTGATTGGAAGTGTAGGCCCCTCAGGTAAAGGCACCTGTGGGTGCCAATAGATTTGTGATTTCATGAACAATTTTCCTCTATTTTTGTGGATCTAATGCGATATGTTTGGCCTAGTTTATGGTTAGTCATTGATTTTGTCCTGTTTTATTTACTTCAGCCAGATCTTCTTGAGTGCTGCTTGCGGAATTTTCCGATTCACAAGTCTTTCTGGCTAGACCATGCTGTACAGTAGACGGTTAGGATCTATTCTGCACACATGGCCAAACTATCAAGTCTGCAATTCATTCATCCACTGTTGCTGTTGAGGTATAACCCTGGCTAGTATAGTTACATATATGTGTTTCACTGTTTCGAATGAATTCCAAAAATACCGCAGATTTCGAGCGTTATAAACTATATTAGTGCAGTAAAGAGTGCGGTCAAAATAGTGCGAGTTAGTGAAAAAAGAAAAGGTTAGATAGAAGATATTTTCTGTATTACTTTGAGAGAATAAGAAACGCTGAAGAACGGCTTGGCCTTATAAAGAGAACAGCATGGTAAGAATTAAGAGTCGAGATGCAGCCAAGGCAGCACATAAAATAGGAGTGTATAAATGCCGAGTGGAACTAAGAAATGAGGCAGATAAATCAGAAATAATGAAAAACAAGCATAAACTAGGAAATGTTCAAAATAAAAGGGTGTGCATAAACGATAACTTGACTCAGGAGGAAAGAGAACCAGTCAAATAAATAAGGAAGATGGCTAAAGCGGCAAGATACAAGGGGAAAGGTGTTAAGGTCGGGTCGGTAATTGAACTACAATACCGAGAAACTAGAGATTTCTATACCAAAAAAAAGCTAGAAAATAACAAAATGGGTAGGATAAAAAGGATGACAGGACACAGACACTGGAAGAGGAAACGACTGTAAGAAATAAAGGTGAGCACGGGATGGTAGAAATGAACAAAAATATAGAAATGCTAAACTATGATGGAGAAAAATAGAAATAAAAAACATGGAAGATGGGTATCTGGAATACGAGAGAAATACATGGGAAAGAACTGGAACTAGAAAAAAGAAATAGAAAATACAGGTGTAGAAATACTAATAACGGAGACATAAAAAGAAAGGTAAGGGAATCATCTTGCTTGACAATGGTGACGTATTGATACATAGTGGAGTGAATTAAGGTTTTTCCTTGATTCACTCCTTGATTCCTTGGCAAGAGAGGGAATAGCATGTATGATTGAAAAGGAACATATCGAAGGGATACACACTAAGAATATATCAGCTCAAGAATAATGAAAATAGACGTAGATATACAAGAAAATAAAACGACGAATTTAGTCATATGCTATGCGCCTAATGAGTATGCCAGAAAAACTGAAAAAGTAAAATTCTGGAATACACTACAAGACACTATCGAAGAATGAGCAGTAAAACTCTGATATATAACTGATAAAACAGTAACTGCTGATATGAGTGCTAAAATAGAAAAAAATATAGAAATAAGGAGTAAAAGGAAATAATAGGACCACACGGAGAAAAAACTCACAACAAAAACGAAAAGCTATTAATAAAATTTTGCCTTGATAATAATTTAATAGTCGCAAATGGTCAATTCCAGCATAAGGACATACACAAAATAATAAGAGAAATATCATATAGAGAATGTACCAAAATAGATTATACCATAGTGAGAAAAACAGAATGAAAAGAATTAAGTGACGTAAGAGCAAAGATAAGGCGTGAAATTAACCATGATCTGCTGGAAACGACAATTAAAAAAAGTACCAGGAAGTGGAGCAGTCAATTAGATAAACAAATGCTGGCAAGGAAATAGTCAAGTCATACAAATTAAGTCAAAAAGACATAAAAGATAAATTTCAAGGAATAGTGGAGAAGGAATGCGGGAGAAATGACAGGTTCAGATATTGAACAGGAATGGTACAAACCTGAAGGTATCACAATCAAGATAGCAAGAAAAGCTTGAGAGTTCTTGATAATGAAAAGTCAGCAAGAAAAGCTTGTGGATAAAGAAGAAAGAGTGGAATCACAAAGGTACAGCATGGTGGAACGAGAATGTAAAGAATGAGGTTAAGAAGATTTTATGGAAAAAGTATCTAGCAAGTAAAACACTGAATAGCAAGAGCTAATAATATCCACAAAGTTATCATCGAGGAAGCGAAAAGGGCGAGTTGAGGGATATTTAGACAACAAATGGAGAATAGTACAGAAAACATAAAATTGTTCTACAGATCACTCACATAATTAAGAAATAAGAAAGACATAATCCAGAAATAGATAAATGACAGAGGTTGACAGAGCACTTCCAAAGCTTACTAAACCCGGACACCATCGACATGGCAGACAGAAATGAAGATATAATTGACAATAATAATCCAGGGACAGCAAATGAAGGCTTAATAACTGGAGAAGAAGTAACAAAAGCAAAATGGGGAAAGCATCTTGGGGCGACGAAATCACCCCAGAAATGTTGAAATACAAGGGACTACATGAAACAAAATAAGATAGAAATTAAATAAACGTGAGAAATATAACTATTTAGGTACAATTATTAACAACAGGGAAAATCAGGACGACGAATTGAATAACAGACTGGCAAAAGGGAGAGGTTACTCCAATTACTTGAAATCATCCATTGTTGACTGGTTGTCGCACAAATCTCTGATGGTTTAATTTCGGCGTCTGTGTCAAAGTGAAAATCTCAGGATCTGGCATTGCATTTGGAAAACTTTATATCTTCTCAATGTTTCTGAACCATACAGAAGTATTGGTACAATCAGTATCCAAAAAAGGCAAACTTTAGTTTTTGTAGATACATTGGTCTTTTCCCAGAGGCACCATTTGATATGTGCAGATACTGTTATTGCTTGTCCTATTTGTTGTTGACTTCAGTTGGGACTTTTTGCTGTTGTACTCTTGATCCCACATATTTGAATTCCTTTATCTGTTCTACTTGGATGCTGTTTAGACCTAGTTTAGGAATAACTAAAAGCATTGAAAGACAGACAGCAACTAAAATGTTTTGGTAGCGTAATAAGAATGGAAGAAAACCAAAAAAGAATGATTAAAGAAAGCTATTCGAAAGAAACTATAAATTCTCCTCCAGCACGATAATATTGGACCAAATGCGCCATTAGCCACTAAATATACATTGAAAGAACTTACTTAAAAGGGAAAGTATTACTTTCTATACTTTATTTCTGAAAAATTAAAAAACTTAAAGAAAGTCAAAACAAAAAATGACTAGGATGGATCAGCATGGAATGGATCGTTGGAAACCAGCATCGTAGATACTGTAAGCTTGAAATCTAATCTGGTGAAATTAAACGTCCCTGCCCACTTACAAGTTTTTTTCTTTGACTTAATACATATTTAGTGAAAGATCTGCAATAATATTGGCACAAGATGGTGCATGCGCTTAGTAAATTATCAACGAAAAAGAACCTTTCTCAAAAATAGTCAATTTTTTTTTATTATAACTTTAACCTTTATTTTAAGCCTTCCACATTCGGGGCACCCAACTAACAGATATTCTGATAATCTTTCTACTATTGAATACCATTGTCACGGACTATATTAACATTTTCTTCACTATTTATATATATATATATATATATATATATATATATATATATATATATATATATATATATATATATATATATATATATATATCATCATCATCATCATCATCATCAGCCCGTATCGATCCACTGCAGGATGAAGGCCTCTTCAGCATGCTTCCAACCTTCACGGTCCTGGGCTTTCCTCTGCCACTCGGGTCCAATATACTTAACGATGTCATCAGTCCATCGTGCTTTCGGTCTTCTTCGCGGACGTTTGCGATCAAGCGGTATCCACTCCAGGATTGCCTTGGTCCATCTGTCGTCCCATCGCCTCGCTTTATATGGCCTGCCCATCTCCATTTCAACTGTTTTACTCTTCCAATGATGTCACAGACTTTTGTTTGTTCCCTGATCCATGCGCAGGACTTTCTGTCTCGTCTTGTAATGCCAAGCATACATCTTTCCATTCCCCTCTGTGCCACCCGAAGTTTTTGAATTGATTGCGATGTGAGTGTCCAGGTTTCACTTCCGTATGTCATAACGGGTAGAACGCACTGATCGAATACTTTTCTTTTCAGGCAAAGTGGGAGTCTGCTCTTAAACACTATGTTGAGCCTACCAAATGCCTGCCAGCCACATTTAACACGCCGTTCCACCTCCCGGGCGGTATTCCCCTCCATGGAAATCCTCTGCCCAAGATATACAAAGCTGTCCACAATCTCTAAATCCCTTCCTAAAACTGAAATTCTTCTGTCCTGAGCGAAGTTATTGAACATAACCTGCCTCTTTTTCAGGTTTATTTTCAAGCCAAATGGTTCGCCAGCCCTTTACAGTTCTTGTATGCGTCTTTGCAGCTCCTCTGGGTCTTGTGAAATGAGAATAATATCATCTGCAAATCTAAGATGGTTTAAGTTTGCACCATTGATCTTTACCCCATTCTGTTCCCAATATATATATATATATATATATATATATATATATATATATATATATATATATATATATATATATATATATATATATATATATATATATATATATATATATATATATATATATATATATATATATATATATATATATATATGTATATACCGTGTAACATCCTTTTCCATTCCTGTCTGCAGCTTAGAAGCAAGAACAAGCACGGGCGACAGAAAGAAAGTTCAAGAACAGGAAACGAAGAGAGTTGCTAAGAAACTAGTTCCAAATAGTTGTTTTTTCCATATTGTGTGTTTTCAGATATTATTTAATCCTTGCTTCCTAGAGTTTTTTGTTTCTCGAGTATTGTTTTTGTTTATTTCCTAAAAATGTGTTTCATTTCACTACAATTATTTATCCAACACCTAATTATCATTGGTTTTGTTTATTGACATTATTAAAATATACTCATTTTCGTCACAAAACACCATTTAATACAGGCTATATGATGTAATTTTTCTTTAGTTATGTTGATATTGTGAGATTACCGTTATGAAGCTACTAATTTTTAGTTCTTACTCAAGTGTCTCTAAGAAATCTGCAGCTCAAGTGATGTTGTTAGGAGAATAAGGTATAGAAAGGCATATTTTCCATCCCAGTTCATCCGACGTTTCTTTAGTGGCTAATGGCGTATTGGGTCAAATATTTCCGTGTTGAAGGAGCATTGTCCTTCTATTAACTAGAGTTGGTTGATGTGAGCGTAAAGCATGATGTAACTCAGGTTCAACTCCAGCAGTTGAACCTGATACTGAAATCTGGTTTAAATAGAAGGAAGTGATACAAGATAAATATAAAATTAAAAATTCAAAAAATTGCTGTAATTTAATACAAATTTGTTTCATTCTACCTTGCCTCTGAAATAATTTCTACCTTTTAGAATATTAGAATTATTCATCTTTTTTTATTACTACTACTTACCAATAAATCATCAATTACTAGACCAATCTTTATGCAATAACAGTGATTTGTACAATTTTAAACCAATATTAATCTTGAATGATTATTTTCTAATCAGGATAGTTTTCAGAACCAAGCCGTATACTCAACCGATAAGAGGAATTACATCATGTTTTGGGTTAACACAAGCCAACTTTAGTTAATAGAAGAACGATTTCCTTTCAGCACGATAATATTTAACCCAATGTGCCATTAGCAAAAAAAAAACAGTGAAAGAACTGTACAAAAAACATACAGGAAAACAAAAAAAGTCCTTGGAGAGAAACATGGAGGTCCGGGTTAATTTTTAATGCGACCCTGCATTGCCTGTGAAAATCTCTAGAACTAATTGCTTAGCAACTTATATTTCTTTAGACTCGAAGAGATTTACCACCAAATCACTTTTTTTAAAGTTCTCGACGGGCGTTTCGCTAATCAGGTTAGCCTCATCAGGAGATGATTGAATCTAATTCTAAAACTAAACTATGTTCTGTTTATATGAGAACCCTAATTGCTAACCCACTACCTAAGCGTACTACCTACCTAATGAAGTGTGTAAAAACAAAGGATACAAGAAAAAAGAAAAAAAATGGGAAAAAAGAAAAAAGAAAGAACAAAATGAAACGTGAAGTTTACAGACCCTTACATTAATAACTGAAAAAGTTAACTGAACGGAATAGGTCCTTTATCCAAAGCCCTATTGTTATTTACACTTTAAACCAGTCTTAAATTACTAATGTCTATATTGTGGTCATGTTCGAATGCATGCTGGACAACACAAGATTTTTTATTTCTCCCATATCTAAGGTGGGTAATGTGTTCTTTATATCTCGTTAATAGGGATCTTTTTGTTTGCCCAATATACCTTCGATCATAATCTTGACAGCTAATTTCGTAAATCCCCGACCTTTCATGTCAGGGATTTACAAAAATTTTACAAAAGTCGGGGATTTACGAAATTAGCTCTCAAGATTGTGATCGAAGGTATATTGGGCAAACAAAAAGATCCATATTGACGAGATATAAAGAACACATTGCCCACATTAGATATGGACGACATGAAAAATCTTGTGTTGCTCAGCATGCAATCGAACATGACCACAATATAGACATAAATAATTTAAAACTGGTTAAAAGTGTAAATATCAATAGGGCTTTGGATGAACATGAAACCATTCACATAGAAAAATGCAATAAAATCTTGAACCGGGATAAAGGACCTATTCCATTCAGTCAACTTTTTCAATTATTAATGCAAGGGTCCATAAACTTTATGGTTCATTTTTTTTCTTTTCCCCTTTATTGATTTTTTTCCTTTTTCTTCTATCCTTTTTTGTACAAGCATTATTAGGTAGGTAGTACGCTTCTTAGGTAGTAGGTTAACAATTAGCGTTCTCATATAAACAGAACATAGTTTAGTTTTAGAATTAGATTAAATCATCTCCTGATAATGCTAACATGGTTAGAGAAACGTGCGTCGAGAACTTTAAAAAAGTGATTCGGTGTTTAGTGGTAAATCTCTTTGAGTTTAGTGTTTCACACCGAAGATTCCAATAGAAAAATTTATATTCGTCTCTTGAACATTCCTCGTCCGTAGGCAACTTGTCCTGGGGTTGTTGATGTTGATAGATGTTTGTTTTCCACCTCCTAGATCGCTCCAATAAAGGATTTTGAATCCAGTCAGGACGGATTCATGAACATTTTGGATCGATGCTACTAAGCTGCTAACAATTAGTAGAAAATGATATTACATAGACATAGAAATGGGTTCATATTTAAAAATGTGATCAATTTACACATAAGTATAGATTGAAAGTGAAAATAACTTTCATTAATTGTACACACATATTTTATATTTTATGTGTACACATGCTAATATTGAAAAGGAATTTATTTTACGAATAGAACATATTTATTTCTAAACAGTGAACGTCACATTAAAATAATATTTTTGCAAACACAAACTTTATAAACATTTTGTTCACTTAACGTAGCAGATTATCCTGAATAGTACGGGTATTGAAAAAGAACATCAGGCAATAGCATGCAAATATTATTCCAAATAGGCCTTTCTCCCACCATATTAGTTCCTCTTTATTACTGTTTTTCACTCTCTCCATTAAATCTGAACAAAAAAAACATAAAATAATTAATTCTTTTATTGGACGCCTCAGTATGAAACACTAAACTCGAAGAGATTTCCCACCAAACACCAAATCACTTTAAAAAAGTTAGAAGTTTAAGGGTCAAAAGTTTCAAAAAGTTATTTGGTGTTTAGTGATAAATTTCGAGTTAGAATAAAATAATCAAATAATTAAAAACTGCACTAAATATACTTACAAAACTGACATGGAGCAATTATAGCGACCAAGATAATATTCTTCAATGATAAGATCATTTTGAAATTTATTAATGTAACAATCGCTGTCAATAATTATAAGGTTATGTTTTTATAACCATAGAACAGCAGGTCTTCTCGAGTTGACACTTGATTCTGTGATCTGGCGGGTAAATTTGAATATGTTATATGATATGTTCGTTTTGACGTTTTCCAAAGTAAAAAAAATTTAATTCTATGACGTAATAATTTACCATCTAAATCATAGGAAGTGACAATTGGAAAAAACTCACACTCCTTAGTCGTACGTCAAACATAACCTCTTGACTATTATACCAGTTGAAAAATTGGCTACAAAATGTGGATTATTCTATTGAGCAGAATTATTTTGCTCATTATTACATTATCATTTCAGTACTGTAAGTATTTTGCACAGTTTTTAAAATATTCCTCATATTTTTTTATGTATTGTATTCAGATTTAGCTAAAAGGGACCATTTCAACCCCAACGAAGTATTACTTTGGTGGGAGAAATCTATGTTTGCAGTTGTGGTGGCTGGTTATTATATCCTAATTATTTATTGTGATTGGGAATTTCTGTTCCGTTAATTAACGACATGTTACGTTACGTTCGTGTTTTAAGTTTTTTTCATTTAATGTTTTAAATAGGATATTGTAATATATTGTGGCCAGGAAAACGCTACATTTTTGTAAAATTGCTAAACTTTAAATATGCTTTGCTTAAATAAATGTTGAAACATTTTATGTGTTTGTGTAATGTTTGGTGCAAAAATCAGATCAATAAAATTTAACATTGATAATAAAAATATATATTTTTTATTTTGGATCTTTGACAAATAAGTCAACACCAAGGGATACCTATAACAATGCACAGTTCATGAATTATCTCACCTCTAAATTGAATGGCATTTGCCAAATAGTAAATCAGCACGTTTCCAATATGTTTAATTGTAAGTTACCAATTACGATAGGTAAGCTTATTGCATTATGAAGAACAGGAAACCAGACGAAAGACTCTGGAGAAAATTATTAAGTATCTTGATGTGTTTCAATTATTAGGAATTTTTAATATAACTGCTATGGAAATGATTGTGAAACGGGTTATGATCAGAGTTGATAGAATCTATAAATCTTCGATCAGTGCTAAAAATATTGCCAATCAACACTTGGGCTTTGACTATGACTGGTTATAATTTTTATATAACAAATAAAGTGGTCTGGTTGAAAAATAAGAACTAAATTAACAAAACATCGCATGCAAAAAGATCCATCCGGCGACAACATGTATCTCGACACATAGGAGGAAGAAGTCTTCAGAGTGTTGAAGTCGTATGACCTCAACAGGTAAGTCGGCTAAGATCCGATATTTTTACCAGAGAGAGTATTAAAGCTACATATGCGCACAACTATAACTACAGTCCGTTTTATCTAGCCTAAGCAAATAACCCGACAAATCATATACATGCTCGGGAACGTATTTCAATCTGGAGCTCCGTGGACGATGCAGCTTAACTCGATTCTGAGTATAACATCGGGACTTTATGATGACCCAGAAGGTTTGATCTGTGCTATCCAAGATCAGGGTATATAAAAGATCTTTACATTAAGACAAAATATGTTCCCAAAATGTCGCTTATGTAAACAAGATTTGGAATCAGTTGAGCATATGATCGATGGCTGTCCGAGGTTGGTTCCGGAAACATATAGGAATTCTCACTTTACTGACAAAAATAACCCACCGCTATACGTTAAGCAATATGGAACACAAATTCAAACAATATATGTTAAGAATCTCAATTGGCTTAAACATGTATTATAAGAAAAAAGTTGACAAAATAGCAGAAGGCTATTAAATAGAGAATTCGTCTATAGAACGAGGACGAGGTGAGAATTGAATATGTCTAAACGAAACATTAATATTTAATTTAATTAATTGATTGTGCACTACTTTTTCCACTTAAACATTCCCTATCATACTTAATATGTTGCACTCTGCTTCTTAATTTTATATTCCCTTCTCTGGTTTTTGGATAATAACTAAAAAAGTAATTTGTTCACAAAAAAAGCAAGATCACAAATATTGAAAAGAAACAAATACATAAGTTTGACAAATAGTTTCAATCTGGAATGAAATCGTTGGAATATACAATAACAACTTAATAATCAACTACATTTGGATCGAGATTTTACAGTAGATTCTGAAGGGAAACCTTTGGAGCCAATTCATCAAAATGAAACTCATTTATGGTAACAGTTATCAGTTGTAAGACTTCAGATTCTTGGATATGTTATTACATGCTTGGTGAGGTTATTAGAAGTGCCACATGATTAACGGAAATTCATGTCCAGTGATGTGTTGACACTTTTGAGAAGCTGTTTTGTTAATAGCTAAGTACGTACAAAAAGTTAGTGACTGCGTAATAACAACCTTATAAACTAATAACTCAAGAAAAACTACATCATATAATATCTGTTAGCTTGTGATTTGTGGTGAAAATGAGTGTACTTCGATAATCTCAGTAAAGGAAATCAATGATCAGATCTCCGATAAGTGATAAACCTTGTAATCAAATGAAAAATTTTTTGGGAATTTTTAATAAATTCTTAGTGGAAAGAAAATATTCAACAACGTTGAATATACGTTCAACAACGTATTCAAATAAACGTTGAACTTAACCGAGAATAACTCATTTTAACACATAAAAATGAGTAATTTTATAGCAGCAGAACGTGAAACTGCAAATTGCCAGACAAAGGAAAGAACTTGGCACAATTCAACTTTTACCACATCTAACATATAGCCTTGTGATTGCGCCATGTCACTTTCAATGTTTCCATTCATTTATGTACTTTCTGCGTGGATGACATCAAAATGCAGCAGCAGGAATTATTTTTCATTTGTAAGAACAACCACTAGTATCGACGCATAACATAATAATTTGCTGATATCCTTAAACTATAGAATTAAATCTTATTGGCCACCTTAACATACAGAATATGCTAAAACACATTCTACTCTAAACTGAAATATATAGAGTTCAGTATATTGTATACCTTAAAGATCAAACTCTTTTGGCGACGTTCGTAACCCTTGTTGAATTTTTTGTATCAGATTTTCTGAGATTGTTTTGATCTACTTTTGTGGCTTTAGTGGTGCTATTACTCTTCCTCACTCCTCTTATCTTAAATCTGAGTTCGAGTGCTGTCAGAACTATAACCTACTTATTAGATGCTACTAAGCTATTGCTAGGGATGAGAAAAGATATTAAATAGGCATAAAAATGGTTTTAATGGACAGGTAAGAATGAGATCAATTTGAAGTTAATAAGAGTTACATTTATAGTGTTGAATATGAGGTGAATTATTCATCTTTGTTTACCATAGTTGCTTAGCAGTCATACTTTGCATAAATAGAAATGAATTTGTGTTAATTCAAAAACAATCAACGTTTAACGCTATTATACCTGACCAAACATAGTATGAATGTGTTTGATAAATACAAACTGATCTTATTTTTACGTACTCATTGAAACCGCTGCTAGGACTATGCAATATTATTATCCATCTCCTGTAAGTAGCTTAGTAGTATGAACAGGCACGGGCAGGCAGGGTTTATTTTAAGAGATAGCTCTTAAAAAAGTAAGTGCATGGACACTCTTTACAAACAATAGAAGCAAAATGCAACAATGAGTTGAGCTGGAACTGGCTGCGGATAGCCACAATAACAAAAGGGACCAGACTCCAGGCTCTAACAAACTACTTGAAAAGTAAGATTCAGGGAAGCCAGGATAACAGTATATGCCGGCTATGCAACAACAGAGAGGATTCTGTGCAGCACTTGATATGCGAGTGTTCGACCATTGCACATACTCAGTACAAGTCCCGGCATGATAATATTGTGCGAATAATTTACTGTTCATTGTACCAGAAATTTGGTTCGAACAAAATCGTCTAAATGGAGGAGTTAAAATCCTCTGGAATTTTTGCCTTCAGACCGACAAGACCATCGAGCACTACAGCCTGGACAGTGCCAGTTGATGTGGTGATACCTGGACAATTTAAAATTAATATACAATCAATATTACAATTTAAAAACCGAGATTTCCCGACTTTGAAAAAGGCCTGGTACAGTCGTACCTATTATTATAGGAGCATTAGTTTGCAGAGACACAAGTTTGATATACAATAGAACATATCAGCCATCTTAACGAGGAGCATGAGGAAGTGTATCAAGGCTTCTTTGAGGGTCAGTAGTTCCGAAGGCAACACAAAAGAGCAAGGGTGTAATTTAAAGCTAAAATGTGTGCTTGCATGCACGAATGGACATTCGACGCCAGCAGGGGATCTTAAACCGTCACCTCCAAAGGATATTCTGATGGCATTATTCTGGATTGGTTCGAGTTGTTGAAAATACGCATCCGTAGTCAAGTTTAAATCTGATGAGGGACTTCAGGGCTTCTATAGTCCTCAGGCAGTGTGATTTCAGTTGACCAATGTGGTCCCGATACTCTAGAGTCAAACAATAGTCCCAGAAAACTCATGACATGTCCTGAATTAATGGGAGTGCTGGATAATGAAAGATTATGTAACCGAGGACAGTTCATTTTTCTTGCCTTGAAGATGATTTGGAAGGTGGGGATTAATATTCTCTCTTATGTGATCATTTAACCATTAGTTTTTTAAGGCAGCCCTGATTTTTTCTTTTTGCCACCCTGGGAGTGGGGGATGAGAAATATATCAGAATATCGCCGGCGTATTGCTTATATTTGACATCAGAGTTAATGTGGCTCCCAATATTGTTACTAGTTATATTGAAGAGGACTGAACTTCGCGGAACTCCATTTTCAACAGTGTGTCCCCTTATGTAAAGCCCGTGAAGCGTTTTGATTATATTTTATTTCTAGACAGTATCAAATGTGCATTTAAGGTCCAAGGACACGGTCAGGAGATAATGACATCTAGAGAAAGTATTACAAATTCATCTCCAGACCATTCAAATGGTCTGTAGTGGATATTCCAGGTCTGAATCTGAATCTGAATTGATTATTGTCCAATATGTTATGATGCTCTAGATGCCATGAAAGATCGCCGATGTACAATCTTCTCCGTTATCTTGCGCATATGATTTGTCAATGATACAGGTTTATAGCTGGATGGTGAAGAGGCAGGTTGGTCTCTTTTATGCAAGTAGGTGAGGATGGAGTGTCCCCAGGAGTCACTCTGTTTATGCACATGTCATTGTATAGATCGAGAAGATATAGTAAGGCATTTTCTAACAAGTTTAAAATTTGCGGAATGAGAACCTCATTACGACCAGCGGAGATCGTGGATATTTTGATAGGGTCAGCTTGTGCTCAAAAAGCAGAAAGGGCAACGTTTTTAAGAGAAGAGTTAGTTTCACTTAGGTTTTAAGGAAGTTCATGTTGCACCTTGAGTGTAAGAAAATTAGGGGCTAGGTTTTGATTGCTCGATATAAAACAACAAATTTCGGGCAAAACAATCCATGACTTCGGTTTTGTCAGATAACCACTTACCATTGTTCAAGATGCTGTTTATGCGTCTGTTAGGCAAGACTTTAGACCTTTTAACTTTGTTCCAGAAATTCGAGCATAATGACCTATGATCAAGGGAGCTGATATATGTTGCCCATGAATCCCTCTTTGCCTTCAGTTTTTCCCTCTTAGCAATAGCCTGACATCATTTAAAATCAATGAAGTTGATCTGCGTTGGATGATGACGCAATTTGTTTAAGGAGGACTACCTTTTCCTTACAGCCTTGACGCAGTCATTATTCCACCACAGAAAATGGCACGTTAAAATGGCTTGGGGATAAGAGCGAGAATGGTATGGATTCTAGTATTGAGTTCTTGATTGAATTGATCAGGGCATTTAGTTTTTCATCTGGGTCGCCAGATATAAGGATGGATTGATGAAATTTTCCCTGTAGTGTAGCCAATTAGCTTTGGATAGATTGAGGACTTGTGTTATGAAGGGGGCTTGGATTAACCCAGCAGGGACAGTGTGTATGGGGAAATGATCGCTTCCATGTAGGTCCCCAACAGTATTCCAATTGAAAAATGGGTGGATGTTCGATGAGCACATCGTTAGGTCTATAGCTGTAAGAGTGCCAGAGAACATGGCTACATGGGTAAAAGCACCGGTGTTCATAGTGCTAGATTATGCATGCTGATGAAATTCAGTATCATATATCATATTTCCTCTTGAGTCATTAGTCATGGGTTCCCATGTACTGTTTGTGCACTTAAGTTATCTCCAATGATATGGGGGAGGAAGCTGGGTCAGATATCCTCAAGTTGCTCAATGTTGAACGGTGAGTTTGGAGGGAGCTAAATATTACACAGAGTGATAGGTTGATCAATACCCACTCTTATGGCGACTGTCACCAAGTTGGTGTTGATTTGTACAGGGATGAAATCTATTGATTCATGGATCTTGAAAGCTATGCCTCCAGAAGCCTTTGTAAATCCTATTATATGTTTTCTGATATTTCTTAAAAGTGAAATTATCAGAAGTCTTCAGATTTGCCGCCTGAACATTATTCATGCCAGTCTGAGTCTTGAAGTGAATCATTTAAGTTCAGCAAATTTAGGGTATACGCCATTGGTATTCCATTGTAAGATTGACTTATAAAAGATGATTATTTTGATGACGAAAGACCAGCAATTACAGGATAAGTTTTAGAGATGATTTATCTGTTTATTTCAATCACTTTTTATTGCTTTGACTTTTAACCGTGCTTGTTTCAGGAAGATTTAGTTCCATATAATCTTCTATGGAACAGACTGTAGATTTAAAGCTACTTCTTAACCGGGATTTTGTAACTTTTAGATTTTTTATATTGATGATGAGAGATGAAATTTAGATGAAGGAATAGGGGAACAGGGGAGGAGGCATTGAAAGGAATAGATGCGAAAAGGGGGGAGGAAAGTGTTGGAAATAGAAAGGGAAGGAGGAAGTTGGGATTTGAATGGAGAAGAGAGGATGTAAGGGAGTTACATCCTCTTTAATATCATTAGTCTCATATTGTATTCCACATGATACCATGGTTTTTTTGAAGAGACGACACTTGAAAACTTTGTTATGTTGCTATTGGACGAAGTTTTAACTTTTGCCTTTGCAACAAAATACGAAAGTTTCTAAGTAACCCATATCCGCTGAATCTGATACTCTTCTTTATATGTCAGGCAGCATCCTCTAGATGTAGGGGAATGCTCGCCATCACAGTTAACATAGGTTGGGAAATGGGAGCATTATGTCCCAACGTGAGTTGTCTTACCGCAAGATGGACAATCAAATGTGAAAGAGCAGTTCTGGACGATATACCCCAATCTCTGATATTGAAAATAGCGCCGAGTAGCTATAACAGCGCAGATAAGTAACCAGCACGCACTTTATCGGCTAAAGCTGATTTTCTGAATGTCAGAATTAGACTGGCCGTTGGTGTTGGTACGTCATTGCCTGTTGATTTACATTTTCTAGAATTTCGGCCTCTTCGCAATTAAGTAGGTCGAAACTGGATATTACTCCCTTACAGAGATTAAACGATCGGTGGGGGTCAACTTTCATCCCCAATCTGTGAATACTATTAAGGTTAAGAACTTTGTTGGATTGTTTTAGATTGGCAACAACTATTAATAACAATTAGTCATTTATTTTTTAACTCATTAAACTGCGGCTATGTCGGCCATTATGCACTTGAATTGCGAACAGGGAGAGCCCCCGAAAGAGCCATTCTCGCTCTTCACTACAAAATATTTATCGTAATCTGGTTTTTTATGTTAAATTTAATCGATTCAAGCGAACAAAAACGATACAAGAGAAACAAAAAAGATCTTCGAAATAAAAATGAAATATCACTTGAAAACACATAACATAGAGAGAATCATGGAGGTTCGGGGTATTTTTTAATGCCACTGCGCTACACTTTTTTTTTTGTAAAATTTTCTGGAGCTGGTTTCTTTCTTTTTTTTCTTTTTGGAGCTAGTTCTCTTACTCCTGTTATTGAACTCTCTTTCTGTCGCCTGTGGGTGCCTTGTTCATGCTACTATGCTACTGACAGGGGATTGAAAAGGATATTACATAGGCATAGACACGGTTTCAATGGCTAGGTAAAAACTACATCAGTTTGCACGTAATTATAGAAATATCTATATAACTAAACTAAGAGTTTAGTAAATCTGTACGCTACACAAGTAAACCCACTTGTGTAGCTTAAAGATTTTGAGAGAAAATAACTCTCATTGATTGTGCACACATACCAATCTTGATCTATATCATTTAAACCAAATTCTCATGTTTTATATGATGAAGAATACTCATCACACGGTTTTAAAATTCATTATCCGTAAATGTTTTGTTATTATGAATGTTAACAGATTTTATTAAATGGAAAATTTTGTTGTTTATTATCATACTGAGACATTAAATGTCCTGTAATTATGTTTGTTATATATTACAGATTATTATATCATTATTTATATTTTATATATACACACATAATAGTTTTGAAAATGTATTTATTTTAGGAAAAGAAATTGGAATATGTTACAAAAACACCACACATTTTTGATCACAACATATTTTCCTCAACAATGAATGTGTAACATTAAAAAAATATTTTTGCAAACAGAAACTTTATGAACATCATATTCAATTAACGAAGCAAAATATCGAAATCAATACGAATATTGAAAAAGGCTATCAGGCAATAGCATCCAAACGTTATTCCAACCATAAATTTCTCCCACCATATTAGTTCCTCTTCAATATTGTCTTTCACTCTCTTCGTTATATCTAAATACAAAACATAAAATAATTAAATAATTAGAAACTGAAATAAAAATACTTACAATACTGCCACGGGACAATTATAGCGACCAAAATAATGATTTTCCATGGTATGACCATTTTGAAACCTGTTGATTTAACAATCGCTATGAATAATTATAAGGTTATGTCTTTATAACCACAGAAAGACAGGACTTCGCGAGTTGACACTTCATTCTGTGATCAGGCGGGAAATTTAAATATGTTATTTGAAATGCTTGTTTTGTATCAGGAAATATAAGAATAATGTAATAATTTTGAGATTATATGTAATTCATCAAAGTAGATACAATTCGTTTCTCTTTATTATTCAGAAAAATAATTGTGTCATTCAAAAAAGTCTGATATTTAGGAATTCATCTTTACCCAATAAAGTGCGCGCTGGTTACTTGTCACTGAAAGTAAGACAGTATATCACGAACTGTTTTGTCCTGTCACCCCTGATTGTCCATCTTGCGGTACGGCAATTGACAATGAGACAGAATACTCCCCCTCCCCAACCTGTGTTAAATGTGATTGCGAGCATTCCCCTAGATATAGAGGATGCCTGACATATAAAGATGAGTATCAGATTCGACGGATAGGGGTTGCTGAGAAACTTCCGTATTTTGTAAGGGTTGTCTCTTCAAAAAAAAACTATGGTATTATGCGGAACACAGTATGAGACTAATTCACCCTTTCTTCATCCATTCAAATCCCAATCTCCACCCTCCCTTCCTATTTCCAACACTTCCATTCCCTCTTTCTCACCTATTCCTTTATCTGCCACCTCCTCCTGAGTTGCCCCTATTCTTTCATCCAAATCCCATCTCTCAGTGGAACAAAATAAATAGATAAATCATCTTTAAAACTTCTCCTGTAATTTGCGGTATTTCGTTATCAAAATAATCATGTTTTATAAGCCAATCTTACAATGGAATATCAATGGAGTATACCCTAAATTTACTGAACTCATGCATCAGCTCAAGAGACAAATCTGAAGACTTCTGATGTTCTTACACTTGATTTTCTTACACTCAAGGCGTAACATGAGCTTCCTTTAAATCTAAGCGAAACTGACTCTTCTCCTATAAGCATGCTCTTTCCGCTTTTTGAGCTCAGAATGGCCCTATGATGAGGTCGACTTGCTGCGCCTGGTTCTAATGAGGTTTTCATTCCGCAAATTTTAAACTTACCAGAAAATGCCCTACTTCTCAATCTATGCAATGACATATGCACGAATAGACTTTTTCGTGACTCCTGAACCTGTCTCTGTACCATCCAGCTATAGACCTGTACCATTAACAACTCATATACGCAAAATAATGGAGTGGATGGTACATCGGCGTCTTTCACAGCATCTAGTGCATCATAACATATTCGACACTAATCAATTTGGATTTAGACCACCTGACTGATCTGAAGATAGACATTTGAGACATTTTTAACAGAGGTCATCGTCTCACCTGGTCGTGTCCTTGGACCTTAAATGTGCTTTTGAGACTGTCTGGAAATACAAAATAATTAGAACTCTTTACGGGCTGAACATAAGGGGAAATGTATTGTTCTTTATCAAGAATTTTCTATCTAAAAGGGCTTTTTCTGATAGGTTAGATGATATAGTCTCCAGCAAACCAGCCTGATCCTCATTAATATATACTTATTAAGAACATAGGGAGCCACATTAATTGATATTAAATATAACCTCCACGCGTATCAAATACACTGAAGATATTTTGATATACTTCTCATCCGTCACTCACAGGGTGGCAGAAAGAAAAATTCGGAGGGAAAACTCCTATTCATTCAGGACATGTAATGACTTTTCTGTTATCGCGGGAGCACATTAGTCAACCGAAAGCATGCTGCTTGAAGACTATAGGAGCCCTGAATAGGGCATCTCATCCGAAATGGGGATCGACCACCTCCAATATACTACAAATCATCAGATCCAAACTTAACTACGGATACGTGCCGTATTCATCTGCCGCTTTAGCGGCTCCTAGACGTTCAATATTGTGGTCAATATATTGCACAATAATGTATATTGCACAGTAATATTGACAGTCTGTGGGTTAGGTTAGGTTAGGTTAGGTATTGAAGGATTGCACAATATATTGAGTCAATCAAAAAGACTTTGATATTTATTGTGCAATTGGTTTTATCTGATAAACATTGAATCGTCCGTGGGTGATATTTGCACAATAATGCAATAATGCACAACAATATTGCACATTTCTGTCTCCGCAGTCAGGCAGTGAACATCAGTAAGGTATTCGTTTTTTCATCGAGATGATTACGAAAGATAAAATAAGTAAAGAAGAAGACAGAATATTTATATTAGAGAGTATTGAATTATACCATAGCTTACCAGAGTTTGGAATATTAAAAGGGCTGATATAGCAATAAAATTAAGAAAAATTAACAATACGAACAATTGCCTTGTAAATATAAAGAGTTGTATCCAGATGCTGATAAGTCGCAGGTAGTTAAAAGATTGAATTCGTTGCGCAATAACTGTAGAACAGAATTAAAGCGTATCAAGGATTCTGAAAAAAGTGGTGCAGGAACAAGTGACATAATAGAGCCAACATTGTGGTATATTGACGAAATGAAGTTTCTAATGCTAATGAAAATAGCATTATAGTATTCAGACAGAAGATGACAAAGAGGAGAATGAGAATTTCATTGACCATGTGGATATTGGAACAAATAATACTTCTAAAATCAATGTAAGTAATTACAATTTATTTATTCATATTTAAATGTACATATTTATTTATGACTATATTTTATGAAAATTTATGTTGCCATGAAACCTGCCCATCATTATTAAAGTAACTGCAATAACTATCTCTCAATTTTTTTGCAATTAGATGTGAATTTCTGGAAAGAGTTGACTCAAGTGATGCTGATTGTCCAGTTGTTTTCCAAGTTCCATCTACGATATTACCAGATTCTAAATCTTCTACATCTACAGAGTTGCTACTCATGTATATTTGTGGCTGGTTTCTTCTTAAATAATTGTGCAAATAGCAACATGCTAAGACAATCGTTTTACATTTCTCAGGATGGGCCTTCAGCGTGGGCTGTAGAGTTTCAGAAAATGACACCTAAACAACAATTGTTTACAAATAAGGCAATTAGTGATATATTGTTCGAAGGGCAAATGGGCACTCTGCACAGCGATTCTGTGCAAATTAATTATTCGCACATCTACTCCGTATAGTATTCAAACAAGCCCCATTTCTTATGATACCTCCCAACATGCTCCGTCTGTACAAATTATGTATACACAACCAATAAAAAAAAAGAATGAAAACAGTGAAAACACTCTCAACCTTCTGAATATTTTGGCCAACCTGCTCAGTTTGTACAAAATGTGCATAGGGAACCAGGTAACGAAAATATTTCAGAACATTCTCACACTAGCAATGCAACACAATGCAAAAATGTTCAATAAATAATGTTATTTTGAATATTGATTGAATTTTACTTATCTTTATGTAGTCTTTCAAGCAGTGTATTATGGCTGTGCAAGTTTCCAATTCCCAACAGAACTTGTAAATTTTAAATCCTTAAAACTGTTTTCAGTAAGTTGTTGACTGTAGAAGGGTCAGTTGTAAACTAAATTATTGGACAATAATATTGCAACGTGTGGGTCCTCCAGTCAATAAATTGCACAATTCAATATATTGGCTATAATATTGAATGTCTATGGTCCGCTTAACACCTATTTGCAACAACTCGAACATTGGATCTTTTAAAACCAGCCTGCAATATCTGGCAGAAATTGAACCTCTGAAATGCTGGTGATATATTCAATTAATTAAATACGCCACCTCCTTACAGTCCAGACACTTCATTCCATTCGGAGACAACTTTTTCATATCACTGTGCACTTTGCTCGAAAACTTAAGAACGAAACACATATTTTATCGAATACCCCAGGAATATTCAATTAATATTCATGTCTGTCTATTAAGGGTCACTCCACCTGACCCTTCTTGGATACCCATCCCCTTAAATGTTAACTGCTCCCTGCTGGCATATCACAAGTCACTCCATTATAAGATCCCACTCTCTGAGCAACATAGAAAATAATAATGATATACAACTGTGCAAGTGCAAGTTCACATTTTAGCTTTAAACTACACCCTTGTTGTTCCGTGTTGCCTTCGGAACTATTGACCCTCAGAGAGGAGAGGAGAAATGCATCCTCAGGAGAAATGCATCTCCTTATTTCTTCGTTAATATGTCATCTTCCTCGTTAAGAAGCCTGATATATTATGTTTCTTTGACTGCGCTCAGATACCTGCAAAAATTCCCTTTTCATTCTCTCACTAGTTACCCACTGTCTGAACCTGATATGCGAAATGTCGACACGTTCTGTCATTATAAACTTCATGTGAATCCTAAGGCATGTTGGTTTCCGTTGAAATCAACACGCATCCATGGCTTCCCTATGCTCAATATATTCACACCTACAGAAATATTTAACAAACTTTGGTCATATAAAAGAGATTTTTTTACAAATTCCTTTCCTACTTTTTCCAAAAGATTGAGCTCAAGACGGTTTTGAACTTACTCAGATTGGCGAACCTGTATCATAAAATCTAATCAAGCCTTAGTCAATTCTTTTTAGTTTAATTGTGATAATCATATCTATTTGTTGAATTTACTCATCGTATTTATTTATCTTATTTTCACGTTTATACATTGTGCCTCTGCTCATAGAACTTTTCTACATTTGCAATACCAAATTTCCGGCACAATGAACAGTGAATTATTCGCGCGATATTATCATCCAGTGTCTTTCCAAGTATGTGCAATAGTCGAACACTCGCATATCAGGTGTTGCACAGTGGGCATATATTGTTTTCCTGGGTCCCCTGGATCTTGCCCTTAATTAAGTAGTTTGTTAGGAGAGCTTGATCCTAGGCTGCGACCATTAGACATTCAATTTCTTTTGTTGCGACTCTCCGCAGCCAGTCCCAGGCCAACTTCTTGCTACACTTTGCTTCTATTGTTTATAAAGAGTGTCCATGTAGTTGCTTTTCTGTCCAGGTGTTTATCCGCTTCTGTATGCCGCTTTTGCTCATTTCGCTTTACCTGACTGCTTGCAGCAGTCTCTCTGCTGCTGCTTTCTCTCTTGCAGCAGTCTCTCTCTGCTCTCTGCTACCTGACTGCTTGCAGCAGTCTCTCTGCACTCTTATTAATGTACTCATTCAAGCTGCATTTTTCTTCCCCAACAGTTTGTTGGATTTGCAGTAATCGACACCCACCCATCCTTCTCGACAGGTAAAGTCTACCGGTGTCGCTTTTAGGATGCTGATATTGTTAAAAGTTTGCGTGTTTTCTTGTCCAAACTGTCCAGTTCGGCCTTGATCCAATCGACTATGACCGCTGGGTATCGTACTAGTGGCATAGCCCATATTGAGCAAAGACGGTTAATTTCATTAGATTAACGTTCACAGAAGCCGTAGGCAGCTTGTTCAAGAGTTGTTGACGTTGAATGATTTTTTTCCACATCCTAGGCCGCTTGGGTGTGGGATTTTGAATCCAGTCAGGACGAACTCTTAAAATGAACTTTGCTTGCCCGTGCATGTTCATGCTACTAAGCTACTGACAGGAGGTGGATAATGATATTGCAGAGGCATAGAAAGGTTTCAATGGGTACGTAAAAATGAGATCAATTTGCACGTAACTATAGGTATATCTATACATGACTTCTAAACTAAGAGCTTAGAAGATCTATTGTTATGTAAAATCATTGTGTAGTCAAAAGTTTTTGAGTGACAATAGCCTTTACAAATCTTGCGCACATATAGCTTGATCTATACCATTTCTAAAATTCATTATCAATAAATAATGTTTTATTATAAAGGTCAACAGATTTTATGGAATTAACAAGTATATTGTTTTTATATTATTCTGAGACATTAAATGTCCTGTAATTTTCTTTTTTATATATTTTACGGATCATTATTCACATTTAATATAAACACACATAATATTTTTGAAAATGAATTTATTTTACCAAAAGAAATTGAAATATTTTACAAAAATATCACACATTTTTACCATATTTTTTCTATACAAAAACGGATGTGAATTTTTTTTTCGCAAATACATTAACTTTATGAACATTTTATTCAACTAACGTAGCAGAACATCCCAAACAGTACGAGTATTGATAAAGAACACCAAGCAATAGCAGGCAAACATTATTCCAGTCATGCCTTTCTCCCACCATATTAATTCCTCTTCATTATTATATTTCACTCTATTCATTAGATCTAAATAAAAAATATAAAATAATTAAATAATTAAAAACTTCAATAAAAACGCTTACAAAACTGAAATGGTGCAATTATAGCGACCAAAATAATATTCCTCAATGATAAGACCATTTTGAAATGTGTTGAATCAAAAATCTCTGTCAATAATTGAGAGGTTATGCTTTTATAACCACAAAAAGGTAGGCTTCAGTTGACACTTGATTCTACGATCTGGCGGGCGAATTAAAACATGATATCTGAAATGTTCTTTTTGTATCAGGAAATATAAAAATAATGTAATGATTTTAGATTATATTCATTAAAGTAAATATATTTCGTTTCCGTTTATTTTTGAGAATAATAAGGATGTTTTATTTAAATAAGCCCCGATTCTTATCTTGATTACTAGGCACTAATTTTAATTATTAAGACTACTCAGTTGCTGGCATCGATGCGAGAAGTATTTAATACATCGCAACAAAATTAAAAGGTAACTACTGCCAGCATTGAGGTATTGTCCAATATGGGATATGTCCAATCTATGAATTTTGATCTAAAATTACTGCATTTTTTACAATTATATTCTTTCCTGTTCTGGAGTTCAGGGAGAGTGAGAGGGATGAGGAGGTTACGGTATTAAATCGTGCGGTATGATTAATGTGGATCTAGATTAAATCATCTCCTGATGATGCTAACATGGTTAGCGAAACGTGCGTCGAGCAGTTCAAAAGTGATTTGGTGTTTAGTGATAAATCTCTTCAAGTTCTTATGGTATTTTAAGGTATCAAGATGATAATTTGTTTCTACCAGTTTATAGACAATGCATATATGTTAACTTAATTTATATTGGTTTATTTCTATTCAGCTTACATCGTTTACTCTACATTGATTATCGTGAAAGTCTTTTGTCGTTAACATTAACTATACTTTCTTATTAAGTTTTCAAAATTTACTTTTTATTTGAATGTTGTTTAGGTAGATCTTTGACTGAACCATTGATGGTTAACCTTTTGTTTTTTCAGCATTGATTTTAAAAATATATGATTAGAGATTAGATAACTGATTAATTAGCAAGTAACAGTAATAAAAATATAAATAATTCCCTTAATATTCTACAAGGTAGAAATTATTTCAAAGAACAGGTAGAACGAGACCAAGTTGTATTCAATAACAGTAATTTGTAGAATTTTAAGGTAATATTCATCTTGAATCACTACCTTTTATTCGAGCTAGATTCCGAAATAAGCCGGTAGGCTAAAACTGCTTTACAGGATTACCTTATACTTTACTTTAACACGTGCCAAGCTTAGTTAATAAAAGAACAATGCCCCTTCACTACGATAAAATTTGAAATGAAATATATTACGAATGGAAAGTCTTCCTCTATATACTTTATTCTCCTAACAACACGTTTTGAGCTTCTCATCTCTTAGAGACACTTGAGTAAGAACTAAAAACGCATCCTAATAATAATCTTACTAGACCAACTTAACAAAAAAAAGTGCAGCATACAACATGTGTTGTCGAAGAATATTTATCATATCGTTCTAAAATTCGTTATCTATAAATAATATTTTGTTATAATGGAGTTCAACAGATTCTGTGGTATAGAAAAGTTTAGTGGTTTTGTATCACATTGAGCCATTAATTGTCCTCTTTCATATTGAGATGAAATGCAAATAGTGATGAGGTGGTTTAAAAGATTCACCTTTGGGTGTGGTATTTATAAGACTCATTCATAGCATATTTAGTCAGATATTATAGAGTTGAAGGATAATTGTTTTTGAATTAACTAAAGTTTATTTCTGCTTATGTGAGGCCTGGTTAACAATAATAAATAAAAATGAACAATTCTCCTAATATTCAACAAAGTAGATATAACTATTATTACTTTCAAATTGGTTTCATTTTTACATCTCCACTAAAACCATTTCTATAACTATGTAATATCACTTTTCACCTCTAGCAGTAGCTTAGTAGCATCAACAACATTGAAGTAGTTAATAGTTCTCACAGCAGTCGAACTCAAATTTAAAATAAAGAAACCACAATTTCGAAGAAGTAAATCAGCTTAATAGTGAATAAGTCTTAAATGTTTTGTTTCCAAATACTTGAAGGGAAATATCAGACCACTTTATCACACAAAAAAGTGTTGATTGGCCAAGATTTGTGTAATCTATTGGCTCTGGTCACAACCCGTTTTACAATAAGTTTTCTAGCTGTTATATAAGATATTCCTAACACACAACAATTGGAACACACGAAGATAAGTATTTATAATTTTCTTCAGTGTCTTTCACCTGGTATCTTTTTTCTCGCGTATCTAGTAAGCTTGTTTATCGTACAATTAAAGATATTACAATCGTTGTTGATATATTGTATTATTTATATCCGGAACCTAATCATTGGTTCTGTTTATTGAGATTATTGAAATACACTCATTTTCATGACAAATTACAATTTAACCGATGTTGCATGATGTCGCTTTTCTTCAGTTAAGTTGATATAGTAAGATTATTATTATGAAGTTTTCAACTGCTTACTACTAGTTTTATTTTATCTAGTGAATCAAAAATACTGTAACATCAAGTAGTGTTGTTAGGAGGGATTTCCTGTACGTGGCATACAAAACAGATATCACATATCATTGGTCTCATCATTATCAATTTGTTCTGACAATAGATCCCTTTTGCAGAATTAGTTTACGAATAAATTAATAGTGATATGACCGCTGATAGGTGATATCTGTTTGGTAAGCTTCATCAGAAAATGAAAATAGAATGAAGAAAATGTTGATATAGTTCATACTTGTAGAAAGATTGCAGTAACATTTTTTTTAAATAAGCAGTATTGAAGAAATTTAGCATCACTTATTCGGTCCTAAAAAGTATATGTTAGTTGGGCGCCTAGAATATTAAAGGCTTAAAACAAAAATTAATGTTAAAATTAAAAAGAAATTGACACTTTTTTGTGAAAGATCCTTTTTTTTTATGGGTAACTTACCACGCGCATACACCATAAGATCAATACTATGCAAATATTCTATTCCAATTGAGCAGAGCCGTTTACTTTCACCAAATTGGAGAATAAAGTATAGAAAGGAATACATTCCATCCCAGTTTCTTTAATGTACCTTGAGTGGCTAATGGTGTATTGAACCAAGTATTATCGTGATGACTAAGAATTGTTCTTATATTAGCTAAAGTTGGGTTGTGTTAACCCAATGCATGATGTAATTCATCTAGGTGTTGAGTCTAGGGCCTGGTTATGAAATCTAACCTGATTAGAAAATAATGATTCAAGATGAACATCACTTTAAGATTGTGCCAATCACTAATTGCATAACGATTGGTCCAGCAATTCACAACTTTTTAATTAGTAACAGTAAGTCCTAGTATTTCTAGTTCTATAAGGTTCTAACTCTACTAAGATTATCTACTAAACATAATCCTAATAGCCTGCACGGTAAAAATGATTTCATAAGGATTTGATGGAATGAGACCAATGTATATTCCATTATCTTACTATATCAACTTAATTAAGGATAAACATCATACAACTATACAACATCTGTTAAGTTGTGATTTATGCTGAAAATTAATGTACTGCCATAAACTCAATGAACAAAACCAATGATTAAGTCTTAGACAAGTGATAAAACCTGCAGCTAACCGTGATATTTTTAAGAAATGAGCAAAAACAATACAGGAGAAACAACAGAGTCCTTGGAAACAGGGATTAAGTAATATCTAAGAAACACTAATATGGACTGATTGGAAAGAAACATAAAGGACCGGGTTAGTTTTATATGCTACTGCGCTATGCTATTTGTGAAATTCTCTAGAACTATTGTCATAGTAAGTCCTATTTCTATTCTTGAACTTTCTTCGTTCATGTAATGTTCTGTTATGTTCATGTAATGTTCTGTGTGGCCTAAATATTTTGAGTGAAAATAGCTCTCATTAATTATGCACACACATACCAATCTTGTCAATTAAATTCAATGTCAGAGCAGACTTTAATGAATGCATTGTTTAACCAATATGTAAACAAAGCCTATGTAAACCTACTGGGATCGATATATGATGAAGATGCAGCGACTGTTCACCTCAACGATCTGGAAGAGGTATCCGTAATCTGAATTGATATTAAGATGAAATAAAGATCAACGGTGCATACTTAAGCCATCTTAGATTCGCAGATGATATCGTTCTCCTGCTACGAGATCCAGAGGAGCTACAAAGACATACAAGAGCTGCAAAGAGCTTCAAAATCACTTGGCTTGAAAATAAACCTGACAAGGAGTCGGGTCACGTTCAATAAATTTGCTGAGGACAAAATAATTTCTATTTTAGGAAGATATTTGGATGTGTTGGATCACTACCTATATATTGAGCAGATTATTTCAGGGGGATACCGCCCAAGAGGTGGAACAGCGTATTAAATCTGGTTACCAGGCATTTGGCAGGCTAAACATAGTGTTTAAAAAGAAACTCCTACTTAGCCTGTGGAGAAAAGTCTTTGATCAGTGCGTTCTGTCTATTATGACATACGGAAGTGAAACGTAGACACCAGGACCAAGTCAGTCCTGGAGTCGATACCACTTAATCGCAAACGAACGAATCGCACGAAGAAGACCAAAAGCACGATGAACTTATCACATCGTTAAAGATTAAACTTGAAGAGATTTACCACTAAACACCAAATCATTTTTTTAAACTTCTCGACGCACGTGATTTGGTCTTCAGTGGCAAATCTCTTCAAGTTTAGTGTTTCACACCAAAGATTCCAATAGAAGAATTGATCGTTAAAGATATTGAACCCGAATGGCAGAGGAAAGCTCAGGACCGGGCTCTCGGGCTCTAGAATCATGCTGAAGAGGTCTTCATCCTTTTGTGGATGGACACGGGCTGATGATAATGATGTTATACAATGATAGTTGATATAATGAAGTTATTCTGTAATCTGGATTGGGAACAGGATGGAATAAAAATAAATGGTGTATATTTTTGTCACCTTAGATTTGCGTATGATATCGTTCTCTTGTCACAAGACCCAGATGAACTACAAAAACACATACATGAGCTGCAAAGTGCGGGAGAACCATTTGGATTGAAAATAAATCTGAAAAAGAGTCAGATTATGTTCAACAAATTTACTGAAAACAGAAAAATATCTATTTTAGGAAGCGATCTTGGGCAAAGGATTTCAATGGAAGGTGATACAGCCCGTGAAGTGGAACGGCGCGTTAAGTGTGGCTGCCAGGTATTTAGCAGGCTCAATATAGTGTTTAAGAACAAACTCCCACTTTGCCCGAAGAGAAAAGTTTTTTATCAATTCGTGCTGCCTGTTCTGATATATGGAAGTGAAACATGCACACTCACATCACAATAAATTCAAAAGCTTAGGGTAGCACAGAGCGGAATGGAAAGGTGTATGCTTGGCATTACAAAGCGGCACAGAAAGACCTGCACATGGATCAGAGTACAGACGAAAGTATGTGACATCATTGTAAAGGTGAAGGAATTGAAATGGAGGTGGGCAGGCCATATAGCGAGGCGATGTGATGACAGATGGATCAAACCAATCCTGGGATGGATACCGCTTGATCATAAGCGCCCACGAAGAAGACCTAAAACACTATGGATCGATGACATTATGAAGTATATTGGACCCGAATGGCAGAGGACCGGGCTAGTTGGAAGCATATTGGAGAGGCCTTCATCTTGCAGTGAATCGACAATGTTTAATCGAAATTTCCATATATAAAAGAACTGAGACTTATGTCTAAATTTCCATTATATTATAGTTGAAGTTTTATTTGCGTTAACTGCAAATCAATACATGTTTATTATTTTTAAGTTAAGAAGTTATTCCAAAGCCCCATGTACAAATTTTATAAAAGTTGCAAAAAACGCGGCATGTCACTGTGCTCTTTTTCATTCGATTCAGTTAAAAGGAACTCTTAAAGCTGTTATGGCCTATTAAACACCCTAGTATGCCTTAAAAACCATCTACCTATCAAGTCCTACAAGTGTTTCATAGGGTTGAGATCTATTGATTGCACCGGCCATGGCAAAACTTCAACTTCGTGATCTTCGAAACATGTTCGCACCACCTTAGCCGTGTGAGGAGGTGCATTATCAAGCGCCATTCGACATTAGGCATCAATTCGTTATACAAATATTATCACAAGGAGCTTAATATTGTAAGAGCTTAATATTGCAAGTCATTTGTATTTAAAAATAGGTCGAAGTAAACGAGATCTGTTCTTCCACCAAGAATGATGCCACTCGAAACCATTACACTCTCATCTTAGCGTCTCTGAACTTCCTGAACTGTTGCTAAGCTTTGTGGGTTTTCAGATCATCGTTGTACTCTTGTTCTAAATATCTGAAGCCAGTTCAAATCGAAAGACATCGGAGAACAAAACAAGGGCTCCGTCGTGCCTATGTTAGTTTGCATGTTCTTCAACCCACTGAACGTCACAATTCACACGATTTCCTCTGGATAACACAAGCACTCTCACATGTCTTCGAGCACCAAGTCTGGCATCATGGAGTCTATTCTTGATGGTTTATTTACTAACTACAACTTGATGTGTGGTATGCAGCCAATTTGCTAATTGCGATGCTGTAATTTAGCGGCCCTGTGAAACCTCTAGTCGAAGAAACCGGTCTTGGAACTGATTAGTGCTTTTTGTATGGCATATATGTAGTTCGGCCACGTCACCTGTATTTTGAAAGCTAAGCCATAAACGATTAATTATACTTCTGTAGACGTCAAGAGGTGCAGCAATTTCACTTTATCTCATTCCCCTTTTAATCTTTCTCACTACGCATAATTGTTTAGTTAGTATAATTGCATTAGTTGTGGTCATACCTCATTTCACAATCTTTTCCCTAGTTGTTATATTAGATATTCCTAATGCCCATGCCCTATTAGAGCATGCCAAGATATTTATAATTATCTAAAGTCTTTCGTCTAGTATCCTTTTGTTCACGTATCCAATAAACTTGTTCATCGTAATTGGTAAATGACAATTAAAGATATTGCAAACGTGCTGATTCACCTAATCAATTTAGAAGTCAGAGAACGAATAGCTTTTGCATTATTATAGGCATTCTTTGTCTTGAGTTCGTTGTCAAAAATCCAGGATAAAAACAGATTTTTATTATCAAATGTTAAATTTTATTGATACTTACATTAAACATTATACAAATGCACATAAAATATTTGAACATTTATTTAAGTTAATTCAAATTTTAACAATTTTACAAAAATATGACATTTTCCTGACCACGACATATTATGATAGGAATATATGCTATTCATGTAGTCAGTGACAAACACTTAAACATAAACTTAACTAATACATTATTAATTAAAGGATTAGAAATCCAAATCAAAATGAGTAACTATGATGTAATAGCCAACCAGCACTACTAAAGCCATAGCTTTCTCCCACATAGCTAATTCTTCGTCAGGGCTCAATTGCACCCTTTTAAACAAATCTGAAAGTAATATATAAAAAAAAAGAAATATAATAAACATTAAACCAAATTTACTTACAGTACTGTATATATATAAAGATAATGAACAAAAGAATTTTCTTCAATAGATTCCACATCTTGTAGTCAATTTGACGGCTGATATAATAATCAAGAGGTTATGTTTCCATGACAACTGGGTGCGAAGTGTTTTCCGGTTGTCACTTGATATCATTTTGGGTAGTAAATTTAAACTGATCGTCGTTTTTTATTGGAAAAATTCGTAGATTATTATCCTGAATATCTTTTGTTGATAATATAAACTATTATCAAAATTTGTAGGCTGGATTTTTCATGTAATTATTATTGAAAAAAGATTAATATGTGGAATATAACATCATAATTTAACCTATGTGGGATATAATTGAACTACTACTATGTGGAACTACAATTCGAAGATTTTTTCATATAGAAGAAAGCATGTAAAACTGTTTCTTTATGTAAAAGAAAACACCTTTCAAAAACGTAAAAATGGAAATATTATTAAAGAAAGTGAGAAGATGTGATTCTAAGAACTCCGATAACAAGTTTTTTCTATTAATACAACATATTCACCTCACTTTTCTAAGAAAAATATTAATTTCCAAATATAAATATTTCAACAGTTGGATGTACAAGAGAAATTTTTAAAAATCCCTGATTTATCTTAAATGGAGGACAAAATTTACTAGTTTTTTTTTAAGGAAACTTTATATACCTTAAAAAATTGAGATTTGTTGTTTACTACTATAAAATCAACTGTGATAAATATTTTCTTTTGCATTGAAATTGCAGTTGTCACACATTATTGCAATTGATTTGAATTGTCTTGTTCTTCTTTTGTCCCCCTTTAACTCATTGTTGTTTATTGGGCTTGTTACCTTCACACGCAATATACACCTGTCGGCGCCAATGGATTTCTGATTTCATGAACGGTTTTTTTCCGTTTTATCGATATTTATAGCATCGTTTATGGTTAGTCGTTGATTTCGTAAGTCCTGTTTTATTGGCTTCAACCAGATCTTCTTGAGTGCTGTTTGTTGAATTTTCCAGTTGGCAGATCTTTCTGACCAGAGAGAAACTACCGAAGTCCGCGCTTTTGAATTTGTTTATCGACTGTTGGCTGGTTGTCGCGCAGTGCTCTATTTATATCATATAGGCGTCTATGCTAAAGGGAAAGTCTCACGATCTGCCATCGTATTTGAAAAACCTCTACTTTGTTTAAAACTTATTTAAGTAGTTAATTCTTCTGAACCATTCAGAAGTAGTTGCCGTTCTACTAATCCCAGATTCCTCATACTACTGTTTAAGTAGACCTTTGGCTGGAAATCATCCGCGGTTAAGACTTGTTTTTTCAGTACTGATTTTTATACC
Source organism: Cosmopolites sordidus (assembly GCA_031761425.1). Classification (NCBI taxonomy): domain Eukaryota; kingdom Metazoa; phylum Arthropoda; class Insecta; order Coleoptera; family Curculionidae; genus Cosmopolites; species Cosmopolites sordidus. The sequence continues at coordinate 809,002 of JARFXV010000287.1, forward strand.
ATAACATTAGGCATTGACAGAAATGTGATTCAGGATAAATGTTACTTCTGCATCAGTATTGGGAAAAATTGCATTGTCGTCTACAAACATAAGGTCCGCTATAAAATTGTTTGTACCGTACTGTGTTCCGTGAGCGTTTGCAAAGGATTTTTCCATGATTGCGTCGGTAACAGTGTTGAAAAGTAAAGGGAAACAATTTTAATGCTGATCGATCCATTGTACCACTCTTTGAGAATTTGGATAATTTATCTCGGCACGTGCTCCATCTCCAGTGCCCTCCACTTGGCTGGCCAATGAATGCAATCAAAAGCTCATTTAAAGTCAATAAAGACTATGTCGGTTTTTCCATATCGTTTCTTTTCTTCCACTAATTGTCGAATAGAAAATATTCGATTAATGTAGCTTCCATGTGGTCTGAAGCCTGCTTGTTATTCCCTACTGGTCTGTACACAATATTTCTGCGATTGTGTTTATAGGATCTTCATAAATACCTACGTTAGATCGATATCTATTTTATTAGTTAATAGATGGATTATAATAATTAGTCAGCATAAATTTATTTAAGAATTAGGTACAAAAAAAGTCTTCCAAAACCAAAGTCTTCCGAAACCAAATGAGTCCACGTGCTCTCTAATTTAAATAGTAGGTACTGAATTATACATTATGTTAGAATTTAAAAAACGTTCATTCTAAGCAATATTCTAAACAAAAAAAATTATAATGAAGGACTTGTGCATAAATAAATATAGAGATTTATCTGAAGTAATTCAGTTCGGCATTTTAAGATTTGGAATAAATGCACCCACGAACATTATTAATTCAAGTGCGGAGTTTGGTTGCGAATTCATTAAAATTCCATTACACCTTACTCATAGGAGACTACCACAGTTGTTCAATTTTGTAAGCTTGATACCGCATTGGGGGATTAAAATAATTTTCCCTGCGTGCACGTACGGACTGTGAGAATTTTTTTTATATCTTCATATTCTTTATTTGGGTAAAAATTTTAAGTATTTAGTTGACAAAGACATATTAAAGGAGAGGTACATGATATTGATTTATAATCTTGACATTTATTACTGGCTAAATCTAATATTTTATGTTGGGATTTCTGGAATTCTGTAGATGCTGGAAGAAAAAAACTGAATGAAAATCGTTACCCACTTTGTGGGTTTAATGACGTGTTGGGAAGGAAAAGATAAAACAACGCCGTTAGTTGCCAGAACGTATCGAGAACATATTAGGGCAAGTGGGGGAAAAATCGACTGTAAGAGCAGAGCGTAAGCATTTAATGTATCTCAAAAAAATAAAGATTTGGTACCTGATTTAATTAATTATATCTAGTGAAATTCAATATCATCATTATTTTAAAGTAAGAGATTTTTTTAAATTATTTTACGAATGAGCAACATGAATAATTGGCCCTAATACAGTTACATTTGACTGAAAAAGAAAAAAATCTTAGCTGTATGTCTTGTTTCTTTAAATATATATTAATTTTAATCGGTAGGGCATAAAAAGATTTTGGGAGAAAGCTCGAAAGTGATAGCTAGAATAATAAGAAGATATTCTATAGAGTATAGAACAACAACGATACATATGCCATAGACGAAAACCAACATATAATGGCACGATGAAAATAGTATTTTGAAGATATGCTGAATATATTATACGATATACGAGCAAATGATTGTAAATAATAATGAAGACAGAAGAAAAGATCTTAGAAATGTTACTAAACCTAAACAACGGGAGAGACGTATTATTACGCTTTTTAACCTAGCAGCAAAGGAAGGTAATATTCCAAACCATTGGAAAGCAGGAAAAATCCTGCCTGTATATTAGAGAAGGGAGACAACTGCAACTGTAAGAATTATTATGGAATAACGTTTATGACTACAATATGGAGTGTATGAAATATTACAGACAATATTTATTATAGACAATAGACTAAAAAGGGTAATAGATACACTATTAGAAGAATCTCAGTGTGGTTTTAGAAAGGAAATAGTTAATGATTGTCACTGGTTCATTGTATGAAGCGACTGAAATATTTCAAGAGTAAGTTAAGACGCAATATCTCATCAATTGCCCCTCAATTTTCAAGATGCATTCTGAACTTTCTAAACTTTCAAACTTTCAAAAAAATATATATTTGTCTTTATTTCAGTCCTACTCTCTATCCCCTTTGTATTAGAATGTTAGTGGGCACGTTAGCTTCATCTAGAATTGGTGTCGCATAGTGTTTAACCTTTAGCTACGGAGTTTTATTTTTGTCAGTAAAGCAACTAAGAATTCCTACATGTCTCCAGAACAAACGGCGTACATCAACCGCTCATATGTTCAATTGATTCCAAGGCTTGTTTACATAATCAACATTTTGGGTCTATCTTTGTCCTAATGTAAAGGTTTTGTCATGCCCTGATGTCGGATAGCACATAGGAAACTTTACAGCTCATCATAAAGTCCTGATATTATGTTGAGGATCGAGTAAAGCGGCATACCGGCCACGGAGCTCCAGATTGAAATACTTACTTGAGTAGTTATATGACTTGTATGTAGTATTTGCTTGTGCTAGATGAAGTTAGCTGTAGGTGTTGTCCTGCTCAGAATAATGTTGTTCTGTTGCCTGTTGTCCTGTTGCAGAATAATCTCTGTGGTAAGAAAATCGATTCTTAGCCGACTTTTCTAATTGAAGGTTTACATACCGTATCAGCTTTGAATATAATCCGTTTCACAATCGTTTCCATAGCTGTTATATAAGAGATTCCTAACAATTGGAACACACCAAAATACTTATAATTTTCTCAAGTGTATTTCGTCTGACTTCCTTTCTTTCAAGTAATAAGCTTGTTTGTCGTAATTGTTAATACACAATTAAAGATATTGGAAACGTGTCGATATATTATTTCGCGAATTTAAATTGATTTAGAGATGAGAGAATGTGTATATTTGGCATCATTATAGGTATCCCTTTGTCTTGACTTCTTTGTCAAAGATCCACGATAAAAAAAGATTTTTTTTTATCAGATGTTAAATTTTATTGATACTTACGCTAAACATTATATCTACACATAAAATATTTGAACATTTGTTTAAGAAAAACGAATTTCAAGTTTAGCAATTTTACAAAAATATAACATTTTTCTATCCACAACATATTTCATATTATATGACAATATCCTACTTTTAACATTGAATGATAAAAATTTTAAAACGCAACGAAGTTGCCGTCGAAGTCTTCTTGTTCCCTACTAGTCTGTTCAAGATATTTCTGAGGTCATGTGCGTAGGATCTTTATATAAACTTACTTTAAATCGATATCTATGAGTTAGTAGATGTTTATAATAATGAGTCAGTATAAATATATTTAGGTATTATATATAAATATATCAGATATCCTATTTAAAATTACCCGCCAAATCATGGAATGAAGCAGTGGCGGTTGGTCCATAAGGGTACGCGGGCACGTGTCCCAATAAAAAATTAAAAAATAAAACAAAATGAATGATGTCTGACAGTTACACTCGTATTTCTACACAGCAAAGTGTGTGTATGGTACTAAGAAATGTAAAATTTTTGGTTGCGACGCATTTCTCTATTCCCATTCCAAAATTTGGTTATACGCGCCCCACCTGTTTTCTCCGCCACGAACCGCTGCTGGATCAAGTGTCAACTCAAGAAGCCCTGCCGTTCTGTGGTTATAAAAACATAACCTTATAATTATTGACAGCGACTGTTAAGTCAACAAATTTCGAAATGGTCTTATCATTGAAGAATATTATTTTCATCGCTATAATTGCTCTATGCCAGGTTTGTAAGTATATTTATTGCAATTTTTAATTATTACATTTTGTTAAACTGGGAGAGATTTACCACATTATCACTAAGTTAGTTTTTTAAATTTCACGACTCTTAAGGCTCTATTTAGTGGTAAAGCTCTTCAAGTTTAGTGTTTCACACCGAAGGTCCTAATAGGAGAATTAATTATTTTTTTCAGATTTAATGGAGAGAGTGAAAGACAATAATGAGGAGGAACTGATATGGTGGGAGAAAGTCACATTTGGAATAATATTTGCATGCTATTGTCTGGTCTTTTTCAATGCTCGTACTATTCAAAATGATCTGCTACGTTAATTGAACAGAATGTTTGCAAAAGTATTCTTTTAAGGTGACACATTCATTGAATATTATTAAAAAAAAATATTTTACTATTTGTTGTAAAATTGTTCAAATTCTTTTCGTAAAATAAATACCTTTTCAAAAATATTATGTGTGTGCATATATAAAATGTAAATAATGATGAATCGGTAATCTGTAACAAAGATAATCACAGGACACTTAATATTTTAGTATAACAGAAAAAGAAAAACTTTCCATAGACAAAAAATTCATAAAGTGTACGGACATTTATAATAAAGTATTATTTACTATGATAATTAATTTTAGAACATTATGATGAGTATTCTTCAACACATAAAATATGGCAATTTGGGTATATATGTATATATGTTCTAAGATCTGAGTTTAGAAGGTGTGTATAGATATATCTATAAATACGTTCCAATTTATCTCATTTTTTACTCACCCATTGAAACCATTTCTATGCCTATGTAATATGTTTTCTATTCCCCGTCAGTAGCTTAGTAGCATGAACAGGTACAGAGTGCAGTCAGGACTTCGTCCTGACTGGATTCAGAATCCTTCATCCAAGCGGCCTAGTATGTGGAAAACAAACATCCTTCAATATCAACAACCCTAGGACAAATTGCTTAGCAATTAGTTCAAAATAATTTCACCAGCAGCACAGCGCAGTAACATTAAAAATTAACCCGAATCTCCATATTTCTCTTCATATTATGTGTTGATAGATATTTTGGATCCTGGTTTCCAAGGACTTTTTTTTGGTTTTTCCTGTATCGCTTTTGTCCGTTTCCTAAAAATATGTCTCGTTTAACCTGATCATCGGCATTATTTATTAATATTATTGAAGTACACTCATTTTCATCACAAATCACAATTTAACAGATGTTGTATGGTGTAGTTTTTCTCTAGTGAAATTGATATGTAACGTTATAATTAAAAATCTATTAGTTTTTAGTTCTTACTCAAATGTCTCTGCGAAATGCGAGCGAATAAAAAATACTGTAATATCAAGTAGTGTTGTTAGAAGTATAAGGTATAGAAAGGAAGACTTTCCGAAGAATTTCAGTTCCTTCAATGTTCCTTTAGTGGCTTATGACGTATTAGGTGAAACATTATCGCGGGGAAGAAGCTATGTTTTTTTATTAACTAAGGGCGGCTCGTGTTAACGTAAAGCATAATGTAATTCCTAGCAGTTTAGTATACACCTTGATTCTGAAATCTGCCATAATTTGGAGCTAGTGATTCAAGATAAATATAACTTACAAATTCTTCAAATCGATATTGCTGAATACAAATTGGTGTCATTCTACCTGTCCTTTGAAACTGTTTCTACCTTGTAGGGTATTAGGGGAATTATTCATGTATGTTTATTATTGTTAATAATCGGTCAATTATGAATTACTAAACTAATCTTTATGCAATAACAGTAATTTACAGCTATATTTCATAATAAGGCCGTATACTTAACAGCTAGAGGGATTACATCATGCTTTAGATTAAGAAAAGTCAACTTTAGTTTATGGAAGAACAATTCTCCTTCAGCACGACAATACCTGACCCATTACACCATTAGTCACTAAAAATACATGGAACGAACTGGGAAAGATAGTATTCCTTTCGACAGTTTAATCTCCTGGCAACACCACTTGATATTGCAATATTTTATATCCTCTTTACATTCCTTCATATCCTGATCTCTTAGAGACTCCAACAACTTTCGCTCTCTACTAGATTCGCTATTTTTATTTAAGACTATTTAAAGAATTTTAGGATAAACAAACCACAATAAAAATGGGTCAGCATGGAATGGATGGTAGGAAACAAGCATTGAGCATACACAGCTTCTGTGGGCTTGAATGTTAGTCCCTTGAAGAAAAGTTTGTCACCCAGTGGAGTCCCTGCTTAACTTGAAGAGTACATGATAATATCGGACACAATGCTGTATGCGCCTGGTAAATTACCCACTAAAATGAAATTTTACCAAAAGAGTTTCAATTTTTTTTTAAGTCTATCTTTGTTTTTAGCCTTTAATAAGAGATCCCTTTTTAAGACCCAATATGTGATGCTAAATTTTTTCAATCATATAGCCTCTTCAAGAAATCGCGAAGAAAATGTTGAGGTATTCCATACTCAACATTAAAAAGATTGCAGATTAGCCGAGTAATTAATAATTTATTGATTAGTAAGTAATAATAACAAAGGTGAATAATTTTCTTAATATACTACAAGGAAGAAATTATTTCAAAGGGCAGAGAGACTGAGACAGTTTATGTTCTATAATAGTGATTTGTAGCCTTTTAAGGTCATATACATCTTGAATGACTATGTTTTATTCCAGCTACCAGCTGGAATTCCAGTTTCCAGCTTCCAGCACTGTTATTGAATACAAATTTGTCTCATCCTACCTGCCCCTTCTGTATACGTGCGTTTTTCCTTCTTCATCCCCTTTAAGCAAAGATAAGTTATTTCTTACATTTTCAATGCTCTACTGAGAGCGCACATAAAAGGATACTAATTATGTAGTAAAACCATTTCAATGAGTAAGAATGAGATAATTTTTTAAAAATTTGTGCGGTTCTCGCAATAAAAACTTTTAAACTTTTCCCGTGAATCTTACCTATTACATAATGCTGTTATGTAGCCTAAAGGTTTTGAGAAAAAATAGTTTTCGTTGATTGTGCGCACATATATCTTTCTTGATTTTAATCATTTAAACCATTATTTAATGGAATACTTATTAAATCGAAGAATACTTATTAAATCGTTCTAAAATTCGTTATCAGTAAATAATATTTTGTTATAATGGTCACCAGATTTTATTATATAGCATAGTTTAATGTTTTTGTACACATTTATACAAAAACCATTAAAAATCAGTAAATGTCCTGTCTCATTACATGACTCATATTGAGACAAAATGTAAATAGTGAATATTTCCAATCTGTGAATATTGCCATCTGTGTGTTTGTAGCAAGGTCGTTATAAAAATTTTGGTATTATAGTGTTGAAGGATGATTGTTTTTGAACTAACTAAAGTTCATTTACGTTTATTTTTATCTGTTTTATCCTGATATTTTACACCGTAGATATACTAAGTTCAAGTATCATTCTTACCTGTCCATTATAATTAATTTCGGTGCCTATGTAATATCCTTTTTCAACTAAGTAGTTATAGTTCTGAAGGCAGTCGAACTCAGATTTAAGATAAGAAGATATCTTTTATTAAGATTAAGATAGAACTTACGAACGTTGCAAAATACTAAAAGTTGCTAAGCAATTTGTTCTACAGAATTTCACCAGCAGCACAGCGCAGTAGCGTTAAGAACTAACCCGGACCTTCATGTTTCTCTTCATATTATGTGTTGATATGTTTTAATCATGGTTTCTGAAGGCTTTTTTTAGTTTTTTCTCTGCCGGTTTTGCCCGTTTCTTAAAAATATGTCTCGTTTGGCTATTATTTCCCCGAGACTTAAATAGTACACTCATTTTCATCACAAATCAGAATTTAACAGATATATGATATAGTTTTTCTCTAGTTAAGCTGATATAGTAAGATTATTATTAAGAAGCTACTGGTTTTTAGCCCTTACTCAAATGTCTCTACGAGATGCGAAGTGAATAATAATTACGGTAGTATTAAGTGGTGTTGTTAGAAGGATAAGCTATGGAAAGGAAGATTTTCCATTCCAGTTGGTTCAAGTATTATGTTACCGAAGGAGAATTGTTATTTTATTAATGAAAGATGAGTCGTGTTAACGTAAAGCACGATGTAATCCCTTGCAGTAGTAGTACACACCTTGATTCTGAAATATAGCTTTATTAGAAGGTAGTGATTTTAGAAGGAGTACTTGAATCTCTTGGCAACCGCACTTGATATATTCGCTTGACATTTCTTAGACATCACGAGATTTTGTCCTTTACGCGCTCTACTGGGTTTACTATTTTAATTTCAGACAAATTAAAGAATTTTAAGATAAACAAATAATAACTAGTCCTATCCTAACTAACGGTAGGATGGACTAGCATGGAATGGATGGTAGGAAACAAGCATTGTGGACTGCTTCTGCGAGCTTGAACGTTAATTTAGTAAAAGTAAACGTCCCTGCTTAATATGCAGTTTTCGATTAGTTTTCATGCATATTTGGTATAAGATCTGCATAATATCGCCAGACGATGGTGCATGCGCATGGTAAATTATCCACTAAAAAAACTGTACCAAAAAAGTATCTTTAATCTTTGTTTTAAGCCTTTAACATTCTCCCAATTAACAGATACTTTTTTAGAATCCAATTTGTGATGGTAAATTTCTTTAATACTACTTATGGAAAAGCTACATATTTGAGCTATACATTTTACTACAATCTTTCTACATTCAGTATAGATTAATTACTTCAATATTTTCTTCACGGTTTTCTGGCGAGGCTCAACAGATATGTATTAGGGGTGATATCATTATCAATTTCTTCATAAAATAATTCTGCGAATTGGAATCGTGGTGCTGCTTACAGACTCAGTCGCATGTTAAAGCTGTAAGAAATACAGCTTTAACATAACGCAACTCTCCATTACTGCACTTCATCCCTTCCCTCCTTGGTAACTTACACCTATCACCCTTGACAACTCTCTGTTGAGATTCAATAAACATTGATGTGAGCACGCTGCGCTGAGAGCACTGTTTCGAGAAAAACTCTCAGAGTACCCTAGCTTCAAGGCTACATACACAGAAGGCTCTAGGTCTTCTGCGGGGTTTGGCTGTGGTATAACACACCAGGAACTTAAAGTTTCCTATAAATTGCACGACCGCTGTTTTGTTCTAACTGCTGAACTGGCAGCAATAAGGGAGACTCTCAGATTCATAGCGACATCATACACGCGTTGGCTAATTTGCAGTGACTCCTTAAATGCTCTACGTTGTTTGGAGAAGGAGAGTTTTTATCTTCCTCTGGTTGCTGATTACCTTTCTTATATATATTCCATCCCAGTTCTTTCAATGTATCTGTAGTGACTAATGGCAAATTTGGCCAAGTATTGCCGTGCAGAAGGAGAATTGTTCTTTAATTAACTTAAGCTAGATTATGCTGAAGAAGAATTGTTCTTCTATTATTTAAAGTTGACTTATGTTAACACAAAGCATGATGTAATCCCTCTAGCTAATGATTATACGCCGTGGCTCTGAAGTCTAGCCTGATTAGAAGGAAGTTGTTCAAGTTGGATGTTACTTTAAAAGTGTACAAATCACTCTTATTACATACAAATTTATATAGTAAATGATAATTGATTGATTAGTAACAGTAATAAACAAAGAGAAATATTTTTCCTAATATTCTACATAGTAGAGACGGTTTCAAATGGCAAGAATTAGAAATTAATAATAGCTTCATAATAATAATAATCTATGTCATCTTCACTAAAGAAAACTTTACGTGTTTTCCACATCCTAGGTTGCTTGGATGAAGGATTTTCAATCCAGTCAGGACGAAGCCTTAAAATGAACCAACACTGTCTGCCCGTGCTTATTTATCCTACTAAGCTACTAACAGGGGATGGAAAGGGATACTACATAGGCATAGAAATGGTTTCAATGGTTAGGTAAAAACGAGATCGATTTCACCCTTGTCCTAAGCCTAAAGAGTTTTAGTGAAAATGGCTCTTATTATTCGTGCACACATATACCTAACTTGATCTATATCATTTAAAATGAATTTCCATATTTTAAGTATTGAAGAATACACATCATAATTTTCTCAAATTCGTTATCAGGAAATACTATGTTGTTAATATAACTATAATTTTATGGAATAGAAAAGTTATATATCTTATTTTTGTTATATATTTTATATTAAATGAACTTACACATAATATTTTTGAAAATTAATTTTTTTTACGATAATAAATTGAAATATTTTACAAAAATACCACAAATTTTTGGTCGTAACATATTTCATTCGATACAATGAATCTGTGAGCTTAAAAGAATATTTTTGCAAACACATAAACTGTATGAACATTTTATTCAATTAACGTAGCAGATCCCAAACAGTACGAGTATTGAAAAGAACCACCAGGCAATAGCATGCAAGCACTATTTCAAACATGCCTTTCTCCCACCATACTAGTTCCTCTTCATTATTGTCTTTTATTCTTTCCATTAGATCTGAATTTAAAAAAAACATTAAATAATTAAAAACTGCAATAAAACTACTTACAAAACTGAAACGGGACAATTATAGCGACCGAAATAATATTTCTTAATGAAAACATCATTCTAAAATTTGTTAATTTGACAATCGCTGTCAATAGTTATGAGGTTATGTCTTTATAACCACTAAGCGGCAGGCATTCTTCAGTTGACACTTGGTTCTACGATTTGGCGCGTAAATTTAAATGTTAGACCCAAAGTTCGTTTGTCTCAGGAAATATAAAAATTAAGTTATGATTTTAAATTATGCGTAATTTATAGAGTATATATTTCGTTTCACTTTATTTTTGAGTATAAATTAATCAACATATTAAACTTGCATTTTCGTTTAAATGTCAAAACTGTTTTGGTATATTCTGTATATTAAGGTGGCCAATAAAATTGAACTCATTAATTTGAAGATATCTATACACAAACTCTATTCTAAGTCAATACTAGTGGTTGTTCTTACAAATAAAAAAAAACTCGTGCTGCTTTATTTCCACGCAGAAAGTATACAAATGAACGGAAAAGCTGAAAGTAACATGGCTCAATCTTTGCGCTATATGTTGGAAGTTCAGTTGTGTCAAGGTTTTTCGTCTGTTAAAACACAATATTTCTTTACTTACTTTCTGTGTGCAAGTATTTTTTGTGGTTATCATCTAAAAGCTAGAGGGGTAGAAATAAAAATTAAGAAGTAGACTAATCCAAAGATGTCTTAGAATTCAATATATTAGATACTCTGAACGTCGTGTCTAGAGATTTTCAGTTCTCACATATGCCATTCGAATTCTGATATTTTGTCAAGTTTTTCTTATGGCACGTTTAAGGTAACTTAGACACCTAACACATATCTTTATCTGCCAACAAGATGGCATTTATATAACCTAAATTTATAATGATATTAAAGTATTTCAATGGATGTTTTCGTTTTGAGGATGAGATGTTATAAATACTCATCACTGCTTTATTTTATGAATCAAACGAAATATTTTAAGATTACGTTAAGACACAATATCCCAACAATTACAATATAGCTGTTATGTTTGGTTTCAATAAAACAATATACAAATTTTATTTGTCTTTATTTCCTTACTTCACCCTCAATTCTTCTATTGGATCCTTCGGTGTGAAACACTAAACTCGAAGAGATTTACCACTAAACACCAGATCACTTTTTGAAAACTTCTCGACGCACGTTTCGCTAACCAAGTTAGCCTTCACCCTCACCCTCACCTTCACCCTCTCTGTCCTTAGTGTTAGTGGGTATTTTAGTTGGTTCGATAGTTTTAGTTGCATTTTGTTTAATTTTTGTTGACGGTGCTTTATTTTTGTCAGTAAAGCAAGTGAGAATTCCTATGTATTTCCGAAACCAACGGCTTATATGCTCAGATGATTCCGAAGCTTGTTTACAAAAGCGACCCTTTGGGGTCTATACCTTCTAATATGTTTTTTTATATACTTTGGTATCTATAACCTGATCTGAAATAGCACACAGGAAATTTTCCATCTCATCATAAGGTCCCGATATTCAAAGCCATTTTGTGGCATTTTTGCTTGTGCTAGATGAAGTGGGTTACAATGACTGTCTTTTGAACAGGTAGTTTTATGAAGACTATTTGTATATGGTAACAAATATAATGCTTCTCTTAAAGACATATCACTTCCCTACTCTGAAGATCTCTTTCACCTTTCTGTCGATAGTCGCTCGATGGAACTTTTGGGTGATGCATACGATGCTTTGTTAATTTAGTTCTTATTTCTTGATCAAATGCTTGAAGGGAAGTGTCAGACCATTTGATCATACAAAAAGTATAAGCATAAGAGTGTTGAAAATAAAATAAGAGTGTTGAAGTTTTTTTCGAGAATTTGGATAATTTCTCCTGGAGCACGTAAACCTCCAGTTCTCTCCACATGGCAGGCCAATTAAATGCAACCAAAAACGCAACGTTAAATGCAACGAACTTAAAGTCAATAAAAAGTATAACGGTTTCTCTACATCGTATCTTTTTTTTCAGTAATTTTTCGAATGAAAAATATTTGCTGAATGCAGCTTCTTGGTGGTCTGAGGCCTGCTTGTTGTCCCCTACTAGTCTGTTCACGATACTTCTACAGTCATGTTTGTACGTTCTTTAGATTTTGGAAAACAAACATTCATCATTATCAGCAACCCTAGCGCAGCGCAGTAGCTTTAAAAACTAACCCGGACCTCTATGTTTCTCTCTATATTATGGAGAGAGATGTTTTATATATATTTATAGATATTTTTTAATCCTGGTTTCCGAGGACTTTTTCGTCTTCCCTCTATGGTTTTTGCCCGTTTGATAAAAATATATCTCGTTTGGCCATCACTTGTCCGAGATTTATTCATTGGTTTTGTTTATTGAAATTATTGAAGTAGTCATTTTCATCACAAATCACAATTGATGTGAAGTAGCTATTTGTTTTTAATAATTCGTAGTAGTAATTAGTAATTAGAAATAGTATTCGTTTTAATAATTCGTACTTAAATGTCTCTACGAACTGCAAAACAAATAAAAAATTAAATAAAACATTTAACTGAGGTAGCCGATACTTGATGGAAATTCATTTTAAATAAAAACCAAAGTTAATATCTAAATTTCCAGTATATTTAAAATTTGTACGTATGACAATTGTTTCGACACACAGTGTCTTTTTCAAGAAAATTACTTTTTTTTTAAAAGACACTGTGTGTCGAAACAATTGTCATACGTACAAGTTTTAAATATAGTGGAAATTTAGATATTAACCTTGGTTTTTATTTAAATAAAACAAATTTTTAATTTGTTATTTTTTTGATTCTATGACTATAGTTTCTTAAACAATGTTACATTATCAAATTGACCTTAAAAAGTTTCTAGAAAAGTCATGAAGAATCTATAGTCACAAAGCCAAAAAATAAAATAAGTGATAAATAACACAGTAAACATTTGTTTTATTTAATTTGAAAAATGAACTATCACAAAGTAGCGGATAAATCAATCAATTATTTCATACAAAAAATACAGTAATATCAAGTGGTGTTAGAAGAATAAGGTATAGAAAGGAAGATTTTCTATTCTAGCTCGTTCAATCGTGTTCTAGCTCGTGTCTTTACTGGCTTATGGCGAATTGGGTCAAATGTTATCGTGGTAAAAAAACATTGTTGTTTTATCAACGAAGGTGGCCTATATTAACGTAAAGTACAGTGTAATCCCTAATAGTTGGGTACCCACCCTGATTCTGAAATCTAGCCTGATTAGAACGTAGTGATTCAAGATGAATATTACTTAAATATTCTACAAATCATTGTTGTTGAATCCAAAATGGCATGTAGAACGCTACATGCCCTTTGAAACTGTTTCTCCCTTGGAGAATATTAGGAAAATTATTCGTCTTTGTTAATCAAATATTAATGCTTCTAATAGAACCTTCCTGGTGAAACACTCAACTCGATGAGATTCATCACTAAACACCAAGTTTTTGTGTTGTGTGTTTTTAAATATCTCGACGCCCGTTTTGCCAATCATTTTAGCATCATCAGGAGATGATTTAGATTATAAAACTAAACTTATAATTCTCCTATTTTTTACGTTGATTTACTTCATTCTTTGGATTGGATCCCAGGGCTTCTCTTAATTTATTATGTGGTTTGTAGACTGTTTGTAGAATTTGGCATCAAACGGAATTACCTTGAATTTATCTTTGTTCACTTCTTTTTGAAAAGTCGAATATTCTCTCAATAGTTGTCTAAATTATGTTATTTAATTAACCTCTCCACATAATTCTATACTCCGTATGCCCTCCTAATTAATTTTATATTTGTTATAATTATCTTTGTTATAATTATATTTTATTAATATTTCTACCACAAAATTTAAACTTATGAAAGCTGTGATTCGAATGGTTAGAAATGTATCTCAAAGTGGTTGTGTTTTTTCTAAAAATATCAAAATTTAACTTATTTTTGTTGTTCCTGCTCAGTAAAACATCCAAAAATAGTAATCTATCATTGTTCTCGAGTTCATACGTTAATGCCATGGTTTCGAATTTACCATTTACTAAGTTCGAATTTACTAAGTTCTTAACAAAATCTTATATCAACTCTTTTGAATCAAATCGAATCTTCTATTTTTTTAATCAAAAATTGTAAAAACATCATCCCAATATCTTAGCCACACCCTGGAAAAGTAACCGAATTCATCCTTTGTCTCGGTTTCAAATTTGGTCATGAATAAGTTGGCTAAAACTTGTGACATACGATTGCCCATTACCGTTCCTAGTTGTTGTTAAAACCTATCATTAAGCTGAAAATAATTTTGTTTCATAGATGATCTTGATAGGGAGATGTACTTTGAAACAACCATGTTATCGAAATCATTAAACCCTCAGGTATTTGAAGGTATGCGGACGGTATCTCGGAAACAATGATAATACGTCAAAGAACACCAAGACCTCACCTTCCTGTAGATGTGTATTTTTCACTTTTTTTTAAATTCTTTAAGTCTATCAAAGAGCAGGAAGGTAGTTGGTTTAGTAGATTTTCAAATTCTTTTGCTAACCGTTTTCCGGAGTTGTATATTGGAGAATCAGTGGCAGTGGCTGATACTATTGGTGTTATTGATTTTCCTGGTTTAAGCTTTTTTGGTAAAGCATATATACTTGGCACATTTGGATTTCAAATATGTAGTTTATGTTTCAGAGAAGGAGGAATAAGGCTGTATTCAATGTATCTCTGACTTCATTAATCATCTTTGACAATGGATTCATATTTAATCGTTTTTATTTTAAAGCATATAGGGGAAATAAAGTTGCATTAGACAAAAGTGACATGCTTTGGGTTAAGACAATTCAACTTTAGTTAATAGCCGAAAAAATCCTCCTTCAACACGACAATATTTCACCCAATACGCAAATAGCCATTAAAGATACACTGAAAGTGTTTCTTTCTATATTTAGTCTCCTGGGCACACCACTTGGGATATTGCGATATATTCGCTTCATATTTCTTAGCCATTACGAGATTTTGTCCCTATTGCGCTCTACTGGATTTGCTATTTTTATTTCAGCCAAATGAAAGCATTTTAGATAAACAAACCAGAACCAAAAATGTGTAGGATGGATCAACATGGAATTGATGGTAGGAAACAAGGAATGTAGATACACAGCTTCTATGAGCTTGAACGTTAATTTGTTAATTATATCAACAATTTTCACGATTTTCTGACGAGGTTCAACAGATATCACGTATAATCTGTCATATCATTATCAATTTTTTCATGAAATAACTTTGCAAAAGGACCAGAAGAAATTGATAATGGTATGAGGGATGGTACATGATATCTGTTTTGTGAGCTTCGTCAGACTTAACTTCGTCAGACTGGGCTACACTAATTTTCATCACAAATCAAAATGTATGTGATGATGCAGTTTTTATTTTAATTTAATTACATAACATTGTAGACTTGTTATTAGGAATCCACTAGGTTTTAGTTTTTACTGAACTCTTAACAAGTCAGCTTTCTACAAGTGTCAATGACTGGACATGAATTTTCGTTAATCGTTTGGCACTTCGATAGCGTTTACTAACCCAACCAAGAACCTGAAATCTTACTGATCGCTGTTCAATGAGCTTCGTTTTCATGAATTGTCTCAAAATGTTTCTCTTCAGAATCAACGGTATAAATTCCATCCAAAAGTAGATTACCAAGGTTATTCACTATTCCCATGATATTCAACAATTTCATTCCGGGTTGAAATTATTTTTCGAAAATAATAAAAACATACGTTGTTTAATAATAAATAATTTGTGAAGCAATGAGTAATTTAAGAGCTGCCCAACTATGTATAATAAAATGAGGGAAAAACATATTTCTGTACTTATCTTTCTGTGTGCAAATCATATGAATAGTTATTATCTAAAAGCCAGAGAGGGGGGACATAAAAATCAAAAAGTAAACTAATCTAAAGATTTCTTAGAATTCAACACATTAGGTATAATAGATGGTATTAATGGGAAAAAAGGAGAGTACAATCAGTTATCAAAATTAGATATAAATGCCTTGTCTAGAGATATTCAGTTCTCACACCTCGCATCTCGAGATTTTAAAAATGGTTACCACTGATTTATTGTATGAATCAAATGAAATATTTCAAGATTACGTTAATACACAATATCTCATTAATTACGATAGAGCTGTTATGTTTTCTCTCTATAAAACAATATAAAATCTATATGTTTTTATTTCAGCCTCTTTGCCATTAGTGTTAGAAGGTACTTTAGCGGAACGTCGTCAATTGATTCCAAAGCTTGTTTACATACGCCACACTTTGGATCTATATTTTGTAGTAAATATATATTTGTATACGCCCTCGTATTTCTGACCCAATTTTGGATATCACATAGGAAACGTTCCGTCTCACCATAATCGCTCAAAATCGCGCAACGTTACATAGCGGCGATGCAGCTTCAAATTGCTTGTGCTAGAACACGTGGGCTACAATTACTGTCCTGTGGATAGGTAGCTTTATGAAAACTACTGCCTAGGACAAGAAAATATAATTCTTCTGTCGAAGGCACATCACTTTCATGCTCTGAAGACTCCTTCCTATGTGTCAAGATAAATGTAGTCGCTCGATGGAACTTATTGTGTGATGCATATGATGTTTTGTTAATTTAGTTTTTATTTTTCGATCAAATGTTTGAGGGAAAGTGTCAGACCATTTTATCATACAAAAAGTATAACCAGGCATAGTGATCGAAGCTCTATCAGCTCTAGTCATAATCTGTTTCACAATCACTTCCCTAGCTGTTATATAAGATATTCCTAACAACTGCGACACACCAATATATTCATACTTTTCTTCAGTGTTTTATGTTTGACTTACTTTTCTTCACGTATCCAATAAGTTTGTTTATCAGAATTGGTGACTATAGAAGATACTGCAAAGATGCTGATATATTATTTCGCGAAAGTCAATCGATTTAGAGGTGAGGGAATACATGCATCTTGGATTATTATTAGCAATTTTTGACTTCTTTGTCAAAAATCCACCATAAAAAAATTGTTATTATCAAATGCTAAATTTTATTGATATTTACACTAAGTATTATACACACACAAAAAATATTTCAACATTTATTTAAGTAATGCAAATTCAAATTTTAGCAATTTTACAAAAATATAACATTTTCCTGGCCACGACATTATATCTTATTCAACATATATATCTTATTCAACAGCCAGTGACAAACATTTTAAAACATAAACTTATCTAACACGTCATTAATTAAGGGATCAGAAATCCAAATCAAAATGAGTAATTATGATGTAATAACCAACTAGCACTACTAAAGCCATAGCTTTATCCGACATAACTAATTCTTCGTCAGGGGTCAGATACACCCTTTTAACCAAATCTGAAAGTAATATATAAAAAACCATAAGGAATATTTTAAACATTAGGCTAAAGTTACTTACAGTACTGTATATATACAAAAATTATAAGGAAAAGAATTTTCTTCAATACATGCCACATCTTGTAGTCAATTTGACGGGTGCAACAATAATTGTGAGGTTATGTTTCCACGCCCACAGGATATAATTTTTTTCCGGTTGTCAGTTCATACGCTTTGGGTCCTAAATTATTACGTCATAGTATTTAAATTGATCATATTTTATTTAAAAAATTTTATTTAAAATGTATTCATAAATGGCAAAAAAGTAATAACCATAGTTCTTGTGGTATAGGTATATATTTCATCAAAACAAGGTGCCTTATTTTCAAGGAAAAATGATAATTCACATCAGATTCCGCCAGATCATGGAATCAAGTGTCAACTCGAGAAGGCCTGCCTTTCTATGGTTATAAAAACATAACCTTAACTATTGACAGCGATTGTTAAGTCAACAAATTACAAAATGATCTTATCATTGAAGAATATTATTTTCATCGCTATAATTGCTCGATGTCAGTTCTGTAAGTAGTTTTAGTGCAGTTTTTAATTATTCAAACAGTAACAAAGATAATTACAAGATATTTAATGTATCTTCAAGACACAAACCAGTAAACTTTTATTTTATGAAATCTGTTGACCTCATAATAACAAAATATTATTTACTGATAATTAATTTTAGAACCATATGATGAGTAGTCTTTAATACATAAAATATAGGTCAAGATTGGTATGTGTGTGGTACACTGGTGAGATGTGGTAATTAGTGAGAGCTATTTTCACTCAAAATCTTTGGGCTACACTAGAGCATTACATGACAATATATTTTTTAAGATTTTAGTTTGGAAGACATTTATATATATATATATATATATATATATATATATATATATATATATATATATATATATATATATATATATATATATATATATATATATTACGTGCAAATTGGTCCCATTTTTATCTACCCATTGAAACCATGTATATGCCTATGTAATGGTCGTTTTCCATCCCCTGTCAGAAGCATGAACCAGCACGGTCAGACAAAGTTCAATTTAAGACTACGCCCTGACAGTATTGAAAATCCTTCATACAGTGGTCTAGGATGTGGAAAACAAACATCCTTCAACATCAACAATCGTAGGACAAGCTGTCTGTGGACAATATATTTTTTAAGATCTTAGTTTGTAAGACATTTATATATATATATATATATATATATATATATATATATATATATATATATATATATATATATATATATATATATATATATATCTATATATATCTATATATATCTATATATATCTATATATATATATATATATATATATATATATATATATATATATATATATATATATATATAAATATATATATATATATATATATATATATATATATATATATATATATATATATATATATATCTATATATATATCTATATATATATCTATATATATATCTATATATATATATATATATATATATATATATATATATATATATATATATATATATATATATATATATATATATATATATATATATATATATTTGGTCCCATTTTTATCTACCCATTGAAACCATGTATATGCCTATGTAATGGTCGTTTTCCATCCTCTGTCAGAAGCATGAACCAGCACCATGAACCAGCACGGTCAGACAAAGTTCAATTTAAGACTACGACAGTATTCAAAATCCTTCATACAGTGGTCTAGGATGTGGAAAACAAACATCCTTCAACATCAACAATCGTAGGACAAGCTGTCTGTGGATAAGGAAAGTTCAAGAACAGGTATATAAGTTGTTAAGCAATTAGTTCTAAAGAATGTTACAAGTACCACAGCGCAGTAGCATTAAAAGCTAACCCGGACCTCCATGTTTCTCTCTATATTATTTTTTATAGATTTTTTGATCCTGGCTTCGAAGGATTGTTTGTTCGTTTTTCCTGTATAGTTTTTGTCCCTTTTCTATAAATATATTTCGTTTGGTTATTACTTGTCCGATACTTAATCATAGGTCCTATTTATTGAAGTAGACTTATTTTCATCACAAATCAAAATTTAGCAGATGTATGATTGTCCTTTGGTTAAGTGCTACTATTAAGAAGCTACTGGTGATAATTCTAACTCAAATGTATCTACGAAATGCGAAGCGAATAAAAAATACTGAAATATTAAGTAGGGTCCTGCCATTTTACATGTTTTTATCTTCAATCCTTCTATTGAAACCTTCGGTGTGAAACAGTAAATGAGATTTCACTTGTTTAAAAGTGATTTGGTGTTTAGTTCTAAATTTCACCGAGTTTAGTGTTTCACACGTGCTACTAATCTACCGACAGGGGAAGGAAAACGATATTACATAGGCATTTAAATGGTTCATGTAACGCTCTTGTGTAGGTAGCTTAAAGATTTTGAGTGAAAATAGCTGTCACTAAATCTGCACAGACATACCAATCTTGACCAATCATTTAAACCAAATTCCTATATTTTATGTATTGAAGAGTACTCATTATAAGGTTCTAAAATTAATTATCATTAAACAATATTTTGTTATTACGAAGGTCAATAAATTTTATGGAATAAAGGAGTTTACAGTATTTATGTCATGCAGATATATTAAATGTCCTGTAATAATCTTTGTTATATGTTTGAGTAATTAAAAACTGAAAAAAAAACTACTTACAAAACTGACATCGAGTAATTATAGCGATCAAAATAATATTCTTCAATGATAAGATCATTTTGAAATTTGTTGCTTTACCATTCGCTGTTAACAATTATAAAGTTATGTTTCTATAACCACCGAACGGCAGGTTTTCTTGAGTTGACACTTGATTCCATGATCTGGCGGATCAATTTAAATGTGATATATGAATATTGTGATTTATCATTGTAAAACAGGAATACCATAAGAACTATGGTTCTTAGCTATATTACCACATAAGAGTATATTTTAAATACAATTTTATAGTAGATATTTTCTTTCCTTACCAAATAAACGGTCAATTTAAATACTATGACATAGTAATTTACTACGTAAATTATATTAAGTGACAACTAGACAAAATTCACATCACGTGGTCGTGGAAACATAACCTCATAATAATTGTATCAGCCGTCAAATTGATTACAAGATGTGGAATCTATTGAAGAAAATTATTTTCTTTATAATTTTCGTTTATATACAGTACTGTAAGTAATTTTGGCCTAATTTTAAAAGTATTCCTAATGTTTTTTTTATATTTGACTTTCAGATTTGGTTAAAAGGGTGCATTTGACCCCTGACGAAGAATTAGCTATGTGGGAGAAAGCCATGGCTTTAGTAGTGCTGGTTGGTTATTATATCGTAGTTACTCATTTGGATTTGGATTTTTGATCCCTTAATTAATGACGCGTTAGTTAAGTTTATGTTTTAAAATGTTTGTCCCTGACCGTTGAATAGCATATATTCATATTATAATATGTCATGGTCAGGAAAATGTTATATTTTTGTACAAAATTGTGCTAATATTTGAATTTGTTTTATTTAATAAATGCTCAAATATTTTTTGTGTGTATATAATTCTTAGCGTAAGCATCAATCAAATTTAGCATTTGATAATAAAAATATTTTTTATGACAAAGAATGCCTATAACAATGCAAGATGGATGTATTCTCTCACCTCTAAATCGATTAACATTTGCAAAATAATATATCAGCATCTTTGCAAAATCTTCTATTGTTACTTATCATTCCCGATGAACAAACTTATTGGATACGTGAAGAAAAGTAAGCCAAACAAAAAACACTGAAGAAAAGTATAAATATCTTGGTGTATCCCAGTTGTTAGGAATGTCTTATATAACAGCTAGGGAAATTATTGTGAAACGGATTATAACTAGAGCTGATGGAGAATGTAAATGTTCGATCAGTGCTAGAAATAAAAATTGGCGATCAACACTAGGGCTTTCATTATGTGTACTTATACTTTTTGAATGATAAATGGTCTGGCACTTTCCTTCAAACATTTGATCGAAAAATAAAAACTAAATTAACAAAACATCGTATGTATCACAAAAAGTTCCATCGAACGACTATATTTACCCCCACACATAAGAGGAGTAATCTTTAAAGTAGTGAGTGATGTGCCTTCAACAGAAGAATTATATTTTCTCGCCCGAAGCAGTAGTCTTCATAAAGCTACTTGTTCACAGGATAGTAATTGTAGCCCACTTCATCCAGCACAAGCATTCTGGAGTTCCATGGTCGCTATGCAACTTTACACGATTGTGAGCAGATTAATACGAAATATTTTCCGTAAAATGGCTGGGAATATCGGGACCTTATGGGGAGACGGAACGTTTCCTATATGCTATCCAAGATCGGGTCAGAAAAATCAGGGCATATAAAAACATATATTAGGACAAAATATAGATCCAAATTGTCACTTATGTAAACAAGCTTATGTATCACAAACTGAAAGATTACCTGAGATAATCGGGAATAGAATATTACACATATGAGGATAAAAACACCAAACCGATCAAAATAATGGCAAAAGATATTGATCCCACGTGTACAGAAAACATGATTGGTGATTACCTAACAAGTAAGAACTTCGTAATCGAATATGTGGTCATAAAGAGAGAAAAAAAGGGGAGATACAGTCACCAAGACTTCGTCTTCCTATCTTCATGCTAAATTTCTGCAAAGAAGAGGACATCAAGAGAGTATATGAAATTGAAATCATTTTGGGGATGGAAGTAAAGATCGAACATCTACGAAAACGATCTGATTTGATTCCACTATGCAAAAGATTCCAAGGTTATGGGCACACCCAAAATAACTGCTTCAAAGCACCACGATGTGTTAGATGTGCTGGGAAGTATAAAACTAGTGAAAGCAGTCATCTAAAGAACCGAGCACCTAAATGTGCCAACTGCAATGAAGCAAATCCTGCCAACTATCGATGATGCATAGTTGCCAAGGAACTTCAAAAGATTAGGAATGACGCAGTTCTGAATCAGAAGCTAAACTTGAGAAGTCCCAATGTGCCAGAACCCACAACCCAGTCGATCAAATCGAAACCAGGCAGTAAAACCAAACCAAATATAAACGATCAAAAGGAGCCGGACGCAACCAGCCAAATGTTGCAAAAATCATGGTGAAACTTGACCAACAAGAAAGGACCAATAAAATGATTCTAGATAGACTAGACAAACTAGATATAATAGGAAGAAGTAATGGACAATTTAATCAGAATAGTAGCCTGGAATACCAGTGGGCTAATATAAACATCCCATGAGCTCGAAATATTCCTATGAGAATTGATGTAGCTCTAATCTCAGAGACACACATGACCAAAACAAATTATTAAAAAATAAGAGGATACAAAGTCTATCACACTGCTCGCTAGGACCTAGACCTAAAGGCGGATTAGCACTGTTAATCAAAGAAAACATAAAGTACTACGTAAATGCGGAATATGATACCCCTGAGATACAAGCGATAGCTGTGACACTCCAGATGAAATCTAAAAACATCACAATTGCTACAGTATATTACCCAGCAGGAAAGTAACCAAAGGAGGAACATTTTACGTGCTCCTTCAGGTCATTAGAAGATTGCTTCATTATTGGAGGCAATTTCAATACCAAGCACACCTACTGGGGTTCTATTAACATCACGCCAAAAGGAAGACAACTTCCTTTACGTACGTAGCGTAGCGTGTACGTAGCTGTAAAGATAATGGCCTGCCACTTCCAAACAACAGGCAAACCAACGTACTGGCTCACGGAGAGAAATAGTGCCAAACTTAGTCGAGTTTTTCATACTGCGCAACATAGCATCCTCATATTCAGCATTGCTCATATTCAGCTCACATCTTCATAGTCAGCATTGAAGAAAGCTTTGACTTGGCATCGGACCACTCAGCAATTGTGCTCTCACTAAGTGAGTACGTATTCACCTAGCAACAGCCCCCGTATTTTACTAACGGGAAAACTGAATGGGGCGGATTTCGAACAGAGCTTGAACAGACAATTGAGCAAAATATAACCCTGAAGATGAAAGAGCAGCTAGACTATGAAATTGAAAAACTAGTGGTTGATCTGCAGCGAGCTGCGTGCAATAATAAACCCAAACTGAAGCCAAAAATATCAGGATTGAACGAAATCAAGGAAATTCGAGATCTGGTACACGAAAAAAGACAAGCTCGGAAAACATGGCAGTAAACTCGATCCCCGGATGACAAAAGACTGCTAAATAAACTATGTAAACAAACGGCTCAAAGATTAAATCACAACCATCAAGAATGAAAGCTTTGAGAACTACCTAAGTAAGTTAATATATCACGAAAATTTTGACTACTCGCTATGAAAAGCGACCAAATCTTTGAACAGGCCAAAGAACCATGACCCGCCAATCCGCAAAAGCCATGGTAAACAGGCGCAGCGAGATAAAGAAAAATCAGCAATATTCGCTGAATGTTTAGAGAATATTTTCCAGTCTCATCCACCGACTGACTTGGAAGAAATCACCCACAGCAGAGATTGTCACAACCATTCGCAATCATCTGAATCCAAAGAAAGCCCCAGGTTATGATTTAATAACATGCAAATGCTCAGGGATTTACCACGTAAAGCTATTATGAAACTGGCTCATCTTTTCAATGCTGTATTACGGATCAGGCACGTGCCAGTACAATGGAAGATTGCTGAAGTTATAATAATCCTGAAATCTGACAAACCACCTGAAGACAAAACATCATACCGCCCAATATCCTTGTTGCCGATGATATCCAAGTTGTTTGAAAAGCCGTCCCTACAACATCTCAAACCCATTATAGAGCAGAAGCATCTTATTCCAACGCATGGGTTTGAATTCCGCAATTAGCACTCGATAATAGATCAGGGAGAGCACTAGAAGAGAAATATATGTGCAACGATATTCCTCGATGTGGGCCAAGCATTCGACTGAGTGTGGCACCAGGGTCTCGAATACAAGCTAGAAAAATATGTACCACAACAAATGAGCCAAATTCTTCATTCATACATCACTGGCCGTCACTTTAGAATCAAGCATAGTGAAGAATATTCTTATTCTAGATCTTAAAAAGATATGTGCTAGAGTGCCACAAAGGCAGCGTTCTCGGACCTGTCCTTTATTTGCTGTACACCAGCGATATCCTGCAGCGCAATGAAGTAGTGTCGGCAACATTCGCCGATGATACTGCTTTACTCGCTACTGGAAATAAAATTCATTCAGCTACAAACAAACTCCAAACAGCTCTCAACAATGTCATCAATTGGACAAAGAAATTTGAAAAGCGCATTAAATTAAATGAAGCGAAGTCGACCCATATCAATTTCACCAACAGGAAATATAATTATATACCAGAGATACTCAATAAGAAAAGAAAACAAGAATAAGAAAAGAAAACAACAAGAAAAGAAAAGAAAGATGGAAAACGCATGTGAAGAAGAAATGTGAGCAACTGGGTTTCAAATTCAGAAAAATGTATTGGTTACTAGGGCGCTACTTTGTGTTGTCAATGCATAATAAACTGCTTCTTTATAAGCAAATTCTGAAGCCTATATGGACTTATGGCATCTAACTTTGGGGATGCGCCAAGAAATCTAATATAAAAGTAATTTAAACGTTTCAAAATAAAGTACTTCGCAGTATTATCAATGCCCTGTGGTACATCCGAAATGAAAGACATCCATCGAGACCTGAAAGAAGACAGACCAGAAAGAAGACCTGGTCGAAGATGAGATCAAGGGGTTTGCAACCACACACCAGAAGAAGCTGGAAAGCCTTGAAAATGTCGAAGTGATCTCGTTACTCGATAACAACGGACTTATTCTGCGGCGGAAGAGAGTGAAACCATTCGTATTATTGTAGTGACAATGAAAGGTGCCTGGAATTTATTCTGTGCGTGTGTCAATCACATGAAAAGAGTGACTAGTGTATTGTGGAGCACGTCTCTGGACATGTACCTACCAAACAGACTAAGATAAAGATAAGTTTTAGTTTAGATAATAGAAAAATATTGTTAGATAGATTTAATGTAATCCCAATTTGTAATGTCTATACGACACAATCAGAGAATAAAAAAAAAGTAAACAAGCTTTGGAATCAATTGAGCATATAAGCAGTTGGTGTCTGACATTGGTTCCGGAAACACAGCAATTATGACTTAATTTTCTGACAAAAATAAAAGACCGTCACAAAAAGTTAAATAAAATGCAAACATAAAATTAAAGAGGCTCAAATAAAGATATAAAAATTGTATATTGTTTTATAGAAACAAAGTATAATATCTCTATCGTAATTGGTGAGATATTGTGTCTTAACTTAATCTTGAAATATTTTATTCGATTCATACAATAAATCAGTGATGAGCATTTATACCATCTCATCCTCAAAGAGAAAATATTCCCTGAAATATTGTAATATCATTATAATTTTAAGTTATATAAAACCCGTTTTGTTGGCCAGATAAAGATATTTGTTGAGATGTAAGTTGGTTTAACCGTGTATCATAAGAAAAAAATTACAAAATAGCTGAATTCGAACCGCACATGTGAGAAATGAATATCTCTAGACGAGGCGTTTATATTTAGTTTTGATAACTGATTATGTACGCTTTTTTTTCCATTAAGCATTTTCTATTAACCGAATGTGTTGAAGACATTTTTGAATTAGTCTACTTCTTGATTTTTATGTCCCCCTCTCTGGTTTTTAGATAACAACTATAAATAGTATTTGCTCACGGACAGGTAAGTACAGAAATGTTATGTTTACCTCATATTATCATACATAGTATCTATTGGAACCTTCGGTGTGAAACACTAATCTGTGCTTAATGGTGTTTTTTGGTCATTGGTGTTTGATGGTAAATCCCACCGAGTTTAGTGTTTCACACTTGCTCTAAGCTACTACACGGGATGGAAAATGATATTACATAGGCACAGAAATGGTTTCGATGCGTAGGTAAAAATGGGATCAATTTTCACGAAATAATATATAAATCTATACATGTCTTTTAAACTAAGATCTTAAGAGTATATATTGTCATATAACACTCTTGTGTAGCCTAAAGATTTTGAGTGAAAATAGATCTCACAAATTGACTTATATCATTTAAACTAAATTTCCACATTTTATGTATTGAAGAGTACTCATCATAAGGTTCTAAAATTATCATTAAATAATATTTTGTTATTATGAAGGTCAACAGATTTTTTATGAAATAAAACA
This sequence comes from Cosmopolites sordidus, assembly GCA_031761425.1. NCBI lineage: Eukaryota > Metazoa > Arthropoda > Insecta > Coleoptera > Curculionidae > Cosmopolites > Cosmopolites sordidus. The sequence continues at coordinate 836,035 of JARFXV010000287.1, forward strand.
TTTACTGTTTTTGTGTCATGCAGATACATTAAATGTCCTGTAGTCCAAAATCAACAAATTTCAAAACGATCTTATCATTGAAGAATATTATTTTGGTCGCTATAATTACTCGATGTCAGTTTTATAAGTAGTTTGATTGCAGTTTTTAATTATTCAAACATATAACAAAAATAACTACAGGACATTTCATGTCTCTGCATGATACAAAAACAGTACATTTTTTATTCTATAAAATCTCTGTTGACCTTTACAATAACAAAATATGATTTACTGATAATTAATTTTAGAACCTTACAATGAGTACTCTTCAATACTAAACACCAAATCACTTTTTTTAAAGTGATTTGGTGTTTAGTCGTAAATCTTATCGTGTTTGGTGTTTCACACCGAAGGTTCCAATAGAAAGATTGAAGAAAGGCATGTAAAATGACACCAATTTGGACTTAACAACAGTGATTTGTAGAATATTTAAATAATACTCATCTCGATTCACTAATCAAGCTAGGTTTCAGAATCAGAGTGTGTACTTCTACTGCTAGGGATTACATCGTGCTTTACTTTGACACGACCTACCTTTCCTTAATTAATAACACCCACGATAATATTTTACCTAATACACCATTAACTACAAAGAAAACATCAACCCCACTTGATATTTCAGCATTTTATATTCGCTTCGTATTTCGTAGAGACATTTGAGTAAAATTTAAAGGCAGCAGCTTATTAATAACAATCTCACTATATCAACTTAAATAAAGAAAAACTACACCATATATCTATTAAATTTTGATTTGTGATGAAAATGAGTGATGAAAATAAATAGACCCTTTGATTAGGTTTTGGGCAAGTGATAGCCAAACGAGATATATTTATAGGAGACCAACAAAAACTATACAGGAAAAACCAACAAACACTCCTTGGAAACCAGGACCAAAAAATCTATAAACAAATATTATGGAGAGAAACATGGAGATAAAGGTTCCGAGTTAGTTTTTAATGCTTCTGCGCTGTGCTGCTTGTGATTTTTTTTAAATTAATTTCTTAACTTATATTCCTGTTCTTGAACTTTCCTTATCGACAGGAAGCTTGTCCTACGGTTGTTGATGTTGAAGGATGTTTGTTTTTCACATCCTAGACCTAGACGTGCAACTGATTGTGCACGCTTTTTTCCCATTAAGCACGGTCTATCAACCTAATGTGTTGGACTCTAAGGCATCTTTGGAATAGTCTACTTCTTGATTTTTAAGTCCCCCTCTCTGACTTTAAGATAACAAATATAAATAGTATTTGCAAAGGGCAAGATAAGTACAGAAATATTATGTTTTTACCTCATTTTATCATACATAGTTTCCATTGGAATTTTTGGTGTGAAGCACTAAACTCGATGAGATTTACCAATAAACATCAAATCACTTAAAAAAAGGTGTTTAATGATAAATCCCACAGAGTTGGAAGGGGATGGAAAACGATATTACATAGGCGTAGAAATTATTTCAATGGGTAGGTAAAAATGCGATCAATTTGCACGTAATTATAGATATATCTGTACACGTCTTCCAAACTAAGATCTTAGAAAATATATTGTCATGTAATGCTCTTGTGTAAGCCTATAGATTTTGAGTGAAAATAGCTCTCAATAATTGTGCACACACATACAAATCTTGACCTATATCATTTAAACCAAATTCCTATATTTTTTGTATTGAAGAGTGCTCATCACAAGGTTCTAAAATTAATTATCAGCAAATAATATTTTGTTATTATGAAGGTCAACAGATTGTATGGAATAAAAAAGTATACTGGTTTGTGTCATGCAGAGACATTAAATGTCTTGTAATTATCTTTATTATTTCTGAATAATTACAAACTTCAAGAAAACTACTTACAATATAACTACTGCAATAAAACTGGTATCGAGCAATTGTAAAGACAAACATAATATGTTTGAATGATAAAATCATTTTGATATTTGTTGATATAACAATCGCTGTCAATAATTAAGGTTAAGTTTTTATAACCACAGAAAGGCAAGGCTTCTCGAGTTGACACTTGATTCCATGATCTGGCGGGTAAATTTAAATGTGATTTATGAATAATGTGAATTTTCATTTTTCCTTGAAAAAAGGGGGTTGTTTTGATTAAAATGTTAAAGTACCATAAGAACTATGGTTCTCACTTATATTGCCACTTAAGAAAATATTTGAAGTAAAATTTTATAGTAGATAATCTGAAAACATTTTACGATATTTCGCTACAAAAAACGGCCAATTTAAATACTATGACGTATTATTTTACTACCCAAATCATATGAAGTGACAACTGGAAAAAAATCAAATCTTCTGGTCGTGAAACATAACCTTATAAATATTGTAGCTGCTGTCAGATTTACTGCAAGATGTGGAGTCTATTGAAGAAAATTATTTTCTTTATAATTTTTGTATATATACAGTACTGTAAGTAATTTTGGCCTAATGTTTAAAATATTCCTTATGTTTTTTTTATATATTACTTTCAGATTTAGTTACAAGGGTGCAGTTGAGCCCTGAGGAAGAATTAGCTATGTGGGAGAAAGCTATGGCTTTAGTAGTGCTAGTTGGTTATTATATTGTAGTTACTCATTTTGATTTGGATTTTTGATCCCTTAATCAATGACGTGTTAGTTAAAATTATGTTTTAAATTGTTTGCCACTGACTGTTGAATAGGATATATTCTTATCACAATGTCGCGGCCAGGAAAATGTTTTTTTTTGTAAAATTGCTAAAATTTGAATTTGCTTTACTTAAATAAATGCTCAAATATTTTTTGTGTTTGTATAATGCTTAGTGTAAGTATCAATAAAATTTAACATTTGACAATAAAAATATTTTTCAAAATGTATGTATTCTCTCACCTCTAAATCGATTGACATTCGCGAAATAATATATCAGCATCTTTGCTATATCTTCTATTGTTACTTACCAATTCCGACGAACAACTTATTGGATACGTAAAGAAAAAGAAACCAAACAAAAGACACTGCAGAAAATTATAAATATATTGGTGTGTCCCAGTTGTTAGGAATATCTTATATAACAGCTAGGGAAATGATTGCGAAACGAATTATGACTAGAGCTGATAGAGATTGTAAATCTTCGATCAGTGCTAGAAATAAAATATTGGCAATCAACACTTGGGCTTTTACTATCTCTTAAAAAAGTGATTTGGTGTTTAGTGGTAAATTTCATCGAGTTTAGTGTTTCTACCTTGTAGAACATTAGCGAAATTATTCAGAACCAGACCGTATGTTCAAAAGCTAGAGGGATTACATCATGCTTAAAAACATATATGCGCTAAAGATACATATGAAGAAATGGGATGGAAAGTATTAATTTCTATATTTTAATCTCCTGGCAACATCACTTCATATTAAAATATATTCGCTTAACATTTCTTAGAGACACCATCATGAGATTGATTCCCTTCTGCGCCCTACTGAATTCGCTATATTTATTTCAGACAAATTAAAGACTTTTAAGATAAACAAACCACAACTAAAAATGGGTAGGATGGATCAGCATGAAATGGATGGTAGGAATTTAATTTTAATTTTAACTTTCATCTTTGTTTTAAACCTTTAACATTCTCCCAACTAGCAGATAGTTTTTTAAGACTTTTTCTACCATTGAGTATGGATGATATCAGCATTGTCTTCGCGATTTCCTGATGAGGCTCGACAGATATCACGTATCATTATTAATTTCTTCATAAAATGATTCTGCAAAAGAAATCTATTACCAGCAAAAAAATTGATAATGATATGACATGATGATGATGCTTGATATCTGTTTTGTGAGCTTGGTCAGGAAATCGTGAAGAAAATTTTAATACAATCCAAACTGAATTTAGAAAAATTGCCGTAAAACGAAAAGCTTAAATATTTAGTTTTTCAGAGGTAGTAATGAAAAAATTTAGCATCACAAATTGGATCCTAAATAAAGTATCTGTTGATTGGGCGCCTAGAATGTTAAAGGCTTAAAACAAAGATTGAAGTTATAACAAAAAATAAATTGAAACTTTTTTGGGAGAGGATAATTTACCATGCGCATACACCATCGTGTATCGATATTATGCAGATCTTATACCAAATATGTATGAAAAATAAAAGAAAAAAAATGCAAATTTTGCAGGAACGTTTAATGTCACCAAATTAACGTTCAATCTTATATAAGCGCTGTATCCACTATGGTAGTTTCCTTCCATCCATTTTATGCTGATTCATCCTACCCATTTTTGTTTGTTTATTTTAAAATTCTTTAATTTGTGAAAAATAAAAATATCCTGCATAGCGAGGAAGGAAAAACACAATATTTCGCGATTGTGTCTGTAAGAGATGTGAAGCGAATATAAAATATTGTATATGTGGTGTTCCCAGAAGAATAAATCATAGAAATGAATAGTTTCCATCCCAGTTCTTTCAATGTATCTTTAATGTCTAATAGTGAATGTGGTCAAGTATTGTTGTGCTGAAGGATAATTGTTCTTCTATTATTTAAAGTTAGCTTATGGAATAGCATAAACCATGATGTAATCCCTCTAGCTGATGATTATACGGCGTGATTCTGAAGCCTGGTTAGAATGACCAAGTTCAAGATGAATATTATATTAAAATTGTACAAATCACTGTTATTGCATAAAAATTGGTCTAGTAAATGGTGATTGATTAGTAAATAACAGTAATAAACAAAGATTAATAATTTTCCTAATATTCTTCAAGGTAGAAACGGATTCAAAAGGGAGGTGGAATGAGACTAATTTATATTCAAGAACAGTGATTAGTAGAATTTTTTGATAATATTCATCTTGAATCACTACTTTCTAATCAAGCTAGATTTTAGAATCAGGGTGTGTAGTGCTACTGCTAGGGATTACATCGTGCTTTACGTTAACTTGATCCACCTTTATTAATGAAAGAACAATGGTCCTTCAGCATGATAATATGTGATCCAATATGCCAGTATCCACTAAAGAAACAACGACCGAACTGGAATGGAAAATCTTCCTTTCCTTACCTTATTCTCCTAACAGCACCACTTGATATTGCAATATTTCGTATTCGCATCTTTTAGAGACACATTAATATGAACTAGAAACTAATAGCTTCATAATAATAATATTACTATATCATCTTAACTAAAAAAAGCATCATAAAACATCTGTTAAATGGAGATGAAAATGAGTATACTTCAACAGTCTCTATAAACAAGCCTCGGACAAGTGATAAAACTTGCAGCCAAACGGTATAGATTTTTAGGAAACGAACTAAACGACCCAAGTAGGAAGCTTGTCCTAGGGTCGTTAATGTTGAACGATGTTTGTTTTCCTAATGTAAGGTCATTTGGATGAAGGATTTGAATCCAGTCCGAAGTCTAAAATTGAACTCTGTCCTTGTTTGTTCATGCTTCTAAGGTACCGACAGGGGATGGAAAGGGATACTACATAGGCATAGAAAGGGTTCCAATGGATAGTTAAAAATGAGATCCATTTGCATGTAATTATATTGTATCGGAAAACTAAAATTAACATGGCGCAATCTCTACTGTATATGTTGGATATGGAGGAAGTCAGTTGTGTCAAGTTCTTTCCTCTGTCCGGCAGTATGCGGAAAGAACTCATTTTATGTGGGTCAAACAGAGGTTTCTCGATGAACTTCCACATTTATTCACTGAAATTTCGAAGAAGAAGTGAATCAGCTCAAGTCTAAAATATTTTATTTCCACTGAGAATAGGTTAAGAATTCCTACAAAAAATTATCTCGTTTGGCTACTATTTTATCATTTTTTTGAGATCTAATCATTGGTTTTGTTTATTGAAGTACATTCATTTTAATTACAAATAACAATTTATCAGAAGTTGTATAATCTAGTTACATTAACTTTGTAAGATTATTACTTCAAACCCTCTATCTTTTAGTTTTTGTTGAATTATTATAAACGAAGTGCTTTCCAAATGTGTCAACATATCATTGGACTTGAATTTTCGTTAATCATTGGGCACTTCTCACCAAGAACTTTAAGCCTTACGACTGATCACTGTTTAATGAGCTTCGTTTTTATGAATTATCTCCAACAACAAATGTAGTTGATTACCAAGGTTTGTTCAGGATTCCCACGATTTCATTCCAGGTTTAAATACTTTTTCGAACATAACAAAAACATATATTGTTTAATAATGATTATGAAGCAAATGAGAAATTTAAGAGTTGCCAAACTATGTATAATAAAATGAAGTGAAAATAAAATATTCCTGTGCTTACCTTTCGGTATGCCAAATAATTTTTATAGCAGGGCAGAGGGGAGATAACAATCAAGAAGTAGACTTAATCCAAATATGTCTCAAAATTCAACACATTAGGTAGGCTAGACAATGTTTGAGTGGAAAAAAAGCAGGGTATAGTCAATTACACAACGCCTTGTCTAGAGATATTCAATTCTCTCACGTGCCGTTCGAATTGTGATATTTTGTCAACTTTTTTCTTATGATACACGTTTAAGGCAACTTAGACACCTTAATACATATCTTTATCTAGCCAACAAGACGGCATTTATATAACTTAAAATTATAATGATATTAAAGAGTATTTCAGGGAATCTTTTCGCTTTGTGGATGAGATGTTATAAATGTTAAATCATTGTTTGAATTGAATTAAATATTTCAAGATTACGTTAAGACACAATATCTCACCAATTACGATATAACTGCTTTACGTTTGTTTACACATCTCTTCCATATTCTGAAGAACTCTTCCTCCTATGTGTGAGGATACATAGAGTCGGTCGATGGAGCTTTTTGGGTGATACATACGATGTTTTGTTAATTTAGTTCTTATTTTTCGATTGAATGCTTGAAGGGAAGCGTCAGACCATTTTATCATACAAAAAGTATAAGCAAATATAATGAACACCAAAGTGTTGATTGCCAATATCACGTATCCAATAAGCTTGTTTATCGGAATTGGTAACTTACAATTGGAGATATTGCTGATATATTATTTCGTGAATGTCAATCGATTTAGAGGTGAGGGAATTCATGCATTTTGCATTATTATAGGCACTGTTTGTAAACAATCCACCAAAAAAAGACATTTTTATCATCAAATGTTAAATTTTATTGATATTTACACTAAGCATTATACATACACAACAAATATTTGAGCAATTATTTAAGTAAAGCAAATTCAAATTTTGGCAATTTTACAAAAATATAACAATTTCCTGGCCACCATAATATGAATATATCCTATTGAACAGTCAGTGGCAAACATCTTAAAACATAAACTTATCTAACAGGTCATTAATTAAGGGATCAGAAATCCAAATCAAAATGAGTAACTACAATATAATAACCAACTAACACCACTAAAGCCATAGCTTTCTCCCACATAGCTAATTCTTCGTCAGGGGTCAGATGCACCCTCTTAACCAAATCTAAAAGTAATATATAAAAAAAAACATAAGCAATATTTTAAACATTAGACTAAAATTACTTACAGTACTGTATATATACAAAAATTATAAAGAAAATAATTTTCTTCAATAGATTCCACATCTTGTAATCAATTTGACGGCTGATACAATAATTATGAGGTTATGTTTCCACGACGACAGAATATGAATTTTTTCCTGTTGTCACTTCGTAAATTGACCTTTTTTTGTAAGGAAAAAAAATATCTACTAAAAAATTTTAACTACTTTAAAATAATATGCTTAAGTGGCAATATAACTGAGAATTATAGTTCTTATGTTATTTAAACATTTTCATCAAAACAAGGTGCCCTGTTTCAAGGTAAAATGATAATTCACATTATTCATATATCGCATTTAAATTTACCCGCCAGATCATGGAATCAAGTGTCAACTCGAGAAGGCCTGTCATTCTGTGGTTATAAATACATAACCTTATAATTTTGGAAAGTGATTGTTGAATAAACAAATTTCGAAATGATCTTATCAATAAGGAATACGATTTTGGTCGTTATAAATGATTTACCACTATACACCAAATTATTTTTTTAAACTTCTCAACTCTTAAACTCCATTTAGTGGTAAATCTCTTCGATTTTAGTGTTTCACTCAGAAGACTCCAATAGAAGAATTAATAATTTTTTTTAGTCAGATTTAATGGAGAGATTGAAAGACAATAGTGAGGAGGAACTAATATGGTGCGAGGCTTATTTGAAACAATATTTGCATGCTATTACCGCATGGTTGGTCTTTTTCATCGTACTATTCGGGATGATCTGCTAGGTTAGTTGAAGTTTATAAAGTTTGTATTTGCAAAAATATTATTTTAAGACGACACATTCATTCTCTTGGAAGAAACATGTTATGCCCAAAATATAAGATTTAAAATATGTTATGGTCAAAAACAATAAACTTTTCTATTCTAGAAAATGTGACCTTTATAATAAAAGTTTATTTATTGACAGTGAATTTTAGAACCTTAGTATTAGTGTTATTTAACATATAAAATATGGGATTTTAGTTTAAATGATAAAAGTCAAGATAGGTACATATCTGTATACTTTCTAAGATCTAAGTTTAGAAAATATGTGTATATATGTCTATAATTACATGCGATTGGATCTCACTTTTATCTATCCATTGAAACCATTTTTATGCCTATTTTTTTTCAGCTCCCGTTAGTAGCTTAGTATCATAAACCAGAACGGGTAGACAAAGTTCAATTTAAGATTTCGTCCTGACGTGAAGTGCTAGATTCAAAATCCATTATCCAAAGGGCCTAGGATGTGGAAAACAAATATCCTTCAACGTCTACAACCCCAGGACAAGCTCTCTATGGACGAGGACGGTTTAATAATAGGAATACAAGTTGCTAAGCAATTAGTTCTAGAGAATTTCACAAGTAGCACAGCGCAGATGCATTAAAAACTAACCCGGACCTCCATGTTTCTTTCCATATTATCTCGTTATAGATATTTTTTGATCTTGGTTTCCTTTAGACTTTGTTTGGCTTTTCTTGTATCCTTTTTGCACGTTTCCTAAAAATATGTCTCATTTGGTGTATCACTTTTCAGAGTTCTAATCGCTGATTTTGTTTATTAAAATTATTGCAGTGCACTCATTTTCATCGTAAATCAAAATTTAATTGATGTATGATTTCTATTTTTTTCTTTTGATATGATCTTTTGTTTTTTTATAGTTAACATTATTATTTAGAAGCTACTGGTTTTTTGATCTTTTTCAAGTGTATCTACGAGATCCGAAGTGAATAAAACAAATTGTCATATCAAGTGGTGTTGTTAGAAGAATAAGGTATAGGATGAAAAACTTTGCATTCCAGTTCGTTCAATGTTTCTTTAGTGGATAATGGCGTATTTGATCAAATATTATCGTGCGGAGCATTGTTCTTTTATTAACGTAAAGTATATGCACGATGTAATCTCTAACAGTAGCAGTACACACCCTGTACTGCTACTGTTTCTGTTCTAAAATCTAGCTTGATAGAAGGTAATGATTCAAAATGATTATAACTTAAATATTCTACAATTCAGTGTTATTGAAAATGTTGATTTTTATTTTTTTAAGCTCTACATGTTATGAAGGCCTAGGGTCAAAGCCTAACCAAGCCAACCATCCAAATATTGACCACGATCGACGTCGCTTAACTGCAATTATCTAGAACTTAAGCTCGACGCGATGTGGCTAGGGTTTTGAAACCGTTTCTATTTTCTAGAATATTAGGAAAATTATTCATCTTTGTTTATTACTTTTACTTACTATCAATCAAATATCAATTACTAGACCAATATTTTTGCAATTATAGTGATTTGTACAATTTTAAAGTAATATTAATCTTAAATCACACTCTCAACAGCTAGAGGGATTACATCATGTTTTGGGATCAGAAAATTCAACTTTAGTTAATAGAGGAACAATTCTTATTCAGCACGACAATATTTGACCCAATACGCCAATAACCACTGAACATTAGATGCATTGAAAGCACTGGGATGGAATGTATTCCTTTCTATACTTTAATCTCCTGGCAACACAACTTGATGTTGCAATATATTCGTTTTACATTTTTTAGAGACGCCATGACGAGATTTTTTCGCTTTCGCGCCTTGTGGATTCGCTATTTTTATGTGAGAAAAAATAAATAATTTTAAGATAAACAAACCACAACCAAAAATGTATCGGATGTCTCTGCGTGGAATGGATGGTAGGAAACAAACATTGTGGATACAGAGTTTCTGAGATCTTGAACGTTATTTTGGTGAAATTCAACGTCCCTGCTTAATTTACAGTTTTTTTTCCTTTATTTTTGCATGTATATTTGGTATAACATTTGCATAATGTAGGCACACAATGGTGTATGCGCATGGTAAATTATGCAGTAAAAAAGAAACAATTTCTTCAAAAGTGACAATTTCTTTTTTAATTCTAACTTTAATCTTTGTTTTACCCCTTTAATTTTTTAGGCGCCAACTAAGAGATATTTTTTTAGGATCCAATTTGTGGTGCTAAATTTTTTAACCGGTCATTTTCCTAGCCGTTATATAATATATTCCTAACAATTTCACACCAAGATATTTATAATTTTCTCCAGTGTATGTCGTTTGGTTTCTTTTTGTTCACATATTCAATAAGCTTATTTATTGGGATTGGTATCTGACTACTGAAGATATAACAAAGAAGCTGATATATTATTTCTCGAATGTAAATCGATTGAGAAGTGAGAGAATACATGAATTTTATAAAACTTCTCGATGCGTGGTTCGCAAACTATGTTAGCATTATCAGGAGATGATTTAATCTTAGAGATTAAGGCATCTCCTGATGATGCTAACATGGTTAGCGAAAGTTAGTTATAAAAGTGATTTGCTTTTTAATGGTAATCTCTTCGAGTTTTGTCTTCTTTGTCAAAAATCCACATCAATCATCTAAAAAGATATTATTATCAAATGTTAAATTTTATTGATACTTACACTAAACATTATACATATACATAAAATATATGAACATTTATTTGAGTAAAGTAGAGACCTAACATTTTCCTGCCAACAACATATTGTGGTATGGCAATATCCTATTTATAAAACTCACATAGTATGCTGTGTGATAGTCTGTTCATCGATTATTGAACTCTGATTGTTTCATTTCGGTATCTGTGTTAAAGTGTTTAGTGTTTAGTTGTGTTAAAGTGTTTTCGGTATCTGTGTTAAGTTTTTGTGATCTTCTTGGTTTGTTGGTCTTCTTCCTGAGGTGCCATGTCAACTGTGCAAATGCTGTTGTTGCTTCTCCTATTCTGCAGTTGAATTCAGTTGCTGTTGTTAAATCACGCTTGATACCATATTTAAATTCCTTCACCTGTTCTATTTGGATGCTGTTTAGGTAGATCTTGAACTGATGTTAAGACTTTTGTTTTTACAGCTTAGATCTTTGTTTTATTGGCGGAGTTCATTCTGGAAGCTTACATAGCTGGTTAATTCCTCGTATGATTCATTGAGAATTTGGATAATTTTTTCCGGTACCTACTTCACCTCCGCTGTTCTCTGCATGAGAGGCCAATGAATACAATCAAAAGTTGATTTAAAGTCAGTGAATACTATGACGGTTTCTTCCAGTAATTGACGAATGAAAAATGTTTAGCCGATGCAGCTTCTTTGTGATCTGAAGCCTGCTTGTTGTTCCCTACTGGTCTATTCATAATATTTCCGCATGATTTTTTTTCTGTATCTCTAGGCGTGTTTGTATTTACTTTTTTCAATATTACTTTGCCGATGATTTTCCTATGTTCTCGGTTAGCACCTTTCTTCAAAATTGGTACAATGACAGCCTGTTTCCATGCTGATGGGATACATTCAGTGTGTCAGATCATTATTGATAAAGTGTGAATCCCTTGTAGTAAAACTCGACCAGTTTTTATCATTTCTATAGTGATTTGGTTTATTTCAGTTGCATTTCCATTCTTAAGTGATTTAATGTCATTTTTAATTTTATTAACAGTTGGTTCTTCATCAAGTATGGAATTTTCTGGTGCATTGATTGTTTCCGGCTCTACTGTAGTCTCTGTTACGTGTAATGATTGTAGAGCTATTAAACACATTTTCGTTGTTGTAGGCGCTCCTGGATAGTATTCACATGCCTGAGTCCTATGGCGAATAGGTGGAGCATATATTGGAGGCATATTTCAATATGGATTTTAATACTTTCCTCCGTCAGCCTTAACATAATCTTACTGGTCAAGCAATGCAAAGCTATTAGATATGGCAATTTGAATTTCCTTTTTTAACTGCTGTATCACTTTCGGATGCCCAATTTAACTTTGTGGTCGAAGATTTGAATAGAAGAATACTTGAAATGTAATTTCATCTCCAACTTTGCATATACATTGCCATAATCGTATCATTAAGGCTCTAATTTCATCAAACTATCATCGCCACTATTATTAATTCCAAGCATTAACATCTTAGATGTGCTAAGTGTGACATTGTATAGTTTTTTGTCATATAGTATAGTTTATTTTTTATATTATTAAAAAAAACAAAATGCTTCCGGTTCAATATGTAGAGATTATGAAATCGAATATCTCAGACTTTCTCAGACTCAGGCTTTCAAGCAGGAATATTCTGATCTTTTAAAGAAATTATTTTGAATTAATAAATTATTTTGAAGAGATAAGAGCTGGAGTGGCTCAAGGAAGTGTTCTTGGACCCATTTTCTATTTACTCTATGCCACCTGCTTCGGTATATACAATAGCTACATTCACTGATGATACTACTATCCTTGCAACTGAGCAGGATCAAGAAAGATCTATAGGAAAAACCCAAACGGCCAGCAATTATATCATTAACTGGATTAAAAAATGGAGGATTAAGATTAATCAACCGAAATCTCTAGATGTGAACTTTATTTGTACTTTTTTATACGAATTAAAAAATGGCAGAACCTTTTGTTCTGAACATCCACGGAACAACTGTACCTCATGGGCTGAATGCAAAGTATCTAGGTATGACTCTTGATGACATCTGCCATGGAAAGTATATGTTAAAAAGAAAAAAGCTGAATTACGATTAAAATATAAACAGCACTACCGACTCCTTAGCAGAAACTCCAAACTCACAGTACATAATAAAATATTAATCTACAACCAAGTCCTAAACCGGTGTGGCTTTACCCAACATTGGATGCCAATTGTGGGGATGCGCCAGCGATAACAATATTAAGTCTATTCTAATGTCGGAAAATTAAGTATTGCCTAACATCAACAACTGTTGGACAATCATCACTATGTGCGATGATAAAAAGAGGACAAAGCCATTTGCTCTTGCGTAGTGTGGTATGAGGTAAAGCAAATCACAGTTCGCGAATGTGTAGTAACCAAAATAAACTAAAGGGTATCGATGGACTGACTTTAACTAAGTATTTAGTTTAGTCCACGAGACTAGTTTTAATGGCAGGCGCCATAAACAGTCAGGTGCTATAAACATAAAAAAAAATATTGTTATTTTTAGTAAAGCTTATAAAATTTCAAATGAACATGTCAGCTTCCAACTAGATTCAAATCACAAAAGACGATGCCTCATTTTCATACAAAAATCGAAAAAAGCTTTTTAAAAGAAAAATGAAAAAATCTTGTAAACTAAAACTATTTAAAATAATTTGTAAGTGAAACTGAAATTTCTCTCACCGCAAAAAGTCTTAATTAAACAAAACATCAAAATAAAATCTTAAATTATTCTTGCGCGAAAGAAGTTTTCTTAAAGTTCAACAAACAAAAACGGATACTTTAAACCACACAACCTAAAAGACTTTTAAAACTTTGTTATAAATTAGTGGCGAAAAGGAAAATCCTATTATTGCTTCTCTTTATTTTTTTTTATTCTGCTCTAATTGGAGATATCATTGTATAAAAAATCTCGGTAATATAGAAAACTTCAACGGATAATTTCGGGTCTTATGTATGGTTTTATGGGTGCCGTAAAAATTCAGCTGTTATATTTTATTTTTCCCATGTTTGAGATTTGCGTAATTTATTGGTAGTTAAACCAAAGCAATTCTTTTTTAAATCATAAAAAACATGACTATCACTTTAAAGGTAATACAAGACACTTATAACCATCTACCTCTTAATTATAATTTCTGTAAAACTTTCCTATAATGTATCCACGGTTACGTACCGAATAAAATATAAGTACTTTTTTCTAGGATTTTGCTCAAACTTGTAGTCGCTTATTATGTATGTCCGGTATAAAGTAATAAAATTCCTGTTTCCCACACAGCAACACTTTATAACTTACTCTCTATTAATCGCTTGTCGTCGTGCGTTCTCAACCTAGTAATAAACAATGCGTTGAGCTACTTTAATAATATTCAAACAGAGAGAGCTATCTAAACTTGTTTAATGCAATAATGGAAACTTATTTTCGACGTACAAGATACCTAAATTGGTATACCAAGCTACCGAAATTGTCCACGCGAGCTACTGGTAACTCATGATCGACGAGTTGGCAACAACCAGTTTGTTTCTTAAAATTTCTTTGTGAAAAGAAGCCGCCTTCAAGGACAATTCATTCGTGCTCCACATAAATATTGCTCATTCCTCGACCGCCACCTAAACATCAGCAAGTGTTTTTCGAGACCGGTTACTGGCCTCTTAATTACTGTACTGTCTTACTGGACATTTAATTACAGCATACCATATACATCAAAGCAGATGTATATGGTCGAACCTTTGGTCATTTCTTCAGCTGCTTTCCGAACGATCAGCTCGACCCCGACTGATGATGGCTTAAGGTTAGAAACTGGCCACGCGACACACTAGCATGGGTTTTTCACGGTGGCCACAAACCGGGAAAACAGGAAATATCGGGAATTATCAGGGAATTTAATGCAACTGAGAAATATCATGGAAATATCAGGGAATTATAAAAATATCAAAAAGTATCAGGGTATTTAATTACCACAACGAAATGTTTTAATAATATCTTCAATGTAATTTGATCATAAAACTTCTCATTAAATATTAAACTTATAAACTAGATATTAAATATTAAACTTATATTGATAAGCAAATCGATATATCTAATAATTTAGTGGTTTCAGTCTTTGACAGGTATGCTGCCCTGATTACCCGTAGGTTAACTAAGCTATTGGTTGACCTTAAATTTGAGGTTGCTTATTTCAGATAGGGAACGTGCTCTGTATAAATATAAATTATCAAAATCTAATCGTGATTGGATAGTACATAAAAGATGGAGAAATTTTGTTGTGTCAGAGAGGAGACGTAAAAAAAAGAATTTCTTTGACAATATAATTAATCAAAATAATGTGAGGAAAACGTGGTCAACCCCACAAACATTCAGCATAGGTTCTAAGTGCCAACGAAGTTTACCTGACAACTTAAATAAGCCTGAACTTATAAATTGGTGTTTTGGGCAATTTGTTTCAGATGAAAATGATAATTGCGATCAAAGGATAGCTTAGTACTATTCGAATAAATTTCCCTTGGCAGGCGCATTCTCGTTCCGGTTAGTGGATGAGAGAGTGGTACATGATATTATATTTAGCTTAAAAAAAGATACGGCAGGTGCTGATAATATTTCTCTGCGGATGCTACGGTATTGAAGTCCCTTTCTTGATGTATATATACTTAATATCATAATATAACTTAATATAATAATATACTTAATATAATAATATAATTAATAGTTGCATAGCGCAAAAAAAGCTACTTTTCTTTAATTTGGAAGCAGGTTGTAGGGATTACTCTTCCGAAATATGGTAATCCTTCTTCATTTTCTCACCTGTGCATTATTAGCATATTTCCAGTTGTTTCTAAGATTTTTGAGAAAATGGTGTTTAAACAGATGCACGAGTTTTTCATCTCCAATAAAATAATCTCCGATTCGCAATATGGCTTTAGAACTGGTTTTTCCACATCTACAGCTGTGGCTCCTGTGACTAGTTATTTGTTTAACAGCTATGACAGAGGCTTAACTAGCGTGGTTGTATTAATGGACTTCGATACATTTACTAACAGCCTCTTATGCGCAATTGCCATACTATGAAGCATCCGTTAATCTAGTGAAATCGTTTCTAAATTGTAGCACACAATATATTTTCGTTAATCATGTAAACTCGTCTAAAGTGAATCTTCTTTCTGCTGTGCCTCTGGAATCAGTGTTTGGCCCATTGTTCTTTATTCTATATACATCTTATATTTTGCGTTCTGTTCAGAACATGGGAGGGCAGGCTTATGCTGATGACACATAATTATATTTCAGTTTTCCTCCGTGAATACTCTAGAGCCAATAATATAATTAATAATCAGTTAAACAAGCTGCAAAGACTCTCATTAGCACATAATCTGAAATTAAACACTTCTAAATCTAAAGTTATCCTCTTTTGTACTAAATGTAACTATATTTTGTTAAAGACGAATCTTTCAATATCTGTTGACAGAGAGAAGCTTGGTTTTGTAGATTGTGCGCAAAACTTGGGTGTTATTTTGGATTCGAAGTTACGCTTAAAGATCATGTATCCAAATTTATTCGTATATCATTTATGCACCTTAAATTACTTTACGCTAATAGGCACATTTTAAACCAGGCTTTGAGAAAGCTATTATCAGAGTCGTTGGTACTTTCTGAGTCTATTTACTGTGACTTCATTTATTTTCTATGTTTCTATTCTGTGGACAGGAGCATGATACAACGGATGCAGAATGCTTGTTGTCATCTTATCTTTGGACTTCGCAAACGGGATCGTATCTCTCAAAAGATTATTCTCTATGATTATGCCAGTGTCGTTGAAGTTATGTCCTCTCATCCTTCGGATACACATCTTATAGCATCCAGCATATCAATTGTTTTCAGGGAAGTTATGCAATCACTGTCGTTATCAATGGACGATATTAAAAAGCTAAGAAGTTGGCGCCGATATTTTCTGTTTAAAGCTTCAAGAACGCCCTGATCCACATTCTGACATACGGACGTTACATTTTCCGGTAAAAACATGGAGTTCTGATATCTCCACCTGTTTCCCACACCTGTAGTTCATCGTTGGGCGGGTGCGCGAAGGGGCATTATCGAGGATAAGACTAGCTCTCCTGGGCAATTTATACAATATATATATATATATATATATATATATATATATATATATATATATATATATATATATATATATATAAATGGTCTGTCTGAATATTAAGGTCAATTATATTTGTTATATTTTTTACTAGTTTGATCGCATTTCTTCAGCTTCCTTTGTAAGTCGTCCTCTGTTTCTGCTAAAATCACCGTATTGTCAGCTAAGGATATCATGCTTGTTGTTTCATCATTCAGTCTGTACTCATTGTTGTTACTTCCTGTATGATTTCGTTCATTATAAGGTTGAAAAGAAATGGACTGAGGCTATCATCCTACCTTATTCCTTTTAGTGTTGATATATTTTTTGTTGTTTGATGTTCAAGTTTTATTCTAGTTGTCTTCCAAGTGTTCAATTTATTAATGATATTTATGATTGATGGTGCGATTTGTTTCTTTTTTAAAGGCCTTTTAAAAGACTTTATCAAAGGCCTGAGAAATTCGATAGCCTTTACTTTTATTTGTCATTTTATGAATAAAGCATCTATTTCGTCTATTTATGCAAATTTTCGAAAACCAATTTTTTTGTTCATTAATCAAATATTGCTGGATCGTCACTTTACTTCTCCATTTTGCCTTTGTTATTGTTAATTTGATATATAACGCCAATGCAATCAATAACATCTAGGATAACACTAAGCATTTTTTTGAAATAAGAAAGCCAAGATTGAAACGATATAGATCGGAAAAGAGACTTTTACAATACTAATATTGCAACGTTCGACCTTTTAATATTTTAGACTAAGCATTAGATGAACCCTATCGAAAACTAATAACAGTTAGGGAGCCTTTTTTTTGATAACATTCGATTGGGTTTATTTTTGGGATATTTATATATCGAAATCGACGGAATTAGGTATTGATCCGCCTAACACTGAGATAAACAGACTATTTTTGTGGAATTTTCAATTTGAGCTTTATCGTATAGAAGGCATTTAGGGCAAAATAAAATTAACCATTATTAGTTCTTGTATTCTCGATAAGAATTGGTTGTTAAGAATTTGTTTTTGTTACGGATTTACGAACTGGTCCCTTGTTTATATATTTTTAACCACCGCACTTAAATATTTTATAGTTACTGTTTCTA
This sequence comes from Cosmopolites sordidus, assembly GCA_031761425.1. Classification (NCBI taxonomy): domain Eukaryota; kingdom Metazoa; phylum Arthropoda; class Insecta; order Coleoptera; family Curculionidae; genus Cosmopolites; species Cosmopolites sordidus. The sequence continues at coordinate 854,276 of JARFXV010000287.1, forward strand.
GCATGATTAAAACAAATTATCAACTCATTAAGTCAAACAAAACCAAGTTGTTATATGAAAAAGCTTTACGCATCGATACAACCATTTCTTTTTAATTTGGTATAGTTTGTCTTTGATATCTGACAGCAGTTCCATATTATTTCGTTTAACATGATCATCATTTTCACATAACATCATTGATATTGTATTGAGTAATCGCTGCTTAAGTATTATAGTCGATTCGAAAAAAATTATCTAGGTTTGGGGCAAAACAATTCATAGTATTATAAGGCCCCATAGCTTATCACAATAAAGTAGTCGCCAATTTTTCTAAAAATCAAACAAATTCCCTTCCACAAGCACCATATTCACCAGATATGGAACCCTGTGATTTTTTGCTGTTCTCTCGATTGAAGAAACCACCTCGTGGATGCCGTTTTCAGTCCATACAGACCATCAAGTATAACAAGTCAATAAAAGTGTGTTTCGAAAGACGAAATCGAGTATAAAAACTGTTTCGACGACTGAAAAAAACGTTGGACTAGGTGTATTGAGTGAAAGGGGATTAATTTCAAGGAGACAAACCATCATTATCAGCCCGTGTCAATCCACTGCAGGATGTAGGACTCTTCAGCATGTTTCCAACTTTCACGGTCCTGGGCTTTCCTCTGCCACTCGGATCCAAAATATCAGTCCATCGTGCTTTCAGTCTTCTTCGCGGACGTTTGCGATCAAGTGGTATCCACTCCAGAATTGCTTTGGTCCATCTGTCGTCCCATCGCCTCGCTATATGACCTGCTCATCTCCATTTCAATTGCTTTACTCTTCCAATGATGTCACAGACTTTCGTTTGTTCCCTGATTCATGCGCAGGACTTTCTGTTTCGTCTTCAAATGCTAACCATACATCTTTCTATTCCCCTCTGTGCTACCCGAAGTTTTTGAATAGATTGTGATGTGATATGTATATATATATATATATATATATATATATATATATATATATATATATATATATATATATATATATATATATATTTATTCAACTTGCTGTGCTATTCTCAAATAATTGTTGTTGGCTCTTCCTCGACAAGATTCTAAATTTGTTACTCCCGTCGCACGCTTCCAGGTACTCTCGACCTTCTCGGGTGCCCTCCACAATGTTCCCTCAAATTACCGGTGTCTCTGGCCCTTTGGACAACCAAAATAAATAAGTTTTACAATGGGTGAACCCGAAAAGAAAAACGTTCAGTGTATAGCTGAGATGTAGCATTGGTGATTTGTTGGCACTCTCCATAAATTAACAGAATGTCAACTAATTCATTATTCTCATACGTAGGTCATTTTATGGGTCCAAAATTACGGTGAAAATCCGCGCCGTTAAAACTGATAATAAAATACAAGATAAGAAAAATGCATGAATCACAAAAAAAAAAGATAAACATTAGTTGTGATCTTATTTTAAGGGAAAAGGCTTGAATAGTTTAAAATTTAAAGGCTGTTGTGGCTCAATTGTAGAGATATTTAAAAAACGGAATTAGAAAAAAAAAAGTTTATTTTATCGAATTTTATACGCTGTTAAAAACAGTCTCAATGTCAGAAATTTCGTTGTTAACATATGTTTCAAAATCAAGTAAATATAAAATGCATACAAAATGGCACCTCGAATATTTAGAATATAAGGAATTTCAGAAAATATAAGTAAAAGATTTTCTTTTAGGAAATTTACTGTACGGAATACGAATATCGCTTGAAATGCAAGAAAATATAAAAGTGATGATTTCTACTATTCGGAATTATTTCCAGATTCCGTTTAAATTCCAGGAAGCATATCTTAGCTGTGAACTTCTTGCGTGCACATAACTTTGCAGTTTTCATTCTAATTCAGAGTTCGAGAAAGTCATATGCTTTTATTAGTTTCAAAGTTATATCATTTTGTATGCAAAATACCATAAAACGTAAAAACCTATATGTGCAAACCATTTGCAGGGTCAATGTCGTGTTTGGAATTTATACGGCCATATCTAACAATGTATCGTTCGAAAATGCTTAGCTGGCTCTCATACTTTTACGATACCATATGAAGTTTTTAAATACATCAATGTCCATGAACGTAAAATATCGCATACGTCGTTTAAGAGATAGAAAAATGCCGCTTTCGATGTTAAAATAACTGCTGCTGCTCGTTTTCAAATAGATCTGTAAACGATAAAACAGAGAATTTGACTAGAGATTTCGTAAAAATCAACATTAGAAAACCTATTAACATGATATATCCTTGATTATTCATATATATATATATATATATATATATATATATATATATATATATATATATATATATATATATATATATATATATACAATGAATCATCTTCTTTGTGGATCAGACCTTGGCGTGGTAAGGGAACTTTAGTAAGTCAATGAAGCTTTGAGCTATGCCGTCTGGAGCGTATGCTCCTGGAAGCGTAACCCATGGCGGACAGGTCAACATGGCGTTACAATTTCAAACATGGCCCTCATTCCCTGGATGGCAAGGGGAAACTACCTACGGTAGCGGGAAGACCTGCCCCAAGACAGAGGGTGCTAAGAATCACTGGGTTAGATCAGGCAGCCAGCGTACTTTGGACATTGCAACGCTTAATATTCGGACAATGAAAACGGATGAACGACTGAAAGAACTGTTGATCGAGCTCGACAACATACATTGGGACATCATAGCGCTATGTGAAACACGAAGAGAGGGCGAAGAACTAATTAAACTGGAAACAACTGGTCAAATTCTTTACATTAGGGTTACGGAGAATGGACGATGTGGTGGAATTGGATTTCTCATTAACCGAAAGTTGTCGTAAAATTTGAAAGTATATCTGACCGACTAGCCCAATGCATCATTCAACTGGATACAAAGTTTAAGCTTCAAATGGTCCAAGCTTATGCACCAACTATAATCTATGGTGATGATGAAATTGAGATATTTTATGATGATGTTGCCCACCTTCTAGACAACGGGAAGTGCAAGTACAAAATTTTGATGGGTGACTTTAATGCTAGAATTGGAAAAACAAGAATAGGTGAAAATGCAACTGGTCCATATGTGAGCGGGACAATCGAGGTAACAGATTGGTTGTTTTTGCGGAAGGACAGGATCTGTATATTATAAATTCGTTTTATAAGAAAAAAATCAGCAGAAAATGGACATGGAAAAGTTCAACTGGTCTCACAAGTGAAATTGATTACATCATGTCAATGGTGTAGATGACGAGTGGTGAATGGTAACGAGCAAAGGTTAGGATAAACTGTCGAACAGAACGTACAAGAATGGTAAGCTCGAAGAAGGGCAAAGTAGACTCTAAAAAGCTGCTTCAGAGGGATAGCGATTTTGAGATTGCTTGGTCAAACGCACTTTAATGTGTTGCAAGACCCAGAGGAGATGGAAATTACAGAGCAGTATGAAAAATAATCGACGATGTGATTGAAATGGCTGCTGCAATAGCACCTGCAGGAAAAAGCTTCAAACAGTAAAAAATCTCCAATGAGACATTTAATTTAATGAAAAAACGGCATACAATGAGGAATTTAAGGAGTCGTTTTGGCAGAGTCGAGTACGTTGAACTTTGCAAAACTAAAAGAAAACGTATTCGAGAAGAAACGCGTCGGTTCAACATGCAGCTAGTGCAAAAAACACTAGAGGAAAACAAGGGAATAAACAAAGCAAAACACAGACTGAGAAATAAAAGGACACAAATGTATGCATTAATGCGTGAGGATGGCACAGTTTTGCAGGGAACGTACGGAAATGTTAGAGGTTATTAGAAGATTTTATTCCAAGTTATATGAAGATCAGAACCAGTTAAAGAGAGCAAAACCCACGGAAGAGGAAATACCAGATATCCTGTTGGATGAAGTGCCAAATACTCTAGAAGCAATGAAGAATGACAAGACTCCATTAAAGGACAGTGTAACAGTTGAGATGTTGAAAGTCGGCCGAAAGGTCGAACTTTACATAAAATACTATTAAAATTGTACTCAAAATGCCTCAAGGAACAAAAAATACCCAACCTGGGAATGGAAAAGTTCTGAAGTAATTCTTCTTCATAAAAAAGGAACACAGGGGGATTTGAAAAAAGACCGCCCAATAAGCCTCCTGCCAGCATTATACAAGGTTTTCACCAAGATAATATCTAAAACAATACTGAGAACACTAAATGACGCACAACCAAGAGAATAGGCAGGATTCAGAAGTGGATTCAGTACAATGGATCGTATCCAGGTTGTCAAACAGGCCATAGAAACGCACAATGAATACACCATGCCACTGTGTTTGGCTTTTATTGACTATGAAAAGGCATTTGACTCAATATCAAAGCAAGCCATAATGGATGCATTCCTTAGCCAAGGGGTAGAGAAAGCATATGTAAACCTATTAGGACGGATATATGATGGAGCTACAGCGACAATTCACCTTGATGATCTTGAAGTAGGAATTAATGTAGAGCAAGGAGTACGGCAGCGTGACGCAATATCGCCTATTCTTTTCTCGGCTTACCTTGAAGAGGTAGTCCGTAATCTGGATTGGGAACAGGATGGAATAAAAATAAATGGTGCATACTTAAGCCACCTTAGATTTATAGATGATATCATTCTCTTGTCACAAAACCCAGATGAACTACAAAAACACATACAATAACTGCAGAAGGAGGGAGAACCATTTGGTTTGAAAATAAACCTGAAAAAGAGTCAGGTTATATTCAACAAATTTACCGAAAACAGAAGAATATCTATTTTAGGAAGCGACTTAGAGATGGTGGATCACTATATCTTGGGCAAATAATTTCAATGGAGGGTGATACCGTCCAGGAAGTGGAACGGCGCGTTAAGTGTGGCTGGCAGGTATTTGACAGACTCAACATGGTGTTTAAGAACAAACTCCCACTTTGTCTGAAGAGAAAAGTTTTTGATCAGTGCGTGCTGTCTGTTCTGACATATGGAAGTGAAACATGGACACTCACATCACAATCAATTCAAAGACTTCGGGTAGCACAGAGAGGAATGGAAAGGTGTATGCTTGGCATTACAAATTGGGACAGAAAGACCTGCACATGGATCAGAGAACAGACGAAAGTATGTGACATCATTGAAAAGGTTAAGGAATTGAAATGGAGGTGGGCAGGCCATATAGCGAGGCGATGTGACGACAGATGGACCAAAGCAATCTTGGGATGGATACCGCTTGACCACAAGCGTCCACGAAGAAGGCCTTAAACACGATGGATCGATGACATCATCAAGAATATTGGACCCGAATAGCAGGGGAAAGCTCAGGACCGCGCGAGTTGGAAGCATGCTGGGGAGGCCTTCGTCCTGCAGTGGATCGACAATGGCTGAATGATGACATAATAAATATATAATCTTATGGTAACAATAGCAAATATTTTTGGAAATAAATTTCTCCGTCGAGAAATTGGATATACATATATAAGTCTAAAAAAGTGCATCCTTGCCGGATGCCTTAAGCAGTGCTACAGATATAAATAACCATCTTTTAAAAACAGTTGCTAATCTGTCACCAGATTTAGAATTAGTAAACTTTTATAATAATAATTTAAAATAATCGTTTGAATCACTATTTAATTTTACCATCGTAGACGAATATACTGTTTACAAACACATTGCATAACATTGTGGGTAAATACGCTGGATCTGATGGGATAAATATTGAAATTATTCGTATATGTTGTCCACATATTCTTCCAATATTGGTATACATTGTTATTTCATGCCTGCTGGAGGGTACTTTTCCGGATATATAGAAAATATCGAAAATACTACCATTTCAAAAAAAAAACAGATATAACATCTTTTAATGATATTAGGCGAATATCGATCTTGCCAGCACTGTTAAAGCTTTTGGAAAAAATCTTAGCTGAATGAATATAACGTTCTTCCTTTGAGGCACTCTGGTTTCCGTAAATGATATAGTGGTACTACTGCTTTGCTGGACTCAATTGATGATATAATAAGAAATAGTGATATCGGTAGGACATCTGTACTAGTGATATTAGATTACTACAAAGCATTTGATAGAATTAACATTGAACTTTTGGGTGCCATTTTTCATTATGTAGGCCTGACGCAAAATGCTAGAAAATTTATGCTCAACTATCTTAGTAACATATATCAATTTGTAAAAACCGATAACAATGAACCTCCTACAGGGCATATGAACTGTGGAGTTCCACAAGGCTCAGTTCTGGGACCTCTACTGTTCTGCATCTATACATGTGCCATTTCTAAAAGCCTAAAATATTGTACGCCCTATATGTATGCTGATACACAGTTACTCTATTCCTTTCCGTCTTATAACTTTCATAATGCAAATGCCCTGATTAACGAAGATATTGCAGAGCTAACGGCATTCTCGGACAGACATCTATTGGTAATAAATTCAGCAAAATGTGCTGTTATGATATTTAGTAAGGATCGCCATAGGATAGAGAAGGAAATGATTGTAACGGTTGGTAATACTGTATTACAGAATGTACACAGTGCCAGGAGTCTCGGAATGGATATAGACACTGACTTAAAACTTTTTACAACATCTAATAATAGACTATGCTGGGTTGAAGAAACGATTTCCCCTCAAACATGTTCTTACTGCCAGTTTGAACTTGAAATTTTTAAGCACAGTTGATCCTAAGAGGATTGAGCGATTGCAGAAATCTTGTTTGAGGTATTCATATGGAATATGAACGTTTCAACATGTATCCCATAAGCTGGTGTCATGGAAGTGTTTATCTATGTATATGATCTCTTATCTTTTGCAATTTTCATTTATTGCCTATAAGATTATTATATGTAATATAGCTTAGTCTATGTGTATGACTTAAATTAGAATTAGGCTTGAGGTTTCTAAATCAGTATTTCTGCCACCTCGGTCCTTTTGCAGTGATTTAATATACGTTTTCCATTGTATTGTAATATATTGATATTTTCTGCATTGATCATTGTTAAATGTATTGCATTGAAATATATAAGTTATCTATTATATTGTAGTATATTTCTATTTTTTGTATTGATTACTCTTAAATGCACTGTAATAACATTATTAATATTATTAATCATTATAACTATTATATCAGGTTACATAAAGTTTAACTGTGGATCTAGTCATAGCTGGTTCTTTTAGCAGTTTTTTACTGAGTATAGAAGATTAGCTCGTTTGAGAAACTGAATGTCATTTAGAAAAATAGTGTCGCACAGTATGAAACAACGGGTACAATTTATTCAACTTTATTATGAAATTGGTTATTCTGCAAGAGATGCCTTTGTAAAGTGAATTATGTTATGGTCGACATAATTGGTGTAGTGAAGCAGAAGTAAGAAAACACAAAAATTTGAAGCTACTGTATCTGTTTTGATAAAAATGGAAAGACTTACTTAAATAACAGGAGAATAACTTAAAGAGACTAAGCAAAGGAGCAAAAGGAGCTAATTTAAGGTTCTTGGGCGGAGCTAAATTTAGAGCCCTTGGACAGAACCAAATTTATTCTTCTTGGACGGCGACAAATTCCTAGGACAAAGCCGAATTTAGGTGAGCCGCACCACTCCTAAAGCCATGCCCGACAATATCTTAACACAGTATCTAGACAGACTCCTGTTCCTGTTCAGTAATTTCCCAAAAAGAGAGACCAGCCTCTCGTAGTCCCTGTTAAACTCAAAATTGAAAATATGTTGCAAATTGTTGAAAATTCCTAATTTATGACACAAATAATGCCTTATATGGTTTGTTGCGTTACTTAAAATGTGTTAAAATGGAAACCACTGTTCGCAGCCGTGCACCGGACCAAATTGATAATGGAATTAAACGGATGGAATATCCAGAACGTGCTATTTCTAACCAAAACGTAGAGCGCTATTTATCTGATTATCGATGCTGATTTAACTTAATCTGTTCTGCTGTTATTGAATCCTATTGGAATTATTATGATGCACAAAATATTGTTAGTAGTTGGTAGGTATGAACACCAACATATTAAAAATGATTAATAATTTAGGCCCTACCAAAATAGATCTGATTTATTTATCTGTAATCACAATTGACAAATTTTCTCTGAATAAATTGACTGAACTCAATTATTGGTGTTTCGCATTCCCGTTTAATAATCGTTTATATATCATTCAATCAAAATTCCTTTATTCCTTTAATCCTTGACCTTTAACGCTATTAGCCTCAAATTATGATTAAATAATTGATATTAATTGTTAAATAGTTGATAATTATTTGTATCCTGGTTAGGATACTAAATTAACTTCGCAACAAGAATCATGAAGAAATAACCTCGATAGAATTAATGATATGTCACTGCGTTGATGCTCACTGTGTTGGTATTAGCTCACTGGGTGTTTCAGCAACCTAGAATTTTAATAATGTAGAAACATCAGAGTTAGCTATGGAATAGCACATCTGCCAAATGGACGTCTCTGCTCTTCTTACAGACCACATCTCTATAATCAAAAATTTCAATAATTATTCTGATTAGTCTATATTAGTTGCTGCTTAATGTCGACTATACCGGCTTGGGTTTAGCTTTCAGTTTATAAACTGTAGTTGAATTATTTATCTAAGCAGTGGCGGCTCGTGAGGTAGGGCGTCAGGGCGCCGCCCCTCCATCATTTATCACAGTAAACAGTTTTTCAGAGCAAAATACCATATTTTATTTCCGTTCAGATTCTTTCCTTTAACTCATTTTCCTGGTTCACCTCCTAGATAGGATTTCAATAGCACGATTGCAATAATGATTATGATTTTGATTCCATAAATTCGGAAATAAAATTTTGGACCTCTTCGATTGTGCGAAAATGCGTATCAACAAGATGATGTAGCAGAGAACGGAAGAGGTGAAAATCTGAAGTGACCATAAATGGAGAGGACGATGGTGGCCATATCTGGAGGCGCATGAGGAATAACTTCCTAGCCCAAAGTTTCGATTAGTTGTTTGGTTGCTGCCGCCGCATGAGGCTGTGCGATAACGTGCAGCAGTATCACCTCCCGAGTTCCCTTGCCAGTATATAGTTGTTTTTGTTCGATTTCGTTACTGGAACGCGAACGCGAACGAATCAATTGTTCTTGGTAACGCTCAGAAGTTACAGTTGCCCGGGTTTTAGCAACTCATAGTATAGCACACCTTTCATATCCCACCAAACACTTAGCAATACTTTTTCGCGTGAATATTCGGTTTTGCAGTTGAAGTTGATGGTTCCTCGGGAAAAACCCATGCTTTTCTCTTTTTAGGGTTATCGTATAGAACCCATTTCTGATCACATGTTACGATTTTAAACAGAAAATCCTTCTGTTTAAATCTTGATAGCAGGTAAACTGTTGTGTCGTAGCGTTTCGCTTTATTTTCTGAGGTAAGCACGTGCTGGACCCAACGACCAGCTTTCTGAATTTTTCCCAGCTTCTGCAACCGATGAGAAATGTATTGTTTAGTGATACCCAATTATTCAGCAAGCTCCTTTTGTGTTTGACAAGGATTTTTTTGCAACAGCTGATTTAATTGCTCGTCTTCAACTTTTGATGCTTCCGAACGACGTTGACTGGAAAAATTGAAATTACCCGTCCGAAACTTTCTGTACTATCTTTTGCACGTACTCTCAGACACCGCGATTTCCCCCAAAGCAGAGAAAATCATTTAGTTCGCCTCGAGAACACTTTTTTTAGTTGAAAAGTGAACGGAATACAGTGTCTGTGGAACGACATCGTGGTCACTTATGACATTTGTGAGGTTATGTCGTGTAGATAAGTTCTCATATGCAGTTTTTTATGTTAATGATTAGTACTACGAATTCCAAAGCAACGGGAAAAATATTTGTTAAAATAAAGTTATAGTTGAATTAATTCGGAGAGGTCAGAACTTATTTGTACACCTAATAGTACACTGACTCAAAGAAAAGTAAAAACTGATTTTAGAAAAATAAGATACGAGAACCAACAGGAGCGATTATTGACGAAGACAGACATAGACAAAAATAAATATTTGATGATGAAGAATCCAACGGTGAAGATGATAATAATAATATATACATTTGTCTGATTCGGACACAGAGCAAGAAGGAGAAGGTGATTCCGAAAATTTATCACTACTAGCAAAAAGTTCACGGATTCTTAGTTTTTTTTTGGAAAATATGGCACGGCTAGGAAAAAGCATCGTTTTCCTTAAAACGTATGAATTCACGAATCTAATATGGTCATGCACTTACCAGGAGAAATGAGAAGGAAATATATGAATATTGGAATTTATTTTTCTCTCTCATTTTGAACATAATCGTCCAGATTGTTAACAAAAAAATTGTACAAGTCAGTTCAGTGACAAACACGGATTTATGATACGTTACAAAAAAGTATAAAATGTCCGCCATGATATCCATGCGTGCATCATAAGATTTACCAGAGGCAAAAATAAGCCAAAAATAATTATGTTTTATAATGCCACTAAGGGAGGTGTAGATATTGTCGATGAACTGATGAAGAACTTTGATCGACTTACAATGTGACCCGGAATGATAATGAATGTAGTGGGCATCAATTCACAAATAATTTTTGGGTCAAATAATCAAGATACAAAAATAGTTTGAACAATATAAAGAAAGCTTGGCAGTTCAACTACCAGACCAGCACTTGAAGCGTCGCTCTTTTATGAAAAACATTCCACCATTAATTCGACGAAGACATCAAGAAGTGGCTGGAACTTCTGCTGAAGGTTCCATAATTCAACAAGAGGCACCAGTGGGCAGAAAAATTTGTCATTTATGCAAAAACAATTATACCTCACGTTATTTTTTTAAATTTGTAAAAAATATTTGTGTGCATAAATAAACATGCATAATTTCGTTACCCTATATGCGTGACTTTGCACGAACATTATTTGTAGTATTGTTTATAACGTTTCGTTTTAGAAAATTTGTTGTGTTTCACGTTTTCACAATTTAATAATAATACATTTTTTTCAGTTTGTCTATCATATTTCCTGTAGTTTGCAAAATATTTGTAATTTCACGTATTTTTTTATCTTAAAATGATTTGACAGCTACAAAAATGATACACATGTATAGAAAAAGCAAATACGCAACAGAAACACTCACAATCAAAACGAAATCGTCCAGAGTTATTGAATTATTTGTTTATATACATTGAGTCTGTTAGATTCGGCGCCACCGCTCCTCTTATACCATAGAGTGGCACCACTCGATGGTTAATCTGGATGCTAGAAGTTCTGACTGTGATTGGGGTAGGTTTAGAGATAAATATATATAGTTTGTGATGTCATAATCATCGTCTCGTGCGGACGTGAGCTCTCCTTTGCCATTTTGGTATATACATTACATAAATACATTTCATGATGTCATCAGTTCATCGTATTTTCGGTCTTTTTTGTGGGTGTTTATGGTCAAGTGATATCCATTCTAGGACTGTTTTGGTCCACCTGTTGTCACATCCTCTCGCTATATGGCCTACCCGTTTTCATTTCAATTATTTTACTTATCTTTTGATGCCACGTACTTTCATTTGTTTTCTAATCCATATGCAGGTCTTTCTGTTCCGTCTTGTAATGCCAAGCACCTTTCCATACTTCTTTGTGCTATCAGAAGTTTTTGGAAGTTTATTTACGATATATTATACCATAAAGACCCAAAAATTGCTATGGCGCAAATACCATATTTAACAACGAGCTATTGTTTATCAACGTGCTAGTATTATAAACGATTTTAGGCAAACATTACCAACCAAGTATTTAAAGTATTGCCCAGATATGGCTTTAAAAATTCGAATTTTTCAGATGCATATAAAGCCTATTAACATTTTTTTCGGATATTGATACAAATGAAAAAGACCTTAATGAGGACCATCATTTTTGCATGGTAAACCACTGTTTGCATCCATACACTGGGCCAAATTAATTACGGAATTAAACGGATGGATATCTAGAACGTGCTATTTCTAATTAAAACGTAGTGCCCTATTTAGCTGATTACACATATCGGTGCTAATTTAGCTTAATTTGTTCTGTTGTTATTGAATACTGTTGGAATTTTTACGAGGCACAAAATATTATTACCAGCTGGTAGAAATGAACACCAACACATTGCAGGGAGTTAATCATTTAGGGTTAGCTGGAATGAATCTGATTTATTTATTTTTAATTACGAAAGCAAATTTTCCTTGATCAATTTGATTCTTTGAATTATTGATGTACCGCATTACGTTTAGAATGCATTAATCTAACCTACCGTCCATTCGTTGCCTTAGACGTTAATATATTTTATTTGGTCCTTTTAATAATGTCAAGTTATGTATGTCTCTCTCTCTCAAGCTTGTATGTTTCCTCACTCCCTCCCATTTGGGTCTATCAGTTGCCGTTTTTTCTCATTCAGACATACTTGACATAAATTTCTTTATGGGCGATTTTATGACGTCTTTGTATCTTCTTTTTGGATCTCCCAGATTTCGTTTCTTGTTCTTTAATTCGCCCTAGAGGATCTGCTTCGGCATTCTAGTATCCCGCATCCTTTGGTAATGACTTATCCATCTCAGCTGAGCTTTTATGATCTGAGGTTATATATGCTCAACTATTGGCTCTTTCAAGTACCTCCACATTGATCGGATTGTTTTGCCATTTTATCCTCAAAATTTTCCGAAGATAGCCTAGATGACCAGATGATGTAACAGGGATAGAAAGAGATGACAATCCGAGGAGGTCATCGTTTTCGGAATCCTTTCTGTTGTATGTGACTATGCGTTGTCCTAAAGCAAAATGAATTCCCTGCTTCCCTGGCTAGTATAAAGTCTTTTGTTGCCTCCAGAGCTTCAGTAACAGGAATCTGTTGTAGCTGATAACCATCAGCAGTGACGTTTGGTTTATCCCATTATAAGTTAGACCATTAACTTATAATGGGCGATGTCCAACTGATCCTACCATATACATAGCACGCCCTTTTTGTCGAAGATATTTTGTTCTTTTTCTTGAATTTGGAAAATAATGACCCAACAACATTAAGGAAGTTCGAGCGAATATATGGGAAAACCGAGTTTCCAAAAAATTCTATTTGGTAATTGCGACAAAGGATTGGAAGCTTAATATTTGCAGAATGTTATTATGTATGAATAATATCGAGTTACTGATATAATTATTTAAATAATTGAAGTCAAACTTTTTTTCAACTTTCGATTATTAATAACCAAACATTCGATCAAAAGTCTGGCAACGTCGCGCAACCACCTGAGAAAAAAAGAGACAGAGCTATAGCTAAAAAAAGAGATTATTATGTATGAAATTTCTGAATTTCAGGTTAAAAAAGTTATTTTTCTTACTGAATTTTTCTTTGTGTCTAGAATGCATATTTTTAATATATATTTTCTATGTTGTAGGTCAAAATTGTCATACATATACATAATATACACTGATAATAATGAAGTTTTGTTGTTAGTATTATAAAAAAATAAGAATTTCTATAACTATTTTAAGTTTTAGGAAGACAAAAAAAATTCGTTTGACTCGATAAGTATCGCTCATACTTTCTTAAAGCGTCTATTTTTTTATTCTCAGCTGTGAGTTAATAGGGTATTCGAAGACTTTGACCGATAATGGTGTACGAAACAATATTATCTCTGAAAGTCATACAAATCAGGTCCTGAGCTTCCGCAGCATTTTTTGTCAGTTGAAAAAGGAAAAGGAAGGTGTGCCTCAAATTTTGGTTTTCGAATGATATCGCGTTTACTCATAGTGTAACTAGTTGTTCAGATTATAATCACAGTAAGGCCGTAAACTATTCTCCATTTTGAAGTTGAAATATATTTGGCACTTTAAAATAACTAAACGGCGATAACAAATTTTGATCCAAAAATGTTCTGCAGCCAATGAAACCAAGGGGCTGAAAATTAAGTTGAGGACTGAATATGTTCAAAAATATTTACCTAGAAATCAAGTTATTTTTACTTTAACAAAATGTATTCTTGTTTATGTCATTGTAATAGTGTATCGTACAAATGCACTATATGCACTATATTTTACAGTTACGGATTTATTGTGGAACCAGTAAACTGTCTGACAACATTGTGTCTGCATTTAGGAGGACAATAACTAATAATTCTAGGTTAATTACTGACGTGAACTTGTTCTATAACCCATGCTTTGATACATTCCCAATTTTACCTTCTGCATATCAAACCAGGATATTTAGTTAAATGAAATAGCAGTAACTGTTATGGTGGATGTCGAACAAAAGGCACCAATGAAGTATCTATATTATTATCCTGTATATAAAAATCAGTTTATACTATTGAAAAAATGCATCATTATTATATCTTAAACTTTTTCTTCTTCGCAGTCACTGAATGATCTCAGGGACAGATTCACTACAGAATTAAAAAGATTCAGAATATTCTCAATATGTTATTTGTAACTAAAATATTTAAAAAAGCTATTTTTTTTGTATCACAAAATAATATGCAAGGCTATGACAAAAGTTTCTGTCCAAATATTCTCCTTTTACACTTTTGCAATCGGTGAATCCGTGTGAAGTGGTAATTTTAAAAACCTCATTTGAAACCTACGTTTTCAAGGCGAAGGTCAAGGTTTCAAAATTTATGATCACCCAATTGATTTGTGATATTCGGAAAGAAAAATAAATAATGCGGGAATAGATCAGTACTATTCATTAGGTTAGACAAGAACTCGATAATTATTTTTGATTTAAAACGCCAATTGTTTGAGTGGTTGTGTGAGAGTTGGCAGAATTCTGATCCTTTTTTACCAAATTTATTGATGATTTTCAGCTACAATTTGAGGCAGACTTAATTGTATTGATAGTATTTTGATTTTCAAAAATTATTGATATATTATTATAATAAGAAACACCAAAGAACAATGCAGTCGTTTTTTTTCCAAACACTGCCTGAACAAACACTATTTGATGATTTTTTGCCCAGTATATCTTTGTCCAGCATCAATTGTAGATTATTATCCTTAGATTCCTTAGGTCAGATTATTTCCTTAGTAAGAGATGCGAGTTTTTTTTTTAAGTTTTGGTCAAATTGTGTGGAATTCATCAATAACAAATCCATTCCTTTAGGTTTGGGAAGAGGACGTAATGGCTAGAAATTGAAGAAAGAGAATGAAATATTGGTTTTTTATCGGCTATATGTGTTCATTTATTCGAATAGCACCCTTAAATTGGTCCAGTAGTGAAGTGTAATAATCCTCGATCATGGCCCTGCCTTTTGTCGAATAATCTGTGGGCACCACATCACGAGAATTCCAGATAACCGCAGCCATGGATTTTTCTGTAGATAGAACCGTTTTCGCTTTTTTGGTGCATTTTGACCTGCTCGCTCTCATTGTTCGGAATATTGTTTCATCTCTAACATGTAATGGTGAATCTATGTTTCATCAACATAGAAAATAAAACGTGGATGAAATTCAAGAAAATGACTTTTAAATAAGTCTCAAAACACTTTCAATTGTTCACTCAAATGTGTCCTTGGTTCAATGTTAACAAACGTGGAGGAAACGGAGCGAAAATGTTTTAATACTTAAAGCATCATGGCATAACCCATTGAGGAGTACTTTAATCTTACAATTTGTCACATGCCGATCGATTTGTATTATATCGCATCGATATTTCTTGCAACAATAGATATTGATGTATGACCTACAAGAAATTTCTCACTGACAATTGTGGGACCACGTTCATATCCTGCAAACTAGCAGTGATGCATTGTTGTGGCGGAATGATGAATGCATGTTCGATGTATCAGAATGGAGAAAAGTAGAATTACAGCATATTTAAAATCATGACAAGAGAATGTTCACACCATACTTTCATTATTTACCAAATTTGGGTTTCTACACCACTGTTCAAATGATACTAATGGGTTATCCGGAAAGTTCATTGTTGTTTTTTTTAAGAGAAAGACAAACACAAATAGTTAGTCTATTTCCATTATTTTTTACAACTGTTTGTCAAGGTAGTCGAACGTCCTTATGCCTTTTTGCCAAATATTAGCATCTTTATTGCTAGGTTGTTTTTCACCTATTCTTTAAATTTTCCATTTTAAAAACTTTGGAGTGATCGGAATTGATAGTAATTCGAGAGTGTAATGCTCCGGTGAGAGGAGCAAAACATCCCAATTGTTTACATTGTTGTTTACAACATTATTTCCTTCAGATGAAAAACGTTTTCATGACTTAAATACTTTTATAATTCACTTTTCCCCACCAGTTACCATACGCTTCAGAAATGAAAAAGAAAATTAGGAAGGCTGGAAGAAATTCGGGCCAGCTAAACGGTCAAAAACGGTCCAATTTTCAATACTACACTTATCCGCTATCTCACCGACCATGGACATTCGGCTATTATGGCCTTTATTTCCTCGACATCAGTGCTTGAAGGACGACCAGAGTGATGCCGGCCTTCTAAGTCAAAATCTCCGCCAATGAACCGACCAAATCACTTTTAAACCGTGGTCTCCTCAATAGAACCTTCTCCGTAAACGGCACAAATCTTGTTGTTTGTACAAGTTATCGACCGACATTTTCAATTTGAATCAACTTGACTAACTGAAGGAAAATCAAAGCGAATCTGAACATATAGATAGTAAATACCACAGGAATTAATAATATGTAAGTAAATATTACTAATTCAACACAGATTTTTGATTATAAACGTTAAAAGAGCATCTAATGGAAAATCCCTCCAAACTTTTCGAACAACCCGATACTTGGCTTTTTTATCTGTCAATGCTATTGTATTTACATAAGGATATAGTATTGTGGTGACATTAATAAAAGGTCTAAAGCACCCGGATTGCCCAATTGCAGGAAATTTTATAGTAACTTACGTATAATTTGTTGGTACGAATAAATAAGGCGTTAAAGGGGAATATAAGACTAAATATTCTTTTTTGCGTTAATAGAAATAAAAAAGATATTACCGAGGATAGACATTTAAATCTGAAAAAGAAAATTTATATAGTTCTCTTCTTGCAATATTTAAATTGTGATAAACCACGGTTCGCAATCGTGCACTTGACCAAATTCAGTGCGGATATAAACGGATGGAATATCGTGAACGTGCTATTTCTAACCAAAACGTAAATCGCTATTTATCCGTGCTGATTTAGCTTAATCTGTTTTGCTGTTATTGAAAGCCATTGGAATTATTACGAGACACCAAATATTATTAGTTACTGTTTGGTGTGGACAACGACATGTTAAGTAGGGTCAATAATTTCAGCATTGCCTGACCAGGTGTGAGGCGAATTTTCTCCAAACACATTGATTTAATTTCATTCAATGCAAAATGCGTAGTTTAATTTATACGTGCAGATATGTCGACATCTTTAAAATTTATTCCTAGAGATGACAGAAAGGACGTATATTTGCAGTCTGTTTCAGCAGACACTGTGGACGATTAATCATCAATAATTCACAGGTCAACAAATTTAAACTTTTTTGAGATAACATTGATAAAAATAGGTTTATATGAAGTATTTTGTAGTACTAAATCTGAAAATGATAAGCTAATTACTGTAACACCTATAGTTATATTTTGTTACAGGGGGTTGGTGGTGGGGAACAAAAGGAGACGACATATTTTTACAATCTAATTTTTCTTTAACCCTCAAGAGAAGCACTGGATAAGGGATACCCAGGGGTGAATTAAAAGTGTTTTTCCTTATAAATGGTCACGTTGAGGGCATGACTTTGAGTGGGGGGAATTTAGTATCCCTAATAGCCAACTATAGCCAACTTAAGATGTGAATACTAACAAAAATATAAGCGACCGATGGGTATACGCCACCCAGTGTTCCTTTTTGCAGACATAGTGTGTTTTTTTCGATCTTGACACAGTTTGTGGTAAGTAAATCATAAATATTATATTTTCTGTATTATTTTTATTGAAATTTTTTTTTAATATTTATTTATCGGCGAACACGCGTTCTTGTACTCGCTGTGCGTCTGGAGTAGAAGCAATATATAAGGCAGCTGAAAGAGAGACCGAATCGGTTTTTGAAGAGCATCATACCAGTGAACTTTACCTAACTAAATATTTTTTTTTAATAAAGCTAAATTATGTAATAAGTGTCTGAAAGTACACTAAGTCCCCTTTGAAATGCCGTTGGAAGAAAGTTTTTATCTATTACTTTCGCCTAGATATGATTTTTTTTGTTTGAATAGATCACCTCATTTTATCACTTTTTTTTATTTTTGCTGATTTTTTCGGTGGTATTAGAAATACTATTATTTTTTAGAACATTCTATAGATATAGTCTTTTTCTATACTGATTGAGGTTTAAATAAAAAAAAAATATTAAACTAGATAATTTAATCAAAAGATATTAAGAATTAAAGACATTACATGAGACGTCATACAGTGATAAAAACTTGCACTTTTTCCTCTTGTGTTCTGTTGCATCATCCCTTTTTAAAAACCAGTAGTTACCCAACATAGATGGGTTCCAGCGTCCATCGTCCTGATGTCCTGGTGAAACCTCTCTCCGTGTTCGTCGCTTACTGCACCCAAATTTTCCGGATGAAAGCCGTTTTCCGAAAAAAACACTTTCAAGCTTCCTTCTGATTTAATTTTTCTTCAAAACGGAAATCACCTAGAAACTTCCTTATTGGAGGTCCAATCTTTTAGTTTTGCTTCACTTAATTGAGGACATATTTCTTTTATGTACTAGAAACCATTACCTTCTTTGTCGATGGCTTTGACCAAATTTGAAGTTTTTTCATTAGTCCAAGCTTAATGTGGAGTGGCTGAAGAAGCACCTTTTTTTGTTAACAAGGGGGACATATTTTATGTTTGAAGTACAAGGTTTAAAAGAAGTTCTATAAGATCAATCTTTCTTACTTTAATGTTATTTTGTTGCCCTACTGTCCCATAGACACAAAAGACGGCAATACTTTTTATAATCCCCTGTTCATATTTAATGCGATTTAGTATGGTTGCTAAGTTGTCATAGGTTTCTTTCATTGTCACTGAATGGGCTAAAGGAAGAGATGGGTTTTGTTTCCATGATGAAGCAAGACGGCTTTTAGGCTGTATTTCGACGAATCTATGAAAATACACCACTCAGATGGTACATGTTCCGTATTAAGCTCATTCATTAAACCATCAATATCACAACAGAAACATAGCGATCCTTTCATTTTTTAAAACATGAAGATGTTACATTCCGTTTTCGGTAAAGTGACACACTTCCATATTATCTAACAAGTTCCACTGTTGAAGTATGGAACCAAGACGTTTCGATTTTTGTTTTGACAATAACTTGTTACGTATCAAATCATTTAATTCATTTGAGTTATTAAGTAAGGTTCACTGGTAGCTGTTAAAAATGTTGGGTCACAACTGGCGTTCTCAGGAAGTTGTGGATCAGATCCTGATGAAGAATTATAATCACCGGGAACATGTTGTCCAGGTTTAAAGGCGCAATCGGTACCGGTAGTTCCTGGCTATGAGGAACTGGCCTAAGTCCAGAAGGCAAACTTGGATACTGAATTTTGTTGCTCTGCTTTTTTGAAATCTCTTCTGTTTTATTGATACAAAACTAGCAATTACTGACATGGTCAATAGGTTCTCTCCACATCATATGAAGAGCAAACGGCATAGAATTTTTCTTGCGATGCATCCACTGCATTACATTTACGTGACAACATAGATAGCAAACATGAGGAGCCTAAATTTTATCTTGATCTACAATTTGGCACTTAAAATATAAAAGAATGGCTTTTTTTGGCTTCCTCATATATTCGCTGGATTTTTGCAAAATCGTCGACTAGAACATGCTATTTTATATAAACTCGATTTTTGAGATTACACGGTCATTGAACTTTTCTCTCAATAAATTGATTGTGTCACGAGATGTATGGCATGTTGCACCATCTTGTTAAAATCACACGTCGTCCACTTCAAAATTATCCAATTAACCACATCAATTCATGCCAGAAAAAAATCATTAATAATGTTTATGTAGTGTTCTCCATTGGCAGTAGCTGCATATCCATTTTCGTCTTCAAATAAGTACGGTCCAATTACACCTCCAAACCATAAACTGAAAACCAAACTGTTAATTTTTGTGGATGTAAAGATGTTTCAAAAACAGCACGTTGGTTTTCTTCACTCCAAATGCGACAATTTTGCTTATTTACAAAGCTCATTTAACCAAAAATGAGCTTCATTAATGAAAATGATTTTTTCATGAAATAATGAATCTGTTTCAAATTGCTCTAAAGCCCTATAGATTATTAGAAACGCATCTAGAATAGATTCATTATTTTTGTAATAAATGTGTATACCCTGTGGAACTGTACTAAACTAAAACAATACTAAAAATAGCTGCTATGACGTTTTACACAAAAATATATAGTACTAGTTTGATAACCCTTTAGTATAAATGACAGTTCAATGTTCTAAATGGATATAGAATTGCCTTCCTTATCTAATGATTTCTCTACTTACTATCTCATGTTTTGATACAACCTGTATATTTAGCCAGTATATATTTAGTTATGTTAATTAGCAACATTATGAAGGATTACAGATAAAGTTTTTCTTCCAAGTAATATTTAAATTTGTATCCCTTGACAATATATTAGTACCGAATAAGTCCACAAATATTCCTTTTTGCGTTAATACAAATGAAACCGATAAACATATTGAAGATGAAGATAAACATATTGAAGAGGGTTAATAATGACAGCTCTACCAAAACGGTTCTGATTTATTTATCTCCAATTATAAAAGTAAATATTTCCTGAACAAATACATTCGGTTCAATTATTGTTCATGTTTCATTTAGTCAAAATACCCTTCATTCGTTCATTTACACATTAATGTAGGTTTTCTAGCAACACTATTTTTGTCTCGTTAAATAAAAAGACATAGATTCTCCTTATAATACCAAATTAACTTGACAACAACAACGAAAAAAATAAAAACAATATTATTAATTATTCCCTGTGTCTGTATTACTATAAAATAAAAACACCCAAATAAGGATTATTTGATGCGACTCAGACATTTTTCCATTTTAAATATTTTCTGTTCTTAAAGAAATAAAAATAGAAAAATATTTTTTTTAAGTTTATAATAATTTTTAAGTTTCAACAAAGTAATTAAAAAATATTTTCTGTGAGATATTGGATGCTTAACCAAATTTTAACATTTTTTTGCTTTAAGAAATTTTATTATTTTAGCAAGAACATTTTTTAATATGCTAATGAAGATCTTTTCAATGGCTTTCTGTAATCTTTTTCTGTCATTTTGATAAAAGCTACAATCCGAGGTCAAAGAATAACTTCTTTAGACACAATTCGTTCGTTAGACAAATGTTTGTTGATGTGAGTATGATGGAAGATATTTTACAATATTTCTCTTTACATATTTTATCTAATAAAGCTTGCTTGTAATATGCTTATATATAAAACAATACATCTTATTCCCCTTTATTTCCATTAAATTAGTTTTGAATAAGTCCACAAATATTCCTTTTTGCGTTCATAAAAATGATAAAGATAAACATATTGAAGATGGTTAATAAATACAGCTCTACCAAAATAATTCTGATTTATTTATCTTCAATTATAAAAACAAATATTTCCTCAACAAATATATTCGACTCAATTATTGTTCATGTTTCATTCAGTCAAAATGCCTTTCATTCGTTCATTTACACATTAATGTAGGTTTTCTAGCAAAACTATTTTTATCTCGTTAAATAAAGAGATATAGATTCTGCTTATAATACCAAACTAACTTGACAATGATAATGAAGAAGAAATAAAAACAATACGATTAATTATTCCGTGTCGGTATTTAAAATAAAAACACCTAAATAAGGATTATTTAAGGCGACTCAGACATTTTTCCATTTTAACTATTTACTGTTCTTAAAGAAATAAAAATAGAAAAACACATTTTTTTGAAGTTTATAATAATTTTTAAGTTTCTACAAAGTAATTAAAAAATACTTTCTGTAAGATATTGGATGCTTAACCAAATTTTCGCGTTTTATTTTGCTTAAAGAAATTAAATTATTTCAGCAAGCACATTTTTTAATATGCCAATGCAGATCTTTTCAATTGCTTTCTGTAACCTTTTTCTGTCATTTTAGTTAGAGTCCGAGGTCAAAGAATAACTTCTTTAGACACAATCAGTTTGTTAGAAAAATGTGTGTTGATGTCAGTCAATCTGGTCAGTCAAGCTTGCTTGTCATATGCTTAAATACAAAATAATACATCATATTTCGTTTTATTTCGATTAAATAAAAATATTTTTGTTTTCAATTAAATTTACCTATGTTGTAAGAGTGTCAGAACTTAACGTAATAGCGGCAACCCTGTTTGAAGTGTAAATGTCACTCATAGATTGCTGTGTTCAGTACATTGTGTCAATTCACCATGGGAAGATACACGATACACAAATTCTCTAGAGTAATTGGAAGGCGACCTTCACTTTGGGAAAAATATAATCTCTTCTAACGAAGTGCACGTCTAGTTTAATGGGTTTGTGAACAAACATAACTGCAGGATTTAAACCCATGAAAATCGCCGTGAGGATTGAGTGATTCAGGAGTTACCTCCTCAACCTCAGAAAGCCACTGTTTGGTATGATTTTTGGACTGAAGGAGTAATCGGATACTAATTTTTACATTCTCATTCAAGGTAATAAATAATGCTACATCGGTACTTCGTAATACTACTACCTGCTGTTTTAACAAGAAGTTTTTTCAATTGTGAAGTACATTAAAACTATTTTTAATAATTTTCTAAAGGGCTGTCCAAGAGTGCCCGAACTATAAAATGAGGCACAATGATAACTACAAGTGGTAATCCAAGTAATTTTTATTTTATCTTGAAGAACACATATTGGCATTATGTTTTGAAAATAATGTCCTTGAATCATCTGGTGGAATGCATTCTGAAGAGACAATTACTCTTTCACACATATCGCGTGGTATATTTTCAATGGTGGCCTGAATGTTACATTTAAGGTCAAGAATTGTTCGGGATTTATTTCTATATACCAGATTTAACATAACCCCTCAAAAAATAATCCAAGGGTGCGAGATCGCATGATCTTGGTGGCCAGTTGACATTACCATTTTGCGATATTAGGCGTCCAGGAAACTTCTTGCAAATAAATTGATTTTCTGGCGTGATTCCGGCGTTCCAATGAAAACATTGTTTATATCCACATTTATCAGTTCAAGACAAAGATATTCTGTTAGCATATTCCTATGGTATTCACCATTAGCACAATCTCCATCATCGCCTTTAGTGATAAGGTCTTATCACTCCTTCAGCCCAAAAGCCGCGCCAAACAGTGACTTTTTAAGGAAATAGGGAGAATGTTCATCGGCCCAAATCCTGCAGTTGTGTTTGTTACCAAGCCCATTAAGCCAGAAGTGCGCCTCGTTAGAAAGATTATTTTTTTCTCAATGCGGGGTTCACTTTTCAACTTTCAATTTCTGCACACTATTGAAACGTATATCATTCCATGGTGAATTGACATTGAATTCAATGGGTAATATTTATATTTCAAATGATTACGATTCTAAAATATCTATATCTATATAGTACTATATTCACAGTCAAATGTTGGTGAAAGTGAAAGTAAACCTATTTTACAAGTGACACAAATATTTAAAAAGCAATGAAATATAATATTCAAATGACTTACCCGATCATGCATAACAATATGATAGATCTTACCTAAAACAAAAGAAAACAGATGTAATTAACATTTCATTCCGATGCATTAACATTTTCAGATAATTCCCTATATTAAAATTCGAAATCTGACTTGAGTTTTTATATTCTGGTACTAAAAATAACAGTAATGAATAATATTAGAGTGCGACTTAACCTATAAGTGTCCTCTCTCACGTCTAATAAAATTTCCATATAAAATAAATGACAAACCATTTATATTTCTCTATGTAAATGAAGAGTCTTGCTGGTTCTATTTATACTAATTCGACTTTGTCGACCGAGAATAAAACCATTTGGAACACCAAGGAGAAAATTTGTTAAATCGCTACTAAAACTACTACTCGATTTAAATCACCACGTCAAATACATATTATCAATGGAATTTTGTCGATTTTGTATACCATTCAATTTAGTGGAAACTAACACAAATACTTCTACCCCTTTAACTCCACAATATCCCCTATTTAACATCATTAATTATTTGGTTGAAACTTGATAGGGGGGTTTAGAATTGAATATCATTGAAACATATATAATAATAAAAACACATAATAATAACAATAATAATTATTATCAAAAAATGTCTGGTCAGTCGGAGGCACTGCAACCAACAGTGTCTCTTGCTGCTACCGTATGCGGAGACGGTACAACCAGCGTCGCCAGCTGTCTGCTGTCCTTATCCCTTGTCTAAGTTTTCGATATGAACTTCCTTTCTCACTCTATCCTATCTGCTAGAAGGTACCCAGCCATTTTATAATGGCTACGGGGTGTGGACCCGTGCCATGGGGACATATGGGTGGTTGTTCCTTCTTCGATCTCCATCCATTATTGGCTTTACCAGAGAAGAAAACATGAGTTGACTACATAGAAATAGACTCGTTGGCGATGGATACTCACAACATCCCGCTGTAGGTTCTAACACTGGGCCTTCAGTGCGAAATGTGATACGCGTGTCAGTAGACAGAGGTGAATCTCCCTCAGGTCAACAGAGGTGGTGCGGCGACACACCACTTATGGCTACCGCAGATGCGAAAATTCTTTCTACGCAAGCTAGATGCGGTTTGGGGACGACCAACAGCTATTCCTCCGCCATCTCTAGTCAATCTGACCAACGCGTGAGATCGTCTAAAGAGATGAATGTCTCAATTATGCGCGCGTACTACAGAAGCAAACAGGGAGGAGTTCATGTTGGGGGATTCAGGAAAAGAATGAACCTAGAATGGAAAAAGATGTTCTCCAATAACACTTTTACAGAACACCGAATCTGCGGTCAATATAATTCTAAAATCCGCAGGGGGGATGTATTTTCTACCACTGAATTGGACATCATCAAACATCATCAACATTCAAGAATTACAAATCGATTCAGACAACATCGCATGAAAATATACACAACTAGACATATATACAGAGATCCAACAACCAAAAGAAAAAGATTCGAACGAGAACAATCCAACAAATTCTGCGAGCTAGATATTATCACGGTATCATTATCTGCCTTAAAAGAGCTTTATATAAATTTCAAAATGAAGTATGCAGGTGTCGATATAGAAGAGTGAAAGGAAATGCTATATTATATGATACTGTGAAGTCTCCTTCATTAACAGAGGTCATCAAAAGTCGAAAATCGAAAATTAACAGAGGTCACATCGTTTGTTGTGCTGCGTTGGCAATCTGTTCGGCTCTTGGTATCGCAATTCAAACAAGATCTGAAAAGTTGAAAACACAAACAGATACTACTGTGTCAAAACAGACATTTAGCTCAACATAGCAATGACCAGTAGAAAACAAGATCGCGAAAGCTAGACGAAAGATTGGTCATCTTTGTGATTTAAAAAAAAAAACGGCGAGAAGAGCTCTAAAAAGATCAAGAGGAGCATTGGGGTAATAGCTAAAAGAATCAAAGTTCGTTTGTTATTTAATATTTCAGACAGAGAATAGCCGCATGGGGAGCTCGTATAAGACGATATAATGAAAACTCGAAGCGAAGAAAACAAAGAGTATAGTCTCGACTAATCAGAACACGTTTTACAGTCAACTGGAACAGCAAGAAAAAACAGAACAGCAATACCAAACGAGAATACGATGATCAAATATTGGTCAAATGTTTAGTGAGTTCCAAGAAACCACGATGAACAAGCTTTTTGGATACGTGAAGATGAGGAAGTCAGATAAAGTATAAAGGAAATGCCAGAAGTTATTATAACGAGAGGCGATGTAAAAAGGGCAGTCCAAAAAACGCTTAACTGGAAAGCGCCAGGTATCGATGGGATCCAAAATGTATGGGGGAAGTATCTTGTTGGTAGTCATGGGACTCTGGCGAGGTTTTTTAAAAATTTAATAAAAGCGCAACGTAACATTGAATATATGACAATAGGAATGACATATATGTTGTCAAAAGGACAGGACAGTTTAAAACCAAAACATTATAGACCAATAACTTGTGTATCAACTCTGTACAAGATTTCATCCAAAATAAATGAACATCTAATGGAAAATAGTCTTTTACCGCCTGAGCAAAATGGATGCCGTAAAAGTAGCTTAAGTAGTTTAAGTCCTCTATGGTTCTGTATGGCTTTAACACCGTTAAGTAGAATGTTGAGATACTCCAGCATGGGCTATGTGATGAAGAGAAATTCAAACATTCAGGTATCACATCAATTCTATGTGGACGATCTAAAATTATATACATTAAACTCTAATAATCTTCAAAGTGACATAGAGCTTGTCAAAAGTTTTGCAAATATTTGAAAATAAGAATTTGACAATGAAACAATTTGATTTGAAAATAAGAACTAAATTAACAAAACATCGTATGCATCACACAAGAAGTTCCATTCCATTCAGCGGCTATATTTGTCTCGACATATAGGGGGAAGAGGCTTACAGAATGTGGAAGTAATGTTCCTTCAACAGGAGGGTCGGCTAAGATCCTATTTTCTTAGCAAACAGAGTAATCTTCATAAAGCTGCTTGTACACTGGATAATAATTATAGTCTCATCCATCTAGCACAAGCAACTAACAAGGCAAGCCATATAACTCCGCAGGGGCGTATTTCATTTTGGAATGTAAAGGAGTTCCATGGTTGCTTTGGAGCTCTCTTCGATTCTGAACAGAATCAATAAGAGACACTCTATAGGATGGCTTCGAACATCGGGACATTATGGAGAGACAGAACGTTTCATATGTGCTATCCAAGATCAGATCATAAGCATCGATCCAAAATGTCGCTTATATGTACAAATGGGCTGGTAATAAATGACTGGAAAATCTTCAAAGACAAGCTTGAATTACATGATAGACATATGACACTCATGCAGAAGGCTGCTGTATTGAGCAAATATAGTTGGCTGAACCCCCTTGTCTAATACAAACATTGTAGTCTTGGGTTGCAAACCCCGACTACCGTGGAGATCAATAAAAAATATAAGATGAACAAAATAATAATCAAACATAATAATTATCACTGATTTTACAAACATATAACTTCCAACTATAAAATTGAAAATATATAATGCATTTTATCACCTTATTTTGTTTTATGATTTGAAAAATATGTAAGGGCTATGCCGGTTCATATGGTTTATGTTTATGTCAGAAGAAGCTGCTTTTTAGAGATTAAAACTTGTATCGTTATCAAAGATATCCCAATTTAGTTGCATAAGGGCACGTATTTTTTATTTTCTGTGAGAAACAAAGCCTCCGTAGTAGAGGGTGGGAGGAATAGGCATAGCATCATTAAGGATAACCTTCCGAGTCAGGTGTATCTCTAACTTTTTGTCCAAAATGTTGGATAAAATATGAGTTAGATTAGAGAGAGTATAGGAAATCTTAAACATTGGTGTAAGGGCGTGTTATTTTTCGAAATGGTAATGTCAACTGGCCACCAAAATCAAGCGATCTGACGCCATTGGATTATTTTTTGTGGGGTTGTATTAATGTTATATTAATATCTATGCTTTGTAGAAATAAACCCCGAACAACTCTTAGCCTAAACCCAAACATTCAGATCACCATTGAAAATATACCACGCGATATATGTGAAAGAGTAATCGAAAGTTGTCCTCAGATTGTATTTCATTAGAGGAAGTCGAGAGGTATACTTGAATAACAATATTTTCAGAACATAATACCATTATTTGTTCTTTAAGAAAAAAACAAAAATTACCGGATTATCACTTGCAGTTATCATTGTGCCTCATTTTAAAATTCTGACAATCTTATTGGACAACTTTTTATTTAAACTTTAGAGACTTAAACTAATAAAATTACAGTTGTAATAAAACAAGTATGAGTAAGCTTATAAATCTTCATTTTAGGAAAATGCCGTTTTGAGTTAATTATTAATCAGTATATGACTTTCTCTTGTATTATCTAAAATCTGTGAAACTACTGTTGTCACTCATTATGTCGAAAATTAGCCAGAGGGATAAACGGATTGAAGGTCAGAATCTGCTATTTTTAACCAGTTATAAGGCATGAATATTAACATATTATAGTGGACAAATAATTTGGGCGTTGCCTGAATTATTTTGATTAATTTAGTTCAAATATTTCCTGAACAAATTGATTCAGTTTAGCTGAATTTTCATATTGCCATCAAATAATCGCCTGTATTCTGAAGAATATCTTTGATTCATTAATTTAATATTTTCCACAACAAAATACTTAACTAATCGACAATGTAATTAACTTTATTTACTTTTTTTTATAGAAGAATGAATTAGGTTGATTACTTGAAGGAAATACAAAAAAGTTCATTATTATATTGACAAATAGTATGTACCAGTTTCTATGGATTTCTTTTCGATATCAGCAGAGTTTATAAAAATATATATATATACATATATATATATATATATATATATATATATATATATATATATATATATATATATATATATATATATATATATTATATAATAAAGCTTTGTGTGTATATAAATGGTTGTCGAAGAGCGTCAAAACTTTAAAATGAGACACAATAATAATTACAAGTGATAATCCAGAAAATAACGTTGTTCTAATGTTTTACTTAGCGTCGTCTGGTAGAATACATTCTGGAGACCCAATTTTTGAATACTTTTTCGCACATATCGCATGGTATATTTTCAATAATGGCCTGTTTCGTTTAAGGTCAATAATTGTTCGACGTTTAATTATGTAAACCAGAAATTGAACGTAACTCCATATAAAATATTCCAAGGACGTGAAATAACATGATATTGTGACAATCGCATGATAAATAGATGAGCTGGCGAAATGTGTGACAAGTCTTGTTGAAAGTAAACATTATTTATATCCACATACAGTAGACTCTTAACTATCCAGTCTAAAGTGGCGGGAAGTTAGTCCGGATAACGTAAAAGCCGGATAAGCCGAACTTATCTACATGCATACGTACATATATATAAATGTACATAGCACATGCATACGTATGTATGTACTTCCTACGTACTAATACTGGGTCTACTTAATTTTGTTAAACAGATTTATTTCAACTCAGAACATACATTTTTTTATTAAGGTATATACTATTACAAATGCATAGATAATACAATACATAATATAATTTTTTTTTGATTAGTCTTTTTTAAATAACTCTTGTATTTTTATCTGCTTTGCCACCTGTATCCTCTTTCTCGCTGAAAGGTCCCTCCACTTTCTTAAACACATTATATCTGCTGGCGTAGCTTCCTTCTGTTGACTGATATACACGAGGGCTCCTTCAATCGTTCACCCTTCAGAATGTGGAATATGATTTATTTTTTCTTGCTCTTCAATTTCTTCCGTGACAGTCTCGTTACCAACCGCTATTGTCATAATATCATCGTTGGTTATGTCGTCGGCTTCATCACTTTCCATCCGGCCTATAATGTCCTCTAAATTCACACTCTCAGAGCAGGATATTTTTACCATTAAGGAAAGAAGCTATTGATTTTCACTTGCATTCTCAATTTCTTTGCGCACATCACTTTCATCATGAAGTAACTTCTTCATCAACATATATGGTCCAGTTAAGTGATGAATTAAACGATGTTTGTTTATCTTATTTTCAAAGTTGTCTATAAAAATTTCCATCAGTAAATGCACTGTGTCGAATTAATTGTTATATATAGTGGAAATTTTCGATTATTACTTCATATTTGCTTATTTAAATGTAAAGGAATTTAATATAGCATTTTATTAATATACTTGAAATAATCTAATTAATTCTTGATCCATACATTGAAAGCACTGATATCATTTAGAAATTTTCTAGACGAGTCATATACTAACATTTAAATTACGTTGAGATATTTGCTAATTTCCAATTGAATTCTATAAACGTAGCGGTGATAATTCAGTGAATCAAATGACACCTGTCATTGTGTGAAGGAGAAATCGCCAGTCTAATCCATAGACGTTTGATGGAGTTATTATACCTCGGAATCATTTGTTGCACTTTGCTGTTATGGTAAGTGCTCTCTTGCTTAATCGGATAAGTTGTTGAATCACAGGAATAGCTTAACCAAGATTATCAATTCTTCGAGCATTATACTATTCAAATCACAATACCACCCATCAACAAATACGTCGTAATGTCGAATCTTTGCTACATTTCGTAGCTCCAGGTTGGAAATTCTGCTTGAGTATGAGCAGTTAACAGTTGCTTAAGTTCCTCATATTCTAATTTTTATGATGGACTGGAATGATCTCAAACTGAAACATCGAAATATCCATTACAAAATAACTGGTATCACTTTTAACGTTTTATTTATAATAATGCTAATGCAAATTTTTTACTTAAATTATATCCGTTGCTTCAATAGAATATTTCTTTAAATAAAAGAATGCCATAGAAATGTACAATGTCCGTGCTATGGGAAGGTTGTGTGTGTATTACTCTTAACCTTGTACTTAGCCAGGGTCTAAAACAAAAGGTGAAAACGTCTTTTAAATTTATAGAAGTAGTTTTGGTTTTTTCTTCATAAAGTTCTAATGTTAGGTAATCCATTTATTTAAATGTTGGACATTTGAAAATTTATTCATTTGATTATTCCTCGTATATTCAGAAAAACGGTTCTGATATAATTAGAATGAAAACGCTGTGTCACTTTTCATAAAACTCAAAATGTAAATATTATTCATCTCCATAATCAAACATGTGTAAATGTATCTGCTTGTGATACGGTGCATGTTTTTAATTACAAAATTTGTTTAAAACCCGAAAGACCTAAATATATGAAGGGGTGTCGGAATGATGGAAATCAATTATGCGATATTTAGCCTTAAGCTCTATTTTAGTTTAAATTAAGATCATTTTTTGTCATTTTTTTTAAAAGGAAATAAATTTACTTATATTTACGACAACATTATATCACACTATAATTAGAACTATTACTGATATATTACTAACTTACTAGGTAAACAGCTTGGCAATAGATTGTTTACATTTGACGAGGTAACAATTAATAATTCCAGGTAAGTTACTGAGCTGAGCTTGCCCTACAACCCGTGGTCTGATATATCTCGTATTTCACCTGTTATATATCTAGCCAAGGTACATAATTATGTCAATTAGCGCAAGTTATTACATTAGATTTCAAATAAAGGTTAACGGTATATTATTTAAAGTCTTCCTCCACATATTTTCTTGAAAACTTACTAAATTAAGTACTAAATTATTACTTAATAAATTCTTTTTTAATTTTTGGGTACATCATGATGAAATAATGTAATGGTAAAGAAAATTAGGAAATTCCACTTACATTAAAAAAAAATGGGTATGTCCATCATGTGTTATTAACAATCGGTAACGGCGAAGCATGGACGGAATTGAATGATCTATATCTTCTCGTAGAAAAATATTCCAGGCACGCTGTACACATTTTCCAAATTGGTTCAAAGTTGCTCGCGGCTTTGACAATCCCTCAAGAGTTCGACCAATGTTATTCCATTTATATATGCATGTTCTGTCGGCGATAAATCTGGGGACCTCGCCGGCAAGTAGAGTGTCGTTCTCGCAGACTTTTGCAAAAATTGCTCTAACTGAAGAGCTATTTACAGTTTGAGGCTATCTTGTGGAATATTGGATTTGGATGAACTTGCCGATACAGCCTGACGGCAGGTTGCAATATTTCGGATGTATAATGGACAGTACTAATTAAATTTTTCTAAATAATAATTTAAACTATAATAAATTAATGTATAAAAATTATAATAAATTCAAAAAACATATTCCAGAAATCAGAAAGAACTTTTTACAGGAATCTCAAATCAGTTGCTAGTAACCCGATTAATGGCTTCCCCACTAAAGAACAGAAAGAGGAATGCTGGAGCAACCAGCTACGTACAAAGATTTCACACAACAACAACGCTTGCTGGCTAAGAGAGGAACGTCGGACCTATCAAAACTGCGAAGAGATTAAAGTTGAACCATTTACAATTGATGAGATTTCCAATGTAATTAAACAACGTCATAGTTGGAAAGCACCAGGGCCTGACGGACTTCAAAATTACTGACTGAAAGTCATAACAGCTTGCGTTAGTAATCGAATATATGCACATTATGAACGCAATAATATCATAGGACTGCAGCAGAAAGGCTGTACTAAAGGAGCAATGGGATGCAAGGAACAATGGGTTATTGATTCAGTCATTTGCAATTAGGCGTATTTGAAGAATCGAACTATTAGTATGGCATATATCGATTATAGGGAGGCTTTTGATTCTGTACCACACTAATGACTTACAGAAATCTTAAATATCTATAAAATAAATCAGCCATTAATAAATCTCTTGAAGAACTTCATATCAGTGTGGAGAACCAAAATCCAACTTAGGGAGGGTGACCATAATATAACAACTGAAGCAATTCCAATCAGAAGACGCATTTTTCAGGGAGATCCGCTCAGTTCTCTTTGGTTCTGTATTGCCATGAACCTAATCTCAAACCAACTGAACTCCACTAAATATGGTTTTGGTTTGAAAAACAATGATGAACTTATGCGAGTAAACCATTTGCTCTACATGGACGACCTAAAATTATTTGCATTATCCAACAGTCACCTACAACAAATGTTAAAAACAGTGGAAGAATTCTCCAGTGATATCTGAATGCAATTTGGACTGGAGAAGTTCCGCATATTAAACGTCAATAAAGTAAAAATGCTGAATAATGCTTTTGAGACACACAACGGAGAAAAGATCGAGATAATGATCGAATCAAGTATCTGGGTGTGAAGCAACCACGCCGAAATGTCAATTTATCAAGAGAGTGAGACAAGTTTTGAGAACAGACTTAAATAGCAGAAACATGTATAAGGCTATCAACACCTATGCATGTTCGGTGTTAAACTATTCGTTCGAGATAGTTAAATGGAGCGAAACCGACGTACAACATTTGCAACGTAAGATCAGGACACTGCTTAGAAAATCGCAGAAACACCACCCTAGAAGAACGCACAACATTGCTGCGACAACAAGGCGGTAGGGGATTAGTCGATATTAGTAAGCAACTGGACGAACAAATAGGAAATCTGCGGAAATATTTCTTGAAGCAGGCAGAAACGTCTATGATACATAAAGCTGTATGCCACGCTGATCGATCAACACCACTGCGATTAAACGATGATCAAGTTCAAGTCCACGCAAAAAGCGAATTTAAGAAATTATAATCGTAGAGAAAAAAGCTTCTGCATGGGAGACATTTGAATGAGGTCAGTCAGGAACAAGTCGACATATTAGCGTCGAACTACTGGCTGACTGCTCGATAGATGTTTACGGTGATTGAGGGTTTCCTACTGGCAATACAAGACCAAGTTATACCAACCAGAAATTACTTCAAGTATATAGTTCCGGACGGCAGAGTGGCGGATGGTCGATGTAGATATGGTTGTGGAATCTTCGAGACAATCCAGAATATGATAGGGGACTGTGAAGCATCTGCAGCAACAAAATATAAAAAAAGGCACAACATAGTGGTGAAGATCCTTCATCAAGAATTGGCAATAAAACTGCAGCTAAAGGAATCAGAGAATGTCCCATACTACAATTACAATCCTCAACCAGTTTTGGAGAACAATAGTTACAGAATGTATTGGGACCGAACAATGCTTACCGAGCAGAAATTAAATAACAACAAACCCGATATTGTTGTCATTGAAAAAACTTTAAGAAAAACAACTTTTATAGATATAGCTATTCTAAACAACAATAATCTAGTTGCAAAACATTCTGAAAAAAATCTGAACTATAAGAAACTTCAAGAACAGGTGAAAATACATACATACATATATATAATATCATTCGTGTGGCTCGAGAACATGGAAAGGACCCCTACAGAGCTTAATCCTTTTGATATCTAAGATATCTGGGATAAGTCAATGTTCTCCCTAGAGAACACACATGCACATGAGAATGCACATGCCTTTAGGCTAAATCATAAATTAAAAAAATATATGTATTTACAGAGACATCTCGGACGAACGCGCATGGAACATCCTGCAGGAACCTTTGGGTCTGAGCACGATGGGTTTCGCGTTTGCTCATTGCGGACCAAAACGGAATCGATTAAACGTTTCACAGCGATGGTTAGGCAAATGCAAGCCCAGTCCGAAGGAGTTTCTGCGACGATTCATGATTATTGATGAAACTTGGATTCATCACTACACACCAGAAATCAAGGAACAGTGAAATTCGTTGGTGTTATTCGGCGAACGAAACTCGCGGTCGGAAATGTCATGGCCGATGTTTTCTGGGCATTATCTTTATATTTTCATATCTTCATCGACTGTTTGAAAATAGGAAAGATGATTACAGGAGACTATTATGCTGCCGGACTTGCCCCTCCGCCCGTCTTCTTTGTATTTTAAGACATGAAGAAATAGCTAGCTGGAAAGAAATTCGCAATGAATGAAGAGATCATCACCCAAACAGAAGGGTATTTAAACTTGGATAAGTTTTACTTTTAGGAAGTCGTAAAAAAGTTGTAAAATCGTTCGACGAAGAGCATTGAGATAACAGTAGACTGCGTTGAAAAATAAAATTGATTTGCGATAAAAAAACAATATTTTATTTTAAATGTATCTGAATTTTCACTCCACCTTTGGATCATGTTTTCAATGTATATATTCTTAGTTCAATCGAAATATGTGTACTGGGTGTTGCACTTTTTTGTATACCAGCGTGTCTTCGTTTTGATGATGTAATAATATCGAGAAAAGTACCAGAATGTGGCGAAAATAGATATTATTATATTATATTTTGAACTTCGACTTTAACAAGGCTATGACTTAGGCATAAGGAGGAAGTTATATCAAGCATTGAACGTGCTCCAAGTCCCGAAGAAGGTTATTCAAATGGCAAAGATGACATTAAGGAAAACGAAACTTAGAGTGGTGGGTGCCTTTCCACAGAAAAATTTGAAGTGAGAAAGAGATTGAAATACCCTGTCTACAGTCCTTTTTAATGCTGTGCTAGAGGTAATATTCCGAGAGCGCGGAATAATAGCAGGAGGAACAATTTACAATAACAAGAGCCAAATATGAGCATACGCAGACGACGTAGTACTCTTGCAAGAACAACAACAGAGCTGGCAAGAATGTTTAGACTGTTTGAAAAAAAAAGCGCAAGAATATGGCCTGCACATTAATGAAAATAAGGCAAAATTCCTTGAGATGGGAGAGGACGTGGATGATGCAGAACAAGTTATTATTAAAACGGAACAAAATAAACATTATAAATTTAAAACAATCTTATA
The DNA here is from genome assembly GCA_031761425.1 of Cosmopolites sordidus. Taxonomy (NCBI): domain Eukaryota; kingdom Metazoa; phylum Arthropoda; class Insecta; order Coleoptera; family Curculionidae; genus Cosmopolites; species Cosmopolites sordidus. The sequence continues at coordinate 889,778 of JARFXV010000287.1, forward strand.
GAATATATTGAATAATAGAATATATAGAATAATTTGAGTATTTTGGAGTTACCATAACCAGCGAAGGCGATGAAATAAAGGAAATTGAAAACAGAGGATAGAAGGGGAGAGGAGAAGCGAGAGGATGCAAATCTGTGGGAGCGTTACACAACATGTTTAGATCAAAAAATATAACATGGTCAGCAAAGTTAAGGTTGTACAGAACAGTTATTCAATCCACGATACTATATGGCTGTGAATGTTGGGTAATTAATAAAAAATAAGATGAAATATTGAATATATGGGAGCGAAGAGTATTGAGGAAGATATTTAGTGGAGCGAAAGTACAAGAGACAATATGGCGAAGAAGAACCAATGCAGAAATTAACTTCTATACGGAAAACAATCTAGAAGTCAGATAGTTGGGTCTTCCCAGAAAGTCGAAGCCATCGGCCTTTAAGGCCTGTCGAGCTGCTTTATTATTATTATATTGAACTATACGGAAGAGTTAATGTTAAATGATGTATTCATTATACTATTTGTCTTAACATACATCGCACCCCTATTACTGACCTGTATATTTTGTATGGGATATTTACCAATGTCAATTAACCCAATTTAATCAAATTTAACCCCTACATATTTTATTTTCATCCTTTTCATCCTTTTTATTTTCAGCCTGAAAAAAAAACAACAAATATCATTATATGCGTTGATTTAAAATGAAAATACATAGAGGGAAGTGTTTTTTTTTAATTAAATAAAGCAACACAGAAAATATAACCAAAATAAAAACAAATGCGATTCAACGATAAGCTTGATCTACATTTGCCTTTTTTAGCTGCATCTACATTTCCCTTTTTTAGATTTCAATTCTAGTTATCTAACAAAGGTGGAGAAACATCTTTTTTTCATAGAATTTTCTTCTGAAACTCCTAAATCAACATGATGATTTTTTGTTTAACTAAAAACTTTTAGCTTTGATCCGACAGTAGAAAATGATATTTTATACGAACTATACTAAGCGATTGACGTAAATTAATGCAAGAATTATATAAATTAAATATAATGATACGAATAACGATTCAGTGATAAACTTTTCCAACTTTATATCTCCACTTTGCTTAAGTAACAAAGGTATGAAGCTTTTCTTCTGAACAATTAAATATTGACCACAATCAATCATTTTCAATAAAGCTTTATATCATTTACTAAATGAAATATGTTTCGTGGTACTTAAGGATTAGCTTTATTCAAAAATATATATCTACCATTCTAAATTATAGAGGGTAATTTATGTTTATTGTTTTACCCAATAAATTAATGTAATATTAGTGATATGTCGTAATTCGATAAACACCTTCACAACAAACTGTTTACATGTGGAGAGACGATAAATTAATCATTTTTTGTTACTCACTGAGCCAAACTTGCTTACGGTTAATACATATTTAGAAGAGAATAATTAAAAAACACAATTATATGAATTCAAAAAAGTTATTTTTAGTGGAATTCGAACTAAGATTTATTAGTTAATTTTTTACCCCCCCCCCCCCCCCCCTCCCCTATTATTTTTGTGTCAATTCACAACAATTATATTGAAAAATAATAAAAATACCCTTGATTTTTAAGAAAAAAATTGTGGAAACTATTATCTATATTTAATTATGTGAATTGATTCAAGCTACAATAGAAAAATTGAAAAAATATTTTGCTCGATAATTTACTAAAAATTGCACAAAAAAGACTATAAATAGGATCCTAGGCACTGACTTTAAAAGGAGGAGGCGTGAAGTGAAAATCTTTGCTTTTAATTAAATTAAATTCTCTCAGATACTGAAAGTATAACCAAAATAAAAAGAATTGCGATTCAACGATAAGCTTGATGCGGCATCTACATTTCTCTTTTTTAGATTTCCGTTCTAGTTAACTAACAAAGGCGAAGAAACACCTTTTGTCAGCAGAATTTAATGCCTATTTTCAGCTTTATTTAAATCAGCAATAATGATCTGTTTTATATCACTGAACATAACTTAAAATGGACTAAAATATTCTATCTATATAGAGTGAATGATATATTAAGGATAGAGTAAAGAGTTAGATACTTTCCGATATATTGCAATGGTGATCGCTTTTTTGACAAGTAGCTTCTTTTTTAGCAATGCTCTATGAATTTGAAGCCAATATGACATTTAGTTTTGACATTTTTCCAATTGTGTTGATTAAATATTAAGTTTGGCTAGAAAACCCATCCCGCAAATAGAAGGATTGAAACATGGGGACTCTGCTTCTTCACATTTTATGGTTCATCTCATGGTTCATTTCATGGCTCATTTCATGGTTCATTTCATGGTTCATTTCATGGTTTATTTCACGGTTTATTTCATGGTTCATTTTATGGTTCGTTTTATTGTCCATTTCATGGTTCATATCATGGTTCATTTTACGGTTAATTTCATGGTTTACTGAGTTTCGATGTGGCCGAACCAAAACAAGTGACGCTTCACGCTTAGGGCGCCCCGTTGAAGATACTGTTGAGTAATTGGGCAAAAAAATAACATACTGTAGAGTGATGGTTAGAGAGATTGTTGAGACGATAAATATCTCGGACGAATACATTTGGAAGATCCTACACGAATATTTGTTCATGTGATCTACCAGCGCGTTTGCTCACTGCGGGCTAAAAGTGGAATCGAGTGACTACGACAGCTGTGTTTAGACATGTACAAGTGTAATCTGAAGGAGTTTCTGCGAGGTTTCGTGATTGTTGATGAGACTTGGATTTATCACTACATAACACAAATTAACGAATAGTCAAAACAGTGGAGTTTACCTTCTTGCCCCGAAGAAGGCGACGATGCGTCCATGGGCTGGATAGATGTTTTCTATCATAAACAGAGGACTATTTTGCAGAGTTCTTCGTACTTTTTGTTGGAGGATATAAAATGATGGAAAATCGTTGAGCCAAATGTGTCGAGCTAAATGGAGACTCCGTTGAAAATTAATTTATTGTTCGATTAAAAAAACACAATTTTTCAATTAAGTATCTTACTTTTCACTCTACCCTCGAATATAAATTAATCAATAATTACAATAATCAGTTTGATGTCACAATTTTATTGAAGATTTTCCAAAAAATACCAACTCATTTGTTTGCACTTTCCTGATGCGCGCTTCACCGGCCACGTTAGCATTATGAAAGGATGATCGAACTAAACTCTTGACGGGTATCTTTACGGCTCATGATCTTTATACGCTTCATTAAACAAGGTTTAGATGCTAGTTTAATGAGAGATGATGTTGATACTAGCATGATTATCTAAATGAACAACGAGAGACAACAAAAAGTAATTTGGGCTCTAAAGTATTTATACTGCGGCAGAAATTTTATTTTGTAAAGTAATTTTCGTTAAATGATCTAATGAAGGACATGATCTAATGAAGGGCATTAAATTAATGTAATATTACTGATATGTCGTTACTCAACAAATATCTTGTAAACGCACACTGTTTACATTTTATAAGAAAATATCATTGGTAAATCGTTTTATTGATTTACTGTACTACTACAATATTAGTTGAATTCAACTTAAATTTATCGGTTTATAAATATTAGGACCTCAACTTAATTCTTGGCCATAAGCCCTAAGTCTATCTTTCAGCTTCAAAACGAGGTAAAATATACGAGTCTGCTATGAATATAACCTGAAAAACAAGTTGTTGATGTGATATCGTTCGAAAAGCAACATTTGAGACACAGCCTTCTTTCCGCCTTTCGACTGAAAAAAATGCTGTGGAAGCTCAGGATATGATTTGTGCGGCTTTGGAATATAATGTTGTTTACAGTATATTGTATACAGTATTTGTAAAAAGTGGTTTCAGCAATTCCAAACTGAAAATTTTGACTTAAATAGTGCAGAACATCTGGGACAGTCAAAAAAGAGGAGGATATCGATCTGGAAGTACTCGTGGGGTTCCTTTGAACTCACAGCTGAGAATAAGGGTACACGCTTTAATGTTGTGTTATTGCTCTCTAGATTCAGAAAAAACACATCCTGTATAAGGTTGTGACCTGTGATGAAAACAATAATCTAAAAGACGAGAATTATTTGTTAATTCTTATGAGCCAGTGGCACAATTCAAATATCCACGTCAATAAAGGGCTGTTATGTGTATAGTGAAAACATCTGATCGTCGTACATTATGAGTTGATCCAATTGATCAGCAAAAACTGATTCATATTAGTAATGCTCTGAAAGAGAAAATCCCTTATACTAGCAAGGGGAGAAGGCATATCATATTGCTTCAGGACAACGCGCACCCATATATAGCAAATAAGACTGTTGGTTATTATTTTAACCGAGTTGGACTAGGATATTTTATCGCATCCGGCATATTCTCCAGACTTGATCCCTTTGGATTTTGGTTTTCTTCGATAATGCAACACCAGCTGGTTGATATAGGGTGCACATCTGTGAGAAAGTCGAAAAAAGCCTCAATTGCTTTATCACATCAAAACCATCAACTTTTTTAAATCTAGAATTCGACAGTTACTACTAACAAAATATATTACTTTTTTCATAAATAAATGTCAAAGGTAATCAAAGGCCGTGTATTAGGTTTAGGATCTAATATATCGTCCATCTATATTTTAGTTACAACCCTCAAAAACTACATTGAAAAGGAACAATATCAGATTCAAAGGGAAAACGCCCAGAGATAGCGCTTGTTTTTAATGAAATTAAATTCCGATAGATACCGAAATCAAAAAATTACGATTGAACGATAATCTTGATGCGGCATCTGCATTTACCTTTTTTTTTGAAATTTCAATTCTAGTTAGCCAACAAAGGTAGAAAAACACCTTTTTTTAGTAAAATTTTATGTTCATTTTCAATTTTATCGAGATCGACCGTAATGATCGTTTTATTTTTTAATAAAGCTTTTTGTTATCAATCGTACATATTGTGTTGCACTGCAGCAATATTTTTGCAGCAACTGATAATGTATATAACAAAAATTATTAATTTTCGTCATTACGCACTAATACCAATGCATACTTTTCCGTAGTTCTGTAACTCAAGCAGTACTGCAGAAATAAACACTTTTAAATTATACAACGTGATTTATTTTAAATGATCTTTCCATTACGATTATGTAATTTTGGTGGTATGCTGTTAATTCATTTTATAAATAGTTTTGCAGCAAATTTGAAATGATAAAATATAGTAATTTCCACTCACTGACCTGAACTTGCTGTACAGGTCATGGTTTGATGCACCTAGTATTTCACCTAGAACATATATAGTATTTTACCTACTACACATGCTTATGAAAGTTTGGGAATCATGAAAGTTTACGAATCAAACAATTATCACAAGGAAATAGAAAATAATACTTGTGAGACGATACTATAGCCGGAAAGGTGACGCAAAAAAAAGGCGTATGAAAGATAGTTAACGACTCATAACCATGAGGACCGAAAGTCTTAGAAAAGTAAAGAAACTGATTATAAAAATGAAAAATGAATTTTGCATCGAAATGTATCGGAAGCACAAAATTAAGAGAGACCTAAAAACAGTATGAGCACAAGCACAATTGAAATATATAACGTTAAAAGAATAACGTTATTTCATGGATCAGTGGAAGAAATACTATGAAACTGTAATGAAAGAGGATGGAAAGCAATTTATTAGAGATGAGACAGATATTTATATTCTTCCTTTAGGAAGAAGATATACTAAGACGCACAGTACATAATATAACACCTGAAGAGGTTCAAAGAATAACAAAGACATTTAAAAGTGGAAAGTGGAAAAAAATTATATTGAGCTGATTGAAGATGCACCAACTTGTTTGTTTCAGTTACTGACGGAACTATTGAACGAGTGGTTAGCAGGAAAAGTGATTCCAAGAGATTTAAAAAAAGGTTTCATCTCCAACATTTTTAAGAAAATGCACCAATTATTGAGGATCGTCTTTATTTCTATTGGTAGAATATATGACAATAGGTAGAATATATGGGAATATTCTAAAAGCTAGAACAGAACAAGATCTAGATAAGATCGAAGAATAAAGTGGGTTTGTACAACAATATATTCACTATAAGGCAAGTGACAGACAAATGTCTAGTATATAATCTTGAAATCCATTTAATATACATTGAGATATATGACCTTCACAAAGTTTATGTCACTACTTTCAAACTTTGGTAAGCTATGAAACAATAAAATGTAAAATCTTCACATATCCAAGTGGTTAAGTTAAACAACTATACATCCAAAGTACTAGCTCCGTTAAAGTTACAAATGTATTCACGCTTGAATTTGAAGTCACAAATAAGATACGACAAGGTTGTTGCTTAGCTCATATGTTTTTCAAATTATACATGAACAAAGTGTTAGGCCTATGAAGAATAATGTTTGGAAAAATGTGAGTTAGAACATATGACGACAGGCTATCGCCTTTACTGTTTACAGACGACTAAGTGATTTTCGCCGAGGATGAAGACGATGCCTGCCATATGCTGCGAAAGTTAACCGAATAATATAAACAGGGCAACTTCAAATTATTTTAAGAAAACCGAATACATGATAGTTGGTCGAGATGGAAGATACTTAAACTTAGAGTAGTAGAGTAAAAGTAGAGTTAAAAGTCAGATACTTTTAAGTGAACTAATGTTTTTTGATTTAATTTCGACTGTACAGAATATATATTTTGCCGGGTTCTTACATATGCCTTAGAAGCATGAGTGCTAACTAAGGCCAGCGCAAATCTACTCTCTATTTTCGAAAGAACGAAAGCTGCTAATAGCAATATCTGGAGGTGTTTACGAAGATGGATGTGGAGAGGCGACCTCTATAGCCTCTTTGAAGGAAGAAACGCTGTGGCCAGCATCAAACTCGAGAGGGCTCAGATGGGCGGCGAATCTAATCAGAATGGATGCTAAAAGAATGCCTAGAAGAATACTGTTTACGAAGCTAGACGGTAGAAGAAAACCGGGAAGACCTATACTCAGATGAGAGTAAAGTGTTATAGCTGATAGGTCCAGATGAAAGAAGAAAATTACCATGGCCGAGACTCTCAGAACGCTGTTGAGCTAAACATGATAATGATGAATGTATTTTGATAGAAAATCGATTTGTTTTATGTCATCCAACTTGTCGTAGTCTGCAAACTAATCCTCTGTTTCGGCGATACATTTTTCATTTAATGTGAATTTCGTTCTAACCAGCTATTTCTTTCTTCATGTTTGGAAACAGAAATAAATTGGAGGGAGCGAAAATCAGAGAATAAAGTAGACGTGGCATTAGTTTGTAGTGCCAATTGGCCAATTTCGCAGTTGCAATAGCTTACGAATAGATGGGTGCATTGTGGTAGTTAATGGTGATCATGACCTTTCCAGTCGATTGTGTCTTCGCCTTCTGTAGGGCACGTTCGCCTGGTGAAAGCCACTGTTTTGATCGTTTCTTTATTTCGCGTATGTGATGATGAATTCAAATTTCAACACTCATGAATCACCGCACAAACTCCTTCGGATTAAGCTTATACATCTATAACAGCCTAAAGACTGTTGAATGTTGTGAAATGATTAGTCGATTCCGTTTTTGGTTCGCAGTAAGCAAACATGGCACTATTCGTGCTGATTGCTTTTTCATGCTCAAATATTTGTGTAGGATATTCAGAAATGCGTTGGTTTGAGATGTTTATAATGTCAATAGTATTTTTGTTTGGTTCAGAGACGCATTGGCTTCATTGGCCGTTTGGCGCCTTTCTGTTATCGATAATTTTCCAGGTGCTCCATTAAAATCTGGGGAGACAGTATGGGGATCTGAGGAGAAATAGCCCAGCTCTCCCAGCCCAGCCCCAGCTCTCATGAGTCGACTCCGCTACCGCACTAAATATCGTTACCTTGGGACCTTCCTCTTAGGCACCTCTTTGTTGACCACTTCCTTATTGGAGTGCTCTGAGCGCGGACCATGACTCGTACTGGTTCGAACGGTTCACTACATCAAAACTCAGTGCACGACTTATCTATCACGTAATGTTAAGTATGGTTTTTCCACGCAAAAACTAATTGAATCAACACACTAAATTTGCTTTTTTCGATGATAGTTAAAATATCGAACTTATCTGCTTTCGAAGATAAATTCTGTCAAAACAGAACTTAACATTATATCGGTTGGAAATTCATGGCACGTTACTAGAAACGAAGCAACTTTTTAGAAATACATTTACCTTTGTGATCCCATCGCCATCTATCAGAAAAGCATTTGACTTTTTACTCAATCCTTGAACTACTAGCAGAAACTGAATAACATCTTTAGTTGTTCCAACAACCATCTCAAATGTTCCACCCCAAGAGTCTCAATAAATTTTACCAGATATGGCTGCTGCCATAATCTCATGAATTGATAGTCAACCTTTTCTAGTTGAAATTTGATCATATGTTATTAATAATTTTTAAAAAAGTATGTTGAAAGATGCTTCAACATCTGAAACCATTTAACAAATAGATCAATTTAATGTGGATCTGATTCATGGTCATTAATTAGTGATTAGTCCTGGAGAAGTTTATAGACTAGTCCATTACCAACGTTAAGACTTCCTGACATTATCAACGCTAAGACTTTAAAAGTTTCTTCTCTTCAGAAGCCATTTGACGTTACCCAGCCAGGTAAATACTGCCGATTAAGGATTGATTTTTTGTCGTATTCTACACGCTTTTCTGTTGAGTTTACACAAACATCTATACAATTTATGTGAACGAGCAGTCTACTGCGGCGGGCATTGAAACTGATAAACTGAAAAATTTGTAGGATCACAAAGAGATCGTGTTGTTTCAGATATTTTTTGACACAAGTTGACTCTTCGACACCATCAACTATCCAATTTCAGACCTAATTATATGGTATTCAGAATTTTTGACGAAATAGGTAGCACCTGCCGTTTGACACCGTTGTACTACTTTTATTGTAGTTAAACGAGGGATCGACATTTGAGTGATTTTTTAAAATATAAATGTCAACTATTAAATTCATATAAATTAACCAGAACAAATGAAACAGAGCTTCTGTAGTAAACCTCCGTTTTTAGTTCAAGTCAAGGCCTCTGGAATATTTCTTATATCATAACTCAAACGAAATATATTCCGTAAGACTTCAGAATTATTTCTGCTCAGAAATAGATATATCCTGAAGTATATACGGTAATATAAGTTAAATGATTTACCCGATAAATTAATGTAATATTAGTGATATGTTGTCACTTGACAAACAGCTTCGCAATATATTGCTTACATTTAATAAGATGATAATTATAATTTCCAGTAATGTACCTTAGCTTGAAGCATGACCTATGGTTTGGTGCATCTAGTATTTCTCCTACTACACATATCACTATGAAACATATATTCATATAAATTTAAAAAACTTATTATTAATGAATTTCAAGCTAATAATACCAATTAATATTACTATTAGTTTAAATTTTATGTCCATAATTTTGTTATAAATTACTAGAATTATACAGCAAAACAATAAAAATTTCATTGATTCAAAGGGAAAAGGCTCAAACTGAAAACCGTTGATTTTAATTAAATGAAATTCTGTCAGATATTCAAATAAAAAGAGTTACGATTCTCGACAAGCTTGATGCGGCATCTACATTTCCCTTTTTTATTTCGATTTTAGTTAAATACGAAAGGTAGAAACATTTTATATTAGCAGCGTTTTATGCTTATTTTCAGTATTTTCCAAATCAATGGTAATAATCTTTTTAACTTTTACTGAGAGCCTTTATCATTGAGCATATACTATTGTAATCAAAAAGTAAAGTGATGTTTAAAAATTCGCGCGCCTCCTGCATCGATACAACTATTTGTTTCTTAAGTTTGTATGACTGTCTTTGACATCAGATATGAATTCTGAATTTTTATATCATTTCACTTGTTGCTTTAGAAGTAATAGCGTCTTTTGTAATTTTTAAAAATTTATGTTCGAGATTTTTTTAAATGTATATATTTATCGAGCAAAGAATTTTCATTATTGCATGATAATATTTTGAAATGCATAGCTACTGGTTATGGGATTTATGCTAATGACCTAGAACAGCCCAACAATTAAGCGAGTATTTTTTTGATATACGTGTAGTTTTTGAGATATGATAGGTAGCAAAAAAATATGATTATTTTCTATTTCTTTCATCGTTGAACATGGAGAAAGCTTTTTTTTCGTGATTTCGTAAAGTGAGTTCCTTTCAGGCACTCACACATGATACTTCAGCAATAATCAGCCAACATATGTTCATCCCATCGACCTGACTACCGTTCTTCCATATTTTTTAGATCTTGATGAAATCGCTCTCCTTGTTCCTTACTGTAAGAACCAATGTTGTCCGGAAATTTGTCCAAATGATTGTGGAGCTAATGAACTTTGATGTCCATGTTATATTCAAGCTTTCTAAAATTTTCTAGCATGGTTTTCTAGCATGGCCCCAATTCGCGATAATATTTCTTTACTATACTTTAAAATTACGTTTAAGCCTGGGCGGCACCATTTTTTTTTATTCTGTGGATTTGTGCTATCGAATATGAATGATTTAAATTGATATATTCTTTAATTAGGTTAATGTTTTAACTTTATGTAAAACAAAAATATTAGTTTTCTTTGGACATTATGATTGATGAAATCATATTACATTGCATGACAATAGTGTAATTGGAAAAGGACATACCTCAATATCATTACAGAGTTTCTGTAATCAATAGGAATATTTTTTTTAGAAACAAAAAGGTTTTTACGGAATTAATATTTAGTTTATTGATTAAAGTTCTCTTAGATTATTAAGGTTATAGTCGAATTGACCATACATTGTATTAATAATACCAGAAAGGAAAATAGCTTCAAAGCTTTCCAAAGAGGTTTTCATATCAAATTGAACAAATTGCTTAGATTGCAAATTGCAGTTTTATAATTGTTCATCCCCTGCTGCTATAAAATTGGTCACTCTTTTGTTAAAATTCTTGTGTCATTTTATGGAATTTATATTTTTTTATAGTCATTTTACATTTTTTTATAGTCATTTTTAGGAATCGTCTCCAATGCCGAGTCTAAGCCTAATGGATGCCCGATATCATATCGAAACGCTTTCCTTTCATGGCCAGACTTTTGTCGTCCCAAAACAGGAACTGAATAACATTTTCAATTGTTCGTTTTGTGCCAAGAACGTAATATTATTACAGTGAAAGCTTATTTTGAAAAAAATATACATATTTAAAACACATTTCTTATAGTTTTTTCTTCTGAGAATACAAACAATTGTTCCAACTTGTATATTAATAGAATTAGTAAACATATTTTATTTTTCAATCATCTATACGAGAATATATATGAACTTTAAGCATGTATCATTTACATAGAAAATAAATAGCAAAAGGGTCCAGCAGAATCCCTTGTGGGACACCTGTTTCAACCCTTAAGCGATCCCAGAGTTTACCATTTACTGTTGCCTTCTGCTGTCGACCTAAAGTATAGTCTCCACACCATTGCGAAACAACATTAATTATACCGCAATGTCTACATTTTTCCGGAATGATATTAATATCGATAATAGTAAAACTTTTTAAGTGTCTCATTAAACGGTATCTGTTCAAAAGTTCTAAATTGCCAATTAAAGGTTATATAATAAGTTTATGCTGGAGTTTTTAAGCAGAAATTTATTATAAACTATTTACTACTATTATCAAAAAATAAAGTGACTTTTAAATAAAAGCAAGTATTTATTAATCCAAATTTATGTTGTCTTCTTCAAAATAACCCTCTCACTGCGATATGGTTATTCCAAGGTTTTTTTTAGCCTTCGAAACAGTTTTTCTATTCGACCTTTGGTATATTTCCTTTAAAGTCGCCACCGAACCACTTAATTGCTTTTATGGACTTAAAATGGCATCCACTAAGTGGTTGTTTCAATCGAGAAAACAGGAAATGCCACACGGTGCTATATCTGGTGAATATAGTGCTTGTAGAGGGGTGTTTATTTGATTTTTAGTGAAAAATTGACAAATAATTGCTGCGAACTACGTTTATAGTGACCTTTACTGGCGATTAGTCAGTACAAGATCCCTTATTTTTGTAATGTTTTCAACAGTGCTTTCAACATCAACGCTTTCTCTACCAAGTTCTTGTACCATTTGTAAACATTTTAAATTTAACTGAGGTAGCCGATACTTGATGGAAATTCACTTTAAATAAATAACTAAAGATTAATATCTAAAATTTCTACTATATTAAAGTTGTATGTATAACAATTGTTTCGGCACAAATTGCATTTTTCCAATACAAACTATGTTAAACTAACAGTAAGAAAAGTAATTACAATCTAAACTGTCCATTGATCTAGTAATACCATAAAAGATGATTAGTGGGGAAATCAATTGTTTTAACCTCTAGAAGGACAATATAAGTTTAATAACGATGCACCATTTAAGTCTAGCTATAAAATTATCATTTAAAATATGATTTTCTAACATTAAGTGGTTAGCATAATGAGAATTATTTGATGTTTAGTGTAACTTCTTTTACGTTCATTGAGCCTAGTAGAGGCTTTTCTTGTAACTTTTCCTGTATATAATCTGTATATGATGGTTTCTGAAAAATTGCAAAATCATATTTATTGTCTTTTCTAATAATTGTTCAATTTAAACAAAGTCAGCTACATCACAAAGACACCTAGTGGCTTACAGAATCAGAAATCTTTCATTTGAAAAATTAGGAAAAAACTAGATCTATGAATACCACATAGCAAAAGGGATTAATAGAAAATCAAAGAAAACAACATCATAATGACAAGGGTGGATAAGGGTAAGTCCATTATTGCGATGTTTAGAGATAATTATATATCAAAAAATAATAATTTTTTTTAAATTAGGGAAATTTACCCTTACTAATAACTTTAATACCTTTCAAAAAATAATAAAATAAATAATATAAGATTTCTCTATTTTTAACGATTACGAGAAACAAGAATTAATAATGATGAATTCTCAAGTACCAAAATTATACTCGCTTATAAAATTACACAAATATAATTACCCAATTAGACCAGTAGTTTCATTTGTTACAGCTCCTTCAATCAAACTATCAAATAAGCTTACTAAAATCGTTTTACAATATACGAATTTTAAACCAAAATATGCCATTCTAAATACTTATGATCTTATCAATAAAATAAAAGATATTAATTTACCCAAAAAATCCAAAACAAAATCCGTGTACAAAATTTATTTCCGAGTATACCACCAAACGAAGCAATAGAATTAGTTGACAAATTACTTCTTAGGAATAAAACTAATTTATTAATGAAACAAGGAATTTTAGACCTGCTGTCAATTACTTTGGAATCAGAATTATTTAGAATTTGATAATTCATTTTATGTTTCGAATGACGATTTGATAATGGGAAACTCTTTAAGTCCTTTACTGGCCGAAATTGTTATGGACAACTTGGAAAATAAATCAACATCAGTTGTTTAAATCATCAGATTAATGGTACATATATGTTGATGACATTCTAATTTGTTTTACAGGTTCTAATACACAATTAAATGAATTCTTAACTTACATAAATTCTTTACATAAGAACATTAAATTCACAGTTGAAGAAGAGCAACATAATGGTATTAACTTTTTAGACTCAACAATTACTAGAAAACACAATAAACATGATTTTGAATTTTTTATAAACCATCACATACAGATTTAGTTATACACAACAAATCTTGTCATCCTTATTCACAAAAGATGGCCGCATGTGACTTATTTACACATTGATTATTAAATATCCCAATGTTATAATAAAGAATTGAATGTCATCAAACAATTAGTAGTAAATAATAGATACAACCCAAACATTATAAAGAAAAAAAGTTATAATAAAACCATTAATTTAATATATCCTGTCAATGATATCAAGAATGCAGCGTACCAAACAATTACATACATAGGAAAAGTTTACAAATTTGTTTCTAAACATTTATCCAAGACAAACGATATAAATATTGCTTTCAAAACAAACAATAGTCTTGGACGCCTCGTTAAAAACAATGATAGTCAAATAAATAAACTCGAAAATTCAATTTTAGATTATAGATAAATCGGGAATTTATGTAATTGGGTGCGGGTCGTGTCCAAAAGTCTATTTTGGACAAAAAAGAAGGTCTTTCTCTACTAGGCACAATGAACATAAAATAAGTTATACTAAACAACAAAATAATTCTCATTATGCTAACCACTTAATGTTAGAAAATCATATTTTCAATTTTAAAATATTACATAATGAAAATAAATAAAAAAAAATTAAATTAAAAAAAGGCCAACGATTTGCTGCTGTCTCTAGTGAATTTGTTTCACCAGACAACACATGCTACCATGGTCACTTACCCTACATGGTACCGTCCTCCTTTTACCATCAATAAAATACCACTCCGCCTCTTCGCCAATGGACTTCTCTCAATGGACCTGATTGTGTCTTCTTTCATAATACTTCAGATATCACAATAATCAGATCTTATTCAAACTTCCTCCTTCATATAGCATTCTCTCGGCAGAACTAAAACATCATCTTTCATCTAAATGGCTAATCTAGACTAAGTTTCATAAGGCCAATATTTGGAGCTTCTACATGATTCCACTTCTTGTGGATTTATAATTAAGTTCTTAAGGGTCTTCAGACATATTGAAATTGAGGGAATAACAGATTACCTTGCAAATTCGGCGAGCTTAGAACTTCTGCCATCTCTCAATGCAACGAACCATAATATTGTTTTTACAGGTTTTGATATACAATTAAATCAACTTACAAAAATTTCTTTACATAAGAACATTAAATTCACAGGGTCGTGTCCAAAAGTCTATGTTAGTCAAACAGGAAGATCTTTCTCTACTAGGCTCAATGAACATAAAAGAAGTTATACTAAACAATAAAATAATTCTCATTGTGCTAATCATTCTGCTATCTAAAAAATTAAATCTTTTAGAGAGCTTAGAAATTATTAAAAGGAAAATTTTGGCCTCTCCTAGACGTTGAAAAAATTAATTTCCCCTCTATCATCTTTTATTGTATTATTAGGGCGATGGACAGTTTAGGTTGTAATTACTTTTCTTACTATTAGTTTAACATAGTTTGTATTTGAAAAAGGCGTCAAAACAATTATTATACATACATTTTTAAACATATAAATATATATTTTGATATCTTCATCGCCGTGGCACTCAACATGTTTAATGCATCAGTACAAGAATTTTTTTTTTGTATTAAATTCTGTAATTTGTATTTTTTGTTTTACAAAATGTATTAAAAATCTATTTTAAAAAATTGTCCATAAAATTGTTTAACAATAACCAAAGACGGTATATAGTCTACTTTGACAAGCGAAATGATATGAAATTTAGGTCAGATTTTTAAGATAATCATATCAACTTAAAAAACATATTGTTGTATTGATATGTAAAGCGCACGAATTTTTACAACAAAAGTCACCTTGCTTTTTGATCATAGTAGTATATTTGATAACTAATATGGTCTAAAAGTATGGAAATTAGTTCCATAGTACTGTTAGTAAAAAGTACTCATTCATATAAAAAAAGTTTACCTTGCGAAGTAACTGCAGTTAATTTGAATTACTATTAGTGGGAGTAGTAGATTTAATTTTCGTTGTTTCCGTTGCTCCCAATTAAACCTTTATTTTATGAGATAAATATTTTATATTTTTTTATTCTTTTACCACCCTACAAAACTATATCAATCATATGCGAAATATCTTTTGTGACCTTAAAATAGTCACAATTTTAACACAATAGATTTAACGTCAACCGAATTTGGACAGAAATAATTATTTTTCAAAAACTTTCATAATAAACTATATGCCTATATTTCTTAAAACAATTTCAATATTTAAAATAAAAGGAAACTGATATTTTCAAGAATATACAACTTTTTTGAACTTAAATTATTTGAGATTCATTATAGAAAGTAAAAGACAGATCACCTCTTACACCACAGACATTTTTGTCGTGTCAGAGAAGAAAAAAAAAACAAGAACTTTTAATTAAAAATTAGTTTCAAAGTTCTACTCAAAGCACAAGAACTCTCTAATAAACGTTTAATACTTTTCTTTAATAATGGAATATTAAACATAAAACATACAAGAGTCGTTTCATTCTTGATATAGCCCTTTGATGCCGTTAAAATTTATAAAGGATTATGTTGACTAATCTGCTGAAGCGAATTCGTGTATTATTTTTGAAATTAAATATTTTTAATCCGTCTGATCTCTTTCTAATTTTTACATATTTTGAAATAAAAAATTATAAATATTTTATTATAGAGAAGGAATCTCAGAACGTATACATTTCTTTTATATCTTTCAGCTAGATATTCCTCAGGAGGTTTAAAAAAGAAAATGTTATTTTAAAATTAAAATTGAAGCTTGGGGATTTCAGCGTCAGGATATATTTAAATATAATGCAGAAATGAAATACAGTTATAATATTATCTAAACCTTGGTGTAATATGATATTCGTTTTACTAAAAGCAATATTCATTATTTAGAAAATAAAAAGAAGAGTAATGCTAACATAACGCTCTAAATATTGCTCAGAAAACAAAGCTCTTATTTTTAATTGATAGAAGCATTTAAAATGAAAATGTGCATCTCCTTTATTATTATTTAAAAAAATTGCTACTCGAACACATTGAATAATATCTGAAGCTTACGGTGTGCAAGCTCAACAATTTCAGGTGTCAATGCAGGTTTAAAGGTAAAAAGGTAAAGTGTTAGGGTTAGAATCGCATCAGCAACTAGGCTATTTAGCGACTGGACCTACAGCTTAACGTGGGTTCCGAACCACGGTCATCAGCTTCCGACAAACCCAGGCCAGCACCCCCCTCTGGCTATAAACCCTTGGTTATATGCCTACCCATAAGTCTATCAGGAAACCTACTGATTGGCGAGTGACCAACGTAGGACACTTCTCAGAAAGCATCCGGCCTTACCCAGCCTTTAACTGGCGTGACTGAGTAGTCGGATTTTACACTCTTGCCTAGAAACAATCATAAACATTTAGGAAAGATAAACGGACAGAAGAAAGAAAAATAACCATCCGAGCGCTGGAATCGAACCAGCTACCTCTCCAGCGCAGATTCGGCAAAGCAGCGGCAGGCCGCCGCTCACATTTGAACATTTAACATAATTCCTTTTGGGTTTCTAAATGCTTAATGGCGCTCCCACATCCTGCAAGGGCCTTTTTAGAACTCAAATGGACATTTTGTGAAATTGATGTATCCAAAGGTTTGGCGTTTCCGCAGCGTTGTGCCGTTTCCGCACCAGCCCCGAAATCAGCATCAAGTCTTACTCCTATAATATGCTTGATTTCTCAAGTTTAGGTCATATTTTTCAAACTATAATATCAATATCCCTACATACGCTACTCTACTCTACATATTTTCCATATTCCATACGAACCCCGTTTGGAATGCCTACTGCCACAACTTAGGTACGATATGCTGCTTTCTAGTGAACTTGGTTTACTAGACCATACATGGTATCATGGGCACTCACCCTACATGGTACCGTCCTCTTGTCACCGTTAATAAAATACTCATCGCTTGTAGAAAAAATCACCACTCCGCTTTTTGTCTAAAAATCAAATTTGCGTTTATATTGGAGACCACAACTATCATTAACACTATCAACACTAATAGTACAAAGTCTCTCAATGGACTTGATCGGGCCTTCTTGCATAATACCTGTCAGATCCTATACATACTTCTTCCTTCATATAGCATTCTCTCGACAGCTCTCGACAGAACTAAAAATTATCCTTCATCTAACTGGCTAATCTGGACTAATTTTTATAAGGCCAATATTTGGACCTTCTACATGATGCATTTTCTTGTGGATTTATAATTAAGTTCTAAAGGGTCCTCAGACTTTGCAAACGGCGAACTTGGAACTTCTGCCTTCACTCAATTCAACGAACTATAATATTGTTCAAATAGTTCAGGACTAGCAGGAAGGCTATAGCAAACTATGGCAGTGTACGAGACTTTTCTGTGATCATGAATACCACGCCATGTAATAGATGTGTTCCGTCGTATAAAACTGCTTAAGAGTAGCACATTGCATACTGACCCTCGAGCGCCTACTCACGAATAGTCCACCATCACACCTATCACAACTGCAATTAGGCAATAACATTTTATGCTTCTGCCCCACCAAGTCCATTATAGAATCATACTCGCCATTCCCCTTCCTGACAGAAAAGGGACTAGATAAAATATATTCTTAACCTAACCACTTTTACTCTAGTATACTCTGGTGGTTGGTTTAACTACTTACCTCATATATCCAGCAGCTCTACCTCGCATCTTTTCATTGTAGTTATTGATTATTCCTCGTTCGAGTTTTAGATGTATTGTCATGAAATTACTTGAATGTACTACGAACAAATAGTCCTAATGCCAACGCGACTATACTATTAAATTCTATTGTATTCTATTCAAATGGAAAGTTAACTGAAAGTTAAATGAAAGTCTAACTTTTGCCAAAAAATCTGGAAAAAAACTGTACACCAACTTTACATTTATATTTGCATCATTTTGAAAAACATATTGTGATTATTATATTTATTATATTAAACATTTTGATATGCAATGACATGGAGCATTAAAAATTAATTATAAATTATAACTAAAGAAAAAAATTGGCTATTCACTGGACCATGAATAAATTACGATTAAAAATTACCATTTGATCTAAAATTAAATCGATAGAAGCTCTTTTATAAAAACAATATTGGACCAGCAAACAGTTTTTGTTCCCTATATAATTATGTTTTTTTTTATTGATTCGTTCTATTCCATTCATAATTTAAATTAAGAAATTTTAAGTTATTTTTAATTATTTATTTACACACTTAACTTCTATATTATAGAAAATCGTACAAACTTAAATTTCAAAGTAATTCCCTTACTTTCTATACACTTTCACCACTCTTCAGGCAACTTTCGAACACCAGATCGCAAGAAAATTAGTGGTTTTGATGTGAAAAATCTATTGAGACTTTTTGCGAGCTCCTCAAGACATGAAGCTATCAAGAGTGAAGCCATTATCAATAAAGTGATATTGCAGGAATCGGAGGGAACGAAAATCTGGAGACTACGCCGGGTGCGATAAAATCTCCTTGTTCAACTCGGTGGTCATGTCCAGAGTCCTTTTTGATGTATGTGGCCCCGCGCTGTCTTGGAGCAAAATAACTACCCTTCATCCCTTGCCAGTATAAGGCCTTTTTTCATCCAGAGCATCACTAATATGAGTTATCATGAGTAACCGTTTGGGGGTTACTCACTAACATAAGTAACCCTTTGACCAGATCGGAGCAACTCCGATCTACCATATACATAGCTACCTACACCTTTGCGTCTTTTGATTATCTTAGAGTTTGATCATATTAATCAAAATACACTTTACCATATACACAGCAACACATATTTGGAGTGGACATTTGGTTTTGCGATACTGGTTGATAACCCACAAAGATTAATCCACGATTTTTACCTCTTTAGATTTTAGTGGAGAATCTAGTTTTCGTAACAGGTCAAAATCTTATGCATGAAAATGGAGAGTTGAATCTGGAGATTAAAGACACAATAAAATCAAAGCATCTATTCATATCCTCCCTTTTCAATTTTAAATTTAGTTACTGTAAACGTTTAGAAATGGCTTGCGATGTTATCCAAATATCTGTCCGAGCTCTAACAGTCTACGACAAGGATTTTCTTTCAGCGGTGCTTCGCATTTTTCATCCTTCTTGTTTTGGCTGCCCCGGACGCTCTGCATCATCTAAATCAAAATTGCTGAATCACTTCTTACAAGTACTGTATGAAAGAGTATTATCTCACAAATCCACACAAATCGTGCCCTGAGCTTCCACAATATTTTCTTTTTGAGTTGAAAGGCGAAAAGAAGGTAGTGCCTCAAATGTTTCTTTGCGAACGACATCGCGTCGACAATGGATCTTTCAGGTTATATTTACATCAATTCTTCTATCGGAACCGTCGGTGTGAAACACTAAACTCGAAGATATTTACCACTAAACACCAAATCACTTTTTGAAACTTCTCGAGGCACGTTTTGCTAACCATGTTAGCATCATCAGAAGATGATTTAATCTTGCGTATTGTGTTTCAGTAGGCAAGCGGTATTCTCAGAGGTATTCTGTGTTAGTCACTCGCCAGTCGGTAGGCTTCTTGAGAGACTTATGGTTCGGTACGTTTAGCATAAACCTGGTAAGCATCCCCTGATGTAAAACCAGAGGATACTAACCGGAGTTATCGGTAGCCGATGACCATGGATGGAACCCACGAAAAGCTGTGTCGAATTCACGATAAGGAGATTATTTAATTTGGGATTAATCATCTTAGATTACATCATCTTCTGATAATGCGAGCATAGTTAGAGAAACGTGCGTGGAGAAGTTTAAAAAAGTGCTTTGGTATTTACTGGTAAAGCTCTTCGAGTTTCGTAGTTTCTGCATTCTGCATTCAGAGAAACGCAGGGGCCGCTGATTAAGCTGAGGACGTAATACCTAAGAATACCGGATATGGCAATAAATATTTTGACATATAAATTGACATTTTTTAATGCAAAATAACCGACATCATTTTTTTGTAAAACAAGATTTATTGACATAAAAACAATCTGTGTAGCATGTCATATTCAATATTTAAGTGCAAAAAATGTCATTCAAGTGATGGCCATTTTCATGAACACACGTTTGAAGTCGTTCTCGAAAGTTCGTCTGCTTTTATACTGTATAAATGGTGCCTAGTGTAATCCACAGGAATTTTCTGAGTCTCAAAATGGACAGTTTTGTTTATTGACTACCCCATTTAAATGGAAATGAGCTTCATCGCTTATGATAATAGTTAAATCTTTCTTTTTGTAAGCATGTCAAGAACTGTATGAGCAAATGTGAGGCGTTGACAAACAAAAAAATTAGAAACGTATCCTAACGAACACCCGGTGCTCTCGAGGTCACAATATGATTGATTCTAAACTGCAGCGTAGGGGAGTCGACAGACATATGCCGCAGGTCACTTCTTCCTCTACTAGCCGTGTAATACTTTTTCCAAAAATGGCCTTTTTCCCTAAATTACCATGTTCATGAAATCAACTTTGGGAATGGAAACAAATGTTGAAAGAGTACATTTTTCCTCTATTAGTTTCCCTTTATTTAATAAGCTATAATTAATAATGTTTATTATTCAGGAAAGTGTTATATAAGCTGCCTTTATAACAATTGTTATGTTTTATTTTGGTGTTATTACTCCTACATTTTTACTTTCTGGCGTATTTTATTAAAATATACATTTTTTAAAATGTCTTCAGAGAAAAAAACCATCTTAAAAAGAGAAAATTTTATTTGCCATAAAGGTGACTGATTTCTGCATGTTGTAAAATCGACATCAGCAAACTCATCTTTATCGTTTTTCCATTGTCAATTAAGGATCTTAGCATCTATATTTTGCGTCTTATTTTTGTCACTTTTTCTGGAGCTTACCCCGTAATTGAAAATAAATGAGCAGCAAGAAATTTTTAAAAAGCGCCTTGACAGATTCAATTTCTTGCTCCCTTTTTTTTTTAAATCGTTATATTAATTTAAATATTTTTTTTTCTACTTTTGGTCATAGCCCGGCAGTTCATTTTGATTTTTATAAACTTTGATTATACATAGAAATTCTTAGGATAATAATTACAAAGGGAAAAACGATGGTGAATCTCATGAATTTTTTTTGTGATAAAATATTTTTTAAATGGCTTAGATTTTTCACAATATATCTATGTATTAGTACTAGTTGAATATTTTTAGTACTGGATTATTCAAATAGTCCACTTTAGTTTAGTTTAGTTTAGTTTTAGTTTTAGTTTAGTTTAGTCCACCAACGTACAGTTTTAAGTACTTAATATAGGTGGTACTTTTATTTCTTAAATAATTCACTATGTTTCTTTCACGCCTTGAAACATTTTGCCATCGATATAACCGTTGTGTTTATCATTTTTTTTGTAGCTTAGGTTGATAAATATTTATCAGTTTATACCGTGTGTCCCAGATATTTCCTTAAATATGTTATGGGCAATAATTTCTGAAATCTCTTCGTATTCAATTAAACTGGTAAACAAAAATGTATCTATGTAAAGTTTCATCTAAAAATATAAATTTATATCAGATTTTTGTCATCACCTATATTTTTTTGCAATAAACTATCGTTGCATTGTAACAAATTATAAGCGATAGATATATTAATATTAATGATATTGTCAAGGAAAGGAAAGGATTTACGGTTAGAGGCGCATCAGCATCTAAGGCTATTTAGCGACTGGACCTATAGCTTAACGTGGGTTCCGAACCACCGTCATCAGCTACCGACAAACCCAGGTCAGCACCCCCGTCAGGCTATCAACCCTTGGTTATGTGCCTACCTATAAGTCTATCAGGAAGCTTACCGACTGGCGAGTGACCAACGTAGAACACTTCTCAGAAGGCATCCGGCCTTACCCAGTTTTTAACTGGCGTGACTGAGGGGTAATTCGTTGTCGGATTTTATACACTCTTGCTTAGAAATAATCACAGACATTTAGGTGTGGATATGTGTGGGCGTGTGTGTGTATATGTGAGTGTATATAAGTATGTGTGTAGGGTAGGAAGTAAGACGGATAGAAGAATTAAAGAAAAACACCCATCCGAACGCTGGAATCGAACCAGCTACCTTTGGATTGACAGGCAAGTGACTAACCCACCAGACCACCGCGGCTGGCTCATAATTTCAACTTGTTAATGCTTTACGATGTTATGTTGTTTCTGGCGATTCCTTAATTAATGTCTTGTAGTAATCAGCAAGTAAACTAGAGCTCCATTTGCCTTAATATCACTTTTATGTTACAGAAATATCTTGGTGGAGGTAATGTCTATGGCACCTTGAAGGAGATAGCATATTTTATAATGCTATGATAGGGGTTTCCGATTTTTCCGATTTCCTGAAAAACTTTATTTGATCACTTGAAGAATCAGAAGATAATTTTTTTCTTTATTCAGAATATGTCCAAGATTCTGATAGTTACGAAACAGGAAGCTTATATTTTAGTCCAATGTCTACTAAATTTCTCGCGTTTCTCGAAATCATTGCCACTGCAAACCACATTTTACGATTTGCACCTTTCAACTAACCTCTCAACAATGTTGGACAAGTTTTAAAACATATATAAAGAGCCCATGCTTTGCTTTGGTCCCAAATTTTAATTCCAAAATGAAGTGCGCAAGCTTTTCGCAGAAGCGCGGAGAAATTATATTTTTGCGATTTTGAGGTGAGCTCGTGTAGAACAAAACACTTAATTCACTCAAAAAATTTACTACTCATGACATATTCGATATTTACGACTCTACTACACATTTGAAAGTCGGTAGCCTACTAATGTATACAATCTGTAACGGAAGCATACTTTGTAGATGTAATAGACATGTCTTAATCAATTATGTTTGTCATCGCTCACCACATATACAAGCGGTGTGTTGATAAAAATTATGCATATTCAAAAATATAAATTTGCGTATTTCAGAAAACCTATGAGAGAAAATTGTGTTTATAAATTTATTTTTAGCATATCAAATTACACCATAGACACCAACATTTTTTTATGTAACATATACTGTGTTTAGCGGTATTACTTGAATACATTTTCCAGTAAAACTCTTAAATAAAGCACATTCTTCTTCCATTGATATCTACCTATATATTCATCGAAATTCACAAATTAGCTATATCATTAATAACAATACAAATAAATCCAATTTGTTTTCTAACAGTTTGATGCAGCAGATGTTTTCTTTATTCCCAAAATGAAGTATATATTTATAAATTTGGCTTTTTATCCGATTTCGATTTATAATTAATTTCCATTTTATCTGTTTTAATGAATTTGCTATAAAAAATAATGTAAGTGCTAATCCTGTAGTTCGTAGTTAGTAAAAAACTCTATGAGCAGTCTGAAAGTCGATTTAGTGTAACCAATTATCCTATTAGCCGTTGATTTCTTTTCCAATTTCTGAAAAAAATCTCTTAACCTTCCGAACGTACAAGAGAACCTTTATCGCTATCCAGAAGGCAGTCATTTTTAGCACGTGCCAGTTGGTTAGAAAATTTCTCTAGAATGATCCTTAAACATTGATTGGATTAGGTCCCGGCTTAGTCCACCTACTCCTTTTGATGTTTGTGAGCGAGATTGCTGTATACAGCTAAAATTCGTCGACATAGGAATCCCTCAAATTAGAACAACTTAAAAATAAAACAGCTCCATCAGTAAAAACGAACATATATATATATTTTTTTGCCTGTTTGAACCTTTTTTTATAAATATAATAACAGCAGACTGGGAGGAATGCAAGGATGCTTTTAGATACGGTGGAGTATGTTGATCTTCGCAATACTATAAGAAAACATATTCGAGAGCAGACGCGTAGGTTCAATATGCAGTTACTGCAAAAACACTGGAATACAACAGGAAAATATATAAATCTAAACATAAGCTGAGAAATAAAAATACGCAAATGTGTGTGTTAATGCGTAAGGATGGGAGAGTGTACAGGGTAGGTACGGAAATGTTAGAGGTTGTCGAAGATTTTATTTACAATTTAACTGAGGTAGCCCCGATACTTGATGGAAATTCATTTTAAATAAAAAAACCAAAAAAACCATTGCAAATTGGTTTTTTGATTTTATTTACCAGAACCAGTCAAAGACAGCAATGCCTACGGAAGAACATATACCATATATCCTGATAGATGAAATAGCAAATGCTTTAGAACCAATAAAAAATGGCAAGGCTCTATGAAAGGACATTATAACTGTTGAACTGCTAAAAGCGGTGGTCAACTTTTACACAAATTACTTTCAAAATTGTGCCTCAAAATGCCTAAAATAACATAAAATTCCCAACTTATGGAAATATGCTGAAATTATTCTTCTATATTAAAAAGCAGGACAGGAAGATATAAAGTATTTTCGCCCAATCCTATTAATAACGTAGAAACATTTTACCAATGTAATAGCTAAAAGATGCTTAAAAACGCCGAATGACCCACAACCAAGAAAGAAAGCAGGATTCAGATGTGAATTCAGCACAACTGATCCTACTTAGGTTAGGCCTCAGACCATAGAAAGGCACAATGAATATACCATACCACTGTGCTTGCCTTTTATTGACCATGAAAATGCATTTGACTCAATCCTAAAGTTACCATAATAGATGCGTTGCTTAACCAAGGTATAGACTGAGCCTATATAGGCTAACTGGGACCCATCTATGATGAAGCTACACAATACAGCGATAGTTCACATTGATGATCTTGAAGTTAAAATTAGTGTCGAACGTGGTATATGGCAAGGTGACGCAATATTTGTTCGCCTGTTCTTTTCTCAGTCTGCATTGAAAAGGTAGTTTATACTCTGGACTGGGAACAAGAGGGAATAAAAATCAATGGTGCATGCTTAAGCCATTTTAGAGTTGCAGATGATATCATTTGATATCGTTCTCCTTTTACAATACCCAGAGGAGCTACAAAAACATATACAGGAGCTGTAAAGATCTGCAGACCCATTTGGATTGAAAATACAGCTGAAGAAGTGTCAGGCTATGTTCAACAAATTTGCCGATGGCAGAAGAATTTGTATTTTGGGGAACGATTTGGATGTCATGGATCACTAAATATATTGGGCAGCTGATTTTAATGGAAGGTGATACCATCCGGTAGGCGGAACGGCATGTTAAATAACAGGTTCAATATAGTGTTTAAGCACAAACTCCTATTTTGTCTCAAGAGAAAAGTCTTTGATCAGGGCGCCCTGTCAATCACAACTTGGACAATTACATCACAATCAGTTCAAAGCCTTCGGGTTGCTAAAAGGGGAATGGAAAGGTGTGTGCTTGGCATTAGAATGCGGGACAAAAAGACCTGCACATAGATCAGAGAACAAATAAAAGTATGTGATATCATTGGAAGAGTGAAGGATTTGAAGTGGCGATGGGCAGGCCATATAGCATGGCGATGTGATGGCATTAAGGTGGACCAAAGCGATCCTGGAGTGCATACCGCTTGATCATAAAAGTCTATGTAGAATAACGAAGACACGATGAACTGCTGATATCATTAAGTATGTTAGACCACTAGAATGGCAGAGGAATGTTTAGGATCGCGTGAGTTGGAAATATATATATATATATATATATATATATATATATATATATATATATATATATATATATATATATATATATATATATATATATATATATATATATATATATATATATATATATATATATATATATATATATATATATATATATATATATAATATATAATATATAATATATATATATATATATATATATATATATATATATATATATATATATATATATATATATATATATATATATAGATATTCATTCTTCCCGGTCAAGCAACCAACAAAAATGTTCATTTAGGCGGAGACGCAGGTTGTTGTGTGTTCCACATGAGATTGTGGAACCCAAAGGTTGGGTGTGTGATGACACTCAGCTACTGTTGTCTCATTGGACACAGTCCAAGAAAATCTAATACTACATATATATATATATATATATATATATATATATATATATATATATATATATATATATATATATAGATATATAGATATATATATATATATATATATATATATATATATATATATATATATATATATATATATATATATATATATATATATACCGACAAGACTCACCAAGACTCCCACTGACAAGACTCATCAACAAAATTTTTACATTCATACAAGGAGTCAAGTCAACAGTATCATGGATCACACAAGTCAGAACTGATCTGGGAAAGGCACAAATGGGTCCGACAGAGATTGAGGAGAGAAGAATGTACAGAAACAAAGTACATGTGGAACGTTGCATCAGAGAGTGAAGTTTCGAGGAGATCGGGAACAAAGTGGACGGAGAAAGAGAATCCACGGAGAAAGGTAGAGAGAGGTGTTGAGGATCAGAAAGAACACTCGAAAATGAGTCAGAATGCTTTGGGTAATCCAACCGGGTGTATACGCACCTAACTAACTATATATATATATATATATATATATATATATATATATATATATATATATATATATATATATATATATATATATATATATATATATATATATATATATATTCCATTTCTTCTGAATGAAGTGATTTATGCGCATTCTAAACCATCGGCGAAAATATTCGATATATCATTATCGTCATCAATGACAATAAGAACAACCATAACTCAGTAAAATTATTTTCAGGGATATTATTTAAAATATTAAAAGCAAAACTAAATCGGTCACTGTATTTGGAGAAACTTATCACAGCCTCTACGACTTTAATAATGTGTTATTTAAAAATATTTTCAATTTTTATATTGATAACACTCACTATTTTTTTTCCGGGCCTTGCTTTTCTTTAAGTTTTTTTGTTTTAGGCTAAAGCAACAAAAAAGTTGACACAGTATGTATAAAAAAAGTAATTTAAAAGGGACGAAAATCGAATATCTTCAAATTTTTATGATGTTTATGTTTTTGAAACTGATCCATTTATAATGGCTGATCCATATCAGGTTGTATTATATATGAGGAAATGTTTTGGAAAGCGAAGTAACCATAATGTTTATGAGAAATATTTATTTTTTTACTCTTGATAAATTATGTTACTTGCAACTTATTATCATAAATTGAAATTAATGATCTTTTAGATTTAACAATCATTTGTTGCTGAAAATATTAACATTTTGGTCCATTTTATCTTACATTGTGATCAATTACATGGTCTAAAACAAGGTTAATATAAATGTAGTTTTCATATCAATAGGGTATTAGAAAGTTAACAACAAAGATTTTCTTCCAACGGAATTAATACGGAATTAATTTGGATTATTGGATCCTGTTTCAAAAATTGATTTGTTCAACTAATAGAATGAAAGAGCATCACATAGTTTCAAATCGGCCAAATACGTAGCTTGTGAAATAGCCCTGATTAAATTTATTTTTTGTTAAAAATTGAGAATGAATGGCTTTTGATAAAAAATGCTTATACAAAACACCAGGGTGGTCCCTAAAATAAGGTCTCCACTTTTTTTATTCACAAAAAAATCACATTTATTTCTAATGAATTATACATCGTTGGAAAACCTGGACTTCTACGATTGTTCTACATAGCCCCCGATGCATTTTTTCATGCGGTGTAGCATTTTTCGTATACCCGTGTTGTAGAACGATCCCGCCGCGACGCGCAGGTAGCGTACGACCTCTTATTTCAATTCCTCGTCGGTCCTGAAATTCGATCAATCCAGGTGTGACTTCAATGCAGGAAAGAGATGATAATCACTTGGGGCTAGATCCGGGCTGTAGGGAGGTGTGTGACGTTATCCCATTAAAATTGGTTGATGAGTTCCGTTGTTGCAGGGGCGGCGTGAGGTCGAGCGCTGTCCTGATGCAAACGAACTCCCTTCGTCTGCATGCCCCTTCTTTTGTTTTGAATTGCACGGCGAAGGTTCTTCAAAGTCTGATAGTAGCGATCAGCGTTTATTGTTGTCCCGGTAGACATTAACTCGCACAACAATATCCCCTTCCTATCCCAAAATACAGTCGTCATCACTTTACCGTCAGACAATGTTTGTTTAAACTTTCGTGGCTTCGGCGATCCTAAATGCCGCCATTGACGGGACTGTTCTTTCGTCTCTACTGCCGTGTAATGTACCCAGGTTTCGTCGCCAGTGACAATTGAATCCAACAATTCCTCGCCCTATTTTGCAGAGCAATCAAGGAAGTCGCGGGCCGTTTCAACGTTTGGTGATCTTCGGTGAGCATTCTGGGGACCCACCTTGCATACACCTGGTGATAATGCAAATGTTTTGTCAACATCTTGTCAATAGTAGTCTTACTGACAATAAGGATCAATTTGCACAGCTCCCGAATCGTCACCCGTCAATCTTCAAGCATTACCCTCTTCACATCTGCAATCGTTTCGTCTGAAACCGATGGTCGTCCAGCACGTTGTTCATCATGGATATCATACACTGTTATCCATATACTTCACATAATTGATGATGAGTTTACATAGGTGGCGTAGTGCCCCTGGAACTCAAAAAACGAATCATAGAACGTAACATTTGGCGGTAGCGACGAGTGGAAGCTCCATTGCGAACAAAACTAAGCTACACGCCAGTACTGCCGGATCTTGCGTTAAAGCGTTCCTCGCGACTCCAGCGCTTTGGAGACCTTACTTTACGGGCATCCCTCATATATACATTTTCTTCCCCCAAACAAAGTTCTGTATGATGTATTTCAAATTTCAAAATCTGAAACAAAATATATGAATTTCCTTTCCTGGTCAGGGCTCTGTACGTAAAAGTAGGAAATAAGCCGCCACATATAAACAGATGTTCTTCTTATCGACCAAATAGGCTTCAACCATTCTCTGCTATTAAATATGTCGAAAAAACAGTCTGAGTAAGGGTTCTGGGAATTCCCAGAAAAAAAAACATTAAAAAAAGCGTAAAAACAAACAATGCAAAATTACTTAGTCCTACTATTTGTCACAATACAATTTCATTCTTTGTCAACCATACAAAGAAGCTACAGTGTAGCGAAATGCGTTATGTTTTAGACAAAAATACACTTGGAAATTAGACAACTTTGTTTTATTTATAAAATTTAGTATGCATTTTCATCAATAAAATGCCGCAACCATCCTCAGCTTAACTTACCTGTTATCTCACGGACAGTGGTACATGGATCTTCAGGCTATTATGGCCTTTTTGGTGTTTATTATCTAAACAGCGTTTTTGCCCTTTTTGAAATAAATAACCATAATGTGATGTAAATTCAAGTTAGTGACCGACATTTTGAATCAGCTCGACTAACTGAAGGCAAATCAAAGTGAATCTGAATGTAAACAATGTAAATACCCAGAATTAATAATATGTAAATAAACATTACTAATCTAATACAGATTTTTGTTTATAGACGTTAAAGAGCAACTAATGGAAAATTCCTACGAACTTTCCGGCTAACCCGATATGATAAAAGATATGAGGTAAATTTGTTTTTGTAGAAGATTTTTCAGAATGACCATTCTCTTAACTGTTTCCTTTGCTACAAACCAGCTTGAAAACGTAATGAGATAACAAGACTATCTTCACAACCGTGAAAATTGAAAAAATCCGACGCTCTAAGGAGTAGAATTGGATATAATATAAAAAATGTCTTCTACTGCGTCAGTGCTTGATATATTTTAAGGTTAGATGGATATCATTATATTTAAGCATGCGATTAGAGACACACAATCAACAGACACAATCCCTGGAAACACATACTGACATGGCAGTGACTTTTCAGCTGGCATCCCACCTTACCCAGTTTGGTTCCGGTTCATCAATCATATATTATGACTACGCTGTACATTATTTCGAAAACTGAACATAACTTTAAAATTGTATATTAGATATTTCATAATACCACCTAAAACTTACCGTTATATGAAAACTAATTTGCTGTATTTTAAAACAAATATAACTCTGAAAATAAATTAAATACTACATCAAACCTATTTTATAAAATATTTCTGTACGCCGGCATTATAATAAATGCAAGCCCAAGTAAAAGTTGAAATAACAGCAAACTTTTTGAATTGAAATATATGGGCTACAGTATTTAAAGAGTTTATTTGAAATTTGCTTTCAACGTTTTAGATACGGCTTTGAATACATGCAGTAAATCAACTGATAAATGTTTTAAATCTTTAAACGCTCTAATTTGTAAAAAAATATTTTGTGTGATTATAACGGGTGATTTTTTTAGCCCGAACTTTTGATAGGGCTCGCGGTTAAATTAATTGTGAGTTTGCCTGCCTCTAGTGTCAAAATTATTCGGTATAGTCTGGTAAATCAACATGGAATGTTTAACATTAGAGCAACACTTGCAAATTGTCGAAATTTATTATCAGAATCAGTGTTCGATGCGCCAATCTTATAGAGCACTTCGTGAATTTTATGATGCACATAATGATGCACCAACCAAGCGATGTATTCGTTGAATTATTGACAAATTCCGAACGTATTTCACGCTGCTCGATATAAAAATAAAAACAAGACAAAAAACTGTGCGTTCCGAAGAAAATATCCCAGCTGTTGCTGGCAGTGTGGATGAAGATCCAAATTTATCAATTCGTCGCCGTTCGCAGGAAGTTTAAATTTGAATTTAAAGTTAGGACACACTAAAATCATCCTATATATGGGGTTGAGTAACAAGTATTTTTATGAATACATTAGGTTGTTATACAATGATAACACATTTAGTTTTCTTATTTAATGGCGGAACACAAGCAAAGGATTTTCATTTTAAAACTTATAAAGAGTTTTCCAATAAGAGTGTCAGAACATTGAAATGTAATAGCGGCAACACTATTTTAAATGTAAATATCACTCATTCACTGCGGTATTCCGCACATTGTGTTAATTTACCATCACAGGGCCTGGATCTGGGTCTAGGTACGGGAAGTGATGCCCCCGGTGGGTCCGAGTCTTTCCTTAATTCGAGCTGTTGTGCGATCCGTGGCGAAGACTGAGTGACCGGTGAAGATATTAGCTATTGTTAATGAGGTCTCTAAAGTACCTTCCGCCCCTTTGGAGTATTTAGGGTTGCTGCACTATAGAGTACTGCTGCAGTGCGCATCGTATTCTTACACACCCGTGGGACTTTCATGTTATCGTCCAAAAGACCCAAGGTAGTGTCACAGGCAGAGTTTATCCGAAAGGAACAAGATTTTGATAGATATTTTGTAATACGATTGTGTTTCATTGATTTGTTGAAGAGGTTGAATCAGTCAAGAAGTTGAGAAGTGGCTCTATTCTTATTTTAGTTACAAAGTGCAAACAATCTGAAAAGGTTCTTACAATGAAAAAAAATATATAACTCTACAGTGTCAGTGCAACCTCATCGTTTCCTTAATTTTTCTAAGGGAGTTATATTGAGCTCCGGCTTCCTCAATTGAAGCGAGGTAGAAATTCTAGAAAACTTAAATCATCAAGGAGTTGTCGCTGCTAAACGTATAACTTCTAAAAAGAATGGAGAAGTATCTCCCACAATAGTCTAATTCTGACCTTTCGAAAGTCCTCACTTCCTGAGAGGGTTCTTGCCGAATACTTAATAGTTAAAGTCAGACAATATGTTCCGAATCCTTTGCGCTATTTTCAGTATCACAGGTTTGGACACATTTCACAAAATGCGCCAATTTACCCAATTGAGAAATTGCTATACGTTGTGGCCATGACCAAAGTTTAGGATTTCTTGATTAAATGACATGGTTAAGATTTCTACTGTGGTAAACAGGAAATGAGTCATGGTATCGTGTGCCCCACAGTGTAACCTTAATAGTAATAACTTATCTAATAATAAGAACGAAACCTCTAAACTTTCCCCCACTCCTCATAACTCCACTCAAACTTTTGTTTTTTTTGGTTGATTAGTGATTACCTCCAACAAATCTTCATCGTCTATAAATCAATATTCCAATGGAACATTAATGGAGTGTTACACCGATTCTTGGAGATTACATCCTTTATAACAAGAATCAGACCCGCTTGCCTAATCCTCCAAGAGACTAATCTCAGATGTTCTGTCTGCCTTACATTGAAATACTACAAAACCTTTATAACGGACAGGACCGGAGCTGTCAGAGCTGCTGGCGGGGCAGCCAGTTTACTACATGACTCCTAAGACTGCTCTCCAATACACATTACATCTGAATCATAGCAGTCAGAACATGCATCCAAATGCTTATCACAGTCTGTAACACATACATTCCTCTCAAATACATCTATTTAATATAAACTGCTTGAAGAAGTGATAAAACAGCCCCCTCCCCATATTCTCTGCGGAAAGTTTAACGCCTATAACCCCGTCTAGGGATCTTCTTATTTGGACCCCAGATGTAATATGATCCTACACCTTTCAGATACAAATAATCTTTCTTTGATAAACTCAGGAACATCCATTCGTGTGTCATAGGATTCCTTTTCAGCTATAGATATTTCCTTCTGCTTTCTAAACATCCATTATTAGAGACCTACATAGATGCGATCATTTCCCAATACGCATTGATCCTACCAGACATATCAGTTCCTCTTATATGAAAATAATATTAAACAGTTCGAAAGCAGACTGCCCATTATACGGCAAGTCTTCAGGACCTCTATCCTGACTCCAGGACATCCGAATTAGAACCCTGAAGCTCTATGATCATCACGCTTTTACTACACAAACCATATCTCCCATGGTGGAATGTCAATTGCACCAGGTTAGTCAGGAAAATAAAAGGCTGCCCTGAACAAATTCAAATACTGTCCAACTCAGGGAAACTTTATCTAATTCAAAAGACTCCAGGCAGCTGCAAAATGGACAATCCTAGACTCAACAAGAAAATGATAGACTAGTTTCATCAAATCCTTGAATCGTCATCAAATTCCATCATCAACTCCTCTTGCTCCGACTTTTGGAAGGAGGTAAGGAGTTTGAAGGGTCTCTCCAACAGCTACATCAGCAACATTCTTGACAATGGAGTCAGACTGGAACGAAATAGTGAAATGGTTCGCTCGTTACTTCCATACCATGTCTAGCGACGATAGTTTCCCGAACGAATTTAAAGTTCTGTCAGTATTGTTGGAAAACTCTTTAATTATGTTGCAGTGTGAACATAATTTAAAAATTAGAACATATTTGATTTGCTTTTTCATTAAAAAACTGAATATATTTTTTTATTATTTTATAGTGATGTAGTATGAAGTGGTAAATAACAGTTGAAACTTTGTATTATGTATATTTTATACATTTTATGTTAGGCGATGCTTGAACATCCGATAAAATCTATTAGTGCTATAATGACAAACACCATTAGTAGAAAGTTTCAATAACAGGGTATCATATTCAAAATGGGCCATTTTCTATATAAATACATGGCTGGAAATTACGTAAAAATATACAACCTGTCTAAAAATTTTCTGATCTGATAAAAATTACATTTTTCCGTTTTATTTTTGTTGTTACGAAACGGTCAAGGTTCAAATTTATTCGTAAAAATAATATAAAATGCTGACCACTAAAAGATACATTTAAATTTAAAATTTTGTAAATCGTATATTGAATATATTATTTTGGGTTTTCAGCCCAAAAAAGTGTCAATATTATTTTTCCAATAAGTTTAGAATTGTAAGATCTGGAAAAGAACTCTGAAAAGAATACGCAATCATTTTGTTGCAAGATGTAACAAATGTTTCTTTGAGCTTTCATAAAATATCTTTCGTTGAACTTTCTTACATATCTTGAAATACTCACTATCCTGCATATTTTATTGACTTCATTTAAATGATACTCATTTGTATATTCATTGTAATAAGAAAATTATAGTAAAGTTAATTGTAATAAGAAAATTATAGTAAGGTTTGTTGCATAGTTAACAAACCCCGTCAAGAAATTTCACATGATTATTAGTATACAAGAACAATCCTGACAAACAAGACAAAATTTTATTAAGGGTAAGATCCGGAACAGGTGACAACAAATGAATGGGAATTCTCCAGGAGAAAGTTGCTGTCATTTTGTAGAAATTTGTAAGTATAATCTACTTTGTGCTGGTTTCAAACACTCAAATCATCAATGTAAATGGCTATATATGCGAAACTGCACTGAAAATATCTCGCTTTGATCAATATAAAAAATCACTCTTCTAGATGACAACGCCAAGATGCGGATATATTTTTTTTCACATCTTAGAGATAGCCAGGATTTGCTTTAAGCAACTTTCAACTTGTCATTTCGTTGGCACATTTTTACATGTGAGGTACTTGGATAATCTGACTGAAAACGGATTTATTACCAAACTCTTAGTTTCTTCTTAATCTTTAGTTTTGTCGAATATTTGATGAGTGGCAAACGTAGAAGACCTCTCCGGTCTTACCCAGCCTTAAACTGGCGTGATTGAGAGGATTTCGGAAACTCTTACTTAGAAACTAAGTACAAATGTCCACACTACACAGTAATTCCACCATAGGCCATAAACAGAAAAAATTCATTAACTCATCCCAGTTTGAATGTGTCGTTAAGTGATAGACTGATAGACAAGCTTCTAAAAAATATAAAAAACAATGCAATTAGTTCAAATTATTATTCACTTTTCAGCATCGGAAGTGAGCGCATCTCGAGCCTAATTACGGGAAGACGCGAGTAATCGCAACTTGATCAATTTGTTTTTGTATCATCATTTCAAATCGAGTGTTTCCAGAAGGTGATAATATTGAGATGCCAGAGCGAGGTATGTCCTTTTATTATTTACCTGTTTTATATAAAAATGTGAATTTTTGTGTTTTATATAAATTTTTTATTGATGGTAGATTTTCGCCTTTTTTTATATAAAATTATTTAATTTCGAGCTATAACTCTCGCTGCCCTTTGCTGCACCTGAGATACATATTATTTTAATTAGTGGAATGTCTAGATTAAGGGCATATAGGTTTTGTCTGCATCTGCCTGCCCCTTCATAGGTTCAGCGGATGTCAAATTATTCAAATACATACTGTAGAAAAAAAATAGGTTTTTCTTTACATCCAGTTTTTATGTTGTTTTAGGTACATTCTCAAATGTCCAGTCGAACATATTGATTGAGCGACATTACTTAATGTCATTCAATCGAATCGAAAGAATTACGAATTTATGTAAATGAATTTCACATTACTAGTAAAGTCAAATCGTTCTAAAACTAAACTGTTACAAAAGTATTCAGATTAGCTAAGTGTAGTTGTAAATATTGATGTATAGAGAAGCATTGACTTATGCATGTCTCAGTAATATGATGACATCGAACCGACAAAGTCCTCTTCGCGTGGTGGCCATTAGAGAAAAGACTTTCATGAGACCAGTAAACGTACAAAAAGGAGAAGATTGACTAAGTTGTCTAATTTTGAATCTTCTCTTCTAAATACGTTGCTCAGTGCTTTAGATAGCTTATTAACTCCTACTAAAATCGACACTTATGAAGTGTTGTCGCTCATTGTCGAAGCTAAGTTAACTCGAATTTGTTAGTTAAGAAATGTATAGACAATAAGGTGTTATTTTACCATCTTACTTATCTTGATAGGGAAATGGGGTTTCGATGACAGTACCGGGCATTTCGAATATAAACACCGTTTTTCTGATTCTACTCTCGAAGACAGTAGCTTGTTTGTTGCATCATATGTACCACTTCAACTTATTTTGACAGCCGATAATGAGGCGAATTCAGTAGTTTGGTGGAAAAATTCTCGCCCTTTATCAACTCGATACTACAGACCTATTCGCCTTCAATTTTTGAAGGAAACGGCTGCTGTATCAGTTCAGGAGGAAATTTATTTAAAAAAGAAAATTTATTTAATGCGAATATCGCATTACACATAGCTTGCAACTTACCATTGTAGATGGTAAGGTGTGTAATGCAGTTAGCGGTGTTTCTTCATCTAAATGTTTAATATGCAACGCCTTGCCTAGCGAGATGAACAAAATTGATAAATGTTGAAATAAGGAAGTCAATGAGAGTAAATATGAATTAGGTTTATCACCTCTTCATGCGTTAATTCATTTCTTTGAATATTTTGTTCATGTCGCTTACAAGTTACATGTTAAGAAATGGCAAGCTAGATCTGCTGAAGATAACATGCTAGTGGCTGAAACGAAAAATATGTCCAAACCCAATTTAAGAAAAGGTTAGGCCTTATTGTCGATAAGCCTAAAAGTGGTGGGAGCCATCAAACGATGGCAACACAGCTAGGCGTTTTTTCGCAAATTCAGAAATTTCAGATGAAAGTACTGGAATCAAGAAGGACCTCATAGATCGTTGTTGGACTATACTTCGGTGTTTGGATTCGGAATATAACATTGATAAGACGAAATTTAAGGATTTTACCTTGCGATTGCTCGGCAACTAGTTGCAGAGTATCCATGGAATATCACGCCTGCTTACTTCCACAAAGTACTTATTCATGGTGCTATTGTTATAAATTACGCTTTGTTATCAGCAGCAAGCAGCTGAAGCGACTAACAAACACATTAAATCATTTAGGCGAGATCATAGACGAAAAATGAGCCGCGTTTTTACCAATACCGATTTAATTAATAGGCTTATTCTTCATTCAGATCCCCTAATTTCTAGTTTACAAAAGGTACCTGTTAAAAGAAAATATATATTATTAAAATCTGTGTTTTGATTGCCCTTATTACGAACTATTTTATTTTATTTCTTTAATTTATGGTTGACGTTAATACAAACAATGATTAATTATTTCAATTTACCGTGAAAGTTGCACTACAAAATGTTTTAGATTCAATGTCTAAAACAAAATTACGGCGAGATATTTTTATTCATTAATACCGTCACAAAGTTTTTTTCTAATAAGAAAAATATTATAAATTGTATAATTTTTGCTTACATAATTATATTATAATGTTTAAAATAAAATAAAAACTATTAATTCTGAGTTACGCCTTTATGGCCGCCCTAGTAAGGAAGCGAAATCATTGTGCACTGCGAGCGAGAGTTAAACCCACCACCTCTTTAATGCGGTAGAATTCTTTGAATGAAAATGACTGACTGAACAACTCATCAACTCATAGATTGGAAACAAAAAACTAAAATATTTTTAGATTCGCAGCTGAATATTTCCAATATAAAGAATAAATATAAGAAATTGAAATAAATGAAAATGCAGAAACCTATGAATTATTCTAACATATTGAATAGCCCTTGTACCTATTAGATAAGATATTAGACCAACATTGTTGAACGGTTCTGGTATAAAAGGGGAAAAAATGCGGTATAATTTATTACATTCTGTATAATATCTCAAAAATCCTAATAGGCTAACTGTCGATTCAAGCAGTTAATGTTCCCAAAAAGAATTATATCCCGAACCAGAGGAAAAGAAAAAAGTAACGAAAATCTTATTTATGGAGGAAAAGACAATATTCGAAGTTATTTTTGATGAAAGGGTCAGTTGAATCATCGTAACAATTTATTATATGGAACTGGTCGCTTTACAGTTGATAATTTATTTCTTTTTGTTCTCAATGTGTGCGTGTGTGTATGTATATTGAGGAAAGGCTATGAAGGTAGCAAAAAAATGCGCGCCCCTTCATTTTTGCTTTTACCGCCTTTCGTCATGTGGTTCTCGACTTGGTTTTATAAAAGTGCGCGTGTTTTTCAGTTTTTTTATGTGTGTGCCTTTACTAAAAATATTTTCCATGCGGAAAGGAAAGTGCGAGAATAGATTAGTTCCGTACAGTTCATATTTTAGGACAATAGCGATTTTTATTTAGTCATTTTGTATTATAACTTTATTAAAGCATTTTCGGGGCTTTTATGCCCAGAAGTTTAAGGTTTTCACCTAACACTTTTTTTCTTGCCTTCCTTTATGTTAAATATGTTCACCTATTCAATTAGTTAATGAATTTTCTCGTTGTGGTGAAATATGAACATTCCCATAAAGCATATCCATCATTTTAATAACGAAAATATATCATGTTAGCAATAAATTATCAAACTAAATAATTTCGAGACTTTATGTTTTAAAACCAGTAAAAAATGTAATATAAAAATTCATACACACAATTACAAATGGTGTAAGAGAACACCACAGTCTTGATCTGGTTATGCAATTATGATTATCAATAAAGCGCAATATAAAAAGAATGGTAGTGTGTGCTGAAGGAATAAAAAAATCACACGGTGTCATATCAGACGAATATGAAGCAATAAAACAAAAACATTGATAATATCTATATCGTGGTGTAATATATTGAGATGTTCTATAAGTTTCCGCCGTTTTTTATTATAAAGTTTGATTGAAAAAACCAACAATACTAACAATAAATTAATCAAGGATATATTCATTGTCATTGTTCATGACCTGCTCCCACTTCTCGACCAATTTATTGATGTCGCTTCCCAGAACTCGCTGGGCCTGGACTCGGCGAAGTTGTTATGCCAGTTTTTGAGACCCTCACTGTTGGCGAAGGTTACGCCCCTCATTTGGGAGGATGGCGAGCGGAAGAGGTGATAACTCATTGGCGCAAAATCTGGAGAGTACGGCGGATGCGGTATTATCTATGTTTGGTCCTGCAGTGTCGTGGAGCAAGATTGCTTGGCCTTGTCGATCGGGTCGTTTTAATTGAATAATCTCATTTGCAAAGTGAAGCAAACCAAAATAGGAGTTCTACCAACATAGGAGGAGCTCTACCAACATATAACTTTCAATCAGTGGCGGCTCGTGAGAGCGTTGGGGCGCCACCCCTTCAGCATTTATCACAGTAAATTTATCACACTTCAGCATTTATCACAGAGCAAAACACCATATTTAATTTCCGTTCAGTTTCTTTCCTTTAACTCATTTTTCTGGTTCACCTCCTGTATAGGGTTTCAATAGCACGAAAAATAAAAAGGAGGAATGGGAAGCAAACAAAAATTCAGCAGCACTATTTTCTTTTACGCCGTCCTCCCACTTTAAAAACCCACGAGCCCCCACTGCTTTCAATTATGAATTATGACAACTCTACCATTCAATTAAATTTAACAGGCTGAAATATTTCAAAAGGATTTAGTGAAATATGTTAAAAAATACAAATACATGTTTTTTATTTGTTAGGAATTTAGTGTGTAATTGTTTGGTCATGGAATTGGATATATTTTCTTTTATTTATTTAGGCTTGCGATGATGACGCTTTATATTTATTCGTCAGAAAAAAAAATAAACAAAAATGATATATTTAAAATATTCACTGATGCACAACCTCACAGCAAGAACAGATTTTAAATATATAAAGTTTCGAATCAAAAAAAAAAGGAGTGTAAGGCCGAATACATTGTTTAATGAAATATTGTTCGTTTGGATCGAAAATCGATTTATTTTTCAATGTAGTCTCATTTAGCTCGTTTCAGTTCGCTCAACGATTTTACAACTTTTCTATATATTCTAAAAATTACGACTTCTTCGCCAAATGAGGGCGTTTTAATCAGTTTTTCGTGGAACTTGATCAATAATGAAGCAGAATGCCATACTGTGATCTTCTTTTCCTTTTTCAAATAGTTGATGAAGATAGTGCTTGCGAATTCCAGAAAACAGTGGCAATGATCTTTCCAACCGATGAAAGCGTCTTCAACTCCTTCAGTCGGATTAGTCGGATAAAACCCACTCTTTAGACTATTTTTTGGTTTTTGGTGTATGCAGAAACTCCTGCAGATTGCAGTTATACATGTCTTAAACACCCGTATAAAGTGGTTAATCGCAAAGTAGTCGGTAGTAAGTAAACGCGTCACCCATTGTGCTGAGAGTTTTCTCATGCCCAAAAGTTCATGTAAGATATTTCGTAAGTATTTGCCCGATATGCTTATCACCTCTACAATCTTTCAAACCTTCATTCTGGGATCGGTCAACACGATATCACGGGTTTTATTGTTTGTTTCGTTATGGTCTGATCACATCGAAAGTTAGTAAACCACTTATGAATAATGAAATGTGACGAAATAGTCTTTAGTCTTAATAATACTTAATGATATTTTTTCAACTTTTCTTTTGTTTGCGTGGTGGTTTTTCTACGCCAAACGTAGCGTTTAATTAAAACACAAAATTCGTTTTTTTCCACTATAGCAAAAATATCTAACATATTTGCTTTTAAACACTGCTAAAACAAAATGAAATACCATATCGGTTAGAAATTCATGGAGCTTTGCGGGAATTGAAACTGCTATCTTTGCGATCATACCTTAATACATCTTCTTTAGATAAGATTTCGCTAAAGACGTAATATGTTCTAACTTGAAGATATAATCAAGAAAAAAAGGTTGGTTGAAGTGTATGACCGTATGTCATTAGATGTTGGCACCGTGAATAGTCCCGAACTACCCCGACACAATCTGCGCAGCCGCCGGCCGGCTAAAAGACCAAGCGCAACGACTCGTACACAGTCAGTTGGACTCTTCAGTCAAAGCGGACAACAGTTGAAAATGGCAAATGAGATTTTGGCGAAACGTCGTGACTCTTCACAGAGTGAACGGATTCACACCCGGAATTATTTAGAAACATATATATATATATATATATATATATATATATATATATATATATATATATATATATATATATATATATATATATATATTAGGGTAGTCGTTAATTTTTTTTTTTTTTCGACGCCCCAAATAATTCATCGTCTTGAGGCACGTGTCATTTTTGTGGTTTCCCGTGGACGACCTTCTATAAAACTGTACTGTATGTAATAAAACATATTTACTTTTTACACCTAGTTGACAGGAAATTAAAAAGTTAATCTGAAGACTCCTTAAATGTATGTATATTATAGGCAATTACTTATACTCAATCAATGTTGAGTTGAGTTCGGAAAAATTAAAACAGGAAAGTTTAGATTAATGAAATCAAATGTCACCCAAAACAGCAATCATTTTAAACATGAAATTTAGAAATCTGAACCTGTCACAAATAACCAAATAACGAAGAAAATGAAATTACAATTTTGGCGGGCTTTAAAGTGTATTGCCACGCATCATTAGGAGATGCTCAAAGAGAAATTGCCTTGCCAAAAGCATCAAACGAAAACATTTTATAAAAGTAAAATTTTAATCCTTCATTCATTTCAAAATAATTTTAAAATAAACTTTCTAAATGAATTAGAATATTTGATAAATATCTTGCAAATAAACAGATCATTTTATGAAATATGGTGCATCAATATGATTAATGGTCTTAAGACACTTCACAATTTGTAGAATAGGTGTGAGCCTCGACTATAATTTTCTATAAAATAGACACTGGAAGTACTATTCTTATATGTTTCAGATAATATTTGATATAACTTTCCTTTGGTATAACTTTGTTATAACTCTTGTTAATATTTCTTATGAAAATGCTTAAATATTTGAAAAAGTTACATTTTCACAATAAACCATTGAACTATTGAATTGTATGATTTGAAGCCACGTATATAATTGAAATTATATACATCTATTCACGTAAATAAATATTCCTATGAATTGAAAACATGCCAGCATTCGAAAAAATTCTTAGTAAAAAAGATTCTTAGTAAAAAAATCAGACAGTTGAGTTTAATTTTCTGCAAACTTTCACAGGGGGGGGGGGGGTCCTAAAATTGTTTTGCCAGTCAATAATACGTAAAATTCTCTATCAGTTAGGTGAGTTTCGTCACCGTAGGACCACTTTTCATTTTCTGCAATCTTACACACTGCGGGTGGTGTAAATTTTTCGACAAATTGACAAAAAATAAAAGTCGCTGATTTTAGGATATTGCGTGTTCCGAAACGCGTGCTTTTCGAATCTGGCTGCAAAACTTCGATCAACGTCTAATTTACCAGATATGAGCATTTGAAAATTCGAAGAATGTAAAAAAATCCAAAAGGCTATAAGTTTTTCGCGAATATTTCAAAAACTATTAGAGATAACGATGCGCGCGTTTTGCCAGTCGCCTCTACGTAAAATTCTCTATCAGCTAGACGAATTTCATTACTATAGAACTATTTTTCATTTGCTGCAAACTTTCACATCGGGCCTGGCGTAAAATTTGTCGACAGATTGACAAAAATAAATTAACTGATTTTAGGATATTACGTGCTCCGAAACGCATACTTTTCGAATTTCGCTGCAAAACTTCAATCAAACCTGTAGTTTCCGAAATATGAGCATTTGAAAATTTGAAGAATGTAAAAAATCTCACATCCTAAAAGTTTTTTGCAAATATTTCAAAAACTATTAGAGCTAACGATGCGCCGATTTGCCAGTCGATTCTACGTAAAATTCTCATCAGCATCGCAATCAGATGAGTTTCATCACCATAGGACCACTTTTTATTTTCTGCAAACTTGGTGGTGTAAAATTGTTCGATAAATTGACTTTTACTTTCTACCCCCCACACACACATATATGGTACACTTACACGCACACCCATAACCACACTTAAATGTCCGTGATTATTTCTAGGCAAGAGTGTAAAATCCGACAACGAATTATCCTTCGGGTGCCTTCTGAGAAGTGCTCTACGTTGGTCACTCGCCAGTCGGTAAGCTTCCTGATAGACCTATGGGTAAGTACATAACCAAGGGTTGATAGCATGAGGGGGGGTGCTGGCCTGTATAGTCGGTGGCTGATGACTGTGGTTCGGAACCCACGTTAAGCTATAGGTCCAGGCGCTAAATAGCCTTAGTTGCTGATGCGCCTCTAACCCCAAAACATTTGTGATGGTTTCAGTTTTTGTTAAACTGTATAGCATTTATAAACATCCATTAATAATGATTGCTAAATTAGTGACTCTATAAATAATGTGATGGTTTGTTATCAACAGTTTTTATTCAGAATCCATTGTAACAGAATAGGACCGGAACATAGCTTATCACCACATTTAATATCTCTAACATCGATT
This sequence comes from Cosmopolites sordidus, assembly GCA_031761425.1. Taxonomy (NCBI): domain Eukaryota; kingdom Metazoa; phylum Arthropoda; class Insecta; order Coleoptera; family Curculionidae; genus Cosmopolites; species Cosmopolites sordidus. The sequence goes on from JARFXV010000287.1 coordinate 933,410, forward strand.
ATTTTATTCAGTTTGGCAGATTGTACACGTCATTTTAGTTGTTTGCTTGTAGTGGTTTATATATATATATATATATATATATATATATATATATATATATATATATATATATATATATATAATACTAAGGAAAAAAACCATATAAGAATCAACGAACTTCCCCCATAAATCACTCCAATATTTGATATGGCTTTCCTCTTGTAATGTTCAATAAAATATAATAAAAAATTCTTTAGAATTTTTCTACAGAAGATATAATATGTCCCTAAAGTGTCACGTGTGGGCGACAAAAACGCAAGTTAAATAAAACTTATTTCTTAAATTGAAGACCGACGTACAACAATATATATGTTATATTTCTAACCAGATATGTAATAATAGAATTTCACTTTTTACTGCGAGTTGACAGGAAATTGAAAAAATTTTGTCTCAGACTTTTTTTATTTGACAATATCTCCAAAGAAAAAAATGAAAATGCGAATGAAGATGAAATAAATTGAGGTAACGTAATTCAGCTTTGTACTTTCAATAATTTATTCGGAAGAAAATTGAAATTTATCAGATTGACATGAATAATAATACATATAATAACTTTGAGTGGGTTCATATTAATCTACATGCCATTAGTTGATTAAAGAGTACCCGAAAGAATATTATTATATGAATTTGGTTAAAAACGATAAGCTATCATGGCTAATAATAATTACTGTAGGCTTTTATATCCTAGGTATATGTGTGATAAACATATCCTATAGAATCAGTATCTGAAACTTTTCATTTTGAATAAATATTGTTGAGGATGTGTATCGAATTTTAATCAAAAAGATCCGATTGGTTTTTGGCTCAAAATCCGAAGCACACAACAAAATCTATTATACAAAATCGGAGTCACCATCTGCAATTTTCTTTTGTTGTGTCAAAACCGAGAATCATTTTTGGAAGGCATTCTTACAGGGGGTATTAGGGTGGATATAATGTACAATGTGTCTCAAAACATCCCAAATTAACGCGATGAAAAATCAGAAATTACAATTTTTACCTCTAACTGTATTAACATAGTCCTTGATCTCGGCAAATGCCATACAGGAATGAAATCTGTAGCAGTTTCTTTTTGCGTATATACTTCTACGATCAAAAAAAATCGAGTGACTTTTGTTTTATGGCGAAAGTTCGCGCGCTGTTTGTATTGATACAACCATTTGTTTTTAAAGATAGTATGACGGTTTTTGACATCTGATAGAAGTGTTATATCATTTTACTTATTAGTTAGAAGTTATAGCGTCTTTTGTAATTGTAAAAAGAAATGTCGATTTTTTAAAATTGATAAATTTAGTTTACATTAAATTTTGTATTGAAACGAAATATCTTGTGCTGATGTATTAAAAATACTAAGAGTATTGAAGCGATAAAGCAATGTCAAAAAAATATTGTATAAGGATTGTAGTGATGATGGAGAAGCAGTTGCAAATGAATTTTGTTTATGAAGACTCTCCACGTCAATCAATAAAGAAAAAGGATCAAAATTAAGGATCTGGTACGATCAATTCGTCTATTGGAACCTTCGGTGGGAAACACTAAAGTCGGAGAGATTTTTCACTAAACACTTTACAAATTCTCGACGTACGTTTCATCAGGAGAAGATTTAATCTAATTCTAAAACTACAACTATGTTCTATTTATATGGTAACCCTAACTAATGAAGCGTGTAAAATCATGAACCGTGAAGTTTACTGAACCTTACATTAATAATTGAAAAAGTTGACTGAATGGAATAGGTCCTTTATCCCGCCTCATAATTTTCTTTTCTCTATTTGAATTTTTTCATATGCATCCAAAGCCCTATTGTTATCTACACTTTTAACCAGTCTTAAATTACTAATATCTATTTTGTGGTCAAGTTCGATTGCATGTTGGGCAACACAAGATTTTTCATTTCTCCCATATCTAATATGGGCAATGTGTTCTTTATATATTGTTAAAATAGATCTTTTTGTTTGCCCGACATACCTTCGATCACAATCTTGACAATTAATTTCGTAAATCCCCGACTCATGTTGATCTATTTTATCCTTTCGATTACTTAGGATTTCTCTTAATTTATTAGATGGTTTGTGCACAACCTTAATGTCCAGTTTTTTCAACATTTTGTTTAGCCCTCGTGTTAATTGGGCATCAAACGGTATTTTTTTGAAAAGTCGAAGATTCTTTCAATCATTTTCTAAACTTATGTTTTCTAATCAATTTATCTACAATGTTATTATAACTGTTCACTTCTAATACCTCCCTAATTAATTTTTTTTATAATTATCTTTGTTTAATGGAAAATTGATTATTATATTGATCTATTTACCATAAAATTTAAACTGTCCATCTTATTTTGGAAGCTGATGCGAATCGTTAGGAATTTATCTCGAAGTGATACTGTTTTTTCTAAAAATATCAAAATCTAACCTATTTTTATTATTTCTACGGACTAAAACATCCAGAAATGGTAAACTATTGTTATTTTCGAGTTCATGCGTGAATACTATGTCTTGAGATTTATTATTTAAGTACTTAATAAAATCATCTAAGTTTTCATTTTTTGAATCGAACATTGCAAAAATGTCATCCACATATCTTAACCATACCTTCGGAAAGTAACTGAATTCATCTTTCGCCTCGGTTCCAAATTTGCTGATGAATAAGTTGGCTAAGAACGGTGACAGAGGATAGCCCATTGCTGTTCCTTCTTATTGTTCGTAAAACCTGTTATTAAGATGAAAACAATTTTGCTCCATACATAATCTTGTTAAGGAGATGTACTCAGAAACAATCTTGTTATTAAAACCGTTTAACTCGAGTAACTTCCCAGGTATTTCAAGGTATGTGGAATCGGGGCACTAGGAAACTAAAATGATACATCAAAGGAAACTAAGACCTCTCCTTCCTGTAGATGTGTGGCTTTTTTATGAATTTTGTTTAGTTAGTAGAATTTCAAATTCCTTTCTTAACCATTTTGCCAAGTTGTGTGTTGGAGAATCAATGGCTGATACAATTGGTCTCATTGAATTTCCTGGTTTATGAATTCTTGATAGAGTATACAATTTTCGCTCTTTTAGATTAGAAATATGCAGTTTGCTTTTCAGAGACGGACAAATAAGTCTGTTACAAGATTTCAATGAATTTCAATGACTTTGTTAACCATTTTTGGCAATAGATTCCTAAGTAATCGTTTATATGGACCGTCTTGAATTAATTTTTCAACGCGTTCAAAGTAATCAGGTTTATCCATTACTACAACCTTATTTCCCTTATCAGCTTTTAAATAAAAATAATCCTCTCGCAGACGCTTGACAATCTTGCTATATTTGTCATATTTTAACTTTAATTTGAATTTTTTTTTGCAATTTTGCCTTTACATGACTCTCTGACGAAAGCTTTGGAAGACTTCGGTAAGTGTTTAATACCAGTTTCAATACCGATTACCATATCATCCAAAGCACTGCGGGATGCCGGCAAAGCAAAATTGAGGTTTTTAATTAAGAGATCTAGTTCTGGATTGTCGAGTCGAACATATGTGTTGGAAGATTTTCTATTATCTTGATGCTCTTTTCTGGAATGTGTTCTTTTGACTGCTCAATTTTGAGTTTTTTGAATTTTTTATTTAGAGATGACAGTTTTTTTTAATAAATTTACTATTTGCTGCTGTGAACATATTATTTTGAAAAGTGCACCAACATTCATGTTCTACATTAGTTAATTTAAAGGTTAATTTTTTGTAAAGATTGTATGCCTGAATTTTAACTGTACAAATATTTGAAGTCAAGCAATTTCTGTTTTGTAAAATAAAACACATTGCCCATATTAGATATGGGAGAAATGAAAAATCTTTTTTTGCCCAACATGCCATCGAACATGACCACATGATATTAGTAATTTAAGACTGGTTAAAAGTGTAAATAACAATAAGGCTTTGGATGCATATGAAAACATTCTAATAGAGAAATGTAAGAAAATTATGAACCGGGATAAAGAATCTATTCCGTTCAGTCAACTTTTTCAATTATTAATGCAAGGCTCAGTAAACTTCACGGATCATGATTTTTGCACGTTTCATTAGTTAGGGTTACCATATAACATATTATAAATATAAATAGAACATAGTTTAGTTTTAGAATTAGATTAAATCATCTCCTGATGATGCTAATATGGTTAGCAAAATGTGCGTCGAGAAGTTATAAAAAGTGTTTAGTGATAAATCTCTCCGACTTTAGTGTTTCAAAGTTATTTCGACCCGGCCTTAAGATTCAGCTCTATGGTCTGTAGAAAAGTAAAGTAATTCTGTCATAGACATGGTTTTGTAGAATTTTGAAATTAATTATTTCAAAGTTGTGGAAAAAACACATTTACTAGATCTACAATATAAGTAAACCAATACTCAATAAGGTTATTGCGTTAAAAAAACTATATATTGGCCTATTTTTTTCTTTCCAACAAAATGTTCTTAAACGAGCTTAAATGCCAGTCACGTGTAATTCGAAACTTGAGCGCAAACCGGATGAATAGCTTGAGGCCTCATTTTTTTTTATTTTGTGAACCATTCCCTTCAATGATTCTAATAATTACGATTAAATATTTGCATTCAATTTATTGCCCTCTAGATTGAGAAAAAAGAACACTGTTGCTAGCAAGGTCCTGATCGTAATTCAACTCTCTGATTTTTTTTCTATTCCAGTAAAACGTCTAATAATTTAAATGTTTTTTTTCTCAATTAGATCTAAATCACCATAAAGAGAGATTGAATAAGTACGTAAAAGCTGGGTTTTAACAATGGTGTTAATTGAAATGCCATTAACTATACAGGATTAAAAGGTTCAAATAGTATAACATTAAATGTCTAATGTATAAATTAAATGTTTAATGTATAATATTAAATTTTCGAATTTGATTTCAACAAATTTTTTTTTTGTTTGAAAGGCTTAGAAAAGAACGGACGATATTGCATCACCGTGCCTACGACTCGTTCTGCATTGATTTTAACTTTAAAAGATACAGGGTGTTGAAAGTGAAACTAAATTTTCAAAAAACTGAGATAATTTGAAAACGGTTGAAGATAGCACGTTTAAAATCAGGGTAGTTGAGCTTTCAAAGGTGGCAAATCCGAATTTGGTACTAGTTTGAGCCTAGTTTGAGCCAAACCGGATGAATAGCTTGAGGCCTCATTTTTTTTATTTTGTGAACCATTCCCTTCAATGATTCTAATAATTACGATTAAATATTTGCATTCAATTTATTGCCCTCTAGATTGAGAAAAAAGAACACTGTTGCTAGCAAGGTCCTGATCGTAATTCAACTCTCTGATTTTTTTTCTATTCCAGTAAAACGTCTAATAATTTAAATGTTTTTTTTCTCAATTAGATCTAAATCACCATAAAGAGAGATTGAATAAGTAGGTAAAAGCTGGGTTTTAACAATGGTGTTAATTGAAATGCCATTAACTATACAGGATTAAAAGGTTCAAATAGTATAACATTAAATGTCTAATGTATAAATTAAATGTTTAATGTATAATATTAAATTTTCGAATTTGATTTCAACATATTTTTTTTTTTGTTTGAAAGGCTTAGAAAAGAACGGACGATATTGCATCACCGACTCGTTCTGCATTGATTTTAACTTTAAAAGATACAGGGTGTTGAAAGTGAAACTAAATTTTCAAAAAACTGAGATAATTTGAAAACGGTTGAAGATAGCACGTTTAAAATCAGGGTAGTTGAGCTTTCAAAGGTGGCAAATCCGAATTTGGTACTAATTTGAGCCTAGTTCCTAGAGGGCGCTTGCTACCTACTTTGTGAGGAATTAACACGCTCATATTTTTTACCCTATTAGGCTGGAAATATTTTGATTTCAAAATAGAAACGAGTCATAATTCCAACGTGAAAAAGGATTGATTGACTGATCAATATCGATATCTCACGCCGTTTGCGAGTTATTCGTGTTCGAATATTCCATTGCACATCTTGCCGATGGCTGAAAAATCTGCAATTCACAAAGTGTGCCTTGAATACGAGGAAAAAAATACATTAAGATGTTAAGAATACAACGAATTTTATTTAACATAATAATTTTTTGAAATTTACTTTAATAGGTCGGAAAGTGTCCACCGTTTACTTCAATACACTTTCGCAGGCTCTTTATTAAGTGACGCCTCACATAAGATATTTTCTTCATTTCTAATAACATTGGGCGCTTGTTGAATTTTTTGTAAAAGTTCTTCTCGTGTATTGATTTCATCATGGTAAACTAAAGACTTCATATGACCTCAGAAATAAAAGTCTAACGAATTAATGACTGGGCTACGAGGTGGCCAAGGAAACTCGCCCCCGCGCCCAATCCATCGATGTGGTAAACGTTAATTTAAATGATTTCGATTCACTGCAACAGTAACATGCGGTGGCGCCCCATCGTACATGAACCACATGTTTTGTCTTAAGTTTAGAGGTATAACGTCCAAAAGGTTTTATAAATCATTTTCTAAAAACTGCACATATTGATCTCCATTCAGTCTTTGCGGAAACTCAAATGGGCCGATTAAAAAATTGTCGATAATGCCGTACCAAATGTTTAATTGAAAATTCGTGCTGGAAATGTTGCTCTCTTGGTTGGTGTGGATTTTCCAGAGCGTAATAATGATTAATTCGCTAGTTACAAATTCTGCGTCTGGTAAAAGTCAGCAATTAGTCTTTTTCAGGAACATGGGGTCTTCGTTTTTTTTTATGTAGTAGATTTTGACAAAATTCTAATCTAGCCGGCACATCTTGTGGTAATAAATTTTGAACAGGCGAAAAATGAGAGGGAAACAATTTTTTTTTAATGAAGAATTCTTGAAACGGTAGATTTGCTAATTCCTGTAAATGCCTCCAAACGCCTGGAGCTTAGTTCAGGATTTTCCGCGATACTAACCAAAATGTCCTCTTCTTGTTCTACCGTTATACGTTTCGGTCATCCAGCAGGATTGTTGTAATAAAACGAACCTGTTTCGCTTAACTGATTGAAAAATTCGTCGACCTAGGATGATTCTGGTTGGGTAGAGCTTTTTATACCTTCTAACTGCAGCGCGACTGATGTAATTTACTTGTGCATAAACGCAGAGCATATCCCTGAAATCACGATTAGGAAACTGATTAAGTCTGGGCATTTTTAACAAATTATTTAATACCAACTCAGTATTGGAGAAACTTGTTCCCACCTACGTTTAATAAAAGGGATAGACATCAATGGCAGTTGTCATTGAGACGTAATAATTTGTACACAACATTTAAGGCACACTTTGTGAATTTCATTTTTTTCAGCCATCCACAAGATGTCCCATGGAATATTCGAACACCGATATTGACCAATGATACCTTTTTTTACGTGGAAATTATGACTCTTTTTTGTTTAGAAGTTAAAATATTCTCAGCTTCTTAGGTAAATATGAGCGAGTTAATTCCTCACAAGGTAGGTAGCAAGCGCCCTTTAGGAACAAGGCTCAAACTAGTACGGAATTCGGATTTGTCACATTTGAAAACCCAACGGTCTCGATTTTGAACTTGACATCTTCAACCGTTTTTAAATTATTTCAGTTTCTTGAAAATTTAGTTTCACTTTCAACAACCTGTATCTTTTTAATGACTAACATTTACAAACACACACGCATATATATATATATATATATATATATATATATATATATATATATATATATATATATATATATATATATATATATATATATATATATATATATATATATATATTATTATTATTATTATTATTCACGTATGGGCCCTGGTGGAGCACGCGAAGTACAATTAGAGGCGTTTGTTGTTGTTAGCCTTCCTTTGAGCCCATACTAATTTCATTCTTTCGCTATGAGCTTTTTTCCTTTCGTCAGACCAAGTTGTTCCAGTCTTTCTACATTTTTCTCTCTGGCCAACCTTCCAAACGTTAACCTTGTGTCTGAAACAACCTCTATCCTGAATTTCACTTTGTGTAATATTTGCTGATCTTAGGTCCTCTTTAATTGCCGCAATCCATTTAATTATTTCTACTTTAGCTTTACTCCTATTTTCATAAAATTCGACTATTTGTCTAGTTAGCCTACTCGGATTCATCCGTTTGATGTGTCCGTAAAACTTAAGTCTTTTTCTCATATCGCTATGTATATCTGTGTATTGTTTGATTTCTTGGTTTTCTCGAAGTCGGTATGTTGTGCTATTTATTTGTTTGGGGCCTAGGATTTTTCTTATGATTCTTCTTTCCTTCTTTTCAATGTCCTCGATGTCCCTCTTTCTATTCAAAATGAACGTTTCTGCAGCATATAGACATTCTGGTTTAATAACCGTGTTGTAATGTCTCAGTTTTGTGTTTTTAGATAGGCATTTTTTGTTGTAAATATTTTGTGTAAGTCTCAATGCCGTTTCCATTTTTTGACATCTACCCTTATTGGCCGCTTTTTCCAACCCATTTTCCATGATTATTTCACCCAAATATTTGAATTGAGAGACTCGTCTGATGTTACCATATTTTGTTTTTAGAAATGGTGTTCTTAGTCTGTTGCAGGTCATGTATTGTGTCTTTTCAAAGGATATTCGGAGTCCTACCTTTTCTGCTGTTTCTTTTAGGATTTCAATCTGTTTTTGAGCCGTTAATACATCCTGAGCTAAAATTGCTAGATCATCAGCAAATGCCAGACAATCAATTTTGATGTTGGTTCTCCCCAGTTTAATGGGCTGGCCAATATTCAGTGCCGACTTTTTTCACGCCACTCCTGTATTACTTTTTCTAGAACACAGTTAAATAAGAGTGGCGAGAGTCCATCCCCTTGTCTCACACCAGTTTTAATTTCGAAGGGTTCTGAGATGTCACCCATGAATTTAACTTTTGACCTCGTGTTAGTTAACGTTGCTTTAATAATTGCCAGCGTTTTCAGATCTAGTCCTTGTTCATTCGGAATAAAGATTCGCGGTCAATAGAATCATATGCTTTTTTGAAATCCACAAATGTACAGACGAGATTTTTATTGTACAGTTTTTGATGTCTTAGAATCAACTTTAGATTCAGGATCTGTTCAGGGCAGGATCCGCCCGGTCGAAAACCTGCCTGATATTCACCAATGTTCGGTTCTAACTGTCCCTGTGCTCTGTCTAGTAGACATTGAGATAGAATCTTGTAACAAACTGGGAGAAGAGATATTCCTCTATAGTTGTTTACATCCGTTCTATCTCCTTTCTTATGTAGTGGATGGATTAGAGCATCTTTCCAGTCTTCCGGAATCCGTTCGGTTCGCCAAACTTCTTGTAGAATTTTGGTTATTTCCTTGATTGTACCTGGACCAGCGGATTTCAAAAGTTCAGCAGTGATTCCATCTTCACCAGAAGCTTTGTTATTTTTAAGCGGCTTGATTTGCCTAAGTATTTCCTCTTCATTCGGTGGTAATGAATCTGGGTTTGTTTGTTTAGGGTTTAGTGTTGGTAATTTGTTTAAGGGCTCAGGACAGTTTAGTATTTGTTCAAAATATTTCGCAAGTTCTTTGCAATTGTCTTGGTTATTTAGAGCTAGTTGTCCGTTTTCCTTTTGAAAGCATAGGCTCTGCGGTTGATAGCCTGTTAATTTAGTTTTAGTCTGTTAATTTAGTTTAGGTCTTTTGTTTTGTTATTTTCTTCTTAAAATGGGTTGACATTATTTTTAGATTAAACTGCGAACATAGTTCAACCAATCTTCTACCATTATGGTTAGTCCATTTATGAGCGGGAAAACTACCGACTGTTTTCCTGTACTTTTTTTCTTTCCCTACTTGGGCGTTGAAATCACCCAATAGGATTTTTACATGGTTAGAGGGAATTTTAGAGATAGTCTTTTCCAGAATTTCCTAGGACTTATTTACTTTTTCAGGATTAGATTTATTTTCTTTGTTAACTGAGAGGTGTGCATTGATTAATGTATAGTTTTTGTTAGCACACTTGAGGGATAGTGTCATAAGTCGATTATTTACTGGCTGGACATTTGTTATAGAACCTAGAATGTTTCTTGAGACAGCGAAAGCAACACCGAGATGTGGTGTATTTTTGAGTATTCTTTTGTCCGTTTTACTTTTAAAAAGTCTGTAGTTGCCGAATTTCAAGGTGTTATCATCTATCAATCTGGTTTCTTGCAAAGCTAAAATTTGGATTTTTTGTTGATTTAATGTTCGCCCCAATTCGTGTAGTTTTCCTGGCCGCAGGAGAGAATTGATATTTACCGTTCCAAAGAAAGTTTTTATTTTCGGTTTCAGACGTTGGCCAGAGGTCTCCGACTCCCTCTGAAAGATTTTGCGTTTAAGCCCGGACGCCCCAGAATCCGAAAGTCCGGTTGTACCAGCAAAGCTGGCAGAGGATTGTCTACCTCCTGGGGTAATTTTGTAATTACTAGAACGCTTCATCTTGTACTTTGAATTAAAGGTTTGAACCATGACGGTTCAAAGGTTAAGACTGGAGGGGTTAGTTCCAGAATTTAAATATCAGCCGCACCACTGGTGAACAGACGCTGACCACTCAGCCGCTTGATACAAGTCAGACGCTAAGCGGATTTAGTTTTCTTTTTGCCTTGGTTCGGGGCTGCTTATTTTGGAATATTCGCAGCTGTCCATTAATATCTAATGGAACTTTCACTATCCACCACCCGTGACCCGTCCAGTACCTTAGGCGAGGTATACTGGAATATATATATATATATATATATATATATATATATATATATATATATATATATATATATATATATATATATATATATATATATTTAACTCGAACGCTTTGGCTTTGATTTTTGACAGAATTTGTATTCGCTTTTTTTGTATTTTAACCGGATACAAGTTACATCGAATATATCCTTCATGGATGGTAGAGGCGAATGTTCTTATATTATTCCGGGTATCAACAATCCACTCGTTATGTGAATGGTCACAACGCTTCACCAAAATATAATTTGACATTCTCAAGTGTTCGCTTGCAGTCAAGTTTGTGAAGTCGAGACTGTGAAGTCGTACTGCCCGCAAAATGGGCGGGCAGTACGTCATGTTTTATCCCAGAAACCGATATTGGGAGATACTTGCTGACATTACGGTGGCGTTTGAAGGAACGAGCCTGCTGCCAACTCTCGCGTTGCTGAGCTTTCCTCTGCTATTTTAGTCCAATATACTTAATGATGTCATCAGTCCATCGTGTTTACGGTCTTCTCCGTGGTGGTTTGCGGTCAAGCGGTATCCAGTCCAGGATCGCCTTGGTCCATCTTTCGTCCCATTGCCTCGCTACATGCCCTGCCCACTTCGATTTGAATTCCTTTATTCTTCCAATGATGTCACTTACTTTCGTTTGTTTATTATATAATATATTATATATTTAAATATTATTATATTTTTTTATGTTTTGGGATTTTCGGTCAATTATTAAATGATCATTTTATTAATTGTTTTATTAACGTTTCAGTTTAATAACAAACCATCTTCAAAACAACTCCCTATATCAAATCGAACAATTAATTTCCCAGATTTTTTTAAATGAAATATGATATTTTTTTCCAATTTTCAATTCATTATTCCAAATTGAAAATTGGAAAAAAATATGGCTAATTAAAAAATGTAATTTTATTTATTTTATGCTGTCGATAGTAATAATTAGCAATCAACATGGGAAAGTGCTCATGTAGATTCTTTGAGTTATTATAGATACATAAATAAAACTTCTGAATATACTATTAAAGTTATATTCATTGTCGGATTACTTTCTTTTAAAATAGCTTGTGGATTGTCCAGGCGATTTAAAATTTTAATTTGGATTAAAATATTAAAATTATAATCGTTTAAAAGCAAGTTATTTCTAATATTTACAAGGAAGCCAAATATAATATATTCAATTGAAATTCCACTGATGTATTAATTCTTCAATTGACACCTTTGACTTGAAACCTTAAGGTATATATTACAGAATACTTTACGATACTTTAACAATGTTTCGGATTACTCCTTTATGTTGAAAGGTGTGTGCTTATTACTGAAGAATAATAGGACAACTTGGTAAACATCGGTATGCCATTTAAGATATATCATCTGAAATATGTGAAGAACAGTAACATTGTTTGTAGATGATGCTGCTTGTAGATAGATCATGCATGTTTGTGGATCATGCTTATATATACTAAGTGACAGAAAAAGGAACACCAAGAAATAATGATACTATTTTAAAAACTATTTTATAGATTTATTGTTATTGTTAAACAGTACAACTGATTAAAATTTGAAGATCACATTACTACTAAAATATCTAATTATTACTAAAGTTAGGGAGCTACAATCAGTAATATGTGGATTGACCTTCACTTTGTATACATTCATGGAGGCGCCTAGGCATTGATCTAATTAGGTGGTCAATTTCCTTTTGAGGTATAGTATCCCATGCTACTAGAATTTCGCCCCAGACTGCCTCCAACGTCTGTGGATGGTGTGGCAATCTGAACAATCTTTTATCTATATCTCACACGTGCTCTACTGCGGATAGGTCCGGGGACCTCGGTGTCCAAGGCAGTAAATAGATTTGGGCTAATAATAATAATAATAATAAAAGAAATTGCGAAATATTTTGAACAACTACTAAACTGTCCTGAGCCCTTAAACAAATTACCAACACTAAACCCTAAACAAACAAACCCAGATTCATTACCACTGAATGAAGATGAAATAACAAAGCTTCTTCAAACACAAAAATTCTACAAGAAGTTTGGCGAACCGAACGGATTCCGCAAGATTGGAAAGATGCTCTAATCCATCTACTACACAAGAAAGGAGATAGAACGTATGTAAACAACTACAGAGAGATATCTCTTCTCCCAGTGTGTTACAAGATTCTATCTCAGTGTCTACTAGACAGAGCACAAGGACAATTAGAAGCTAAAATTGCTGAATATCAAGCAGGTTTTCGACCGGGCAGATCCTGCCCTGAACAGATCATGAATCTAAACTTGATCCTAAGACATCAAAAACTGTACAATAAAAATCTCGTCTGTACATTTGTGGATTTAAAAAAAAGCATATGATTCTATTGACCGCGAGTCTTTATTCCAAATCTTGAAAGAACAAGGACTAGATATGAAAACGCTGGCAATTATTAAAACAACATTAACTAACACAAGGTCAAAAGTTAGATTCATGGGTGACATCTCAGAGCCCTTCGAAATTAAAACTGGAGTGAGACAAGGGGATGGACTCTCGCCACTCTTATTTAACTGTGTTCTAGAAAAAGTAATACAGGAGTGGCGTGAAAAAAAGTCGGCTCTGAATATTGACCAGCACATTAAAATGGGGAGAACCAACAACAAAATTGATTGTCTGGCGTTTGCTGATGATCTAGCAATTTTGGCTCAAGATATATTAACGGCACAGAAACAGATTGAAATCCTAAAAGAAACAGTAGAAAAGGTAGAACTCCAAATTTCCTTTAAAAAGGCACAATACATGACCTGCAACAGACTAAGAACACCATTTCTAAAAACAAAATATGGTAACATCAGACGAGTCTCTCAATTCAAATATTTGGGTGAAATAATCATGGAAAATGGGTTGGAAAAAGTGGCCATTAAGGGTAGATGTCAAAAAATGGAAACGGCATTGAAACTTACACAAAATGTTTACAACAAAAAATGCATATCTAAAAATACTGAGACATTACAATACAGTTATTAAATTAGAATGTCTATATGGAGCAGAAACGGTCATTTTGAATAGCAAGAGAGACATCGAGGACATTGAAAAGAAGGAAAGAAAAATCATAAGAAAAATCTTAGGCCCCAAATAAATAAATAGACATAAACAATATACAGATATACATAGCGATATGAGAAAAAGAAGACTTAAGTTTTACGGACACAAAAAAAACGGATGAATCTGAGTAGGCTAACGAGACAAATAGTCGAGCTAAAGTAGAAATAATTAAATGGATTGCTGCAATTAAAGAGGACCTAAGATCAGCAAATACTACACAAAGTGAAATTCAGGATAGAGGCTGTTACAGACACAAGGTAACGTTTGGAAGGTTGGCCAGAGAGAAAAATGTAGGAAGACTGGAACAACTTGGTCTGACGAAAGGAAAAAAAGCTCATAGCGAAATAATGAAATTAGTATGGACGCAAAGGATGGCTAACAACAACAAACGCCTCTAACTGTACTTTGTCCACCAGGGCTCATACGTGAATAATAATAATAATAAAATAATAATAAAAAAACGAAAAAAAACGACTTATTTTACCAAGAATTAAAGGATAGAGAGGAATTATAAATATATGTAATCTATACGAAAAACAAATATCCAGTTTAAGAACATATTTCCATCAAAGAATGGTCGAATGCCAGCTATATGCCAGCGTGTGTATAGCTGTGATAATTATACGCTTCTGAATCTTAAACAGATGAAATGGCAAAATGAGAGCATTCAGATAACTGGAACAATTATACAAGTGGACTATACTGGCCACCTGCTTATGACGGTGAAGATAATCCATCTGGGAGAGTCTACAACATGCTCCTACAATATGTTGGATAGTCTCTGGCTTTTCGTGGCATTTCCTACATGTGTCATTTGCAAGTCCTAATAGCCATATAACAGATCGAGTTCCTTATTATAAATACACCCCAGAGGCGGTATTAGATTCAGCCGATTTCAGATTATATTACGACCGAATAATAATATCCAACAAAACTGTACACTGTAATGGGCCAGATATTATATTGCTGGACAAAAAGAAGAAAACAGCATTCCTAATCGACAGAGATGTTCCAAACACATACAACATTCAAAAGACAGCTGAAGAAAAAGTACAAAAATATACAGACCTCAAGTTAGAAATAAAGCGGATATGGAAGTTGAACCAGGTCCATATAGTGCCATTGATAATTTCAACAACTGGGGCTAAAAGTAAATCTGTTTAGAATAATGCAGATGGCGGTAATCCTTAATAATTCAAAAATTGAATAATTTAATAATTTTATAATTATTGAATGTATTTATTCAATCCCCCCAACAACACAAAATATCCATGATTAAGTCGGATTGACAGAATTGACAGAATGTTCATGATATGATAATCATGCACAAAAAACATTGTATACATAAATAAGTATTGAATCTAATTATTGATATGACATATATTCTTCTAAACTATAAAAAACTTTGACTTATAAGAAGTTCGCGGACTAATTTTTTAAATTCGTTGTCACTCTGAACATGCTTAAATTGTTATGGCAACTTATTATACACCTTCACACCCCTGTAGTAAACATTATGTTCAACTATCTTACATGAATGTATTGGTAAAACAAGTTCATCAGAGCCTCGTGTCATAGTGATGAAAATCACTATTTTTTACGAATGCTATAAAATTTCGCCTAACAAAGATGATAAAATATATAGCGATGGCTCCAAAATATATAGACATGTTGCCAGTAGTGACACCCCACCCATCATTCGAATTATCTTTTTTGTATTTTGAAAACAGGCATCAGATGAGGCGATCCACCCCAAAATATCAAACCTTAACTAGCGCGACTGTAAAACTCTGCATAGTAATATGCAAAGCTCCTTCCTTTTTTTCCGCATTTTGCTCCTTCAAAATGACGTAAAGTAACACATGTAACGTGCGGGCGTGCATTATCTTGCTGGAAAAGGGGATTTGGAAGTGTTCGAAGGTAGGGTAACAAATGAGGGTCTACAATTTCTTCGACATACCGCTGAGCCGTCACACTACCTCGGACAAAAACTATAGGTAGCCTACTACCATATGCGATGGTATCCCAAACCATAACCCCCACTGTGCGATGTACATGTCTGTCCATGAAGAACTCCGGATTTCGTCGTTCTTCGAGATATCTTCTTACACGAGTACGGCTGTCATGACCTATAGAGAAGCGGGACTCATCACTAAAAATAACACGATTCCATTCCATATCCCACTGATGTCTTTCTCTGCACCACTCCAGCCGTTGACGCCGATGTTCCGGAGTTAAAGATAAAACCAGATATGGCCTGTAAGAAACTAGCCCAAAAGATCTGATTCTGCGGTAGATTACACGCATTTCATGCTCTTTGCACCACTGGTTAGAAATTTACCTTGAAGTTGAAAAACGATCTCTTATGGCCAAAAGCCGAAGACGGCGCTCCTGGAATTCTGTCGTGGTTAGACGGCGTCCTTTGCCTCTTGCTCGTTGTTGTCGATCTTCTTCGGCCCGTGCTCGTCAAGTTCGCAACACTGTGTGAACAGTCCTATTCATTCTTTTTTCCAATTTCCTTAAAAGATAACCCGGCCTCTCTTAAACCTACAATGTGGCCCCTCTCAAATTGTGTCAACTGGTGAAAATTTGCACGTCTTCGCACTCTAAATATGATAACTTTAAAAAAAAAAAAATTGCTCTAAAACAAATTACTCAAATATTGAAGCAACATGTAATAGTGACAAAATTTTTTTATACAAACGAGTGCTTGGTTGCTATGGTTGAAATTTTGATAATTTATTTCTAAGGTCACAAGGAACAAGTATACAAAATATAATTAACATACAAAAAAGTTTTACTGGATGTTCCTTTTTCTATGTTACTTAGTATATGAAATGATAACAGAAGCCATAATACATTTTTTACGGAGTGTGATTTCACAAATAACAATTTGGTTTCATTTATTGTCAAGCCGCAAAGCAAACTTTAATTTGCGAAGTAGTTAACTCAAAATCTCGACCTCCTTTCTTATCCGTTACGCGTTCTCAAACACGTCCCTAAATTCCACATACTACAAAATATTTGGCCTTTCCTACAGCAAAATGTTCTGCTAACACACTTCCTTGAATACTAATTTTAGAAATTTAGCAGCTAGATTTTATAATTAAAAGCTTCTACCCAGAAATTTAGCCATTTTGGTAAGCAATGAGCTAAAGGAGAACAAATGACGGCTGGTTTTCAGTTTCCAATTACTTTTTGTTTGTTTTGCCGTTATAATTTAATTAATGCCAACTATTAATTAATCTTAATGAATACGGATTGTCACAAATACCGTCGACATAGTTTGTAGAGGAACTTTTCATTTTATTTTTCACAATTTTTCAACAGCAGTATTTCAATTATAATTACATTTTCATTCGAATTTTTTTAATTACATTTCCTTATGGATTTTTTAAACATTATACTACTAGGATTAAAAAGTAAGGTGACTTTTTAAATAAACACAATTTATTTTGTCTCCTTCAAAGTAATCCCTCTAATTGCAATACGCTTATTCCAACGTTTTGTCTTCCAATGTCTTCGAAATATTTTTGCTTTCGTTTCTCGGCTTCTTTTTTATCTCCTGGTATATACTTCTGGTTGTCTTCAAAGCAATCAGCGAGCTCTCTCGAATAGCTTTTATGGACTTCAATCGCAGGAATAAAATGTCACGTGATGCCATATCTGGTGATTATATTGCGCGTGAAAGAGTATTTGATTGAGTTTTTGCGAAACAATTGACGAATAATTATTGAGGTGTGTGATGGTGCGTTATCGTGATGTAAAAACTATGAATTGTTTTGTTACAGATATATACATTCTTTTCGAATGGATTCAGGCAAGTACTTAGTACAGAATTGTTGATTTTGGTAATGTTTTTTTCATTGGTTGACGTGGAATGTCTTTCTAACGAGGTTCTTCTTCAACTGCTCCTGCACCTATTACTCCATCTATTATGATGACCTCAACGAAATCTAGAATAGTCACTAAAGAAAATGGACTTACATTCCAGGTATTACTCAATTTTAAGTCACCACAATTCTAAGCTACGCATCTTATAAGAGGAAGCACCCAATAAGAAAAAATAAGCAGGCTTCCGCTTCGTTTTTCCGCTTAACTGTCACATTTTCTTGCACACAATCACATTTTCTTGCCGAAAAACAGATGTTGACCGAAGACGTTCACACACTTCGTTACAAAGATACCTGTGAGCCTTTGTTTAAATTCTTAAAACTAGCATAAACACTTCCATTCGATAGTATTTTGTTTTTTAAAGCCGAATGAAGTGATAGAAGGATTTGAGAGTTCAAAGGGCGAGGTGGAGGCGAGGGCGAAATGATATAAGGATTTGAGAGTTATAGCGAAATATATTTTGCAAACTAGCACACGTTCACTAATGGATTTATATTAGATTTGGAAACCCACATTAAATTTGGCAGATAAGAAAAATTTTGCGGTATAATTCTAATATAGTCTTTTGTCCTTTAAGACAAGCTCTTTAATTAGAAAAGTAAACAACAAATTTTCAAATACGAGGTATATTTTTTAAATAAGGTCCGTTTTTTTGTAAGAAGAAAAATACTATAAATATTATTAAAATTTATATTTTTTTATATTCTACATACTTTTATCTACTTTTCTACATAATTTCCATTTTTGTTCAAACATTTGTTATACCGCTCAGTAAGTTTTTGAATTCCGACGTCAAAGAAATCTGCCGCCTGTGAAGAATCCCAATCCATGACTGCAGTTTTAACTTCTTTGTCGTCGTTGAACCGTTAACCAAGAAGGAACTCCTTTAAATACCGAAATAAGTAAAAAGCACTGGGGGCAAGGTCTGGATTGTAAGATGGATGATCCAGTTCTTTCCATCCAAAAGACTTGATTAGACTTTGTGTTTGTGGAGAAACATGTTTGTGTAGAAACATTGTCATGGAGCACCGTTACACCGGAAGACACTAGGCCATGCCACTTGTTTTGTATGGCAAGTCGGAGTCTTCTGAAGGTGACATAATATGCATCACAATTGATTGTTATGCCCCACGGCATAAAATCCACTAACAAAATCCTTTTCCTGTTCCAAAAGACAGTTGCCATAATCTTTTGTGTTGAAGTTGTCTGTTTGGCTTTCACTCTGGTTGACGACCATTGACTGTTGCCTGGACTCAGGAGTCATGTGACACTCCCAAGTCTCATCTCCGGTAACGATTTGATCTAACAATTCATCTCATTCCTGATTGTAATAGTGTACAAAACTGGCCTTGAAACTAGTGGAAATTCACTTGATAACTTTGAAATCGTGAATCATCGATTCTCTCGAATTTTGTTGTCCACATCACGAACCAAATATTTAGAAATCAGAGAAGGTCGCTCAGAGCGTGGCTCATCATGCACATTAACCCACCTGTCCTAGAACATTCTCATCCACTTTCGAACTTTTCTGTCACTCATAGCATTATCACCGTAAACCGCACAAATCTGACGGTAAATTTCCGATGATGCCAAGTTTCTTGCACTCAAGAATCGAATTAGAGATCATATCTCACAGTCGGCAGGAGACTTAATTTTCTTAAACACTATAAACTTCGACAGCTCAGTACACAGACAGACGATACGTCTGCAAATGGGGCCTAAACGCGCGCAAAGCATGCTGGGAGGAGACGCGCAAGCACACAGCGACAATTGTGTGTCATTCTTATTCTCATTTACAAACCTTATTTAAAAACACGCCTCGTCCGTTTCTTTATATAAAGTACATTGAATTAACATTATACAGTATCTGATTATTTTTGTTACCATCTTATGTTATAGTTTAGATAATAAATATAATTACTGCAAACAATTAAATGTACATTATTAGTTTAAAAAGAGATTAAAAGTTTAAAAAAATTAAACATAATGCCGTGTCTTTCATTTCATAAAATTCCAACCCTGACGATTGTTTGGCGGTCTTTCTTATTCCGTTAATTGGACTTAATATATATCTAAGACTAAATCCTTGTCTAAAATATGCCTCAAAGTGGTCCTAGTAATGGTCAATTGCTGTGAGCGCCGTGAAACTGACATGTTTAAGTTATATTCTCATGAACCACACTAAAATTTTCTTGTAAAGGACTAGGATGGGTTCGAGTTGGGTATTTGATGTCCAAAGCAGATCTTGCTTTAATTTCCTTAATTCTTATACTCTTGTATCAGGAAACTTTTTTGATAGAACGACAATTTTTATAACTAAGTTGAACACACTATATTTATAGAATTCAGTGTTAGATTGATTGAAAAAGTCTTTATTATGAAAAAGAAGTTAATAAATATTATTAAAATATATGTTAATTTGTTCAATGTATTGTGTTAGCAAATAGTTTGGTCCAGTTTATTTTTCAGTACAGGTTTATCATGACTTACTGCTATTTTTCTCGGCACAATTGTGCATTTCTATTTCACATTTGAACGGTTAGATTTTTGGTAACCTTTATGTAACAGTTTTAAGTAACAGTAACAACATTTAAAATCAGCAGCCCATTTATAATTATTTTAGAAAATCAAAACTTTTTTGCTTTTCTCGATCGCTACAAGTAGCAACTAAATGCACGCGCCTGAATCGTCGCAGCACGTCATCTAACGAATTATAAAACAAATATCGTAGTCATATCAGGGTTATATTTCTGTGTCAAGTCGAGAACTTTGATAGACATATATTTATTTTACTCTCACCGCATGTATTAAAATAATTCCATGTTCTTGCAATAACATCCCAAACAAATCATCCAGAAAATACATTTTTTTATTATATCAAATTTAATTATTACTAACAAAATCAAAATAGCTAAATAGCTACTAACGAATAGCAATTTATTGAATATTAAATATTTCTTTCGTTTAGTTGAAAAAATCTCAGATGAGCTGCTATGATCAGAAACTAAGGTACCTTTTTAAATAAAATAAAGTATTTATTTATTCATCAAATTAATTATCTATTTTACTTGAATCGGGGGAACAAGAAAAAACATGGTCGCATATGCTGCGTTTTGAACGGTATTTGTTTGATTTTTAACGAAAAATTGACGAATAATTATTGCGGTGTTCGATGGTGCGTTATTGTAAAGAAAAAGCTATGAATTATTTTGCCAAAGTAATAGGCGATTACTCAGTACAGGATTTTTGATTTTCGTAATGGTTTTCTCATTAGCTGATGTAGCTCTTCCTGAATGATCTTCATCTTCAACTACTTCTTTACCATCACTAAAGTTCTTGTACTTGTCAATATTCATGCATACAATGTCAGTACAATGAAATTCCGTTGTTTAGATAAAATTTAATGCAAATTATTTTGCTCAATAAATGTATCCATTTTAAAAAATCGCCTACAACTTTTTTTAGCAATTACAAAAGACAATATAATTTCTAAGTTAAAAAGCGAAATGATATTAACTTCAATGTCATCAAATGTCAAGGATAGTCATGAGCGCGAATTTTTAAATAAACGTCACGCTACTAATTAATCATCCGAGTATTCTGAATAAAGTGAGAATAAATCTTCAAGAAAATACATTAAGACTTGAAATGGAAGGGGAAAAGTGAAGGATAGTAGAAAAAGAAACGTGACACTTTTGGAGTGGATCCACAGAACAAACGTGTGGTTGGGGGTTGGGAGTTAACCGGTACATGAGGTATTGCTGTGAGAACACGAATTATGAATCTATTTATATTAGTTTCATTTGGTTTGGAGAAAGGGAAATATATTTTGGGCAAAAATTACTTTATCTGCCATAGCGTGTTCTAGTCTAAGGACCATTTGAGCTGAACGATGGTGGAAATTTTTCCAGCGATTACAGGGTAATAATATTTGTAAGAAATGACTTTGTAGATATGGCTTTCTATACCAGTTGATTCGCTCTTTTATTTCTATTAATGGCGCTATGTCCAGTGGACGACTCTTAGATTGCTTTGTAAAGGGTTATCAAAATTAATGAATTTATTCGGGCTACGTTTTGCGCCTTACGTAAAATATATCGACCTAGTATGTGTAATTTAATTCAAAAATTCGAATCAAATGACAGTGTTTGTGATGCTAAGAATCCAATTCATTAGTAACTTAAAAGTATTGTCAAAAATATCGATGCTGTGAACCACGGTGTAACTAAAAATCGAGAAAAATCAGTTACACGCCGTTCTGAAGCACTTCATATGGCACTACATGAAATATTCTTTATAAAGATTTGCTTTTCAAGGCGTATAAAATTCAGTTAACCCAAGAAGTCAAACCAAATGCCGTTTGTTGCGTAGAAATTGTGTAGATTGGGAATTCGAGTAACTTGAATCAGATTTCATTCCATTATTTCATAAACAAATTATTTAGCTCATTTTTGGTTAAATGACTTCGTAAATAAGCAAAATTGTTGCATTTGGACCAAAGAAAATCCATAGCTGTTCTTGAAACACCTTTACATCCACAAAAATTAACAATTTGGTGTGGTTTATGGTCTGGAGGTTTAATTGGACCGTACTTATTTGAAAACGAAAATGGAAATGCAGTTACTGCCAATGGAGAACGCTACAGAAACATTATTACTGATTACTTTTCTAGCATGAATTGGATGATTTTAACAAGATGGTGCAACATTTCGTGACACAATCAATTAATTGAGAGAAAAGTACAGTGTACAGTGTTATCTGAAGAAATGCGATATAATTTTATTATACTTTTTTTTCTGGTGTTGTGAAATGAAATCATTGATTTACAACAATAAATCACACTCAATGATCTTCAAACCAACATTATTCGTGGCATTGGTGAAATTAATGCCGATTTATCTGTAAAATTTGTAAAATAATCAATTGGCGTTCATTTACCTGAAATAATTTTTGAATAAAAATGTCCTGAACCAATATTTAAATTAAAGAACAAATCACGTTGATATCTTATACCATTTTGTTTTTATTCCAAATAAAATATATATGGCTCTAATTTGACAACCCTTTAAAATAAACGATTGAGGGAGTAGAGGAAATCTCATGTTCTGAAAATTATGGTATGATTCGGTGGATTACTTATTGCCTGTAAAGAGCTGATGGAATAAGAGGAGGTATCATGGAAAGACGAGATACTTTTGAGTTGCTTCATGGGTAGCAAAGACAGAGCTTCTCCGAGAAATAGGTAGAGCCTATAGCAGCGCCCACGCCTGAAGTGGATTTGGAATCATCTACATAGACAACCTGGAAAGAAGAGAATACAGAGAAAACATAAAAAGGCATCTAAAGAGGGCAGGAGAAGAACATATTTCATATTTGGACTGGGAGGTAATTATAGATCTATGGAAAGGGAGGTATAAGACATGGAGGAGTTAAGGTGAGAAGAAAGGCTATGGAGTCTGGAAAAGAATGACCAAGATTTTCGGATAGATTAGCCAATCTATATAAGAAACCGTGTGCTTTGGAGTTATATGGCTGGCATATGGATTTCCTAGGGGTCTGAATAGAGACCTTCTAATAAAAGATATAGGTAAGATTGTTGAGTTAGTCGAATCGATACAAAACAACATTAAAAAAAAGCCGAGACAACCTATGAGAATGACCTCTGTATACGAGATATCCTGTTTTATCAATTAGTGTTTCTCACTTTTCAAACACAATAACAAAACGATTAAAGATGTTGACATGAAGCCTAGCAAATTCAAATCATTGATTAAAAAACCTATTTTGGTAAACTATTCGATTTGTATTCCTTTTGGAAGCCTGAAAAGTTTTGTCGATAATTCCAATCCGTAATCATTTACACTGCTTTTGCATTTTTTTTGTAAATATTTCAACGGTTCTATAAATTCTATGTAGCATTGTTTGTAGATGATTCTGCTTTCAAACAAAATTGGTCGTTATTTTAAAAAGACCTGTTTATTTATAGATTGTATTCTTTGAAGCAAACTTTCAGTTCGCTTTGTAATCAAACATCTTTTATTCGTTCAACTCCTAAAATCTATTTTGTGTAAAATTTAATTTTCTAAAAAGTGCAAGGAAGTATTTTCAACAAATATATTTTATAGCATACGTAAATTACATTTTTAATAGCGTAGGTATATTAGTTTTTTTTTGTTATTTATGCTATGTTAGAATTTTCGTAATAAATAATAAATTAATTTATTTTTAGTATGTCGTAATTTTCCAAAGATATTTTCAGTGTTTATGTTCGTTCAGAAAAGTGTTTATTTTTCATCTTCATTTGAAAACATTTATATCAAAAAAGATATATAGATACAAAACAACAACAAATTATACAGGGTGTTTGGTGTATCGTTTGCCAAATTAAAATGGCCGATAGGAGGGGTCTTTTTCTATCTCCTTAGTCTACATAAAGCATTATTGGGGCCACAGGTTTTTTATGTTAATTTTTATTTTTTTTTTTTTAAATTCCAAAAGTCAGCATTGAAACTTGAATTAAAAAAAAGTTATTGGTATATCCTCCAAATTATTTTTTTATTTTGATGTGTAATGTTGTAGGGTTCTATGAAAATCAAAATTACATGCAGGGGATATTTACTTTTTTTATGGACTCGCAAAGTTTTTGGAAGAAGTAAAAATAAATTTAAAGCTCAACCTTAAATTGCATATAAAAAAAACTAAAAGGTATCCTTTTTCTAACAGTATGCATTCATGTTATAAAAACGTTTTACTAAGTTTCACTAATTTGCTAACTTTATGTATCGGTACACATTAGGCTGATATACGATATGCAGAATAAAAACTTATTTTTGTGTAACAAAAACGGGCGCCGTGAGTTCAGTTATTTTAGTCGAGATTTGACTGTCTTTGATGATTAACGCATTTGTTAATCAAAGCAGCGCAGCTAATCTTTTAATTCTGTTACTTTTGTTATTTGTTTTTGTTGAGTTGTGTTAGTTTTTGTTTAGTTTTGTTAGTGTTTTTGTGACATTTTGTTGATTTGATGATGGCTGTATTCTTTAAAGAAGAATACGTGGACATTTTGATGGCATATAGACGCGCCAATGGTGTTGCACGAGAAGCGCAAAAAATCTATCAAGAATGCTTTCCTAATATATGCTTACATTCCCGCCACACGTTCCAAAACACTTAGCGACGCTTACGCGAAACTTGGAATTTGAACATTAATGAACCAAAAGGGATTATGACGCGACATAATGTTGAAATCGATGAGCAGATTTTGGCGCTGTTCGAGGAAGAACCTACCAGAAATGTAGCTTCGTTACTCGAAATTTCTATCTGGAAGGTGTGGAAAGTACTTCGCTAAAACAAGAAACATGCTTTTCATTACACCCCGGTGCAAGATAGGTAATTTTTGAATAGACTTACAACCCATACACGCTAAAGATGAATTTCCATAGTGCGTGTTATCAATAGCCGTACGTATTTAACATTTCAAATTAAATAAAAAAATATTGGCAGTAAGTAAAGCATTTTTACGCGTATTTTATTGGTTCAAGGTCTTGAAAATAACGACTTTGATAACCGTGTCTGATTTTATCGTATTTTGCTGCATACAGACGTGGAAGATCTTAACTTTTTAAAAAGTATTCTGTGGACGGATGAGTCCAAATTTAATAAAGAAGGAATTCTGAATTTACACAACTTTCTCCACTGGTCGCCGAGAGATGAGAACACACGAATCAAAAGACAGAGGTCATTTCAGAGAAAATTCAGTATCAATGTTTGGGCAGGAGTAATTGGAAATCATGTAACTGGACCACATTACTCACTTAATCGTCTCAACGGGGATAATTACCTTGAGTTCCTGCAAAACATCTTATCAAAATTGTTAGCTGAGGTTTCAATATTTAATGAAGTATTGTGTTCCAAAATGACGGTTGCCCTGCACACGGGAGTTTAACAGCCAGGGAGTATTTAAATAATGTTTTCCCAAATTCGTGGATTGGGATGGATGGCCCTGTTCCATGGCCTCCACGGTCCCCAGACCTAACTCCGTTGGATTTTTACATCTGGGGAAGTACAAAAGAACGCATAGAGGTGGTTTTCGTCATAATTAAAGAAGAAATTCTTTTACGTACTACTACGGTAGAAATGAGGCGAAGATTGTGTACGTGCATACGCAACGGAGATCAGCAATTTGGGCAAGATTTGTGATTAATTAAAACATTGATGGTGTGAAATACTAAACTTGAAGAGATTTACCACTAAACACTAAATCACTTTTTTTGAACTGCTCGACGCATGTTTCGCTAACCTTGTTAGCATCATCAGAAGATGATTTAATCTGATGATAACGTTGAGAATGTGCGTCGAGAAGTTCAAAAAAAATTATTTGGTGTTTAGTGGTAAATCTCTTCCAGTTTAAAACATTCATTATTAAGAATTTATGTTTACTTCAAGTCCAAGGAACGTTAGTAGCCTATGTAAAATAGAGATAGCAGCCAAACTTCATTGCGCAAGAATGAGATAGCATTTTCTACCTACTTAGCGTCCTACTACCTACTATACGTAACCTACCTACTATACTATAGGTCTACCTACTATAGGTAATCTACCTATCAAATTAGTGTTATTTAAACGTTTAAAAGTTATTTAAACGTTTTTATAACATGAATGCATACCGTTAGAAAGAAGATAAACCAGAGATTTTTTTAAAGAATTTGAAGACCATGATCGCTTTTAGTTTTTTTTAATATGCAATTTAAAATTGAGCTTTAAATTTATTTTTATTTCTTCCAAAAACTTTGCGAGTCCATAAAAAAAGTAGATTTAAATTTTTAATTTTAATAGAACCCTACAACATTACAAATTAAAATAAAAAAATAATTTGGGGGCTATACCAATAACTTTGTTTTAATTCAAGTTTCCATGCTGACTTTTGGAAATTTTCAAATAAAGAGTTAAATAATTAACATAAAATAAACTGTGGGCCTAATAATGCTTTATGAAGGCTGAGGAGATAGCCAAAGACTCCTCCTATCGGCTATTTTAATTTGCATTCTCACGAATGTATCAATATTTTCCCATGACGATATTGCTAATGTCGAAATAGAAGCAAAAAAGTATTTTGCAATGTACTCATACACATTACTCATACATGATCAAAGTTGACATTAATATATGAATTTAAATTTGAAGTTTTAATCTTCTGTTCTGTTCGGTTAATATTATTTTATTTGAACGTATCAATTTAGTTCAACTAAAATCCAGATGATTAGTGTCATCTAGGAAAAAATAATTTCTCGTATCTCGAATCAGAATTTTCTTCAATCAGATAAACTCGTATCTCGAATCAGAATTTTAAACTGCTTAGTTGATTGTTGCAGAAATAGCTTCACGTCAATCTGCCGAGACAAGTCCCCTGCACAATTCACAACTATCTGGAACTAACATGCTTCAGAGTTTTTGGTGAAACAATAGTTTTAACGTAGGATTACTAGGTTTAATGTCATTATTTGCTTCATTCTTTTATAAAGGGTTGTCCAATAAGACTTTAAGAACTTAAAGTAAGGCACAATAATCTAACAATAACTAATCCAACAATAACAACAATTCGGTAGTTTTTATTTTATATTGAAGTACAAATAGTGGCATTATGTTTTGAAAATAACGCCTTTCAAATATCCTTTTCGGTTTCATCTGGTGGAATGAATGCATTATGGGGATTATTTTCGACTATTCTTTTAAACATATCGCGGGCATATTTTCAATGAACTCAATGTTTCATTTAAGGTCAAGAATTGTTCGGGGTTTGTTTCTGTAAAACAGAGATTTAACATAACCTAAAAAAATAGGTAGGCAGTCATGGGGACTGCCGACAGAAGTGAAAACTTGAAACTTTGGAATAACTGTATTTTTATTTGAGTTTTTAAGTTATTCTTTACTTCTTCACGTAGGTTCGAGGATCTAAACAAATATAGAAAATGGACATTTAGAAAAAGTAATTATATTACAATACTTTTTTGTAACGTTCTAATGGTGAACTTGAATGATATACATTTATTAATAATCATTTTGTAAAAAACAACAAAACACGCATTTTATTTCTGACAAATTTAAACCAATAAACAATAATATTGGGAAATTAAATTTATTATAAAATTTTAGAGAATTTTTAAATCCGCGATAAAAATACTATCGAACAACTAGAAATCTGTTTTACCACGCTAGTAAGATAACTCCTAAGACACTATGAAATATTCATTGCACGATGTATTGCAGAGATTAAATATTACAAAAATTAATAATATCAAATTTTTCAACGCAAATATTGATACCAATATTGGAAATATTCGAAAATAAATTATTTCTTTTTGCTATTCATTTTTCTACATAAAAATATTAGCATATTAAGTACTCACTCTTGTACTGCACAGTGATTCTACAACTACACAATTAAAATAATAATTTTCTAAAACACAATTGAATTTAAAACACAACTAGCGTCGCCAGTCTGGCGCAACACGTCACTAGCATGTCGGTGACGCGAACCTAGTTTAGAAGTTAGAAGTAGAAGTTTTTTAGTTAGAAGTTTTGCCCCTACCGAAAATCGCTCAACGCGGCAAAAGAAGTTTTCACTTCAAAAAATAAAACAGGTTGACAGGATTTTTGTAACATTGATGAGAATGTTCTTTTTGTGTTTCATTTAGGTAGTTATTTAAGCACCTTTTCACAGAAATGGCTTAGCACATCCCATTTTCAAGTAGCTGCTTCTCCTTTATATCATGGGATAATTTAAATTATTTGTATCTGATAGGTATATTGCTAGGATTTGAAGGGGGTTTACAAAGTATTGCCATTTTATTATGCGAAGAAAGATTGGCCTCATAGAACTTCTTTTGAACCTGGTACTTCAAACATAAAATATGCTCTTCTTGTTAACCCAAAAAAGGTGCTTCTTCCGCTTCTCCATATTAAGCTTGGATTAATGAAAAACTTTGTCAAAGTCATGGACATTGGAAAACATATGGAAAATAAGTCATATTTATTGGACCTCAAATAAGAAAGCTTCTAGGTAATTTTCATTTTCAAGAAAAATTAAATGAAAAGGAATTGACATCTTGGAAGTGTTTTGTAAGTGTATAGAAAGGATTTCTGCGCAACAAGAAAGATGAAAACTATAAAAACTTCATACATGAACATGAAAATTCTATTTGAATTTTTCTTTATTTTGATGAATTTCTAATTGTTGTATTTAAGTTTTACTTTACATCTATCAAAGGTTTAGAAAAATGTTTTGAGATGTGTTGTTGAGATATAGTTTGTTACGAGATAAACTGAAAAAAGTTCCACAAAATATATGAACATGATGCATATGCTTTAAAATCTGCAGCAGTGTGGCAACAGATGTTTTTTTGGGCAATATTGAAGCAATTAATACATATTTTGAATACATGGGAATGAATGTAAAATGCTTTAATTATTGGATTTCTAAGAAATGTTATATAACAGTAATATAAAATCTGGTATTACAATTTAAATGAGTGGGAAAAAGAGTCCTAGTGGCAGTTTTAAAAAATTTTACAGGAATCAGCGAGACTAAATTTCATTAAATACAAAGAAAATTTTATATTTGGATTACCATTCAGAATATTCTCTAACGATATATTGATTGTCAGTCAAATGCTTTTTATTGATTAATCTTTCATTTGTTGTGAAGGCATATGCATCATTATCCAAGAGATAATTTATCATCGTTCATGTAATAAGATTAAGTAATAACTATTTGAATGATTATATAACAGTAATGTAAAACTGTAATCTCAAGTCTGGTTTCAGAATTCAAAAGAAAATAGGATATGATCTATTAGTGGCAATTTCAAGCATGGTTTACAGTAGGCGATATTTGTTCAAACTGGAAACTTCATTAATTCTATCAAAAATCTTTCATTTGAGTTTTAGCCGGATTCAATAATGAATCAATAGTTGTCAATCACAAACATTTTCTATATTAATAATTCAATGTCTATGAAAGCACACACACTGCTCAATGGCCCATGGAGAGTCTTGGCCTTCCTTATAACCGCCTTCCATCTTTCTCTATTCCCTGCAATTTGAGTCCAGTTTCGTGCATCAAGTTCTTTAAGATTCGTGACCACATCATCTCGCAATCTCAGCTTTAGCCTTGCGATTACCATGTAGGGTTTGTGCAAAGGATTTCTTCGCAGGACGTTCATTGGGCATTTTCCAGATAGGTCCGATTCATTTTATCCGTTGGTGTTTTATATACCTTATTATCCTGTTTCGGTTCTATTAGTCATGTCAATTCATACTTCCATCTTATGCGCCAACCTTGGATTTCATGGTCAAATACAGGGTTAAAAATCCCCTTCATGCCTAGAGAGACAGTGGAGGTGTCAAACATATAAATATTTGGTAAAATGTGACTTTGTTGTTATTTTATACGGTTTAATTCTCCTATACGAACTTTTGTTGTAATACATTAAACTCAAAGAGATTTATTACTAAACACCAAATTACTTGACCGACACTTCTCGATGCGCGTTTCGTTAACCATGTTAGTATTTCACACCAAAGGTTACATTATAAGAATTGATCTATCATTATTCATTCTCTTAACTCCATCGAGGAGATGATTAGCTGATAAGGTTAGCGAAACGCGTGTATCTTTGAATTTATTTTATAGGGTTATTCGAAAAATATCTCCTAATTTTTTATAGTGTGAAATAATTCAATACAATGATAATGACTGTAAGCTTGATGCGAGTATGCCTTAACCATGGCTATTAA
Source organism: Cosmopolites sordidus (assembly GCA_031761425.1). NCBI lineage: Eukaryota > Metazoa > Arthropoda > Insecta > Coleoptera > Curculionidae > Cosmopolites > Cosmopolites sordidus. Next base: position 963,915 of record JARFXV010000287.1, read on the forward strand.
TTTTGTTGAGCCACTGTTAAGAATTATCGGTTTTATAGTGGGTGAAATAATCCAGCTTAGATCTGCCCGGTCTTCAGCCTGTTTGGCTTTTCGCGCCTGCCTTTTTGGCTGTGGCTTTTTGGCAGTTAATTTCCTCATAGAGCTGCGCAGCCTTGTATGCATCATCACGTCATTTGGGTCTGCCGTTTGCCGTCTTTTCCCATTCAGACACGTTCGGCATATTGTTCTTTAGAGATGACTTGACGTACTTGTATCTTTGTTTTGAACCTCCCATATTTCGCTTTTTGTTCTTTAATTCGCCTTTTATACAGAAACCATGAAAAATTGTCGGATTCTATATATATACCAGTCTGTTAGTCAATATATACAGGGGAGTGCAAAAGAAGGCTTTCCATTTTAAATTAAAATATTAGCGCAATATTATATTAATATATAATAGCGCAAATATGTAGTCTAATTTTTGGAGACTGGTCTGTGATTGATGTTAGAACACAAGACTAAAAACATCCAATAGGTAAGTGAAATTTTCGTATGATACTTAAAAAATATATCTTTATATATATCCATACAAAATCCTTCATAAATAAATGGGATACATACTTTTGTATCATCCTGTATAACAACGCCACTGCCTTTGTATGTAAGACAGGGACTAGAAAACATATTCAAAAAATTACAATGATCACATTTGGACATTAGCATTAAAGGATAGATCTAAATTACCTAAGAAACGCAAATGATTTGGTTTTAATAGCGACAGATGTACAACAGTTAAGACATATGGTACCACAATGGAATGAAGAATCAAAGAAAGTTGGTCTTATAATAAATGTCAAGAAAATATAAATATTGACTACAGAAACTACTTGAAAACGGACTAATTTAGCACACAGCATCAAAAAGAAAAAGGAGAATCAGGACGCTGAAATATCTTGAGGAACTAAGATTGACTACTACACTTTTTTAAGACTATATACACATCTATTAGCTGCTAGTGTGCGCCTTCCTATTTCTACGTTATGTCATTACTGTTGATCAGTGGTGTTCAGATATTTGAAATCGCAAGTATATTATTATCCAAGATTGTGCATGAAGAAGAACTATTTTACGCATTATCGATGAATAAATATTAAAATTGTTTTAAAATATTCCTATATAAATTATTTTAAAGCTTATTCACAATAACACAGAACTATGGAGATGAAAATGATTAATAGGGGTAGATTAAACCGGTCAAAAAATTTAAACTTTTTTGAGATAACATTGATGAAAATAGGGTTGTAAGAAATATTATAAGTAACACGCACAGTTTTTTTGTTACATGGGACGTGCTAGGCCATTTCTGTGAAAAGGTGTTTTAATAACTACCTAAATGAAACGCCAAACGAGCATTCTTATCAATATTATAAAAATCATGTCGACCTGTGTTATTAAGAGTTTTAGAAAATTTATAACCACACTATTTGAAGATTCCAAATCTGTCTGATAGAAGAATATTATTTAAATACATTTTATGAAACCTTTGATATAATTGAAAGATAAAAGTGAAGAAAATCGAATTGAAAATATATGTAGGGTGTATTTTAAAGCAAATATTCATACGTCGCTGCTGAGTAAACTTTAATTGACATTAACATTCCAATTTGAATTTAAAATGTTGATATCCTGTTATTGCAGTTCGGTCAATTCGATATTAGTTTATTGTAATCCGAATGATTTAACAGACTAAGTGTCATTTGATAAAGAAATGACGAACTGAAATTACTGTCGTTATTTAAAAAGCTTTTATGCCAGTTGCAGAATTAGTTTTATGTCAGTTTCTCGGGACATCTGTTATACAAGACGCAAAAGAGACTCTAATAAAATATACTAAGGCGCAACAACAGTATTTCCGTCTTTTCATTTGGTTATTAATAAAAGATTATAGTTCATTCCTCAGAAGTTTACTCCGATTTCAACTGTTTGCTCTGACAAATAAACATTCCTTCTTCAGTATTAAAGTCGACGGTTTTCAACAAAAAAATTAAAATGAGTGAAACAAGTCGCGAAATAGAGCAATTTATATACATTATTTTTAAAAAGGTTTCGATAGGACGCACACCGCTGGTGAAATTTTCAAAGTAAAGGGGAAAGGTGCCGTACCAATATGCACTGATCAGCTCTGGTTCAAAAATTTTTAAGAGGGAGACATGAGACGTCCAGTGTCTCTCAATGCCGTTTAAGAACACGTTTTAACAGCAACTTTGCCTGCAGATCCTAGAACAAAGAAACTGGGAAACTTTAAGAAGAATTACGAGTATCCCATACTGCCGTTAACCGGCATTTGTGAGGCATAACAATGCTACCAAAAAGCTGTAGAAGCGTTTCTCATAAATTATCGCCGCGGCAAGCCACGCTTGAAAACACAAGTAGTTTTGTTATACCCTTGGATTCAGTTTTACCTATAATCTAGTTGCATTAGGTAAAATTTTTCGAATTCAAACCCTCATTAATTTATTGCAAATATTTTCTTTGAAGAATGCTCAAAGACCTTTATCAACGAAACATTGATAGCAAGTCACAGGCTCTTTTAAATTTGCTATGAAAGCAACTATATTATATAGACACAGCGTAGGAATATTTAGCAATAATAATTTTATCAGATTATATAGTAAGTGAACTAATGTCAACTCTTTTAAAATATCCACTACAAAAATCCTTTTAAATCTTTTTTTCTAAGACAAGGGATTTACAGACGCGAAAACAAACGCTTTTCTGCAAATATCTTTCACCAATCTGAATAATTAAAGAGAGTAATTAAGAATTTTGTAGAGTACTTATAACTACACAATCCAAATATTCCAAATCTGTCTCATAGCAGAAATTCATTTAAATATATCTTATTAAATTCTTGATAAAACTGAGATAGAGAAACGAGTAAAATAGGACTGAAAATAAATGGAAATTTTGTGTTTTAAAGCGAATATTCATATTTCACTGCCTAGTCAAACAATTCTTTAATTGACATTAATATTTCGATTTGAATTTGAAGTTTTGATCTCTATTACAGTGGGGCCAATTTGATATTTGTTTATTGGAGTCGGACTGAGTTCGGAGATTCAAGTGTCGTTCGGGAAGAAATGACTGGAATCAGCGTGGCTGATAAAACGCTTTCCTGACAGTTGCAGAAATAGTTTCACATCAGTCTGTCGGAACAACTCCCCTGCATAATTCACAACTATCTGGAACTAACATACTTCAAAATCTTTAGACAAATATTTTTTTTTAATGGAATAACATTGAGTGTGGTATAATCGTTTCTGTAATTGTTCAATATTTAGGTTTTCTTTATTTTGATAATGGGAATTTATGGCTTTAATTAAAGATTACAATGTTGTTAACGCAAATTTGTTACAAACTTTGGCAAAATTTTGAAAGGTAATAGCGATAACAGTGTTTAAAATGTAAATGTCACTCATACGCTCTAGAGTATTTTGAAGCCCCCCCCCACTTTCGGAAAAAAATAATCTTTTTCAACGAAACGCATATCTAGATCAATGTTTTTGTAAACAAACATAACTGCAAGATTTAGGCCGAAAAGAATATCCTCAAGTTATTTAGGAATCACCTCTTCAACCTCAGAAAGTCCCTATTTGGTGTGGTTTTTAAGCTGAAGGAGAGATAGGACCTTACTTTTTTGAAGACGATGATGGAAATCGTGTTACTGTTAATGATATGTTATATTAAGAGAATATCTTTAGCCTGAAGGGATTAATGCGAACATAAACAATGTTTTTCTCTAACAAGACTGTGCATCACAGTTCGCCAGACAATGACTGATATATTGCAAGAAAAGTTTCCTCAATGCGTTATTTTGAAAATGGTAATGTCAATTGAACTGGTCACCAAGATTATGTGATCTCACGCCCTTGAATTATTTTTTGCGGAGTTATTATTATTAAATTTCTGATCTACAGAAATAAACCTCGAACAACGTTTAACGATCGTTTAACGAAACATTCAGGATACCATTAAAAATATACCATGCTATATGTGAGAAAGAGTCATAAAAAAATGGGTCTCTATAATGCATTCCACCAGACGAAGCCGAGGGGAACATTTATTAAAACGGCATTATCTTCAAGACACCTAACGCAATTATTTGTTCTTGAAGATGAAATAAAAATTACCGGTTTATCATTTGCAGTTATCATTGTGCCTCATTTTAAAGTTCTGGCACTATTATTTTTTTGTACTATTATATTATTTGATATTGTGTATCATTTATTTACTTTTTTGGAATATGAAGTTTTGATGTCCTGTAATTGCAGTGCGTACGATTAGGCTTTTGATTAGATTAATTTAGATTTTAGTTTAACTGAGTATTGAGATTCAAGTGTTGGTCTGAACAGAAACGAATTGAAATCAGCGTGGTTGGCTGCTTTTTGCAGAAACAGTTGCAGAAATATTTTTAAGTCAGTCTGTTAGCAAAACTTACCTGCATAATTTACCACTGTCTCGAACTACTTCCAAGTCTTTGGGAAAGCAATGCTTAATATGTAACAATGCTGAGTTTAGTGTCATCGGTATTTCCTAAATCATTCTGGCGTTCGGTCTGTGAAGGGTGAAATCCATTTGGCATTCTCAAATGTTGGTTGCTTCGAGTAAAAAGTCGAACTGGACTGGACGTTGGACCATGAAGAAGGTCGAAAACACGATGGACCCATTACATCATCAAGTATATTGGACCTGAAGGGCAGAGGAAAGCTTAGGGCCGCGCGAGTTGTAAACACGCTGAAGATGCCTTCATCCTACATTGGATAGGTAATGGTTGAGTGAGGATAATGATATATACCATTTTGTAGATCAGACCTTGACGGTCCTTGACGGGGACCGCTCATTGTTACTTGTTTTAAACGTTTCACTATCTGTCTCTATACTGTTTTCTGTCTCACTTTGACCATTTTCCTCGGTATTTTATCAAAGGCATTTTCGAGATCAATAAAGGTATGGTGCGTTTTAATATTTCTCTCAATTAATTTCTCAACGATTTACTTAAAACGATTACGTAAAAGTAAATATGTAATTGAGAATACTGCGTCTCGTCCTGAAACTACTTTGAGATTGTTCCAGATATGGGTCTATATGGTTCGTTAGTTTTTTTTTTAATTCTTTCATGGGCCTTCGATATATATATATATATATATATATATATATATATATATATATATATATATATATATATATATATAATGGTACGTGACATTATTGCAAGATGTAGAGAAATATAGCGAGAAGAGAAAAATATGAGAAGAAGTTTCACGTCTTCCAATGAAGAAAACATTTCCAAAATCAAAGATCTTGTACTGAATAATTGCCGATTTTAAATATTGATGTTCCAGTAAACATTAGTGAAATACCATCAGGATCACATCAATTAATTTTGAAGAACAATATAGGCTTGTCTTATGTGTCTTCTTGGCTTGTTCAAAAACATTGATTTTTTTGGAAAACATGTTAATTGTTCCCTTCGATTACTGAGGTATTGTCCAAAAAGAGTTCCTTCGAACTAGTCGAACAGTTAATAAAGGATATTATTTAAGCGCTATACGTCATTTGCATAGTCCATTCGAGAAAAAACGTCCAGATTTGTGATAAAACCATTCATTTTTTTGCATCCTCTCACACTGTAATAATTAGTAGTCAATTTTTCGCTAAAAATCAAATAAATATCATTCCATAAGAACCATACGGTATTGTGTGTTCCCTCGATTGAGGACACCATTTTGTGGACGCCGTTTTGAGCCCGCTGAAGCCATTCAAGGGAGTTCGCTGGCTGCTTTAAAAGAAATACTAAAAGTCGAGTATAAAAACTGTTTCGAATGCTGGAAAAACATTGGAATAAGCATATTGCAATGAGAGGGGTCTTACTTTGAATTATCCGAAGTAGTGCTATGAAAGCATGTGTCAATAATCCCACGTTAGTGAATCGACGTTTATGTAATACCATTAAAAAATAATTACTTCAATGACTATATTATCAGTGAATTAATATCGATATTTTTCTTTAAAAATTCCGTTGTAAAAATCATCTTAAAGCCTATTTACACAACGACAATCGATTTGCAGACGTGAAAACAAATCCCTCTCGGTAAATAATTTTCAGTAATCTGAATAAGAAAAGACAATTATAAAGGGCCTGGAAGAATTTTGTACAGCACTTTTAACCACATTATTTAAAGGCTCCTAAAATCTGTCTGATAGCAGGATTTAATCTAAATATTATTTCTTATTCAAGCTTTTACAAAACTGAGACAGAGAAATCTCGAAAATAGGACTTAAAATAAATGGACATTTGGTATTTTGAAGCGAATATTTATACTTATCTGTTTAGTCAAGATACTGTTTAATAATTATTAACATTTTAATTTGAAGCAAAGATTTTGGTTGGTTGTTATTGCAGTTGGGTCAATCTGATTTTAGTTTATTGGAATCCGACTGATTTCAGGGATTCAAGTGTCGTTCGAAAAGAAATCACTAGGGCTCGAGGCAACTTCTGTGCATAATTTACTACTATCTCGAACTAACTTACTTTAAAATCTTCGGGTCAACAATGGCTTTAACGGGATAATATTGAGCCTGGTGTAATAGCTGTAAATTTGTATTTAAATTAATTTTTTTTCTGTGAAGTATTCAAGCGAGTTTTTAGAATTAAATTAATTACTAATAATTTGTTAGAAGATGTAAATTAAAACAATTATGATGATGGCACTTTAAATATATTATGAAACCCTGAAGACATTTTGACATAACAAATTTTGTCTTAATTTATATAATTTTTTTTATTTATTTATTTATTTAACGTATGTAATGTATATACATTAAAATATAACACATTAAATTGTAAAACATATAAAATATATAAAATATAAAATAAACTATAAAAATATATAAAATATAAAAAACAAAAAGATAAAAAATATATAAAATAAAGGTCAGCATCAGATATATACATTAAAATATAACACATAAACATATTAAATTGTAAAAGATAAAAATAAAAATACATATTCAAAACCGAAGACACATCACAACAAGTGCATCAAATTTTTAAATCGAGGCCATTGATCCATTCTAACACTGAGTGTGTGACTTCAAAGAAATCATTCATTTGACCATCATATGCTGTAAGAGGGCAGCTACAATGGAAGGGTTTGGCGGAGTTCTCCACAGCCACAAGCCTGCGATGCAGTCAGTCCCCCTTTGTAGAAAGAGTCACGGCATATGCCTTCGGACATTCTTATTCTTTTAGGTGTCTTCCACCCGTGGCGGGGAAGCTTCCATTCTTGGTAAGTGTACTGTAGTGTGACATGAGTCTGATTCGGTCCCGAAATATTCCAGAATTCCCTTCATTTAGCATTAATGTTGAAATTTTCTCCGAGGAGTTGTTTTGCTAACACCAGTGGGAGGCATCTAGACTTTGGTATCCGCAGGCCGACAACAGGTAAGTTATTGTGTATTGGCAGGTTGGAATTTCATCGTATTTTATTGTATTCCCTGACAAGCCCTTCTGTCTGTGGATACTGGGAGGACCAATATTACTCAGAGTGGGAAGCCAAACCAGAGGTGTGCTTCTTAAACAGCCATTGATTATTCCCATTGTCTCGTTTAGTTTGATGGCAATCATCTGTACGTAGCAACTGTTTGGCCGGACTGGGGCGCACTATTCAACAACCAAGTAGACCAGGCTAAGAGCTGATGTTTTAAGGGTATATGCGTTTGCGACAAGACTTTAGTTTTATTCATGTTTGGGATTAATCTCTAGTCAGCGAAATATTTTGCCAATACAGACAGCTCTTCTTATAATATGTTACTAGCTTCTACTATGGTTTTATTGCGGATTGCAAGAGCTAGATCGTCAGCATATCCAAATTTTTTTGACGTTGTGTGTGGCATGTCTGAGATATACAGATTAAACAGGACAGGTGCGAGTACCGATCCTTGAGAAAGCCCGTTATTAAGGGGTCTCATTTTGCTCTTGCTCTTTTCTGTTATTACTTGGAATGGCCTGTCCCGGATCATGTTGCTTAATAAAGTTGTTACACGGCTGCGTGGTATCACGTTGAGGAATTTGTATAGAATACCTCCTCTCCAAACCGTGTCATATGCTGCAGTAAAGTCAACATACACCACAGCAGTCTTCTTGTCTTCAAACCCTGCCTCAATATCTGTTGTTAAGTTGAGTACCTGGTCCACATAGCTGCGATGGGGCTTAAATCCAGCCTGTTCAACAGGAGTATGTTCCAGTATCAGTGGAGGAGTCTGTACTGGAGTATTTCTAGTAGATAAAATAATTTAAATATACTGGGGTGCTACAACACCTAGAATACATATTTGAATCAAACTGAAGATATATGCACTGTATAGCATATCTTGAACACTGATACACTTTTTGCTTGTTTACTTTTTTGTAATTTTGCTTGTTACTTTTGTGCTTGTTACTTTTTGTTACAATTGCTTGTTACTTTTTGTGAATAATGGCATCTTTTTGCAGTACGAAATCGACATTACAATAACTGGCAAATAGGTGATGCTTTTGTTGCACCTGCAGGTGAAATTATTTCGAGGATGACTGTTAATCGATATTTACTTGCGCTGTTTATCCTCCTGATAGGGTTGTTTCTCTTACTGCATACTAAAGAGGCGTTGTTTAAGTTAGTGTCGAGCTAGAATTCTACTTGCTTTAATACCGAATCTAGATTATTTGGTGATTGTGATGGGCGCAGAAGGTTTAGACGTTTTCGGGGTAAAATGCGAAATTTAACTTTCTAAATATGGAAGTATGGCAAATACAGGTCAGTATGTAGCCGATATATTTTGCAGCTTTTCGTTAGACTGTACCTGAGAGGTCATTCAAATCTTGTCTTACAACAGAAAGAGCCAGACTGCATACATTTTGTTAAACACTCACATTTTCAGGAGAGCCTGTGATAGCGATACTCTCGATACTCTACTGACCGGTGAGATTAACGCCAATATATGATACATGCGGTGATATTGGACTAACATTTCTACTATTAGCCCGGCTGTCCGCAACTTTAAACGAACTTTAGGCATTTATAGTGCCCCTGGGACCACCCCTTTCCACAAGACGAAATGGTTTATTTAAGTTTACAGAGTGCTCCATCCATTATTAACTTTTTTGTTTCAATGTACTTTTTGCTTTGCTATTTTGCTGCATTTTTTGTTCTACAATATATGTATCATAATCTATAATACATATAACAGTAAATAATTTTCAGTAATCTGAATAAAATAAGAACATTATTAATGACCCTGGTTATTACTGATATTTTGAACATCGTTTTTAAGTATATTTTTTCAGTTTCAAATATGTCTATGTCTAACTAAATTTTATTTAAATATCTTTTATTCAACATTTGACAAAATTGAAAAATAGATATGAAAATAAATGGATATTTTGTATATTAAAATTAATATTCACAAAGCTCAGTTTACCCAAGATGTTTTTTAATTAATATTATCGTTTCTATTTGAAGTTTAATTTTTGAACTCCTGTTGTTGCAGTTCGGTCAATTTCATATTACTTTATTGGAGTCCGACTGATTGCGAATATTCAAGTATCACTCGGGAAAGAAATGACTAGAGCTGAAATAAACGTGGTCGATTAAAAGCTTTACTGACAACTGCAGAAATAGTTTCTCGTCACTTTGTTGGGGTAGCTTCCCTGCGTTCATTACTATCTCGAACTAACACACCTCAAAGTCTTTGGACTAACAATTTACTAACAATTAAAAGTAATAGTATTGAGTTTGGTGTCATAGTTTTAGTTAAGGTATTGTATTGGGGTGTTCCTCTAGTTTCATTAAATAAATCAAGTAGCTTTAGACAAAGATGCGACAAACTTTTTACGTATTTAGGTTTTTTTGATTTTTTGACCTTTTTGTGTTAATAATAAAAATTGAATATTTTAGTCAGGGGCGTCTCCTTGGTAAATGCTGCCATAACTTTTTTATTTGTAATATTTTTAAAATTTTTTAAATCAAATTGTTGAATCGTAAATTTTTTAGGTAAAGAAGATAATCTTATTTCATCTCGTTAGGATAGACCATTTTCCAGAAAACTGACCTTTTCTAAATCGATGCACGATTACATGAATATTGAAATGCATTTTAATAATCAAGTAGGCGGCTGTCACTGTTAATCTTTGTTTCTGACGTTTCGTAAAACTGGACCATTTACGCAATAGAGTCTAGATTTTTAATTTTTAAACTGCAAAGTGGCCTATTATTCCTTCGAAGAAATGGCGAATATGCATTTTATTTGCGGGAAGGCGAATGGGAACGCGTGTGAAGCTAGAAAATTGTATGCAGAGGCTTTTCCTGGAGGAGTACTTCCTTATATCGAAACATTTACAAACCTGCGAAAAGAGAGTTTTCTTGCCTCCCAAAATTGACTGTGGAAAGCCGGAGCACCAGAACTATAGAAAATAAAGAACGAGTTTTAGAAAATGTAAATAAGTGTCAGACGAATTGCTGTTCAAGAAGGCATTCCAAAAAGTACCGTGTGGAAATTATTAGAGAGCAAGCGCTTTATCCATATTATTTGCAGAAAGTTCAAGCCTTAAAGCCTGATAACCTGCCACTAAGAATCCAGTTTTGCCAATGGTTAAAGGAGCAATTGCGTTTAAATGAAAATTTTGTACAGAACATTCTCTTTACAGACGAAGCTATGCTCACACGCAATGGAATTTTTAATTCTCACAATACTCATGTGTGGGCGGAAGAAAATCCACATGAATTTTTCAAATTGGGGCATCAGGACAAGTTTTCTATCAATATCTGCATTATGGTTTGAAGACTGTAGCCAGAAGAGAGTACCTCTAAGTGGTGCTATAATCCGTGGAAAAGCTAAGCGTTTTTACGCACATTTTAAAGAACCTGGTGATGAACATATGGATGGAGGATTTCAATCATCGGATTGTTGGTTCTATAAGTTCAAGGAGCGATAGTCACTGCGTAACATCAACATTGCTGGAGAAGCTGCATCTGCAGACATTTTAGAAGCGGAAGGATATCCAGAAGAATTTTTAAAGTTTTTTTCAAATTTTTCAATTATTGATGGTGGCTACAAACCTGTACAACTGTTTAATGGAGACGAAACTGTCCTGTTTTGGAAAAGAATGGTAAACAAAACTTTTATATCCAAAAGTGAAAAGTCCGCGTCTGGCTTTAAGGCAGCAAGAGAAAGAGTTACAGTGTTGTTCTGTTCTAATGCATCAGGAGATGTTTAATTAAGAAACTTATGCTTTACAGATCGCTAAATTCTCATGCTTCGAAAAATTAAAACAAGGACAACCTACCAATATTTTGGCTTTCAAACAAGAAAGCGTGGGTTACAACTGTTATTTTCTGGAATTTATTCCGGGATTGTTTTGTTCTTGAAGTTGAAACTTATTTAAAGAAAAATAATTTAGATTTCAAAGCAGTTCTAGTTTTGGATAATGCTCCAGGTCATCCTCGTGAGGTTGAAGCTATGCATCTAAATGTAAAGTTGATATTTTTGATTCCTAATACGACGGCCTTACTCCAACCTATTGACCAATGAATAATTCAGGCCTTTAAAGTCTATTACATTAGACAAACTTTTAAAATTATACTGGACAACATGGAATGTGATCCTGATATGAATGTTATAAAATGCTGGAAACAATTTAACATAATAATGTGTATTGTTAACATAAAAGAATCATTGCATGAACTGAAGCCATACACATTCAAATCATGCTGGAAAAAAAGTGTGGCCTGCTCTAACTGTGGGCGATGATGAAAAATCCGTACAAAGTCAGACATTAACTGAAAACATTGCGCTAGTTGCGAATGGCATAGGACGAAATGTTTTCGAAGATAGAGTTAAATGACATTTACGAATTGTTTGAATCGCAAGTTGTAGATGTAGAATACACAACAACCTGCGTCTCCGCCTAAATGAGCATTTTTATTGTTTGCTTGACATATATAAAACAATATTTCAAACTTAACATAATTATTTCCTTATATTTGAATATTTCAGGAAACAAAAATATGAAAATATAGTACTTAAACTCTTTCATTCTGGTTGTCTTTTGACTCTATATGTCAAATAGAGGAGTGTTCCTATTGAACATTGTGGACTAATTGGTGGGTACCTTTGTCCTCATGGTTGACCACCCAATATAAACCACAAGAAAGTGTGAAATAAGAAAATAAAAAGTGAAGCGTTTCGTAGTCAGTAGATTTTTAGTATTATTAATAATTTTTGTTTCGATAATAACTAATCGCTAAAATTCTTTATAATCCTGACCAAAAAAAAAATTCTCTTGGACTGTAAAATATCTCAACTAAAATGCTATAATTTTTTACCATCAATGGTTTCTATATAACAGTAATGTAAAGTTCAGTGTCACAGTCCAAAAAAGAATGAAAAAAAATGTATTGCTGGCAGTTTCGACCGTGGTCTTAGTATGAGAATAAACCAAGAAATTAAACTGTCGGGCGTGCTTACAAAGGCTTTTCGGCAGACTAGCTTTTCCTTTATTTTGATGAAGGAAATTCCTAACTTTATACGACAAATGCAAGCAATTTTGGTATAAGGTATTATAAATTGTTACGTCAAACCAATATGCATTAACATTTAACTATTTACGACAGCAAATATTTTTTATCTTAATGTGGGGTAGAAAACATTATTGGAATTTTTTTATTTTTTAATTATAATTGAAACAATAACAATGCAATTTTTTTTGCAATGTTCAAATTACTCTCTTTATATATGAAGTAATTTAATTTCATTGATGACATGTTCAGACACATCTACTAGGAAGTAACAAGTATTTACGTTTATTTTTGTTTATAAATAAAGGATTATACTTTACCTCTCAGAGGGTAAATCCAACTTCAACTTTTTGCCCCGACAGATAAACATAATGCTTCTTCAGCATTAAAGTGATTCCATTGTGACATAATCAATCGACAGTTTTTAAGAAAAACGTTAAAATGAGTGAAATTTGGTAGGACAATAAGGCAATTTTAAGTCGTTATTAGAAAAAGGCGACTGACACCATATCATATTAACCTGCACCATTCAGCTCTGGTCCAAAGAATTTCGGGAGAGGGACATGAGCTTTTAAGACAGGGAAAGATAAAGTCGTCCACGGTTTTTCGATGCCAACGTTTTAAGAGCAGCTGCAGATTCTATAGAAAGCACTAGGAATCCGAATGATGGGCTGAGATCATCGAAAACAAAAGCCTATATTTCGAGGAATAACCTCCAGGTATAAATTTTTAAACAGTTAATAAAAAAGTACCTCAAAAACTGAATAATTGTTAATCTGAAATGACAATACTTATATTCATACTAAACCCATTAAGATCAACAGGGGGGTTAAGGCAAAGCGACACAATCTTCTAATGGGAATTAATTTAATGGAAATTATGGGAATTAATATAAATTATATAAATTAATTATGGGAATTAATATAAATACCAAACGTTTAAACCATCCGAGATTTGTAATTCCAAACAATCATAAAGGTATTGCTTGATGAGCAAAATGCTTGATGAGCTCCACAACGTATCAGCCAATAAAGGTCTCAGAATGAACCTAACGAAAATACAATACAAATACAATACAAATTTATGAACAACACAGACGATCACAGGCATGTCAGTATGGACAGCACCCAACTGGAACCGGTGAACGTATATATATATATATATATATATATATATATATATATATATATATATATATATATATATATATATATATATATATATATATATATATACCTGGGTCAATCAATTATAGTGAATAAAGTGAACCAATAAAGAAAACCGATCGGATTGGGTATCATTCGGCAGACTCTCTTTCATCTTGAAAGGCAAGAAGGTTTCAGTCGAACATAAAACGAAAATATTCAACTCATGCATACTCCCTGTACTGACGTATGGAGCACAGACTTGGATCTTCACTAAGTCCAATGTTGATAAACTGACCAAGACACAGAGAGCTATGCAGCGAAGAATGCTTAATATAACTCTTCGAGATCATAAAAAAAAATACGATGGGTATATGACATAAAGAGACACGGAGGTTTGGTATGGAAAAAAACAGCACAGGACAGACAAAGATGGCGAGAACTGGAAGACACCTTCATTCGGAGATATTTGGATACATTATATACATACACGCAAATTCATTTGTTACACTTTAGTATTTGCAAACTAAACTGACAAACAGCGTCTTCTAGAGAATAAATTACACAAATATTTCCAACAAAATATTCCCTCTTATTTCCTTTTCTTCTTGGAAACCTCACGATTATGCTAAGAATGAGTAATTAAAGATTATTAAAACTTCTGTAATGAGTAATATATAATAATACAAAATTAAGGCTTGTTGATAGAAATGGTCGAAGTTCAATAATTTTAATCGGGTAAATGATAGTTTGCAATTTGCTAACTGTGATTGATTCTGGCTAATAGATTGATTAAAATCTGTTACCTGTCGACAGAATATATTGGAATTGATTATTGTGCCATACACAGTAACTGGCAAAATTGTACTCTCTTACTCGAGGCGATTAACAGACAGACCCTCATGACATATTTCTCACCACGATATTGTAAACTATTCGCTAGTCATATTGGGTATCAATCTGCTTTAAAAAATGGGTCATTTTCTCCTTCTTTAGATAAAAACTATGTTATGTATTAATAAGACTTTTACTTTTTTTGATCACATGATATAAAACAAGTATTTTGACATAGTAAATCATTTTCAGCATACTTTTTCATTTTAATCAATTAAAACCCATTATAAGTATTTTTCTGATAAACTTTTAAAACTGTTTATAATTCTAGAAGACGAGAGACGATTAAAAGGGTATGAGATACGCGAATCGGTAGGCACCTCATATGGATTGATTTTTGAAATTTTAACTAAGGAATTATGTATGAAAAACCTGCGCGTGCAAGATAGTTGCCGCATTAGCGTTCACTGGACAAAAAGGAGTCGAATACAAAAATTATCAGCAATGTTTGAGTCATTTCAACATAAATTAAACCAATCAATTCTACTGTTGGAACCTTCGGTGTGAAACACTTAACTCGAAGAGATTTATACTCTACGCGCATTTTGCTAACCATGATGATGATTACATCATTAGGAGATGATGTAATTTAATTCGAAAACTAAAAATTTAAAATACAATTTATATAACAATCGTACGTAATGAAGCGTGTAAAAATCATGAACCGTGAAGTTAACTAAATGTTACGCTAATAACTGAAAAATATGATTGAACGGAATAGGTCCGTTATACCCGTTCATGGTTTCCTTACATGTTTCTATTTGAATGATTTCTCACGCATCTAAAGCACTGTTATTATTATTATTATCATTTTTACCAAGTCCTAAATTACTAATATCTATATACGTCAACGTTATCTACGTTAGCCAACATAAGATTTTTCGTTTCTCCCATAGATAATATGGGCAATGTATTCCTTATATCTGGTTAATATGTATCTTTTAGTTTGCCCAATATACCTTCGATCACAATCTTGAAAACTAATTTCGTAAATCCCCGACTTTTCATGTTCATCTACTTTATCCTCTGGATTACCCAGGACTTCTCTAAATTTATTATATTATTTGTAGACTACTTTAATGCCAATTTTTTTCAAAATATTACCTAACCCTCATGTTAATTGGGCATCAAACGGTTGTACAATTAATTTGTTTTTATTCTATAATTGTCTAAATTTATATTTTATAATTAATTTATCTACAATATTCTTATTATATCTATTTACTTTGAACACCTTTCAAATTAATTTTAACTCGGGCAACTCTTTAAGGTATTTCAAGGTATGCGGAATCGGCACACGCGGAAAACAATAATGATACGTCAAAGGATCCAAGATCTCACCTTCTTGTAGACGTGTGTTTTCGATTTTTCTTATGAATTCTGTTGAGTTTATCAAAGAATACGAAAGTGGTTGGTTTGGTAGATTTTCAGATTACCTTACTAACCATTTTGCCAAGTTGTACATGTGAGAATTAATCGCTGATACAATTGCTTTCATTGATTTTTCTGGTTTATAAATTTTTGATAAAGTATATGATCTTGGCCGTTTTAGATTTGAAATATGTAATTTGTTTTTTAGAGAAGGATAAATGAGGATGTTATAAAATTTCAATATATCTCTGACTTCATTGACAATGGATTCGTATGTAATTGTTTATATGGGCTCTCTTGAATCAATTCAACACGTTCAAAATAATCAGATTTGTCCATTACTGCCACCTTATTTGCCTGATCTGATTTTTAATAAAAACAAACTTTCTCTCGCAGTGCACGACTATCTTCCAAACGTTTGACCAATTGGTAATTTTGCCTTTACATGACTCTCTTACGAAAGTCTTTGGAATAATTCTGTATGTACTAGGATTTTAAATGATGCACTTGCAGCTTTTTTAAGGTTTCAAATATTGGAATAAAGTGAACTAGTTTGTTAACTTCTTGTTATTAACATTGGAAACATTAAAAAGCTACAAGTGTATCATTTAAAATCCTAGTATTTTCAAATGTTTCACAAGGGACCAACTACGGAATTCTTAAACATTATCAATCCTGTAAGTTCTTAATACCAGTTTCAACACTACGGCTACCATATCCTCCAAAGCGTTACGGGACGCCGGTAATGCAAAACTGTGACCTTTAATTAAGAGATCTAGTTCTTGCTTGTCGCTAGTCTGCGTGGAAAGAGTTTGTGTAACGTTAATGATCTATTTAGGTATATGTTCTCCTGATTGCTCTATTTTGAACTTTTTGTATTTTTTTATTTAAAGATGACTTTTTTTTAGTGCATTTCATATTCACTGCTGTGAATATATTCTTAGTAAGTTTGTCACACATTTAATAAGAGTTTGGAATACTAAGTTTAATAACTTTAAAATTAAAATAGGGGATTTGTGAAATTTAGTAGTATGTTAAAGATTGTGATTGTGATTGAGAAAAGATCCATATTAACCAGATATAAAAAAACACATTACCTACAAGGTACTAGAGAAATGAACAATCTGGTGTTCCCTAAGGTGCGCTGGAACCTGACAATATATATATATATATATATATATATATATATATATATATATATATATATATATATATATATATATATATATATATATATGACATTAATATTTAGTGGTTTGCATTAGCATTAATGTTTGAAAATAATTTCGGACAAATATGCGCCGCGGCTACTTCTGACAAGGCGCATTATGTCAATCCAATTTCCGACCACTTTTCCAAGCTAGTTGGGTCTTATGTCCGAGTTATATTGGCTTTCAAGGCGTCAATAGGTGCTAGTTTATCGGCATAGGCCAATGTTTTAACTTAACGCCAAAAAAAATATTCTAAACGCGTTAAATGAAATGACCGTGGTGGCCAATTAACAGGTTCTCACCGAATTGTCCTCACCGTCCCTCAATAAATCGGTTGTTGCGTGTTAACAGGCAAGATGATCCGCCCTATTGGAGCCACATCTGCTTCAGATCTATACCATTGAAATTCGGAATATAATCCCTGTAGCCGAATAACAATATACAACTTCCTGCGAGCGGTGGTGAAATGATAAATTTGGATCTTCATCAACACTTCCAGCAACAACGGCGACATTTTCTTCGGAACGCACAGTTTTTTGTCTTGATTTTGTTTTGTAATCGAGCAGCGTGAAATGCGTTCGAAATTTGTCGATAAATCGACGAATACATAACGAATTTCAAATTCAGGAAGTATTCTATAAGTTTGGTGCACAAAACACTGATTATGATAGTAAATTTCGACAATTGGCAAGCGTTGCTCTGGTGTTAAATGTTCCATGACGATTTGCCAGGCTATTGAAACACATATTTACAGACTTGCGCGCAAACTCACAGTTTATTTGAGAGTGACTCCTATCGGTTAGTTCGGACACACTAAAAAAAGTACCCTTTTAATTAATAATTTAAGACTTGTTAAAAGTGAAAAAAATAATAGGGCATTGGATGCGTTTGAAAGCATTCAAATAGAAAAATGTAAAAAAAAAAACATGAACCGGGCTAAAGGATCTATTCCAACCAATCAACTTTCATAATTATTAATATAATGCTCAGTTAACTTTACGGTTGATGATTGATTGCTGATTTGGCATAATTTTTACACGCTTCATTAAGTACGCTTGTCATATAAATTGAACATAGCTTAGTTTTAGAATTATATTAAATCATCTCCTGATGATGCTAACATGGTTAGCGAAACGTGCGCCGAGAAGTTAAAAGAAAGTGATGTACGGTTTTACATTCCATTAGGAATAGTAGCTGCTCGATTCTTCGATTCTTTTGAGATATAGAAACTCATTTTTTGTGGTGAGTTAGTCGTTAATCTATTCTTGACTTATTCTATCCTATTGCTTCCTCCTCCTATGTCCTTGCTTCCTCCGTTATTTTCTTCCACGCATCTCGGTCCTGTATCTTTTCCCACCATGCTTGTATTTCCAATTTCCTTGTGTCTTGTCGCACCTGATTTTCCAATCTACTTTTTGGTCTCCCTCTTCTTCTGTTAGTATCTGGTCTCCACATTGTAATTTTCCTTACTACTTTGTTGTCTTCCATTCTTCTTATATGGCCAAACCAGCAATTTTGAGAATAAATTAAAAATTTTCTTTCTATCATGAATTTCCTCTTAGCTATTCATCAAATACATATTCTTAATGTAGCATAAAATATATGTACTTATTTACCATTTTTTTAATAAGTTATAGTTAGTTTTATTTCTTGGGCGATATTATCTGATGTAAGAGAAATAAGGACAGAAAATCTCGAAAGTTTTGTATGTGGTGCAATCAATATGTAATGTCATAAAAAAACATTCAAAAAATAAAACGGTCTGTAATAAGTGTGATGAATAAATTTATATTTTGGTATTAATACATCTTGTCAATATATTTGATCAGTTTTCTTATTTGTTTGTGTATTTATATATAAATAATCAATCTTTTAACTATAAAAATGTGTTTATTTTCAACTGTACTTTAAAAACAAATGTTAAGCTGGGTCCACACTAATAAAATTTTGCGTGTGTGTTGAATTTACTGGACCTATTTGTTTGAATTATCTGGTGGACAACAGATAGTTCATGTGCGTGCTCTGCGGCGACAATATTTATGTGTGACTTTCTGTGTCAGAGCTTTTATATTGCCGCGCAGGCACACTACATACAACACATACAGCCAGCACAACGCAAATTTCTATTGATGTGGATCCAGCTTTAAACATACCAATATATACAAAAACAACTTGGGGTGCATGTGCACCCCACTTGGTATTGTAAGTATGATGTAAGTTTTTGATCTCGGGTTTATGAAGGTTAAATATGGTTTTGAATTTTATTTACAAAATTATAAAGTATACGCTTTTCGGTTTAATTCAAAGTTAAAAACAAGACTCTTGTCAAAAGATATATAATATGTACGGTAGTATTAATACTAAATATCAATAAAAAAGGCTATATGAAAAACTGTTTTCGGCTCCTTTATTATTTATTTTGGTTTTGTTTATAACTATTGAGTAACATTAGTTGTTAGATATTACTTTTCTTTAGGATTCAACAAAGAGTCAAATAGTAAAATATTCGCATGCACGCAACGTTGAATAAAGCCTCTTTAACTTTGTTTAGATCGGATTAAAAAAAAAGGAATCCTCAGATTTGCAATTATATTTTATTATTAGAGACGTAAAAAGCCATATTAAATAAAATTAATATTTCCTTGCTGAGCAAAACTTTACTGTCGCATAAAGAAATAATTCAACTATATGTCCAATCATATTTATAATAAGTTATGTAAAGGTAAAGGTAACATTTTTTATTTATAAGTGTATCAGCATCTTAGGCTATTTCTTGATTGGACCTACAACAAACACCGAACGACAGTCAATCATCAGCTCCTGTTAATCCCGATCAGTATCTCCATTCAGATATCAAAACCTTCGACTCTCGAGAAGTCTATCGAATGGGGAATAACCTTTAACTCAATCTGATTATTGGGGTTAGTGAAGAACCATTTCTTGTCAGATTTTACACCCTTTTCTAGAAACATTTAACCGAAGTATAAATATCGACACCGCGAGCCTCAGGCTAATGCCAATGCTACTGATATTAAATTATGTGCCCACAGAGTAATTCCAATCAACATAATCAGTCAACTGTTTGTATTATGAATTCAAAAACCATCTTTTAACAAAATGTCAAGCTGAAAACTACTGGAGAATTAAACTCAACGTTCTAGTCCATGTTCCGCTGGATGATTGGATATAATTAACAACGAAGTCTTTTAATAATTAATGGTTTATTGCACAATTTTCACAGTGGCAATCAATAAAAGGTTTGGTATGTCTATTTCACGCCAAATAATTCGAACTCAAGCTGCGCAGTCAAATTTCGTATTATCAATCTCTTGAACCGAACCAGATTGACCAATTTATATAGCGAAATTCATAATCTAATTAATTATATATCCAGCAAATTATGCTTAACAAGCAAAAACAGCCAGTTTCTGGTATTTCTTGTTTTCATTTTAATCTCTACATATTACATTACTTTTATGTATAAATAATATTTAACTTAAACAAGTAGACATTTTTTTATTAATTGAGTCATTGATTTTGTAAGTCTCGTCGTCATAAGATTCCATTTGGCGTCTCAGGTATATATGTATATCTGTATTTCTATGAAAGGCTATTTCCCTTCAAGATAAGCGTTGGAAGTGTTATTCGATTATTAAGGTTTTTTTTAATACATGAAGCTTGTTATTATCTTCTTGGTATTCTATTTGAATGATACTATTAAATGTATGGGCATAGAATTCAGTTTTTTGGTTAGATTAAGAAACCGAATTAGGAAACAAGCACCAGACGTGTGATTCAGATATCTTTATTATTAAGGGTGGTGAATTCGGAGGGGAAAAGGGAGAGATGGTTTAGGAAAACATACATTTTTCTATTGGAATCTTCGGTGTGAACCACTAAACTCGAAGAGATTTGCCGCTAAATACTAAATAACTTTTTTAAATTTCTCTAGACATTGAATCATCTCCTGATGATGCGAACATGGTTAGCGAAATGCGCATCGAGCAGTTTAAAATAGTGATTTGGTGTTTAGTGGTAAATATCTTCGAGTTTATGAAAATATTATTTTGAGACATATGACATGGAAAATAATGGAAATAAAAAACAGATAGAACCGCCAGCACTAGAAGGTGGAAGGCGGACGATAGGAGTTATAGAGAATAACAAGAATCCAAGCAACGATGGGATAAAAACAGAAATGCGTACGTATGGAAGAGAATGGGATTGAATGCAGCATACAACCTACTTGTGATGTATAACTGGTTGGCATTGGCCATAAATACTTTTTTAGACAGTATAAATACATCCATAATTTTTTCTAAGACTCTTCTTTCAAATGTGGTATGCATTTCTTCGGTTTTTTTAGCTAAGGTCCGCTTCCGTATGAGAAAATTAGTCTGATCAATGTCTTCTAGATATTCTATTTGTCTGTATATTGAGAAATGTAGAGTTGAATGCTTTGTGTAGGGCATATATTTTTTCTTCAATATTTTTTGTAATAATCACTTTGGCGTAATAATAGGTTTGGCCATTTTTGTAATAATCCTTTTAATATTTGTGGTGTTAATTTCCGAGCCAATACCGAGTGCTTTCTTTTTCATCGCTCCATAGGTGTTCTTCGCTGTTCTCACGGATCATCCTACTATGTTGACGTCATTTGCATACTCTATTAGTTGTAGTTCTTTTGCCATAATAGTACGTCTGGTGTCGAATTGCATTTCCGATATTACTTTATATAATGCGACATTAAATAAGATATAGGCCTTATCCTATAGGATCTCCTTGTCGAAGACCTTGTCTTATGTTAACATCATCTGTGAATGTTTTTTATATTTTCATTCATTCCATAGTTCATAGTCCCTTTTGTTAATCTTATTTGCTTCATTGGGATACCCACCTCAATTATGGATTCAAACAGGATGCCTCTATTGTCGCTTCTGTAGGATTGCTGGCAGTTCACAACCAGTTGCATTACTCCGACGTCATATTGCTAGGACTTTTCCAGAATTTATCGAATCACAAATTATGTTTGTGTTATGAGACTGTGCAGGATTTTAATCACTTCTGCTGGTATCTCATTGATTCCAGAAACCATTTTTTCAGTCTATTTAGACTTCTCTGAACCTCTTCCAGCGTAGGTTTTTCAATAATTAGTTTAGTTAGTTGCATTTTTTTTCAGTTGGCGTTTTTGTTCTCTTTCTGGTCTCTCCTGTCTCTTGTTCCACGAAATATGTTTTCCGCCTCTGTCTAATCTCCTCTGGGTTCTCACCCTGTTATCTTACCATTTTGGTCTTCACGTATTCCTTCCTTAGGTTGATAGTTACTATATATTATTTGTAGCTCTTCCTTGCTTCCTTTTTGCTGTACTTTTATTTGCTATATTTTCTCGTTTCTTTCTTCTACATGCTTGTTTGGCTTATCTTCTTAGCCTATTATATCCTTCTCTTTCTTGTTTGGACTCTGACGTATTTTTTAATGCATTATTTTATCTAATTATCTTTTCGGGCACTAAAAAAGTTTCTGTAAACCTAATGTTTCCCCTGCTGCTGACTTCAGCACAACTTCTAATGTAGTCTAAATAATGTTATATAGATATCGATATATGTTTTCTAAAGGTTGCAATGCCATTTAGTCAATTCATAAGCTCTACTGGTTAAGAAATTGTTTTTTATTTTTGATGAGTTGGAATCATTAATCGATTTGGAAGGATTTATGATCTATGGAGTAAACATCATATCTAAATTTTTCAAATATACAGAAATAAAATTTTCTTAATCCAACTGAAGATATAAAACTTAAGACTATCATTAAATTGCTACCAGGAATATATTCTCTTAAAAATCCGTCAAGTGAACCGTCAAGTGAAAACGCAAATTTTATTCAAATTTCATTTTAGAAACTATCGGGAAATTAAACTCAAACGTTTTGGTCCATGTTTCATTGGTCATAATTAACATCAAACACTTTAAATAATTAGCAGTTTATTATTCAATTTTGCAGAATCCCAATCAATAAAAGGTTGCGAATGCCTATTTTCCGCTATACAATTAGAACTCATGTGCCGCAGTCCAATTTCGTATTGTCTGTCTCTTGAAACGAACTGTATTGGCCAATTTATATAGTGAAACTCATAATCGAATTAATTTTCTACCCACGATGGCAAAATGTGTTTAACGAGCAAAAACGGACTGTTTCGGGTATTCCTCTTTGTTTTTATTTTGTTCTATTTACCTAAAATTGTTTTATTTCGATGTTGTCTATATCAGAAAAAAAACTTCCAACTAATGTTCCGATTAATCTATTTAAATATATAAGAAATATTGTAATTTTATTTGTATTCTAAAATAATTTGCAATGATCGAATGTCTAAACAGATAAGTAAACTTCTTTCAAATGTAACAATACCTTTACTTACTGAGCCGGTCCTCATCTCATGCCTTTCCAGGTGGTCTCTCACAGTTATTTTGCTCTATCTCATCAGATGCCCACACGAACCAATCTGCCTCACCTCTATAATTTCTTCCAATGCTTGAATTTTCAGAGCGCTCTGATTTTCTCGTTTCTTATTCTGTCATTTTCCAATAGCCAATTATTTTTCTCAGAGATCTCATTTTGTATGAACTCACCATATTCCTATGCCGATCAGACGACAATAACCATGAGAGTCCGCTTCATACAGCAACACTGATATAATATCATAAAATAAACTTTAATTTTGGTTTTTTTGTTGAATTCTTTTTATTAATGAATTATTTTAGCAAGGCGTAATAGGTATACAATATATTTAATAGTCAAAATATTTCACATTGTTATGTAAGTCATACATCGACTTTCACCAAAATGTACTCAAATACCTGAACTGCTTGTTGTGTATTACAAGCACTGTCATTAAGTAAACTAATTAAATACAATTGTCTGCTGCCAACGGGATTTTGAAATCTTAATCACCAAAATACTAGAGTACTAGAATGCATAAACTGCATTTCTAGTTTTAATCCATAATATTACTTTGAATATTAAGGAGAATATTTGAATGATTTTGAAGCTTTTTACGCAGTTCATGGATACCTAAGAATGATATTAACAAATTATCAATTCCACATATAAATAAGAATTAATTTGACACTGAGACTTATACAGCGACAAAAACGTTTTTTTCCTCTTGTATTCTGTACAATTATCTCTTTCTAAAAACCAGCAATAGTCACCCAACATAGATGGGTTCCAGCATCCCTGGAATCTTGCTTCCATTACCTTGATGTCCTGGTGAAACCTCTCTCTTTGTTCGTCGCTTACTGCACTCATTTTCCAGAGAAAATCCAAATGGGAGTGTAAAAATGCATTTTTAAGCTCATGCGACTCCTTAGTGTTTCATAGGTTTTCATGAGTTCATCTATGAGGTTTTTATAGGTTTCATCTTTTCTGTTGCCTAGAAATCATTTCACTATGCTTACAAAGCACTTTCAAGCTGCCAATTCCTTTTCATTTATTTTTTCTTGAAAACGGAAATTACCTAGAAGCTTCCTTATTTGGGGTCCAATAATTATGCCTTATTTTAGTTTTGCATCACTTAATTAAGGAAATATTTCTTTTAGGAACTTAAAACTATTACCTTCTTTGTCCATGGTTTTGACAAAGTTTTTAATTAGTCCAATTTTAATATGGAGAGGCAAAAGAAGACCCTTTTTGGGTTAACAAGGGGGGTATATTTTATGTTTTGAAGTACCAGGTTCAAAAGAAGTTCTATGATCTTCTACTATCTATACTTAATCTTTCCTACTATCACTATTAAATTCCGACAAATATCCCACTGATACTGTTCATATTTAACGCGATTTATATGGTCATAGGTTTCATTGTCACTAAATGGGTTAAAGGAATAGATGGGTTTTTGTTTTCATTATGAAGCAAGACTACTTTTAGGCTATATTTCGACGAATCTATGAACATACGCCATTCGGAAGGTACATGTTCCATATGAAGCTCATTCATTAAACCATCAATATCACAACAGACACCTTCAATTGTATAAAAACTTGAAAATGTTACATTCCGTTTTTGGTAAAGTGATACACTTGCATTTTTATCTAACAGGTTCCATTGTTGAAGTCTGGAACCAAGAAGTTCCGATTTTTGCTTTGACAATCCCAGGTCACGTACCAAATGATTTTATTCATTCTGAGTTACTAACTGCGGTTTACTGGTAGTTGTAAAAAATATAGTTTTTCTGTCTTCCTGGATAGAATAAGATATCTGCCATGAACAGTTTAGCCCTTCCAACTCTTCTATTTACATTTGGAACTATCTTGTGAAAAATGACGAACTAAAGTTACTAGATCGTACTGCAAGAAACATAATAAAACGACATCGATCACTACACCCCAATGAGTCTGTGCCACAAACCTATATGCCTAGAAGTGATGGTGGCAGGGGTTTGTGGAATGTTGAGGCTTGTTACAACAGAGCTATAATAAATAGAGCATGTAGTATTCTTCGATCAGAAGACCCACTATTACGCTTTGTAAAAGAGCATGGCTAACTGGCTAACTGGCTAAGAAGAGTTCATTTCTTGTTCGTCGCGCTCTGAGAGCTGCTGAGCAACTGCAAATTTTACTTGAGGTGGATAATCCAGAATACCTTGTAATATGTCTTAATAATGAAAAAAGAAAAGAACTCCTCACGCTACAGCAAAGGAAAAGTTTACAGGAAGAACATAATAAGAAAGTCATGCATGATATGTTCCAGAAAAACATCGAAACCGAGGCATTGTCAAAGAAACATACTTTTCAGTTTATGTATTCTGCTGGGTGGAAATCCGAGACCGAGGGATTTATAACGATAGCTCAGGATGGAGTTATTGCCACGAGATGGTACCGCTCTGAAATACTTCACCAAGACATCAGCACAACCTGTCAGGTTTGCAAAAGTCATCCGGAAACTCTCATGCATATCCTTAGTGCTTGCTCTCATTGGGCACTGACTCTTTATACAGAGAGACACAATTCGGCGCTAAATATTCTATATTACCGTATTTTACGAATAATCTACTTGTTAATGCCATCAGTTTAAAATTACGACATTATTGATTCAAATTTTATGAAGTAAGGGCGAATACTGATTATTTGGACAGTATTAAGATATAAGAGAAAACGATTACCTCCTAGTTGCTTATTTGCATATCAGAACAGAAGGGGAAACTTAAGACAATAAGAAATTATAAATGAAATGGATTTAAGCCACATCTTTAAGTATTCCATCAACGATAAATGAAATTCGTTTTAGGGCAGACAATATCACAACTCAAAATAAACTAAATCATTCACCTAGTACTGACATAATTGATAAGCGTTCAGCAAATTTTGGTTTCATATGATGTATTGTCTGTTTTGTTGCAGTTGGTCTGCGGTCAAACATAGTTATACCGTTACGAATTTTAACCGATACCTTAAACAGAATATCAGGAATGTAATAGAAAATTTATACTTTCAAATACATGCTTTGTATTACGATAATTGTATCTATATTTTACTGAAGCGTATCAAGGTTTTATTGGGTTGTCTGGAAAGTTCATATAGATTTTTCAAGAGAAAGTGAAACGCATATATTTTATGTACATATAACTACCATTATTATTTATAACTTTTTTCCAGCTTAGACGTAGATAATGTCATTTTATGAAAAATTAGCATCTTTATTCTATATATCAACAGATTGTTTTAACTATTGTGCCATTTTAAAAGATTACCCATTTTAACAATATTAGGGAGATGAACAGATGGTAATCTGAGGGTACAATGAGATGAGTAAGGCGGATATGACAAAATATCCCAATTGACTCAACAATTTTTGCTGGGTCCTGATTGCAACAAGGGGTCGTGCATTGTCGTGATGAAACACGACGCTTGTTCTGTTTGCTAATTCTTTTGCCGTTTTTCTTTAATTGCTACTTTCAGCCGATCTAATTGTGAATAGTAGAAAATGTAAAGCGTAATTTTCTTCGGATGAAGGCCATCTTTTGTCATACTTAAAACCGCTGATTCTGGCAACCCCCATGCTTTTTTTAATTGCATGTTGTTGTACATAATCTACTTTTCAATGCCAGTTACCATACGCTTCAGAAATGGAGCGTCATTTTCTTTTAGCAAAAGATCACAGAAAGTGTTTAGCCCGCCAGATTTCACTCACTATTGGCAGGCGTATAATTTTTTTCAGATTGTCAAATACGGTAGATTAGCCTTATCTGTTATATTTAACTTATCTGCTTTCTCACCGATTGTAGTGTTTGGGTTTTTGTTTATTATGACCTTTATTTTCTCGACATCAGTCGGCCATTGAAGGATCGTTAGAGCGATGAGCAAAATGATCGCCTCTGAACCGACCAAACCACTAATCCACCGGGGTCCCGCCAACAGAATCCTCTCCATAAGCGATATAATCTAAAATTTTGTTCTTTGTTTAATAATTTGGAGTAAATGCAAGTTATCGACCAACATTTTCAGTTTGAATCAACTTGGCTAACTGAAGGCCAAATCAAAGCCAAATCAAATTGTAAATATCACATGAATTAATAATATGCAAATAAACATTACTAATCCAGTAGAGTTTTTTGTTTACAAGCTTTAAAAAAGCATTTGATGGAAAAACCTTACGAACTCTGGACAACCCGATATTAAAGCTTTGTACTCAGTCATTTTATTATTTACATTATTAACAGGTTTTCTGAGGAAAAAACACGAACTTTCCTCTAAAAATGTTATTCGTTATGTTATTTAATTCTAAAGAAAATAATTTTTATATTTCTATATTCACTCATGCACAATAGCATTTGATTGTCTCGAACTATCGTTAAGATACCGTAATTGATGAAACTTAATTACGAAATATTTATGTTACTAAAACAAACGCAGGTTTTTGACGGCATAGAAAATGTACAGTAAATATTCGACAGGAACCTGAATATGACTATTAATAGAGATATACTGCAATATGACACGTTAAGCTAATTTTTTAGGGCCACGTTAACAGAGAGTTTCACAAGAATTATTCCCAAAGGACACAACAGTTGAAAAACAACATCCGGCATGTTATTCAAGAGCTAAGAGCCCTAATTAAGTGAAAACCTCATTGAAATGGTGACCATTTGTGAAACAACTAATGGCGGATATTTTAGTGATATTTATTATTTTCAACATATAAATGGCAACTGACTCAGCCTTCGAATGTCATTTGTAAAAAAAAACAAAGCATTTCAGCATTTTGTTAAATTACTACTATGATCAAAAAGTAAGGTGATATTTGTTTTTATTTATGCGTACGTAAATTTGCATCTTTTATTTATCAATACAACAATTTATTTTTTAAGTTGGTATGACTGTCCTTGATATATTACATAAGTTTCAAATCATTTCCCTTATTAAATTAGAAATTATAGCGTCTTTTGTAAATGTTAAAAATTTCTGTCGACGAATGTTTAACATTGCCCTCTAGTGGTTTTACTAGAAACCACAAATTTGAAAATGTTTAGCTAAGTTCCTAGTGGCTTGTGTTTCAAACCATCTATTGTAGTGGTTGCCTATATACCCAATTTATTTAATAATGTTGCATTATTTTAATTTGGGTGTAGATGTCAGTCAATGGAACGCATGGTATTCATCTTCGCTTGTCTGTTTGGAGGTTATAAGTTATGTATACGGTTTTTGTAAGTTTTTCTTAAAAATGGCAGGTAAGTTATTACAGGCATTTTTGGCGCCTGTTGTTTTATTATATTATAATATGGTGTAAATTTATCACAGAAATATGTGTCATATATTTTTTTCTATTTATTTTGTTTACGCTAACGGCAAAGTTGGTGGTTTCTAGCTGAAAGCACTAGGAAACTAATCTTTTTTTTATTGAAGAAAAAACATGTATTCACTGAAAGACTTGGAGATACTGGCTTCCAATGACTTATTCACATTCTTAGATGAAAATCCATCAGATTGTGAATCTGAAGAAGAGTGTGATGCAGATGAAGATACTATAATGGATCTCACTAACTTGCCTATAGTTATTAAAGATGTTATGATTGATGATGGTGCCTGGGAGGAGGAAGACAGTATTTTTCTGTCTGTGGTTAGGAACAGAGAACTTGCTGAAAAAACAATTTAGACGCAATCAACAGATTATTGTTGGCCAAGGGGTTTAGAGAAGAAACTGGTCCCCAGATCCCATATAATCTTGAGACACCAGTGGATGTTTTTACATCTCTTCCCTAAAACTTTGATTGATAAAATCGTATTTCAAACCAACTTATCTGCGCTTCAGAGGCGTGAAGGTGACTTTATTTATACCAACAAATGCGAAGCAAAGTGAAACATTCATTGGCATAAACATTTTCATTGGGATAAAAAAATTACCCAGTTATTGTGACTACTGGTCAGCAAAACCAGATTTAAGAGATCATTACATTAGTTCAATAATGACTAGAGATCGATTCGCTTGGCTTTTCAGAAACATATACCTAACTGACAACTCATTAATGCCTACTCGCAACTCTCCATGGTATGACCAATGTATAAAGTTCGATTATTAGTGGATACATTATCTGAAACTTTTCACATATCATACAAGCCATCAAAATACCAATCAATTAATGAAAGTATGATCCGATTTAAAGGTCGCAGCTTTTTAAAACAGTATATGCCCCTCAAACCTGTCAAGCGAGGGTATGAAGTTTGGATATGCACTGATGAGTATGGATACGTTTGCCAATTCCAATAAATCAATAATCAACCCGAGAAAGATTTGGCAAAATCAGTAATCAACCCGAGAAAGATTTGAGATGTAGGGTAGTCTTAGATTTGAAAAGATATTTGGTAGGGAAAGGCTACCACATATATTTTGATATGTTTTTCAATTCTGTACAGTTACAAAAATCGCTTCAGGTAGGAATTTATTTAGGCCTGTGGTATTGTAAGGGTCAATAGAAAAGACCTTCCAAATAATATAAAACTGACAAAGAATTACAGACAAGGGGTCAATCTGACTGGAGAGTCAGTAAAGATGAACTTGCGTTTCCAAAATGGAGAGATCGCAAATTATTTTTTTTTTTTTGGAAACTATCATGATCCTTCTAACGAGGCAATTGTCACCTGTAAACAAAATGATGGGAGTTTACACACCGTGGGATTTCCAAACATGATCAAGGACTATAATCAGCATATGGGATATGTTGACAAAACCGACATGGACTAAAATCCATCTATGAAATAACTACATTTAAAAACTAAAATTCTTTAGGTTGTCAGTGGCTTCAGGGTTGATAGGTACTGGCATGAAGTCAGAAATAAAATTACATCGAAGTTCTCCTCCCACAGTAATAAATCATTTCAAACATGTAGTACCGTATGAATTATGGTTTGACCAGTGCTTACATATGTCACAACATAGCACGTCAAGAAGATGCGCTCTTTCCAGCACAAGTAAAGAGCCGCACGGAACAAAGTAGGTGTGCATCACATGTCTATTGGGTTTGTGCCTTTCTGAAAAAATAACTGTTTTATGTTGTATCGTAAAAAAGAATGGTTTAGATTCCACATGTATTTCAGATATTAAAAATTTTGTATAGCTTCTGTGATATCTATAATTTACACCTACTCTACTCGGTTACATACTGAGACCATGGACTAAAAAATTTATCAAAGCAACAATTATCACAAAATATTTTTTGTATATTCTATAAACATTAAGGAACAGTATTCTTCATGTTTACCTAAACTTTCTGGAAAACAATTGATTATTGTCGGAAACAAAAGGATAAAATATATACATTTATCGAGCAAATAATTTGCATTAAATTTTGTCTAAATAACGAAATTTCTTGTGCTGATGCACTAAAAATGTTAAGAAAGTGTTACAGATATTACTTGGATTGGATCAATTCAATCAATTTTGAGCAGCAATTTAGGCTTGTGTCGTGTATCTTCTCCGTTTGTTCCAAAAGCACTAATTTTTTGAAACCCTCGTCGTGTTGAAATTGCTGAAGAGATGTTTTCTTTAGATGACATTCTGAAACGCATAATTACTAGTCATAAAATATGGAGGTATGCTTATTACCCAAAAACAGCTCAATAATCAAGTGAATATCGTGGGCGTCGTTTTGAGTCCATAGAAACCATTCAAGAAAGTTAACTGGTCGTTTGGAAGGATATACTAGAAGTCGAGTATAAAATCTATTTCGAAAACTGGAAACGTTGAAATAAGTGTTTTTTACTGAGAGGGGATTTGTTTGAAGGAGACAAAATTCATTTGTATAATACATCAATACTTTGTGTTTTATTTAAAAAGTTACCTTATTTTAAGAATTATATACAAAGTTAATAGAAATCAACTGTAAACAACGACATGTGTGTTATATATAAACACATGTAAATAAAACAGTAACTAAACTTTAGTACTTGTAAAGCACGTTTTCATTTCGGAATAATCTATCCAGTAGATTCGCACATCAAATCAGTATTTGAGATACATTTAGGCAGAAAATTTGCTAGAATATTAATAATAACAGACAATATGTGAAGGAAGAGGATTCAAGCTTAAGTAGATACCGTCACAGCTTTCAAATTTCACAGAAGAATGCACTTTCGGGGGTGAATGATTTAACAAATGTATTCAGCTATTTTAATTTCCGGATTGAACATTTCAAAGCTTTTATTAATTTTTCTTTGAAACTTTTTCTTTAATATTTAACTTGGCGACGATTTTCCATCTAATTGACTGTATTTTTTAACTTAAATGAAATAAAGGAAGAGAGTTTCTCGCAATAGGGAAAATATAACAAAAATTACCGTTAAAGTTAAAATCGATATTTGATTGTTTCAAAGTTTTCTTTACTGCACAATTCTAGACAAAGCTTGCTTTATAATTTATTTTAAAAAGGGCAAGAAAAACGTCAAAGAAAAGATAATTTGAAAATAGTGTTTTCTGTTCTCGGTCTGTGACCTTATCAGAAAGATATAATTCTACTAGTTAGAGAAAGTTTTACATTGAGAACTTTAAAAAGGAATATTTTAGGAAAGTGTCTGATAAATCTAAAATAGCTGCATTCAGAAGTGTGTTTTTAAGCCCTTTTAAAACACGTACTTTATTTTATACTGATAAAGATGAAAACCAACATGGCTGTACAATTATAAGATTGGAGAATAGAAATTTTCAAACAATGGTCGTAGAAAAGTTTACACGACTGTTTTCATGTTTTGTTTATTCATTGCACGCTTATTGTGTTCAATATGGCAACCAGCAGACTCCCAACTACTTTAATGTAGAAAATCTAAATTGAAAAGCGAGCAGGTTTTCTTAATTCAGAAATTAGAAAAGTTTACTTGCCGTTGGCCTTAATGTTCACGCCCTCTTTTTAAATGTTATTATATTTGTTACCATGTTAATTTAAACGCTCTAGAGATATACGTCAAAAGTTTCCTGTAATTGGCCTTGAGTGGGAATTTGCATAAAAGAAGCTGAACAAAGTGTATTAAGTTTCCAATTTCGGTCGTAGGAATTATCTTTGCATTACCCCTTGGACCAAATTTGAGTAATAAGCTAAAAGTTTAAAATAGAGAATATTTTCTTTAATGAAAAAAAAATGCATATAATGTTATATGTCCCTAACTTAGCCTTGAGCTTTTCCATGGTTTGGTGAAAATTTGGGTTTGTATGGTTTCAGTTTTTTCTTCTCTCCTGACCTTTGCGTTATTTTGATCTCTTGGGATTTAATCATTTGAAATTTTGCTGGATGTCCCCTTCTTCTTCCTCGCTTTCTTCATTCATCCTTATTACGTGTCCTAACCGCAGCAGCTATACTATGCAGTAGGGTTATCTCTTTTGCCTTTCGTTTGTTGTGTGTTTATTGTTTTGTTAGTTGATTTTTATAAGTAGTTTTAATATTTGTGGGGATTTCTTTTTTCCCTTTTCCAATTTTAAGTATTGACTTTATTTACTTGCTCTAAACTTCTTTACTTGTACACAGTTCATTAGATATACTACTATGATCAAAAACTAAAGTAATGTAAAAAGTAAAGTAAAGTGTTTGGGTTAGAGGCGCATCAGCAACTAGGCTATTTAGCGACTGGACCTACAGCTTAACGTGGGTTCCGAACCACGGTCATCAGCTTCCGACAAACCCAGGCCAGCACCCCCCTCGGGCTATAAACCCTTGGTTATGTGCCTACCCATAAGTCTATCAGGAAACCTACCGACTGGCGAGTGACCAACGTACAACACTTCTCAGAAGGCATCCGGCCTTACCCAGCCTTTAACTGGCGTGACTGAGGAGTAATTCGTAGTCGGTTTTTCACTCTTGCCTATAAACAATCACAAACATTTAGGAAAGATAAACGGACAGAAGAAAGAAAAATAACCATCCGAGCGCTGGAATCGAACCAGCTACCGCTCCAGCGCGGATTCGGCAAAGCAGACGCTCTTACCGCCGCACCAACGCGACCGGCAAAACTAAAGTGACTTTTGTTTTAAAAATTCCATTATTAAGTTGGTATAACTGTTCTTGGTATCTGATGAAGATTTAGTAATATTTCGCTTGTTGAGTTAAAAATCGTCTTTTGTAATTGTTTAAGGAATTTTTTTAAAATAGGTGGATTTATAGAACAAATAATTTGCATTAAATGTTGTCTAAAAACGAAATTTCTTATGTTGATACTTTAAGAATGTTAATAAATCATGGGCGATGAAGCTATGTCGAAAACAAAAGTTGTTTACATGTGGTACAAGAACTTTAGTCATGATTGAAGATGAACCTCGTTCAGGTAGATCTTCCACATCAACCAACGAAGAAAAAATTAGTACACATAATAATCTTGTACTGAGTAATCGCTGATTAAGTATGATAATCCATTTAAAAAAAACGTCGTGATATGTGGCAAAACAATTAATGATTTTTGCATCATGATAACGCTTCATTTTACACTGAAATAATTATTCGTCAATTTTTCGATAAAAATTATACAAATGCCTTTCAATAAGAGCCATATTCACCCGATATGGTACTATGTAATTTTATTCTGTCCCCTCAATTGAAGGAAACACTTCATGGAAATCATTTTAAATTCATAGAACTCATTCAAGGGAGTTCGCTGGCCACTTTGAAAGAAATACAAGAAGTCGATTATAAAAACTGTTCAGAGGACTGGAAAAAAAACGTTGTAATAGGTTTATTGTAGTGAGAGGGGATTACTTTGAAGGAGGCAAAATAAATTTGGATAAACAAACAAATGCTTTGTGTTTTATTTAAGTAACCTTACTTCTTGCTAATAATAATAATTTTATTCTTCTACTCTTTAGATTTTTTCTTACCTTTTCGTTTTTAATAATATTTTTCAATGGATTTAGCTTACAGGCATTCGCACTCCCTCTAAGGGAAACATTGACTTATCTCAGATATCTTAGGTATCAAAAGAATTAAGCTCTGTGGGGGCCCGTTTCCTGTTATCGGGCCACAAGGTGATGACAGAAATCTTTGATGTTCTTGAGTTGTTCAAGAACTTCTGGACTGTTTTCGCTGTTCCCAGTAGTGCTGCTTTCTACATAGACTTGAAAGGAAGCTCGCTGAGACCCAATGCTTTTATGTTCTTCAGCAGACTCTTTAGGACAACACCCGTTGTTGATATTACTATAGGAACTGTTTCTACAGTTTCCATACCCCATTGTTTTTTTAACTTGTTCTTGGAGTTCTTGGTATTTCCGATTTTTTTCTTTTTGCGTCTTTAATATATTGTTGTTGTTAGGAATCGATACATCTATAAATACAGCACGCTTAGATGACTTATCCACTGTAATAATATCAGGTTTGTTGTTATCCAGTCTTCGCTCAGTGAGTACTGTCCGGTCCCAACAGATCTTGTAATTATTATTTTCAAGAATAGGCTCAAACTAGGCTCGGGCCTGTAGTTGTAATATGGGACTCTCTAGATTTTGTTTGTAGTTCCTAGTGCAGAATGTTTGCTACTGCATCATACCTATATTTATAATCGATGCCCGCAAACATCGTACAACCCGTCCACAACACCAGCATCTCGAACAATTTATTTAAGATAATTTTTAACAGGAATAACCTGATCTTGGATTGACACTATGAATCTCTCAGTTTCGGGGAACATTTGTCCTGCAGTCAGCCAGTAGATTGACGCTAACATGTCGACTTGTTCTTGGTTGATTTTTCTCTCCAGGCTCGCATCTTTTCTTAATCGGTTTTCGCATAGCTTTGAACCGTTGAACGCATAGCTTACAACTGCAGTGGCGTTAATGTACCGACCTGACATATCACTCTATGTAATTCCGAGGTCTCTGCTTGTTTGAGAAAGTATACTCGCTTGCTTTTGTTGATCAAATTGCTTACTTATATCGACCAAACATTTACCACCTTTCTGTCGTAGCAAGGTGGTGCGTTCTACGGCAGTTCGAGGGTGATGTTTCTTTGCTTTTGTGAGCACTGTTCTAAGCTTGAGCTGCAGATTCTACACATCCGTCTTACTCCAGTTGACCACTCCAAACGAATACGTTAATATAGAAGCCACATAGGTGTTGATTGCTTTAAACATATTTCTGCTATTCACACTGAACTTAATCACTTGTTTTACCCCCTCGTTGAATTGAGAGCTAAGTTCATCTTTCATTGAACGATGATCTATTCGCCGGTCTTGTTTTATTTCCAGGTACTTGTACGTGTATATTATACTTATGTATGTATTATACTTATGTACGTATACCTATGTATATACTTATATGGTACTTGTATGCGTATATTATTATGATATTATTTGTAGTAGAGTTATGTTCATTAAATATTAATGCTGTATTTCCATCATAATATACCTGAATGAGATATTATTTAAAGACGTCGTTATTCTTGGCGACGGTAATATGGCAAGGCAAGCTTCCATAACTAAGAAAATTAATTATTTTAAAACCATACATCTTAATGTAATTATAAGGATCTAAACCTAAGAGAATCCTGAAAAAAAAACTGAAATATCCCCTAAAGAATATTTAATGAATAAATGGAAAACCAATAGTACGCCTTAATAGAATTTGTTTATTACTTATTAATAGTGCTTAATTATTCATTATATTTTCCCAGGACATTTTATTAACGTTATACCCGATAAACTAGGTTTTTCGAGAAGGTATTTTCCAAATACACCCCAGTTCTAATATGCCAGATTTTATTTTTTTTATGTATAAATATAAATACAAATATATACAATGTGTAAGAGAAATAATTATGTAAACTTACTCAACGATTCTTCACACAATTTGAAAGGAAAAGGTCCCTTACAACAGGGGTCAAAAACATAAGGGTTTTATGTAAAAGTCTATTTGGCAATTATTAATTGGTTATGACAAAATAATAAAAGCAATAATTTGACACTAGTGTTAAATGTCAGTCAGATTAAACTTTGAGTTTATTGCGTTAAGTTCTAGTCAGTGATCACATAATTAAAATACCATTGACTTCAAGAGACAAAATCGAAATTATCCGGTTGTTTGGTGATTTTGCACGTGGTAGCAGAGAAGTTGTTGGAGAGTTTAACATGAAACTGGCAGTGTTATTAAAATCCATCAAAAAGACCAACCTCGTCGAATACACCCGCATCCTGAGGATAACGATATATTGGCGGCAAATCGAGCAAATCCATGCATGAGCCTTCGAAATTTATCGTCTCAACTGAATGTTAGCAAGGATAAAATAAGGAGATGGTACGTTTATCACTAAATCAAGCCCTAGAAACGGAAGTTATTACATACATTGAAAGAAGGCCATGATAATAAAAGATTAGACTATAGGTATTGGGCCCAAGGTAAGTTTTTAAATAACAGATATTTCCTGAAGAAGATTATGTTTACTGCTGAGGCTACATTCACCACTAATGGAGCTGTATCGTTTCAAAACTCTAGATACTGGGCCAAAGGTAATCCTCACTGGGTTATAAATTGTAAAAGCCAATATTTCCAGAAAGTCAATAGGAAACCGAATAATTAGTCCTTTTTTCTTTAATGAATCTCTGAATGCTGGTCGTTTAGTTAACTTCTTCGATGGGAAATTTTGAGATGCAATTGAAAATCTTCCTCTTAATGTGGGACAGGATATGTATTTGCAGCTAAACAGTGCATATATTAAACTTGAAGAGATTTACCACTAAACACCAAAACACTTTTTTGAACTGCTCGACGCACGTTTCGCTAACCATGTTAGCATCATCAGGAGATTATTTAATATGCATACATTCACAATTCAAGGATTGTTCAGTCCTTTTGAACTGTGGCCTTCGAGGTCTTCCGATATTACACCCCTCGATTTTTATTTTTGGGGAATGGTCAAAAATAAAGTTTATAAAGGCCCAGAAATCGAGATGAACTTTATGCCAGAATAAGGCACGCTTGTCAAGAAATCAGCATCCCGGAACTTAGACGAGTAGCTAAACAGAATCGTAAAATAATCGAAAAATGTATTCGAATAGACAGAGAACTAGTTGAACTAGTTAATTTTTTGTTTTATGAAAATTATTGTTACATACTTTTTTCTAAATTTAATCAATTACCAAATTTTTTTTTCCCATAAGAATAAAATAATTATTCCTTTGTAAGTGCTATTTATTTTACTGAAATATTTGAATACATGATACTAATAAATTAATGTGTCAAGTTTTACTTTCCATGGAGCACTAATTATCAAATTAAAAAATGAACTTATAATAATTTTGTGTATAGACCAAAATAATGAAAAGACGAATTTTATGCTGAAACTTTTTCTAATTACTTTTTTGATATCTCTAACGCGAAGCAAAATATCAATAATAAACCCTGTTTGTGAATTCGTAGTAGGCTGAGTTTAAAGTTCAGATTTCAGTTGAATATCTTAAAAAATGTGAACCATCAACCTGTATAACTGTGCAAAAATTCAAATCTGTATTTCTTCTAAAAGCGAAAATATGGGGGTGTCTTAAATGCGACACACTCTATGAAAATTTTCATTTTTTTTTGTAACAAAACACACCAGATTTATATAGAAACTTTATTTATATGGAATAAATGACTATAAAAATAATACATTTTATTTTAAAATAATATCTTAACAGGTCAATGGAAAAACTTAATGTTCCTAACAATTTGCAATATTCAAGGAAACTTTTCGTTCAAAATGATGTAAAGAATCGTTGGTTAAATTTACGAAAGTTATTTCCCTTACACCCAATATATACAGAGTGGCTGCTAATTAATGGTACACAGCAAAACTGCAGATTTTTTGAGTAAAAATATTGCCATTTAACACAACTTACCTTAGTCCAAAAGTTAGTAGTAATCAAGATACAGGGTGTTAAAGTTATAATTTTATTTTCAATTTTCGTCAATAACTTTCTTAAATAGTATCTTTCTGGAACGAAATATCGTAATGATGGGTTTGTTAAGATAAGAAATTTAAATTTCTCGAAAATTCTTATATAGATTGTAGAGGTCGCTGTCTGCGACACTTTTCTACGTTTGAAAGGTCAAAACTTTTTTGCACCTTAGTGTATGCGCATTTTATATGCGCATGGGTATTCAGGTAGTCTCTGACAGATCTAGAAAAGTGTGCCGGGGTTCCATACTGCATGAACAACATATTCGGGTAACTGAGTTTGAAGAAAATTAAAATACTGCTCGCCGTTTAAGTTAGGTGGTAAATGGAATGAACCCAATACATAATCACCAATAAGACCACACCAAACGTTAATTTCTTGGAAATGACGTTCGAATACTAAGTGTGGATTTTTAACATCCCATGCATGTTTATTTCTAAAATTGAATACACCTCTACGTGTAAATGTTGCTTCGTTTTTAAACAATACATATTTTTTAAACATGAGATCGACATTTGCTGGATACGACAGAAACGGGCAAATTCCAATCTGGCTGACAAATCAGCTTCCAGTAGATTCTGCATAGGTGTGAAGTGAAATGGATAGTCTCTCCTCGTGAAAAAATTTGCAAACGGTCGACTTGCCTACCCCAGCTCCCAGAGCAATGCGTCTTATGCTTACGTTAGGGTTTTCGGTCGCATGACCCACAATTTCTTCTTCTTGGTCGGTGGTTAGGGTTTTCGGATGACCTGCGCTCTCATTTCGGATGGAAAGACCTGTTTCACCCAGTCTGTCGTAAAGATTTTTGAAAATCTTTAAATGCTGCTGTCTTCGTCAATACGTTTCCAAATATCTTTGATAAGCCCGGCGACAATTAAACTTTTCCTGCCCGTATCTCGCATCTCTTCATTAGAAAACAATTTATGTCTGGGCATTTTGTTCTTGACATAAGTGAAAATATTTCAAAAAGTATTTTACTATAATGTATTAAATTTATTATTATTTCCCTTTTCGTCTTTTTTCCCAGCTAAGCTGGATTTTAAATAAAGTGCGAGCCGTAGTCAAAACAACTTCATTCCTCCAAAAATTTTCGGCCGATTCGAGTTGAATTAAGAATAACTGCTCTCTGCATTAATCTAAATATATTTTCTCCTAATCCCAGAATTTTGATGTTATTTTTCAGATTTTTTGGTATAATGCCAGGGGTTGAAATTATCAATGGCACAATATGAACCTAGTTAAACTTCCATATCCTCTTAATTTTTAGTTTGAGGTCTGTATAATTTTTGCACTTTCTCGTCAGCCGTCTTTTGAATGTTGTGGGTGTTTGTAACAGTATATTAGGAATGCTGCTTTCTTCTTTTTGTCCAATAATATAATGTCTGGCCTATTACAGTCCACGGTTTTATCGGTTATTTTTGTTCGATCGTAATATAACCGGAAATCGCCTGATTCTAGTACCGTCTCTGGAGTGTATTTATAATAGGGAACTCGCTCTGTTATAAGACTATTACAACTTGCAAGCTGTTGATGAACTATACTGGCCACTTGGCTATAACGGTAAAGATAATCCGTCTGGAAGAGTTTACTCAAAGCGCCTACTATATGTATGTTGGGTGGTTTCAGACTTTTCGTGGTATTTCCTACATTTCTTATTTGATACTCGTTCATCCTTAACGATATATTTTTGGCAGTTATTATTATTATTATAGATTTAGCCTAAAGGCCTTCGCACTCCCTCTAAGGTTCGGCCCTACAACGCAAGAATACAGCAGGCACAAGTCACACGCGGAACAAAACCCGAAACGCCCGCTCTAACAGCACGGGCGCCCCATACCTCACCCCAAGCACTGCCCACACCCAGCACACCCCCGCACCGCAGAACCGGCCCTAAGGGGAACATTGACTTATCCCAGATATCTTAGATATCAGAAGGATTAAGCTCTGTGGGGGCCCTTTCCATGTTTTCGGGCCACACTGTTGTAGTGGTGACGGTGGATGTCTTTGGTTTCCTATTGTTATCCAGAAACTTTCGAACGGTTCGAGCCGTTACAAGCAATACAGTCTTCTGCATGGGTCTAAAAAGGTGATCATTGAGGCCCAATGTTTTAATATTCCTTACCAAGTTCCTTGGGATGATTCCAGTTGATGAAAGTATGATCGGTATTGTTTCGACGCACTTCATATCCCATTGTCTTTTCACTTGATCTTGAAGCTCTTTAAACTTCAGAATTTTTTTGGTATGTTTTGCACTTAAATTATTGTTAATAATGTTTTTCTTGAAATTTAACGATCACAACAATATCGGGCCTATTGTTATTTAATTTCTGATCGGTAAGCACTGTTCGGTTCCAATACATTCTGTAACTGCTGTTCTCCAGAACTGGTTGCGGATTGTAATTGTAATATGGGACTTTTTCTGATTTCTTTAGCTCTAGTTTTATTGTCAATTCTTGATGAATGATCTTCGTCACTGCGTTATGTCTTTCTTTATATTCTGTTGCTGCAAATGCTTCACAGCCCTCTAGCAAGTTATATGTTGGATTGTCTCGGACACCCGGCATCCATATCTACATCGATCATCCACCACACTTCCGTCCCGAACTATGTGCTTGAAGTAATTTCTGGCTAAGGTATAACTGGTCTTGTATTGCTAGTAGGAAATCCTGTGTCTCCGGAAACATCTGTCCAGCAGTCAGCTAGTAGTTCGGCGCTAATATGTCAACTTGTTCCTGTCTCACCTCATGCAAAAAGCTTCTCTCTCCATGATTGTAATTTCTCAGGTTCTCTTTTTGCATGGACTTGCACTTGCTCTTTGTTTAGTCGCAGTGGTGTTGATCAATCAGCCTGGCATACAGCCCTATGTAGCATAGGCGTTTCCGCCTGTTTCAAGAAATATTTCCGTAGATTTCCTATTTGTTGGTCCAGTTGCTTACTAATATCGACTAATCCCCTACCGCCTTGTTGTCGCGGCAATGTCGTACGTTCCACTGCACTTCTAGGGTGGTGTTTTTGCGATTTTGTAAGCGATTATTGTTATTATTATTCCGCTTATCTTTAATGTAGAATCTCAGCTCATGCTGATCAATATTCCAATGTCACGATGAAAAAGGAATTCAGCTCCTCTCACGCTAACATAGTATTTTATGGACAATGTGACACGTCTGCAAGAACCCGGCACGTTGTCCCACTATGAAAATTCTTTGAAAATCTCACGTTTTGAAATGTGAGTGAAATGTGAATTGAAAATTTCACTTTTGAAATTCACTACATTTACCTTATTCAGTTTCCACTGGTTCTTCAAGTCGCATGCCAGATTTTCATACTTTGTGGATTTTTCCATCTCGCTTTTTCTAATCTTGTGCGAGAGCAGCACTGCGATGTCAATTATAAAAGCTCTGTTCTCCTTTTTGTTCATTAGAACAATATCTGGCCTGTTATAATTATTATTCTGCTCATCCTTGCTGTAGAAACTCAGCTCATGCTGGTCGATATTCCAATGCCAAGATGAAAAAGCAATTCAGCTGCTCTCACAATAACATAGCATTTTACGAACAATGTGACACGTTTGCAAGAGCAGGGCACGTTGTCCCACTAGGGCAATCGATTTCGATATACCCAGGCTCTCGAGGTTCTTTGATCTCTTACTTATCAGGCCTTCGGCGGATATAACGAGGGGTACTACATCTGCCTTACTCAGTTTCTATTGGTTCTTCAAGTCGTATGCCAGATTTTCATATTTTGGGGATGTTTCCATCTTATCCATTACTATTATTATTATTATTTTTATTATTTAAAACTATTCTAACTAATTAAATACCCACAATATTATATATTGACAATCAATGCAAAAGTTTGACAGTAACTAAATTTCCAGAGCGTCTTGATGTATT
The DNA here is from genome assembly GCA_031761425.1 of Cosmopolites sordidus. Taxonomy (NCBI): domain Eukaryota; kingdom Metazoa; phylum Arthropoda; class Insecta; order Coleoptera; family Curculionidae; genus Cosmopolites; species Cosmopolites sordidus. The sequence goes on from JARFXV010000287.1 coordinate 1,006,408, forward strand.
TATTTTAATCATAGCCTACCTAGTTTAAGAAAAATGTTACATTTCAAAAGCGCAATTTAAAAGAGTGCAATGAACAATTTAAACGCAGATATCTAGAAAGCGGTAACTCGGGGCGACATTTGCAACCTTATTTACGTAAAAAAGGTACAAAATAATATTTTTAGTAAAAATGCGAATACACTAAGGCGCAAAAAAGTTGTGACCTTTCAAACGTCGAAAGGTGTCACGGACAGTGCCCTCTACAACCAACATAAAAAGTTTCGAGACATTTAAATTTCTTATCTTAAAAAAACCTCCACTACCAAATTTCGTCCAAGAAAGATGCTTTTTAAGAAATTTATTGACAAAAATTGAAAACAAAATTATAACTTTAACACCCTGTATTTTCAATTCTTCTATTGGAACCTTTGGTGTGAAACACTAAACTTGAAGAGATTTACCACTACGTTACCACTCGACGCACGTTTGGCTAACCATGCTAGCATCATCTGGAGATGATTTAATCTGAAGATCTGAAGATTAAATGATTTGGTGTTTAGTGGTAAATCCCTTCAAGTTTACATTGTATTTTGTAAGGTAAGTTGGGCTGAATAACAATGTTTTTACCCAAGAAATCTGTAGTTTTGCTGTGTACCATTATTTAGCGAACACCCATGAAGAACTGATCTGGAAGCTAAAAAAAAGTATTCATCAAAACAAAGTTTATTACATTTAGCGATACAAGGGAATTTGATGTCTTTGAAATAAATCTTTTTGTTGTTCTAACAACTATATATTCACGAAAGCGGCTACATATTTATAGTAGGAAAAATTAGTTCCCCATAAATCTTTTTTCAGCTTGCAGAATAAAATATAATCGCCGGAAACCAGATCTGGAACGAAATCAGCGTAGTGCATGGGAGGCCTTAATATGGAGCTTACCTGGACGACTTTTATTGCTTCACAAAATTTCAATATAAGATCCGTATACTATTAGCTTTTAACGGTGAACTAATTCAAAGTACTATAACAAAATCTTGCAAGGATTCTGCCTGCGGAAAATTGACCCGAAATATTATATACATACTTTTTATTTTTATGTCTGAATTAAATTAAGAGATTTAGGTGTTATGTACTGTAACCAATATTTCCAAATGCTGGCTCACATGTGTCTAAAAGTCCGTATGTGTGTAAAATATTAAAAGGTGCTTCAGTCGTCATTTGCCGGATGAGTTTTTGATCATCTCATTAGTCTATACACCCAACAGAAACTATTTAAACATATTGCCATGGAAAAAATTATTGGACCATCTGGTATACTCTAATCAAATAGCTGCAATTTTCTTCCCATAAACAATGTTCATAATAATAACCGTTAAACTTAATAGGCGCTTTGTGTAAATTGTTAAAAATATGACTAACGATATAGATATTTGAAAAATCACTTTGCGAAGAACAATCGATGTGCATATACTATAAAGTGATAACTAGAAAAGATAAAATAAAATATTTCTAATTAGTTACAAACTTAAATATCTGAAATGTTGTTTTCTAATGCAGTATTGTTTATTTTCCTTTGAAATCGCGCATTTTCTTGAAAGATATTTTATAAAGGCTCCAGTGAAAATCCCTTTATTCTTTAAAAAGCTTAGTTTCTTGAATACAAGCAAAGTTCCTATTAAGTTTGGAAGGAAAATAAATTGTATTTACAGAAATATTTATTACGGCTTATTATTTTGATACAAATTTCCTGTATAGGTAGAAAATAGAAACAAAAAATACATAAGGTTAATTAATTATTCTAGATCGTTTGTCGTAACTTAACTTCTTTTGAAAAATTCATGAATTACTGTAGGGGTTGCCAACATTTTCAATATGTTGAGCTACTTTAATAATATTCAAATAGCTAATTCTAGCTATTCAAGCTATCTAAACTTGTTTAATGCAATAATGGAAACATATTTTCGGCGTATAAGATTTATTTTACTATAATTATATTATATATTACATATGATGTACATACAATATACAAATCGTAAATGTCTGAAAAATAATCACAATTTTGACAGAACAGCATGTCATATATTTTTAAAAATTAAAGTCGCATGATCCATGAAATAACTATGTAAATAACAAAAAAAAATAACGTCTTACTTCAAAATTTAAATAAAAGCAAATGTAGATGAAAATAGCATTTTAATGAGAAGGCTGACAGAATTTTTAATATTGGTGACATAGTTCGTTACAGCCATTCGAATACAATTATCCAAATGTTATTCTGTAAGTCGGTTGCAGTATTTGCTCTTAATCACTTTCACATTGGAGAAAGAAGATTCACAGAAATAGCTCGAACTGAATAACGTTTCACTTTTAAGGCAACGCTAACTAAAATTGGATATTTGTCTTTACTTACTAAAGGCCAAATACATTTTTTATTTAACTCCAAGGATTTTAAGGTTAAATCATTTTAAAGCCTAATGACTTCCAGTTCTGTTGTAGCCCTATCCTCTCCAAAATGCTGCATAACACAGCAAATTGCTCAATATTAATTTCCATAAAGCGTGAGTCAACAAATTGCATCATTAGTGCGATGACGTTGAAATCTTTAAAACTAGATAAAGGCTTCCTTCAAGTTTGATGTTATTTGCACATGGATATTTACTGTCGTAAGGTTGCAACTGATTTTGAGATTTCTTGTCTGAAAGAGCAGGGGAGTGCTTGGTGTCGCGGTTTATTAGGTTTTCTTCCCAAAACTCAAGCTTTTTGGTGAACGCTTTTATATCAGAAATCATTTCCGTTAATTCCTTGTCTCTCATTTGAAGCTCTAAATTAAAAAAGCTCATTCAATCCCTCTGTAATGTCCATGAGAAATCCAAAATCTTCAAGCCAGGTTGAGTTTTTCAGTTCAGGAATGGGTTTATCACGTTGTTTAAAAAAAATCAATTAGAGCAGGTATAAGATCATCAAAACATTATAGTACTTTTCCTCTACTCAACCATCAGGAGTTTCAGAGTGGAAAAGTAAATCCCCGTATTGATAGTCCATTCCATCGGTCAGTTCGTTGAATAATCTTCTCTGTAACGAGCTCTAGCCTTGTTCATAATTTTTACTACCATTTTCATAACGTCGTTTAGTTTAAAAAATAATGCATAATGCTTCCCGCATAATGCTTGTTGGCGTGCATTGCTTGTTGGCGCATAATGCATGGCGGATAATGCAGTGATAAGAGAGAAATTGCGGAAAAGTATTATCATTTTGACATAATGCCACAAGACCCTTTTCGGAGCCCACCATAGCTGGAGCACTATTTGTTATCAAACCTACCATTTCAAATATAGGAATTTTCTCAGACGAAATAACATTTTTCAAATGAGAAAACAAGTTCTGTCCAGTAGTCCTGTTTATTTAGAGTCACCATATTTTTTTGTTATAGTAGTAAATATCAAAACTCATCAGTCAAAACAGTAAATGACATATCATTTCCAGTAAAATGCACTGGCAGAGTGTAACTGCTGCTGCATGTGTACTTTAAAGTGTTAATAGTACTAAGCACACTTCTTTTCATTGAAGAAGGATTATTAACGGAGGAGGGTTATTAACTGTTGAAATTTTCATTTACGTTATTGGGGTGTTATATCTTTGTGCCTAAAAGAGACTGTTTTAGAAAGGGTGCCACCTTATTTTTATAGGAGCTAAGATATTGAACAAGGCGTATGGTTTTACTTGCGACAGAAGGAAATATGATAAATTAATAATAAAGTTTTTCCTCACATACTAAACGGTAGGTAGATGACAAGAAATGAAGTTGGCAGTAGCACCTCGATAAGGTAATTTATGTATTTCGTTTTACTGCTCAAATATTGCTCTATCTGATATGTATTCGGTATTCAAAAAAATAGAAAAACAAGTAAGTGCTAAGCGTGGATTTTACATTAATTAAACTAGAGGATAGTGCTGCAAAAAATATGTTTTTTTAGTAAAAAAAATATATTTATGCAAACACTGACTGCGTATGCACTATGCTACTTAGAAAACTTTTTTTTGCATCTACATAAACCATTTAAAACTTTCATATTCATAAACGGTTCCGCTAATCTTTTTTGTTAGTCTCTTGAAGGATTTTAAGAGATTTCAAGGTATAACGAGATTTTTTTCCAAATAATCGTCGGAATTATGTAAATTCGAACACAGCGTAGAAGGTTTTTGCGTGCTTGCCCATTTATACTTTCAATTTTCATAATCGGATATTTTTCTCTTTAGAAACTGTGTTATATAAATAGGTCGTTTCAGTATTTTTTGATAGGGCTTTTCGTGTTAGTACACTTAAGATTTATTCAGCTGTAAAAGGTTTTCTAAATATTTGCCTTCAGGTAAAAAGAACAATCATATTAGTTATATTAATGATTATTTGTAATTTTGTACTTTAATACCGATGACTTACTGGTATCAATGTTTTCATCTTTACAAAGTTGCTTTTTCAGATTCTTTTACTGCTACTGGTGCTTTCTGTGTTGAACCATGTTCGATATTATGATTCTAATTTCGCATACATTCAGTCTAGCTGTATACAACAGAACTTCGCGGCGATATCATAATTGTTTGGAAACAGCTTGACGTAAATTACATCCTCAGAATTCTATTAAACGCACATAAATACCTGCCTGAAGAAAACGTCTCATTGGGTTACAGATTCTGCTGGTTTTAACCATTGATATATTTTTTACTGAAGAGGAATTTTAATCACATGCTATAATTAATATACGGACGTACTTTTGGTCATTTCTTACGTTCAGCTCGAGCCCGGCTTAAGGCCAGAAACCGGTTTCGGGAGATGCTTGCTTACGTTTGGGGAGCAGCTGAAGAAATGAGCAATTATTACGTGGAACACGGGAAAAATGTTCCTTACTGGAATGAAAACTACTTTAGGGTCGCTCGGGTCGGTGACGCACTGAATCGTGTATACTCGGCTCCAGTCGTCATCAGCCACGTTTTGCGTATAATCAGTGTATTATTTAAATATAATACGCATGTCTTAATGTATATGATCTGTGTAATATTTAAAGTGCTTACAATTTGTGCTTCATTTCTTCAACAATATGAAGAACTTAGACATCAATTAGTATAAGTTAATAATGATATAAATACATTTTTTAGATATTTAAATAAACATGAATCTAAAGTATTTTTAACATATTTTAGCTTCCATAAGCCTATTATTTAATTCTTAGAATATAATAGCAATGAAGAAGTCCATTCAGAGCAAAGTTCAACAATATAATTAATTCAAATATAATTGTTTATTTTGTAACTAATATAACTTCACAGGTACAGATAACACATACACTATTTCACATAATGAAAGTGTGAGGATATAATAATTGTGAGTTTTTGTGCTCCCATATAATTAGTAGGTAGGTGAGGTCAACTTTCATTCCACAAGTTGGGGCTGCTTCTTTACCCTTCCGATAATAGCGCATGAACACTTCCATGTAAACCTTTCAGTAGTCGTGCGCGGACTATCGCACGACTACTGAAAGATATGTCCTTTTCACTATTTTTTGTTGTCACTATTACACATATACATTTTTAGAATTGCGTTTTATGAAAAAGAACAAGAGCGGCTGCATAAATTAATGGAACAATATTTCCAATTTTCTGATAAAGAGGAATTACCCGTTGATGAATGTTATAAAGAGAAAGAAGACGCCACTGAGCTGGATATACCTGAAACAGATGGTGAACAGGATATTTCAGACAATGAATCGGGTGTTTTGCAAGAAGCTGTTGGTCCATTTTTCATAGGTAAAAGTCAAACTACCATATGGAGAAAACACTGTCCTCCAAAGAATGTGAGAGTCCGATTAGAAAATTTAGTTACCCATTTACCCGGTCCGAAAGGAATTGTTAAAACACTAAAAACTCCTTTGTCAATGTGGCGGTATTTATTTCCACAAAATTTACTAGAAATTATTGTAAAAAATACAAATAAACATATCCAGGCTGCTCAAGATCGATATTCTCGAGAACCTGATCCTAAAACAACTGACATCGTTGAAATTCTAGCATTGTTTGGACTCTTGTATATGGCTGAGATAATGAAAAGCAATCACTTGAACACTAAAGATATTTCGGCTTACTATGTCACTACAAAGATTTCGATTCTCACTGCCACATTTGCGGTTTGACGATCTTGAACCTCGCGAAGCTTGTTGATAGATTGCAGAGATTCGAGACATTTTTGAGATCTTTGTAGAAAAATGTAAAACTGCATTTACACCCTTTCATTACGTAGCAGTTGACGAAAAATTAGAACCGTTTTGAAATAGATTTATTTTCCGTCAATTCATATCCAATAAACCGAACAAATACATAATACAAATTTATGGTCTTTGTGACCCCAAAGTTTTTTATATGTTGACAAACAGCCTGCGGGTCCTTGGGAGGTAAATGATTCCCCAAATGCTGTTGTGGAAAGGATGTGTGAATCCATAAGAGGAAGTGAAAAGAGCGTAACTACTGATAATTGGTTTACCAATTTTAAGTTTATAAAAAACCTAAAGAAGAAAGTTAGGATGACTCTCGTAGGAACGGTTAGGAAAAATAAAACAGAGTTTTCTATTGAATTTACCCGCCCAGTAAATCGGCCTCAAAAGTCGTCAATGTTTGCCTTTCACGAGAATTGCACGCTCTTATCTTATGTTTCAAAAAAGTTTAAAATATTTTTCTTATGTCAAGTTTACACCATGATGACACTATTGATGGTGAAACAAATAAGCCAGACATAATAGGCACTTACAATCAAACTAAATGAGCAGTAGATACGGTGCACAAACTTTGCGCTGCTAATAATTGTGCACTTGCCACTGGAAAGTGGCCAATGGTAATCTTTTACTCAATCTTAAACGTTGCAGGTATACATTTTCTAGTTATTAAAAGGCGAATGACGTAGATAAAAAAAATACGGAAAGAATTTTTGAGGAAACTATCTTTTGAATTAATCCGTGATTACATAGGAATTCACTCTACTGTGTCGAATATACCAAGATCGATAAAACTAAGAATTAGGGAGATTTTTGAACTAGAAGTAGCAGAACTAGCAGCCTCGGAAACCCCCAACATATCAAAGAAGATAATGTGCTACGTGTGACAGGGAAAAATAATCGCCCCATCTGATAGTTCTGTAAAAAATATCACACCTATCTATGTTTAGAACATGCTCTAATAATTTATCCAGAGTGTTTTGAAATAGAGCATGGTGAAACTTAAATTTACAATGGCTATTTTACTCTACTTTCAAGTTATTTGTATGTTCCTTTAATACTGTAGTTCTTAAATGAATGTATTAGAAGTTTTGCATGTTATTTTAAAAAACATTGTATTGATGTTCTTAAATAAGTACGTAATACAATAATTTAAGTTTAGTAGGTGTGTTTTTATTATATGATTGTCTATCTTAATCATTACGTAGCAAAAATACGACGTTCTCTAATGGCGAACTAGGGGTCCGCAACGATCACCGATATTCCAAAACTTAGCGCGACTACTGGAAGGTTAAAATATTTTATATACTAAGATTTTTTTGAACAATAAACAGTACCCTGTACACAAATTTATGACTGGTTTCTGTATCTGAATCTGAACCAATAAAGTCTACGAACAATAACCTTCGAAAATGTATCAAAATTATATAATGAGAAATATTATTTGGTTATTTAGACATTTCTTTGATACCACATTTTACATATATGGTTACACCATCACGCTTAATGGAGATTGGTGGGTTGGATTAGACTGGATTGGCAGCTATGCTGCAATGCACCCTTATTGTATAAAGCGACTGCATCACTTTTTGTTTCGAAAATATGGTAACACTAGATCATTTCATCTACTTTTAACACTACATCATACCAATTTGCCAAATTTGGCTCCCAATAAACAGTTTTTGTTAAAGCGATCCCGTTGCAAGTATGTTTCCTACCTGGGACCGCAGGTCAAGATAAATACGAGAGTTGTTCGAAAAGATATGTGTGTAAGACATATATGGCACTGAAGTATGACTAAATTACTATGATAATTGTCAGGTATGATTCGTTAGACGGCGTGCTGCAAAGTTTCAGACGTTTGTGCTTAGTTGTTTTTTGTGACGATAGACTAAAGCATGATAATGACGACAGACTAAGCAGCCAATGTTTTGGCTTTTTCTGAAAAATGGATAAAGTTGAAGTTCGGGCTGTTATATAACAAAAGGCTATTTTTTGGTATGTCCGATTTTCCGATAGGGGAAATCAAGGAACATTTAACATCAGAGCAACGCTTGCAAATTGTCGAAATTTATTATAAAAATTAGTGTTCTGTGAGCCAAACTTATAGAGCACCTCGTGAATTTGAACTTCTTAATGTATTCGCCAAATTATCGACAAATTCCGAATATATTTCATGCTGTTCGATATTAAAACAAATAAAAGACAAAAAATTGTGCGTCCCGAAGAAAATATCGCCGCTGTTGCTCGCAGTGTTGATGTTATTCGTTATTCGCTTTGTTATTCGAGTAGGTGGATTATTTAATTCCGAATTTGAATGGTATTCATCTGGAGGAGATGTGGTTCCAACAGGATGGTTTCATATGTCATACAGCCAATACAACAATCGATTTATTAAAGGAACAATTCAGTGAGAAAAATATTTCCAGGAACGGAACTGTTAATTGGCTACCAAGTCCACGTGATTTAAGGCCTTTAGATGATTTTCTTTTTGGTTGTGTAAAATTTTTGGTCTATGCCGATAAACCAGCAACTATTGACGGCGTGGAAGCCAACATGGCTCGGATAATTGCGGACATAAGGCCCGAATTGCTTAAAAAAGTGGTCGAAAATTGGCTTCACAGAATGGGTTTTGTCAGAAGTAGCCGCGGCGGACATTTATCCGAAATTGTTTAAAAACAATAATGCCATTGAATGTCATTTCATACAAAGTAAATAGTTTTAAGGTATCTAATTTGGTTGTTGTTTGATTTTAATTTAGAGTTCGGACGCATTAAAAAATAACCTAACCTAATATTTGGTTTTATTGGGTTTAACCCCGACAAATATACAAGATGATTTAGAAAGTATTTTAAAGTATTCTTCCACTTCATTTTTGACAGCAATGAAGTGGGCTGTTGCATTTAAACGTAGTCATACATTCATTGAAGAGGTCAAATAGTAGGGGGGGCCCAGTGTGCCAATCTCTGAGCCACTATAAAACTCTGACTATCATTGATAGTCTACCCAAGATGTACCAACAAATCTTTATAATACGTCCTGGTCAGGTTCCACGTGGATATAGGATATGAGTAATGTATCAAACGGAGAATGGTGAAGGCGAGCTCCCGATGCTTTAAAATCGCTGGAACAGAAGATTCCCTGGTCCTCCAGTTTAGTTGTTGGGCTACGGGTTAACATCCTATTCTCGCAAAACAAGATTGCTACGAAAACTCAAGAAAAAGTCTACTGGAAAGGCCATTTGAGAAGTAAGGCTCATCTGAACAATATAAAGGCCGACCTAAATAACTTGGGAATAAAAGGATGGCGAAGAAGAGCCCTCGACAAAGCTGGCTGTGGAAGGATCTTTGCGGAGGTCGGGGTGGGCATTACCCCGAGTTGTAGCGCCAGTCTGATAATGATGAACCCACAATGTCCTACAAAATTGTCAAAAAAATCAACAATGTCGTATTGAATGACCACCGACTGAAGTTAGGCGAGCTTGCTAACATTTCCACTACATTTTACATTATGTTTTAGGTATGAAGAAGTTTTCTGTCGGATAAGTGTCGTGTTGTGTGGTCAAAAAAAGTGCTTTTTCACTACGATAACTTAAGACCTAAGTAAGGCAGAACTGACTTTCAGCGATTATTCTCTCTTCCTAAGGAAATGGTCCAATGGATTAAGATACACTTCAAATAATAAGGTTTAAGTTGAGGCAACCCCTTATCTTGCAGAGTTGGACAAATCGCATTATACTGAGGGCATTAAAAGGTTGGAATGCCGTTGATCTAAATATACTGAACTAGAAGGTCACTACGTTGAAAAATAAAACAAAAATATCATATATCTTGAAAGTTCTTTGTTCATTCATATAACTGTTAAAATAACGAATAAGGCTGAAAAATAAAATAAAATATCATACATATTGTAAGTTCTTTGTTAATTCGAATAACTGTTAAAATAACGAATAACGTTGAAAAATAAAATAAAAATATCATACATCTTGTAAGTTCTTTGTTAATTCGAATAACTGTAAGCGTAACGTATGTAAAAAAAACATCAACACAAAACAAAAACAAAAACAAAGTACATCTTAATATGATGAACATGGAATTGATAGAAAATAAGATATATATTTTATAATCACGAATCACAAATCACACAATATTGACACAAATAGTTTGTCAATATTGACACACTATTTATTTTATTTCGATGAAATTTGGTTTTAAATGTATTTAATGTAGGTAAATATATACATTTTGTATAAAATACTTTGTTATGCAACAAAATCGATTCATTCACACACAATCTATTCAAATTTTCAGTTTTCGGCAATTTAAAAATCCAGTCAAAAAATAACATAAAAATCGAATTTCCAACTAGGTCTAATCTGACTTTTTTTTAAATATCACAATCCGAATAATTGCCGGTGATGTATAAAAGTTAAAAAATACCTCTAGTAGGAAATAAAAACTGAAAGCATGAAAAATATTGCTCGATAAATAACGAAAGCTATAACGTTTTGAATAATTTCTCTTCGTATAGGGGTGGGTTGGAACTCATTTAAACTACGCATTGATTGAATCTACACGATGTGAAACATATTATATATTCTAATCTGAAATTAAGACATGATCATATTGTAATGAATTAAATCGATTATTTTAAGGCTTAAATCAATTACCTTCATGTAGATAAAAAAAAAAATGATCACAATAAGCCTTAATTAATTCTGTAAAGTTTAAAGCTACTTACGATTTTACGACCAATTTAAGTTACATTGGATTTCTGAAAGTTTAACGCTTCACTGACAGATTTTCGAGAGCAAACTAAACAATTAATTACAACTTACTTACGAGTGAGGTAGATATCAAATATTCTGATAAAAAATTACTTTATAACTAAACTTTGGGTCCTGTAATTGAATTAACGTAAGTCCAATCTGCGTAGAAAAAGAAATACCTAAGCCTCTCATTATTATTCAAGAGGGAAGCTAAAAACTGATACAACACTAATACAACAGTTATTAATAAATAATTACATATACTTGTTATTACTTTTATCTATTATATTATTACATTGAATTCAATATTATTGTAACGGAAATACCTCATTTACTTTATTTATAATCTATATATCACGAGAAAATAACAATAATGGTTAATATATATACCGTAGGGAAATATTTCCAAGCCAACTTATCCGAAACGGTATCATAGGGAGAATAAATATTATTCAGTATTGAATGCTTAGGCTAACAAATCGAAAGAATTTCAGCAAGGAGTATTTAAAAAAAAATGTGTTGTGATATAAAAAAAATATCAGTGTAAGTTAAATATATTTAAGAAGACAACTGTATTTCTGAGTCAATTATCTTTATATATGGCTAAGAATTAACCCTCAATTGGTACGGTGACTTCTTTAGCTTCTTAAGGTATGATGCGTCATGGGTGACCTATGAATATTATATAATTACAAAAAAATATATATTCAAAAGTGTTTGTGTTTTATATTTTTGTCGTATTGTTTAGATATATATATATATATATATATATATATATATATATATATATATATATATATATATATTTATATTAAAACACTATAAAAATACAAAAATTAAAATATTTTACTCTCCATTGTTGAAATATAGAAAATGTTTGACATTTTAACAAGTGATATTTTAATAACGTCCATAACAAATTATTTGATTATTATGAACGTAAAAAAAAATAAAAACATGAAATAACTCCCTTAAGAAATCCTTTTGGCCATCTGCAATAACAGAAAACACAATATATAAATATAAATTAAAAAGTCTGAACTATTTGTACCTTCTTTTTTTATTGAACTTTTAGTCTCTGCAATTCAAGCATTTGATAGTATTGATACTATGGGATTTACAAAAACCTTTCTGGCACACTGACCATTTCTGTGGGTATTTGTTATCATTGTGACACATGTAACAAGGCCTTATTTTTTTGTCATGGGAATAATGCCCCCTGAAGCTTCCGTAGTTATGCCAATATGACGTTTGATCAATGTCCGAAGATCTGTTGGAAGTATTTGTATTGTGACCCTATTTTTTAAGTGGTCCATGAGGAGATAATACATGCTTGACGTTCTGTAAATGCATTATTTGCGCTCTTATAGATAACTTGCAAAAACGCTCATTATATTGACCATCTCATTAAATAAAGTCAAGGGCAAACGTCTACTTCTACGACCCACATTATAACAGGCACATTTTTGGTCCAAACAATCTACTCCACCTTTTATTGAATTGTAGAACGCGATAACTTCAGGAAGACATTTTTCATTTTGAATTATTGTACCTGTATAATGCACTGAAGATAACATTATAACAGCTTTGCGATTCTCAGGCACATAAGACAAGATGGTGAAATCTTTTGTAAAGCCAAATATTTTTGACGAAACTGAGCGATTTATTAGGTAAAAATTCACTTGGTATTTCTCTTTTTCCGCAGCGTTCCTGCATATGTAAACCGATTTTTTTAGTTCTGTTGCAAGTTCGACTGACGAAAACCAGTTAAAACCAGATAAATTCATTTAGTAAATAATATATCTTTGCATCACAGAGACATTATTTTTAATCCATACTTGTTGGGTTTGTTGGGCATATACATCTTGTTTCTACATATTCTCCTAAATCCAACAAGCAACTCATCAACGGTCATGTACTCACCACAAGCATAATGTGACCGGGAATTGATAATCATGAGGTTGAACAATTCTGATATAGGAGCAACTTTATCACTATTTCTTATTCTTTCTTTTCTTGTGCTACTGCCATCAAATCTCAATGCTGAACACAAAAAACAAAAACGTCATACTAACACGAAATATCACGCCCCATTAAATTCGTAGCCTAGAACGAAGTTACATGTTCGTTAGCACCAGAGAAAAGAACACCTATAAAAGCTTTCCGTTCAGTTTTTTCCAATGTGATTCGACATGATAGAACTTGATCGCCATAAGCAGCTGCCAATTAGTTATTCGTTCGTTTGTATGCTGAACAATGATGTCCGACATATGATCATCAAACAATAAATTCCATACATCTACGGGTTTGGATGGTTTGTCCCTATATGCTCCACCAATTACATCTGGAATCTTTGACCTAATTGTGTTTTTTAGCTCAAGCTTTGCTACTAGCGTGGGGGGGGGGGGCACTTGTATTTATTCTTCTTAAAAAAGTACGACTTATTTTTATCTATATTCCCTTAACACCCTGTATCGATTTCAGTTTCCTTATAGTCCTTTTCAATACTCAAAACTATTTAAAAGTATGTATAAGGTATGATGGGTCAGATTTGATCGGAAGCCTACACAATTCACAAACGAGAAGTCGTTTACGCAAAGTGCAACTACTGACTAAATGTAACGGTTTCATTAGAATAATTTATAGAACACCAATGATGACGTCATATATTCGGCTGATTGCCGGATGAATGTAAATTGGTCTATCATACCAGTTAAGGGCTAACATTCGCTTTTTATAAAATTGTTACGGTTAATTTCATTTACATTAGTAGTTCTTGCGTGTATTAGTTAGTAAATATCTACAGTAACCAAAATTTTCAACTGCAAACTAACTAACTTCTTATTACAATACAGTCAATGAATTTCCCTAATAGATACGAGGTGTGCAAATAAAGTAGTGAGACTGGTAGTCTAGCTTACTTTGGAAGGGAGACATATCAACCCCTGATGCGTCTTCAGTGTGAGTTTTAATTCCCTAGAGTCACATGATGGTCCATAACAATTCTTTTTGTGAACCAAGTTTACTTACCTACCAAGTTGAGTTTCAATCTTATGCACAGTGCGACGGAAACTTTTGCAAAACTTCGACAGGCTTATGGTAACAGGGTTTTCTCTAGGGCCCAGGTTTTCAAGTGATTTAACGCATTGTCAAAAAGCCGAGACTGAATTGAAGATGAAACTCGCATGGGAAGGCCCTTAAATGAAAGAAGTGATAAAAATGTTTACATAATTCGGTTTCTTGTGCATTCTAATATGCGTTCGAATCAAGTAATGAGTTTTTGGCAAGTGAAAATATGTCTCATCTCATCTCAGACTTGAGCTTTTGTGATATTTATTATTTTTCAACATTGAAAATTTACCTTAAAGAATACTATTTTAGGACATTGAACAACATTGAAAAGGTCGTAACTGACCAGCTATGAAGAGTGGACAAACTGTCTTCAGCGCTGTATGGTTTCCCAAGGCAACTACTTTGAAGAAGACAATGTGGAATTGTACTTTGCAATAAAGAAATATAAAAAATCAGCTCATTACTTTATTTATTGACCTTGTATGTTTCTATGTCGAATTTGTGTCCACTAATTGATTAGAAGTAAGTACCATTTAAGTAGAAGAAAAAACACTCAAGCTTAACTTAACACTAGTAAATAAAACAAATTTTTACTTTGTTATGGAAACGGTGGAGAAATAGAAGAAACATTAAAACATTTAAATATAATCCATAACCATATATTTTCTGGTCCTATTAATATCCAGACAAAAAAATAATAAACTGGAATGTAATATATATATATATATATATATATATATATATATATATATATATATATATATATATATATATATATATATATATATATATATATATATAGAAAACCCATATTCACAGATATAACAATTACTCAGTAAATCAATTACTAATAATAATCAATCCACCCTGTTCCACATAAATATGCTGCATATAAATCTATGATCCACCGAGCATTCACAATTCCATTATCCAAAAATAATCGAACTTGAAAAAAAAAAGCCATAGCATAAAATCACGACTTCGGTTAAAAAGAAATCAGTTATTTAGTTCATTTAAATCAGTGAAATATACCTAAAAGTTAAACAACCAAATGATAAAAAATACTGTAAAATTACATATTTCGAATCAGCTTCAGAATAAATAGATCACTCTTTAAGGAAATATAATTAACATATAGTGCTTAAAAACCCCTCAGTCAACCAGTTAATTACTTTTTAATGACAAAGATAGAACGCCACAAAATAAAAATCAGGAGTTTATGTGTTAAGTTGCAATCAGTGTAGTAGCTGCTATATGGGAAAAACAGGCCGAAGTTTTCAGACCAGGTTCGTACTAAAGAAACAAAATTCTAATTTTGCGGAGAATTTCATAGATGCCGAACATTTAATTCCAGAGATAACAAATTTTACATACAGCCCCAAAAAGCTAAGCATTTTACAAGCAATAGAAATTTACTAATATAATAAAGAACAGTCTAGACAGTTATTGAATGATCAGACAGATATCCGAAATTTCCGGCTATTTAAAATATTATATAAAAAATATTCTCAATAAAACTCTAAAAATTACTGGATAAACAGTTGTCATACCTCAGTTGTAAAATCAGTTTGATAGTGTAACATTGTTTACAACAACAATGTAAAAATTTGTTTTGTTTAATTTGAAAATTGAACTATCACAAAGTAACGGACAAATCAATTAATTACAAATACTACTGTCCAAAAACTACTAATATAAATGTATTATATATATTTGTTAAGCTGGGTTCACACCAATAACAATTTGCGTGTGTGTTGAATTTACTTTGCGGCGAAAAAATGTATGACGCAAAAAATGTATGCCACACACAGTCAATAAATATTTGTGTGGTGCGTGCTGTATGACCCACTTCATTTGTGTGTGGGATGTTGGTAGGTTATATTTGATTAGGTTATATTCGTCAAGCATCAAAATCAGTGTTTATAGTTATTTTTTATTTTCTGTAGTTTATACTTTTCTGTTTTGGTACAAATGCCTCATGCAATAATGCCTTTTCTTGCGATTTATTTTTTCTTTTTCTTGATTATTCATTATTCATTTTTATGAATGCAGTACACTTCTTCAACATAATAATATGCTGGGACATACTTTGACTACAATTAGTTACTCAATAAATAATAAATTTCAACATAGAAACATCAGGTAGATATCTTTTTGAAACTGAAAACATTAATTTCACTTATCGCCGCAAATTCTTTTGACATTCGCGAAAAAACCAGCAACAGATGGTTTGTGCGGCGAAAATATTTGTGTGTGACCTTGTGAGTTAGAGCGTCCACATTGTCATGCATGCACAACACATACAACCCATGAGCATTTTAAAATTAAGCTATAGTTGTTAAACTATACATTGATACAGGCGAAATACCTTATTTTCTTCTTTTTTTCCATATTCCTTATGTTTGTTAATGTGTCGAATTTTGTAGAACTAACTTAGGTTCATTTGTCCGTTTTTTTCCATTTGTTTGATCCTATGCCATTAGTCTTGTTTTAGTTTTACCTTATTTAATTTTATTTCCTGTATTCTCTCCAACCATGTTTTTCTTGGTCTACCTCTCTTTTTTTTCTTTCCTTTCTTGTATTGATTACGTTTTTAAGTGTTTCAATTCCATATTGAGTATTTCTGAATTTTATATGATCATTACAAGTATTTATCGTGTTATATTATTGTATTCTATGTTAGTTGTTTTGTTATCCTTTTAGTGCTTTTAATTAGTCTGTGCATCAGAATAATGGACAATAATGATTTAGAGACCGTCCCGTTGTTTTACTTTCATTTTTAGTTCAAAATGTTTTCCT
This sequence comes from Cosmopolites sordidus, assembly GCA_031761425.1. Classification (NCBI taxonomy): domain Eukaryota; kingdom Metazoa; phylum Arthropoda; class Insecta; order Coleoptera; family Curculionidae; genus Cosmopolites; species Cosmopolites sordidus. The sequence continues at coordinate 1,023,286 of JARFXV010000287.1, forward strand.
TTCTATCACTTGTGATATATTTTTATTTACTGCAAGCTCTCTTCAACAATTCCATATAATTTCTCTGTTAATTTAATCAAATGCAGCTTTCAGCTCAATGAATATTCGTGAAGCTTTCCTAATTTATACTATTGGTATATATATTTTTTTATTTAATGTTGCTCTTAATTTTTCAGGATGGTAAATCTAGAGGTGTCAGGTATCTCGTGAAAATAATAATGGATTCTGGATAATCCTTAGGATAATATTTCCAAGCCTACTTATCAGAAAGATTACCACAGGGAGGATTAATATTATTAAGTATTGAGTGCCAAAGCTGGTAAATCGAAACATATATATCCTGGAACTTCTTGTATCATACCAACAATATTTTTTTTGCTAAAAGAATCTAATTTAAAATAACAATAAAAATAACTCTTATAAACTCTTATAATCAATGATTATTTTTTCTACAAATGCTCAAACTGGTGCCTTTCTTGTAATCTACAATAATGAATTTTTTTAAGAATATATTTATAACATTTTTAAGAATAATAAAGAATAACATTTTCCAACATATTGAGCGTAATGTAATTAATTCCTCTCCGCAGTGATTGTTTCAGTTCATTAAGAGAATTAGGAGCGGTCACGTATACTTAATTTTTTAAGAAACCCCACAGGTACGAGGTCGGGCAACCTAGAAGGCCACTCAACTAAACCTCTTCTTCCTATCCATCTTTCTGGTAGGAGTTCATGGAGATAATCCCGCAAATTTCACGTAAAATGAGGTGGGAAGCCATCCTGTGGGAAGTATAACAGCCTTCTTTCTGTTAAGGGTAGTTTATTAATAAACAACTCAAGTTCATTTTTCAATAACTCTAAATAATATTTGTTTTTTCCGATCATTTTTTTATTGTAGATTCCACACCATTCGTTAACTCTTGGGTCTTCTTTCTTCAGCCCAACAAGGATTACTGTAAGTTTGTCTATTGACCATGCCATTTAAATAAAAAGTTGCTTTGCCGCTATAAAAAATGTGCTTCTCGAATTTGGATTACTGACGCTTCTTGGCTAAAAACCAATCGCAAAATCATCATTATGCAATTCTTGTATGCTTCTCATTTTGTATGCATGATAATCCATACATCTTCCCCTGTAAAGTGGCCCACACCTTTGACTGAGAACAATCTACTTCTTGGGCAACTTTGTGTGCTGACTTATTACTTTTTATTTCTAATTTTAAGATCTCTCAAAATATGTTAAAAAAACGGTATTGCCATTAAAAACAATCTGTTTTATGAGCTACTGAAGCATTGTTTGTAAATTTTTCTTATTCAAGTTATTTCCTACAACTTTGCCTTTGGAAGAGCTAGATAATCACTTCAAATAAAAAAATAAACCTATGTCAGGTTTTAAAAAAATTGCATTGTTTACAGATTATATTGAATTAGTTACATCGCATATAACTTGGTGCACGAATTATTGCTCGTAGGACCTTGTTTTAGAATCATTGTACGATTGGTAGGTTTGATTTACTGGCTGAGCCCTAGTTGTGAACCGTAAGCCCATATAAGTTTTCAGATAGATATGTAGATTGTTTACTCTGGTTACTCTGTAGATAGATTTATCTGGGTTTGGGTTGTTGTAGTATTAGATCAAATTGTTTTCTCCTTGCGAATGTATGTTTTTGCCATGTCACAGCATTAGTTCTGAATTGATCTGATTTTTCCCTATTTTGTCCTATGTTTCGTTTTCCTCCTGCAGTGTTTAATTTTTATTCTTTGTAAATCCTTCTCTATTTTATCTTTCCGCCTTATTCTTACTTGTTATCTTCGTTAATTTTCAATTCAAATACTGTGTTTAACTGCGTCCTTTGAACATCTCAATCTTTACGTTTTAACAACTCTCAATATTTCCGGTTTGTTAAAGATGAGCCTCAATTCATGATTAATTCTTCTTAGTCGTGTATTTACGACCTTTTTTCTTCCAAAATTCTTTCTCAATACCTTTCGCTCCTGCACTCCGAAAAGTTTCTTTTCTGATGCTCTCAGTTTCAAGAGTTGTAATTCAACAGAAGTTTAATCCGATTTCAACTTTTTGCTCGGATAAATAAAGACTCCTCCTTCACCATTAAAGTGATTCTACAGCGAAATTTTTACGGTCGACGGTAAAAACATTAAAATGGTTAAAATAAGTCGCGAAATTAGGTCAATCTTTAGACATTGTTTTAAAAGACATGTTTTTTTCCAAACCCTGTAGACGTCATTGTTTCATCTGCATCATACGACCAAGTCTTTCTCCGCCTTCTCTGTATTCTTTCCATTTGTGTAGTATATTACCGTAATCTCCGGGGTCATATTTTGTGCGTTTTTTTGTGTACCCAAACCATATTAAAATGTTTTCCTTATTTATTCTATAATGTTTGTGTCCAAATATTGTCATCTTTCAGACAATTTCAGGCAAATAAAAAGTTCGAAATATTTATGATCATTTTTTTCAATCAAAGTGCGATTTGATAATATGGATTTTACAAGACAAGGAATTCGGATGGAACTTGACATTGATAATGTTTGCAAGTAACTAAATTTGGTTGGATTATTGCTTTTCGATTCTCATTCATTCTCGAAGTTATCGAGTACCTCAAAAAGCAATTATTCTCTAATAATACCACCGTATAAAGTTCATATCATGACCTTTAGTTGAATTTCAGCCGTTTGAACTAGCTCCTTATTCTTGCTCCATTATATTTTACGTTGAATATTTCTATAAACAAGCCATTTTTATTGCCGCATTGGTTCCCAGTTACTACCACCATCTAATTATAAAATGTATAAAACATGTCTAAACAGAAACAAAATATATGGATAGGTGAGTGTATATTTTAAAATCTAACTGAATTTCTTCCTAAAACAATTATCTTCATACATATGTAAAGAGACTAGCATTAGCCTTAATTTAATTCCGAAAAATTTAAAGCTACTCGACCAGTTTTACGACCAATTTAAGTTACATTGGATTCTTAAAAGTCTAACGCTTCACCGACATAAATTTTCGAGAGCAAACTAAACAACTACCTATAGGAATAGCTGAGATGGATTTCACGTATTCTGGTGGAAAATCCACATTTATTTACCTAATGTATACCTTCCTGTCTCGACTTTGGGGCCAGTAATTGAATGGCCATTAAGTACGATCTGCGTAAAAGGAAAATCACCAAAGCCGAATACTATTGTCCAACAGTCTAGCCATGCAGAATACTATCTTATACAGTCTTTTGTGTAGATTCTATTTTACTTATTCATATGTAAATCGCAGAGTTGTAATAAATACGTGCGTATGATAGAAATTACAACGACCCGAATTTAGTAGCTAAAATGTTTTATGACATTGGAGTTTCTGCACAGATTATTTCAGTTGCCTTAATCGAACTGCTTAGCTATGGAAAAATGTTTACCGTTCTATTTTCCTAATTTTTTTAACGTCCTTCAACAAGTTTTAATGAGGTATTTTCTTTCCACTTGGATGAATTTAAGCTGAACAATTTGAAACTAATAATCTTGGACCGATCATAATATTGGTTACCCATTTTCTTTAAAAAAATCATAAATCCATTTTTTATAAATAGCTCAAAGAAATTGTCTAAAGAAGAATATACAGTGCCCGTCTGAAGTACCTCACCCCTAACTTTTGAATTGAAAGAAATAAAACAACGAAAGTTGACATAAATTAAAGCGTAAAAAATGTTTTAGTTAATAGGCAATAAAGTAATTGTCAAAGATGGCGTTGCGGTGCAATATTGATAATTATTTTTAAATGGCAACAGTGCGCTAGTAATACATCGTTTCAAAGCTGTTTAAAATATCTATTCAAATGTTTTTTTTTAAATCGATTAAATTTAATATTAGCATGTCATCAAACTTTTTAAACAGGCTTTCACTGAAAAATATTAGTTTTTTTCTGATAGATGTCGCACAGAAAATCAAAAATTACTTTTCAACAGGATGCTGTTCCTCCATATTGTTATGGTGCAGTAACAGTTTATCCGAATGAACAGTATCCTAATAGATGGATTGAACGATGGGGTAGGAGGAGTCCGGGAAACTTGCCCAAATGGAAGAGTTGAACCATCTTTCACAATTCAATTTAAATTTTGTGCTAATGAAACGTCAATACGGTCATTAATCGCGCCCGGGGGGCCAATCACAAGTATGCTGCCATTTTGCACGATGGCTGGTTTGTTAGGCTGTCAGGATGTGAAACGTGTTTTTGTCGCTGCGGAGTGATTTTTATAATTTTAGTAGTTTTGAGATTACACCGGTCTTTATGAGGTACGTAACGTAGGTTACTACTATAGGTTTTTTTGTGACAAAAGTTAGATGTCAAAGTAGTGGGTGCGGGTGACTTGCACCATGGAGCGTGCGTGAGACATGTGCAGTAGTTTATGTCTCCCTCTGTGATAGAAACGGCAGTTTCATTTGTTTTTCTTATATTTTAACCTTATTTTTTTTATTTGCAGAAAACAATACCATTCCAATATAAGCCCCCAGAAAATACACGTAAAAGGAGAAAATATGCTAAAAGAGAATTAGCAAAAGCCATAGATGAAGTGAAGAAGGGCGGTTCTATTAGAAAAACGCCTATCAAGTATGAAATCGACAGAAGTACACTATACTAAGACGTTATAAGTTGAATGAACAAAAATTACATACATTTGAAGAAAAAACAGTTAATATAAAGAATCGCAGATATTTACAATGTCTGAGGAAAAGCTACTTGTTAAATATTTACTGCCTTGTAGTAAAATGCATTACGGTTTGACCAGAAAACAAGCAATGAAATGGGTATTTGAATTTGCAAAAGTGAATTCAAAAACATTTCCTGAAAGCTGGACCACGAACAACTCGGAATGATTGGTTTCACAGTTTTCTTTTCATAAATCCAGAAATAAGTCTAAGAACACCCGAAGCCACCAGCTTATCTCGTACCACCAGTTTTAATTAAAAAAATGTCGGCGTTTTTGTCACAAATTTAAAGATAGTGCGCGAGAAATATAATTTTGAGCTTAAGAATATATACAGTGGTGACGAAACCGGGTGCACGACTCTACAAAAATGTCTAAAAGTGATAGTCAGTAAAAAGTCAGAACAAGTCCGACAACTCATATCTGCAGACAGAGGAACAACTATAACACTTTGTTTCGCCGTCAATGCGATTAGAAACGTGAGACCGCCTTTCTTTGTATTTCCAATGGTTAGGTATCAAGATCATTTCGTATCTGAAGGACTGGGAGGGCCATCCGGAGATGCTTATCCAAGTGGTTGGACGACCATAAAAAGTTTTGTGAAAATCCTTGGATATTTTGCAAAATAGCCTCATGCCTCTGAGAACAATCGCGTGCCCTTAATACTAGATAACCATGAAAGTCATGAAAGCATTGATGCGATTAATTTTGCCAGAAATAATAGGATCACGTTGTTAACTTTTCCACCACACTGCAGTAATAAATTACAGCCCTTTGATGTTGCAATTTATTTCTTCTTTAAATCTCGATACAATAGAGCTATGAACAACTGGATGTTATCCAATCCAGGCAAAACAATTACAATTTACAATATTTCCGGATTCATTAAGACAATTATGTCTCAAGCATTCAGCCAAAGTAACATATTAAGTGGATTCCAGAAAGCTGGCATTCATTCGTTTAATACAGACGTTTTTAGTGACGATTTTTTGTGTTCTGCTGCCACGGATAGAGATTTGCCTCAAGAACAAGCATCAACAAGCACACCAATGCGTTTAAAAAGTAGTGTCTAGTAGTGTTTAGAAAGTCAGCTTGTATTCTCTGCCGAACTCGAGGAATCATCTCAATTTCAACAGAACGCTGCCATTGCGACAGTTTCTCTGCAGAGAAATAATCGGAAGATTTCCGATTATGATCACGGTTTTGTTTCGCAAACGCATCAAGAACGTCCCAACGAACTGGATAATGCGATTTTAGCATATTTATCAAACGAAAACATAGCTATAGTAGTTAATGAGTTATCGACTCCTGAACTGGAATTTCCTAGTATTCTGGAATTGCATACCAAGTATCCACAGAACATTACAGATACTGCTCATGGAAATTCAAACGCTACGAAACCAAAAGGAATTGTTAAAGACGCCAAATTCATTCGTGTTAATTCAGAGCCATTACAAATCTCCAACATATATCACGTGGTTAATACTTACGAGAGCCCTGTACATGCAAATGAGCATCCTTTGTCCCGCCACAAAAAATATATCTCTGGAGTCATATATCTAATAATAACACATGTGATGACGATAAAAGATCAAAAAGGAAGAGTAAGGAAACTCAATCAAATGTTATGAAGAATGATGTGATAAAAAAAACAAAAGATGAATAATATTAAGAGAAGATTTTTTGAGAAAAGTGACACTGAATCAGAAAATGAAAATTATACTACTAAAAAAACTAAGGAAACTCAAGGAAAACTAAAGGAAAGAAAAAAAAATGAAAGCGAAACAAGATCCAAAAGAAAAAGGCAAGAAAGCAAGTACCTATGTTCAAAAGAAAACTGGAAAAGGAAAAGATCGTGAAAATAAGAACGATGACAGTGAAATAGTGTGTGAAGACGAAGATATTTCGTAGGCTGATAGTTCCACTGATAATGATTTTGAAGAAAATCTTGACATGAACCATGGTTGGTACTGATTCTTTTGCCAATTAGAAAACATTATGACTATGTGTTTATGTCGTTTATGCCGTAAATATATCCATGAGATATGTGTAGGGTTTATAAAAGATATCGATGATTTCATTTGTCACGAATGTTAATAGAATTAGTTTTTTAGGCTACCTTGTTGACTTAAAGTGATTAATTATTGAGACTGATCGATGATGCCAATATATTAGAATAAGTTATTAGTTTAAATAAAAATGTTAAGAAAGACCAATAAGTGTGATTATTAAAATGTTTAATTTTGTTAACTTGATACAAATGTTTGTTAACATTGGAATGTTTAGAAATATTACTAGTCAAATATTACATTAAGTACTAGTAGTAACTTCATCTTGTGATATTTAAGTTAATAAACTCGTGATTAAAGCTTAAAATGTTTTTCCTTTATCATGGTCAACTCTCCCCAGCCCCCGGTTTAAGTGTCTCTGATATTGGGGAGATTTGACTCATATCCCATTTTTGATTAAAATTTCTATATCTTTTTACAATATTACGATATTGAAAAAATAATGTTGCAAAATTATGCCTGCATAACTAAGCAATCGCTTAAAATCATAATCAAATCTCTAAACCCCCTTTTTAACTCCCGGACTCCTCCTTCAATAGCGTGGCCTGCTCGATCTAACGCACTTAGATTTCTTTTTATGGTGGACACTTAAACTCTAAGGAATACGTTACGCAATCCGATATCATAGAAGTTTTGAAGCAGGGAATTACGAAACAATTTAGGTTAATTTCTGCGGAAACATTTGAACGGGTAGGAGAAGAGTTTTATAACAGGATGTTGTACTGTCAGCAACAAGGAGGTGCCCATTTTGAGTGTTTATTTTAATCTTTCGAGAACATTCTTTAAATACATCTGGCATTACATTTTACTTTCATAATTTTGTTAGTTTGAAATAAAACTTATTGTTTTCCATTAAATTAGTATTTTATTTCTAAATGTAAGCCCCAAATAACTTCATACTTTCACATCTTGAGTCATTGACTTTCTCTGCGACTTCCACCAGAAAAAACTAATATTTATCTTTTACAAGGAGACTGTTTAAAAAGTTTGATGACATGGTAATATTAAATTTAATCGATTTTTTCTTCTAAAAAATATTTACTCTTTAATTTATGTATGCCAACTTTCGTTGTATTATGTTTTTCAATTTAAAAGTTAAAGGGACGAAGCAACTTTAGATGGGCACTGTATCTATTTGAAACAATACAACGACGGTTGTCCTTAAATAACTATTATGAAAATGTCAATTGTCAATGTCTTCGTGTTTTTTATTTCTTCATCTTTATATTTGACATTCATTTTTAGACCCCTCTCTTAAAGGAAAAAGGGGAAAGTTCTATGGAAACCTGCTGCTCCTCAAACTAAAACTATTGTTTTTAAAGGAAGTATAATATTTATTTCGTTCCACGAGTATATTAATGAACATGTAAAGTATCTCTGGGTAAACAAGTAAAGCTTCAACAAGCACGGTAGAATAACATTTTAGCGATATATTTTTTTTATCTCATAAAAAATTGCAATTGAAATATTACTGTGATTAAAAGTAAATTTATATATTAATTTATGTGAATCTATTTTTGTCTCAAAGTAACATATAAATAACTTCTCACTTCAGTACACTTATTCCAACTATCTTTCTAGTCTTCGAAACAGCTTTGATTCTCGACTTCTGGTATTTTCTTCAAAGCGATCAACGAACTCTCTTCAATGGCTTCTATGGACTCGAATCCATGTCTATGAAGTGGTTTCTTCAATTGAGGAAACACGAAAAAGTAACAAGGTACCATATTTGGTGAAAATCGTGCTTTTGGAACAGTATTTGCTTGATTTTTAGTGAAATACTTAACTAATGATTATTGCAGTATACAATGTTGCGTTATCGTGATGCAAAAACCATAAACTGTTTTAAAGCAAATCTGGACATTTTTTCTACAATGCCTCTAATATTCAATCGCTGATTACTTAGTACAAGAATCTTGGTTGCGCTAATGTTTTCTTCATTGATTGACGTGGAAGGTCTTCCTTAGACGAGATTCATCTTCACCTGCTTCGCTACCATCACTAAAGTCCTTATACTCGTACACTTGTAAACATTTTTCTACATAGCTTTATTGCCGCAACACTTTTTAACATTTTCTTTACATCAGCATAAAAGAATTATCCCAAACTTTTTGCTGGATAAATTTATACATTTAAAAAAATCGCCGACAAAAATAATGAGGCTTTTTAGTTTACCAATTAGAAAAAAGTTAATAAAGCAATGGTTGCATCGATATGTAAAGCGCGAAAATTTTTAAAACAAAAGTTATCTAATTTTCTGATATAGCAGCATGTTTAAAAAAGCAAATTTTCAATAACAATTATTCAGGGTCATGGTGTATATCTATAGCATTTAAACTATTAGAAATGATTTACCCCTATTATTGAATGATCAATTTAAACTATCTTGGGTTCTTGAAAGTTAAACGGTTTAATGACATAAATTTTCGAGAGCACACTAAACAATTACAACCAAGGTAGATTTCCTGTATTCTGGAGGAAAATCCACATTTATTTGCCTAATGGATGTTCCTCGCTTCAATTTGGGTCCAGTAATTGAAAACATCCAAACGCGTTGTGTTTAAAAGGAAATTCGTAGACACCAAAAGCGAAAGTCTGCAATTGAAAAAATTGTTTTTCGATCGAAATATAAGATAGATTTTGCTATCCTATGTTAATATTATAGTTTCTATTGTACTAAGAATCGCTAAAGGGTATACTTATTTTAATAAAGTATATATTTTTTAATTGTAGAGGGAAATTATTTAATATGTTACTCCAGTAATACTCTTTATCTCTTTTTAAACTGTTTTTCCGAATTTTTTTATCATTATAAAGTGAGGATCAGAGTGTATTGTAAAAATCGGAGAAGGTGATAAGCCGATGGCATTAAATCTGGAGAGTAGGTCTAGTGCTGAAGAACCTGCCCCTCGCCTCCCTTTTTGAGGCAACTCATTTTTGCTTTTTGCATCCAATTTTTGACTTGAAAATGGCACTTTTAATGCAATTTCGTTAGAAAAAACATAATCCCATTCCAAACGAATTTTGAAGTAGCAGCGATGTAGAAACACGAGGTGTATAAATAACATAATGAGACCGATTTTTTATATATTTTTTACTCAATTGAAATTACAGTTCTACATGGTCTCCTTGAAAGTAGTTGCCTTGGAAAGCCACACATCGCTGAAGACAGTTTATCCACTCCTCATAGCAGTGCTGGAACTCAGATATTCGAATCGTCTTCAGCAGGATGGTGGGGCATTTTCAATTTTCTCCAACACCGGCCGGGGTGGTCAGATGGATTAATCACTCGTCTGGCCATTCATTGGTACTGGGTTCGAATCCTGATTCGGGTATGGAAATTTGTACAGTTTACCCGACTTTAATGTGGCATTATGAAATATTGGAAAAAATAGATGGCAGAAAAAAATACGTCCATAATCATAATCTAAAAAAATGTTTTCCAATATCCCAAAATGATGTCGTTTGTGGTGAATTTTCAATCTTGGGAGAAGGAAAAAGTTACAAGAAGTCAAACCTGGTGAGTAAGGGGGCTGCAGAGCCACAGTGATGTTTTTACTTAATTGATGTTCGGCCTCACATGAATGACTCTTTTTCGTCTTCCAAGAACCTCACGGTAAAAATGATGGTTTACCGTTTGTCCAGGAGGCATAAGTTCTTTATGGACAATTCCTTGGCTAATAAAAAGCGGACTTTATTAGTCGTGGTCAGGTTGGAGTATACCATTCCTGGCTCTGATGCTTCGTTTCCCAGTCGTATTCAGAAATCCAAGATTCATGAGCATTAATGACATGTTCCAGAAAATGAAGCATATTTTCAATCAGCCCCAAAAAGTCAAGGCATGTTTCGCCCCTGTTGCCCTTTGATCCTGCGAAAGGGTGTTCGGAATAATTTTTGCGCAGATTTTCTTCATTTTCAATTCATTAGCCAAATTTAACTCTTCCCCGATCATTCTGACGGTCCACCGACCATCAGAACGCAAGATACCCCAGATTCTGTGGACATATTCCTCAATTCTTTTTGTTGAAGGCCTTCAGTTGAGGTTCATCTTTAGTCGAGTCTCGGCCTTTCGAGAATGCCTTAAACAATTGGAAACCAGAACCCTTGATAAAATACTGGCTCCATAGGCCTGATGAAGTTTTGCAAAATTTTCCGTCGACCTGTGCCCAAGTTTGAAACAAAACTTGATGGCTCACGGTTGCTCTAAATTGTTATCACTCATTTTCAGAAAGCACTAGAAAAGTCCAGTTCACGAAAAGAATTGATACGGACCACCAAGTGACTTTAGGGAATTCAAGCTCGTACTGAAGACGAATCAGATGCTAGCCTGCTCTCTCTCCAGTTGCCAAATTGAACGACATGCCATGAGTCTTATTACTTTATTTACACACCTCGTATACCAACTTTAAGTTTCACACGATAAAACTTTTACTGAAAGCTTTAAGCTACTAAAACACAAGTTTTAGAACTAAATATTCATTTAGTCTATCATGTAATTATCATTATCATTTACAACTTTTTATCAACTAAGTAGTAGTGTAGTGGTCCATAATGCATTTTTATACCAAAAATCAGCATCTTTATTGCCAGAAAATGTCAAAAGGTTGTTTTCTACTTTGTCTTCCGTTTTAAAAGGTTTCCATTTGAACAATTTTGGAATTCGCGGGATAGATGATAGTTCGAAGGTGCGATGTCTGATGAGTAACGTGGATGGGGCAAAACATCAATAATTGAAGCTCAACAATTTTTCCCGTGTATTGATTGAAATGTGTTGTCGAATGATAAAATACGGCGTTTTCTGTTTGCTAATTTTGACTGATTTTCTTCAATTGCTGCCTTCAGCTGGTCTAATTTTAAACAGTAGAGGCCAGTGTTGATGATTTGGTTGCGTGGAAGAACCTCGAAGTGTATGAATTAGTTCCAATACTACGAAATGCAAAGCATAATTTTGTTCGGATAAAGGCCGTCTTTCGCCATTAAACCTCTGACCCTGGCAACCACCACATTTTTTTTTATTGAACGATATTGTCCACAATCCACCTCTCATCACCAGTTCCGCTTCAGAAATGGAGCCTCAATTTTTTCTTCAGCAAAAGATCATTCAAAGAGATGCGATCCAGCAGATTTTTCTCACTAAGTTCGTGAGGGACTCACACATAATTTTTTTTTTCAGATGATCAAAAACTTACGGGCCATAGTGCGTGGATCTGCGGCTATTATGACCTTTATTTAATCAACATCAGTGCTTGAAGGACGGCCAGAGTCTTCCGAACAGAATTCCCTCCGTAAACGGCACATATCTTCTTTTTTATATTTATGGCGTAAATGCCATTTATTGACCAATATTTTCAATTTGAATCAACTTGACTAACTGAAGGCAAATTAAAGCGTATCTGAACAAATATATTGTAAATACCACAGGAATTAATAATATGTAAATAAATATTACTAATACAAGACAGATTTTTGCTTACATGCGTTAAAAGAGCCACTAGTAGAATCCTTACCAACTTCTCGGATAACCCAATATATGGACTATAAAAAATATCCCAGAAGGATTCAATATCCAACTCAGACAACATTTGCTAAATTCTATTTGACATTGCACGATAAGATTTTTTGGACATGTTATAAGAATGTAAATACATAAACTATATAGTTTTTTTATCCTATAAATGAAATAACATTTGTATGCGAAGGCCCTAACGTAAAAAGCACCAGCATAATATATTTGTTACGAAAAAAATGTTGAGACGTAATTTTCAAACAAATATAAAAAGAGTGAAAACATTACCTGCGGTTCCACCTTTTTATTTCACCTAACCAGATCCGAAAAAAAGGTGTCTCGTCATTTAAATATGCTAAAATTTATGTCTAGACTAAAAGCACATTTTTTTTCTTGGTGTATCTAACGGCAAAACAATTCAACCTTTCGTGTTGAGATTGAGTTAACTAGATAGGCTTCGAAACTTCTTTTTTCAAATAAATCAAACTAACTGGCAAGGATTAGGGCTTACTAGGAAAGTTGTTCCAAATTATTTTACGAACTACCAATAGAATCAAAAGTTTTACTACGGTAAATGCAGTTTCTATTCTGCACAAATAATGTTTATACGTTTAACTATTTGAATTATCCTTAGTTATCAACGTAAAGACTTAGATAGTTCCAATTATATTAGTGCTACTATTTTAGTGCTTATTATTTTTATTAAATATTTTTTTCTTTGTCTTTAAATGCAGAACTGAGTTGATCTCCCCACTATATTTCTAATTCTTTTCTATCTATAACAACTCGTTCTTATGTCTATTTTTAGCTATTACCTATATTTAATAGATTCTTTATTAGGTTTTCGTTCCTTCATTGTTGTACATGTTCTACCTATTTTGAATAACGATGCTTTGGTATTTTGTTTATTTTCCTACATTTTAAAGTGACTTTTATTTTAAAAATTTGCACGCTTTATACAGAGTGATTTCTAAGTTGAGATATTTTAAAAGATAAAATCAGATAAAATAAAAAAAATCTAATTCCATTTTTTAAATATCTCTAAAATTAGGTCGATACAACCTTTAATGAACTTTAAAAAATTCTAGTCCGGCCCTTAAAATTATTTAAACAAATTTATTCGATCGCCCGCAAATTCAAAATGAACAGAAGACAACTATTGTTTATCGTTATTTGTGAATCATTCCTTTCCGTTTCAGTTATTGCCAAAATTATTTATTCGGGTTGTGCAAAGAGACAGAGACACACGTGATTTAAGAGAACACCGTGGAGGGCATAATGGGAAGACCGAGAGTACCTGAAAACGTGCAGCGGGAAGAACAAATTTTCAATCTTGTCGAGGAAGACCCCACAACAAGTACCCGAGAAATAGCACCGCAAGTTTAACTGACCCCAAAAAAGTTCTTACAGCATTATGGGAAAATCAGTTATAGCCATTTTACGTGCAACGGGTTCAAGCCTTAGAGCCACAAGACCACCCTAAAAGAATTCAGTTCTGTGGGTGGCTCTTACAACAACATGAGACGAATCAAAACTTTACCAGAAACATTTTGGTTATGGACGAGGCTTTATTTACCTGAAATGGAATTCACAATTCCCACAATACCATTTTTGGCTAGTTGATAATCCTTATGCTTCTAGGCAAACATATTTTTCAACAAATATTTTCGGCCAATGTGTGCGCGGCAATTGTCAACGGTATTCTTGTTGGGCCTTTTATCTTACCGGATTGTTCAAGGGGCGAAAACTATCTAACTTTTTATAGAATCATCTTCCCAGTCTTCTAGAAAATCTGTCTTTAAATGTCAGGCAGAACATTTAGGCGAGAAGTGCGGGAGTTCTTAGACGTAACTTTTCCTAATAAGTGGGTAGGTCGTAGAGGGCGAGTTGCGTGGCCGGCTAGGTTATCAGATCTTAACTTTTGTGATTTCTTTTTATGGGATTACATGAAAAGCATAGTTTTTAAAACGCTGGTTAATACAAGGGAAGAACTTATTGATCGCATGGAACAGGCTAGTGAGACTGTTAGGGGAAGAGCATCATCACCATTACGCGCATGCACCGATTCTTGGGTACATTGCGCTTGGGTACGCCAATATTTTTTAAGTCCAATGCGCAGGACCGGAATGAGTGTTGTTTTTGAAATTAATATGGTAAATTTCTCATCTTTCAGTTTTTTGAAAAATGGTATTAGAAAAAAATGTTTATTTTATCGAGTTTTACACGCTGTTAAAAAAAGTCTCAGCTTAAGAACCACCTTGTATATCGATTCAAACATTTTTTTTTTAAGTGGGTATGACTATCTTTGTCATCTGACCGAAGTTTCATATTATTTCGTTTTTCCAATTTCCGATCACTTTTTCAAACAATTGGGGTCTTATGTCCGCAATTGTCCGAGTTATGTTGGCTTCCAAGGCTTCACTAGACCAAAGAATTAACATAACCCCAAAGAAACAATCTAAAGGCGTTAAATTACTTGATCTTGGTGGCCAATTAACAGGTCCGTTCTTCGAAATAAATGTTTCGCCGAATTGTTTCCTCAATAAATCGATTATTGCGTTGGCTGTATGACATGTGGAGCCGTCCTGTTGGAACGCTCTATAAGTTTGACGGACAGAAGATTGACTTTGATAATAAATTTGGACAATTTGCAAGCATTGCTCTGATGACGCAAATGTATAAACTTGCGCGCAAACTCACAATTCGTTTGAAAGCGAGTCCTAACGCTAGTTCGGACCCATTAAAAAACCACCCTTTATTACATGTTGTCTAAAAAAATAAATTTCTTGTGCTAATGCATTAAAAACATTAAGAAGGTGTTCTGGATATTTCAAATAAAATTGTTACAAGTGCTTCAGCCTTAGTGCTGGAACGAAGAAAACATTACCAAAATCAATATTGAATCAATACTGAATTGAATAATTTCCGATTAAGTATTAGATACATTGTAAATATTACTGTACCATTTAGATTAATTCAGTCAATTTTAAAGAATAATTTAGGCTTGTCTCGTGTGTCTTTTCTTCTTCCGAATACACTAATTTTTTTGAAAAACATCGTTGTGTTTGAAGCTGCTAGTGATGAGATATATGACGAACTATGCTTCTGATCCATAAACAGATAAATAATCAAGCGAGTATCATGCTAGAGATGAAAAAAAAACTGAAAAAGACACTTCAAAGCCGGTCAAAAATCAAAATTATGTTAACCGTTTCCTTCTATTATTGTGATATTCTAAACAAAAAGTTCCTTTTAACTAATCAAACAGTCAATAAAGAATATTCTTTAAGAGTTTATGCGTCATTTGCGAGAGCCGATTCGATACAAAATGTATCGAATTAGTTGCAAAACAGATTCGTTGCAAAACAATTTATGATTTTTTGCTCACTGCAATAATTATTCTTCAATTTTTCATTAAAAATCAAATAACTACCATTCTACAAGCTCAACTGAAGCAACCCCTACATGGACGCCGTTTCGAGTCCACAGAAGCCATTCAAGAGTTCGCTGGCCGCTTTGGAGAAAATACTAGAAGTCGAGTATAAAAACTGTTGAGAAAACTAGAAAAAAATGTTGGAACAAGTGTTGCAATGAGAGGGGATTAGTTTAAAGGAGATATAAAAAAAAATGGATGAATAAATAAATACTTTGTGTTTTATTTAAAAAGTCACCGTACTTTTTGATCATATTTTATCTCTTATCTCATATCATTATATCATATTCGTCTTATATCATATTTTATTTATCTCCAAGTAATATTTACTAATAATAATTTTATCACATTGCGGATAATACTTACTAGGTCTGTAAATATGAAACCGGAATTTCCCTATAGATGGACGTAGTTGTTAATATAGTTACCGTCAAACTGTGACATTGGCGCCATTTCCTCGTTGACATCTGACAAAGATTTTCAACTCACAACAATACAAGTTTCATACAACAGTATAGTTGATAATAGCGTTGAACATGTCGAATTTTGTGCCTCGAAACTACGATTTGCCGATAGCATTGATTTTCTGTTACAATTTGAAGAAAACTGCTACACAATCGCATCGAATGCTTGTCGAAGCTTACAGTGAGCATGCTCTTGGTAAATCACAGTGTATGAGTGGTTTAAAAAATTTAATAAATTGAAAAATTGCATATTGAATAATGGCATTGAGAGGTTTAAAAAAATCAAAACTGGCGATTTTGATGTGAGAAACGAAGAACGTGGAAGACCACCGAAAAAGTTTGAAGACAGCCAATCGCAAGCATTGTTAAATGACGGTGACGTTCAAACGTAATAACAACTCGCGGATCAATTAAATGTGACACGAGAAGCCGTCTCTATACGTTTGGAGGCCATGGGAAAAATCTAGAAGATGGGAAAATGGATTCCACATGAACTGAATGAAAGACAGCAGGAAAACCTAAAAACCACTTGCGAAATGCTGCTCGCCAGGTACAAAAAAAAGTAATTTTTCCATCAAATTGTGACTGGCGATGAAAAATGGATATATTTTGAGAATCCTAAGCTAAAATAGATAATGGGTAACTCCACGCGAATCATTGACATCCACTGCAAGACCAAATCGCTATGGACGGAAGACAATGCTCTGTGTTTGGTGTGATTAGAACGGTTTGATCTACTATGAGCTCCTAAAAACTGACGAAATCATTAATACTGAACGCTACTGACAACAAACGATCTATTTAAATCAAGCTTTGCGTAAAAAACGACTAGGATACTAAAAGAAGCAACACAAAGTAATTTTGCTTCATAATAATGCACCATAACACACAGCAAAACTGGTCAAGGAAACAATTGAAGCGTTTAGTTGGGAAATACTTTCGCATGCGGCTTACTCACCAGAGTTTGCTCTGTCCGATTACTATTTATTTGTATCGATGGGATACGCACTTGCTGAGCAGCGCTTCACTTCTTACAAAAATGGCTTGATGACTGGTTTGCCTCAAAAGAACAACAGTTTTTTGGCGTGGCATCCACAAATTATCAGACAAGTGGAAAAAATGTATTGCTAGTGATGGGCAATACTTATCATTTTCATACAATAAACGTGTATTTTCTATACAAAAATTCCGGTTTCATATTTACGTACCTAGTACAGAAAAACATCTCATCAAATTCAGTGCTGATATTGTATGAATACAATAAGATTGTGTACAATCGATAATATAGCTTTTAACATTTCCCGTTCATTATAACTAGACCATATTTTTCTAGAGCAGGTTTTTGTTTTTAGACCACCTGCGCTACACAAAAAAACTGACACAAATACATATTAAGCTCTATTGCAAATTTAGTCCTAAAAAATACCGTCCAAGCTACGTCGGATCAATCAAAATAATGTTTATTTGAAATAAATGTAGGCCCTATTTCCTAACAAACACTGTTTATGGCTTTAACTATTTGAATTAATTAGCAAAACGAAAGGTTAAATCGAATACTGATAAGAGGCCCAACGACCACATAAAAATAGGCACAATAACTGTATTAGTATATATATATTAAAAATATTATGGTATATCTTAGATTGGATAGAGCGATAAAATTTGACTTTTAGCATGACAGGCCATTTTAATTTCACTTCAAGTTAGATTAAAACTTCATAAAGTTTGCTTCAATTTTTGTTGCCTTTAATCTTGTATTTTGTCTTTATGCAATGTACAATTTTACGAGCTATGTTGAAAAAAGTTCAATACTTTGATGAAACAACAAAAACTGTGTTGATAGCAACAATAAAATTTTATTATAGATACTACAAAAGCTATTAAATATTAGATATAAAAGGATAACTTTTATTTTTGTATTTTATATTTTACAACAATATTAATTTGATATCATATTTGCTGAAAATTCTTTATAGTAATATTTGTGTCAAAAATTGTAAAGATAAGAGCACTTTAATTACGTGCGTGCATTTGATACATACATAACGGCGAACAATACTTTGAATTTTGTTTTCACAACTATTTGTGAGTGCGTGTTTAGATTATATGCTGCTGTGATCATAAAATAAGGCAATTTTTTAAATAAAAGACAAAGTATTTATTTCACTTCACTTAGTCTTCGCCTCATTTACCCTGCTGGGTGTAGAGGCTTAGGCTATCCATCAGCCCCCTTGGTGGAATCTTCTCCATTTCCCTCTGTCTCTGGCTATCACCATTGTTCCTTCTCAATCAATCACCGCCTCGTCAGACTTTTAGTTCCAAGTTTTCCTCGGTCTTCCTATCTTCCTCTCTCCAAACACTCCCATGGCTCCTAATTGGTTTTTCTCAATTACCTTCAATATCCCTCTAACGCCCAATCTCTCCCTTATCTCGGTATTTTTCAGTCTATCTCACCGTATCACCCCTTCAATCACTCGCAACACTCTTATCTCGAATACTTGTAGTTTTGCTTTTTGCTGTTCAGACATCATCCATGATTCTCTACCGTAAGTTACTAAAGGCACTATCACCGAGCTATAAATTTTAACTTTGGTGTCCTTAATGATTTCCCATCTACAAAAAAGGGTTGGCACATTGCATAATAAGCTCTAGTCGCACTATCTATTCTGTTTGTTAGATCGCATTCTCCATTTCTCTTCTCCTCCAAGGCGACCCCTAGATATTTAAATGTATCAACCTGCTTCACATTTACGTTGTTCAGCCTTATATGAAGATCCTCTAAGCATACTGAAACCACCATCACCTTGTCTTATCCACATTTATTTTTAGACCATTTCTGCAATTGTGCTTCTCGTTCCCTCAGCAACACCAGATCATCCGCATAAATCAGTCTTTATTTTTACCGTTAAATTATATTAAGTTATGTAGGTGTGCATAAACTTGCAACGGTAGAAATAAAGGCCGAGTTATGCGGATGATGTGGTGTTGCTGGGGGAAACAGAAGCGCAATTGCAGAAATCTTTGAATGCGTGGAATCTAGCTCTTCGAATATTTAGATCCACTTCCTTGGTCAATTCATCGATAAGGCTGATAAACAATAGTGGACTTAAAATACCACCGTGCCAGCGCCCTTATTTGTTACAAATTCGCTTGAGCTCATGTTATTTGTTCTGACATAATTTCTACAATTTGAGTACAGAGATTGGATTGCCTCTATAAGGTGTTCATTGACTCCCTTATTACGTAGGGCCTGCCCTATTCGTATCCAGGGAACACTGTCGAATGCCTTATGAAGATCCACAAAACATAAATATAACTTATTTTTTCTTTTCAAGGTTTCATACATTATCAATTCAATATCAAATATTCAATAATAAGTTATCGCAACATAAAAATAAGATCCTGTGTGCTCCTGCCAGCTGTAAAAACATGCTGACTATCATCAATTTTATATTTCAGCTCTTCTCTTAATCTTCGTTGTAGTCTGCGTTCATATATTTTACTCGTTGCACTCAAGAGGCAAATCCCTCTGTAATTATGACACATTGAGCGGTCTCCTTTTTTAAAAATTGGCAAAATGATTGCTACTTCCCAGTCCCTGAGTATATATATGTTCTTTCATGCAGCGTTTAATACTTTAAGGAGATCAGTTTCCGCTTTTCTCATATTCTTGAGTAATTCCACTTCAACCCCATCATTCCCGCAGCCTTTCCATTCTTACACATTGAAATCTCAGATAACAACTGTCCTTCTTTATTTTTGATATATTACCTTTATGCCTTGTTCTCGTCTCACACTTTTTTAAACGCTATGGAATAATTTTTTATTGCTCTTGAAGTCCGCTTCCATTCTGACTACAAAATCTTTTCATTCTTTTCTCTTGGTATCTTCGACACTCTTCTTGACAACATTTCTCTGATCTTCATTTTGCTCATAAGTTATTATACTTTTATTGGCAAGGTACTTCTTTCAGAGTATTTTTTTCTTTATAATTTTGCTTCTAACTTCTTCCGACCATCACGAGGTATGTTTTCTGTTATTTGCTATATTTTCCACCCACAAACTTCGTATACTATTAATTTACTCATCCAAATTTATTTTGTCTCCTCACTCACACTGTGCCATATGGAATTTGTGGAACGGTATATGTTCGATTTTTAGCGAAAATAATATGAATAATTATTTCGTATGTGTTATCGTGATGCAATAACAATGAGTTGTTTTGCTACAGTAATATCTGCAATCCCTCTAATACTTAATCGGCCATTACGCAGTACCAGACCTCTGATTTTGATAATGTTTTCTTCATTGGCTGACGTGGAAGGTCTTCCTGAACGAATTTCATCTTCAACTGCCTCTCTGCCATCACTATAGTCCTTGTACCACTTGTAAACATATTTTTTTTTGACACAACTTTATCGCTGAAACACTTTTTTGATATTTTTAAGCATCAATATGATACATATTTCAAATCAAGCCATTTCGTTTTTTAGACACAATTTAATGTAAATTCTTTGCTCCGTAAACTTATTTATTTAAAAATATCGCCGACAAAAATGCTTAACAATTTCAAAAAAAGTTGTAATTATTAACGAGCCAGATGATGTAAAACACGCTAATTTTTAAAGCCAAAGTCACCTTACCTTTTGATCATAGTACATATTCAATATTTAATACATACATATTCATAATACGTGCATATTCAATACATAATAAATAATCAATATAACTAATATTTTTAAGAACAAAGTGCATCGAAAATTACTAGGATTTCGCTTTATGATAATAAAGAATCATAGTCTATTACAAGCGATCAATCTGTATAAAAAACCGAATAAAGTTCACCGATAGAATTGTTACCTAATTTAAAATTCTCCCCTTGAAAGTTTTAATCACATATTTCTTCTCTTTCAAGCTTTCGTAGATTTTTCCCTAAATATCATAAAAGTCAACTGGATCAAGCACGCAAAACGTTTTAAAAATTTAAAAGTAATTTAAAAATTTCAAGTATTTCATGCGCTAAAAACTTTATAAAAGATTTTGTCATTTAGATATACTGTATAGAAGTTTCCGACTGTACGGACTTCGTAAACATTTTCCCGTATAAAATATGACTTAGTTGTCCTATGAATTTTCAGAAACTTGTCTTAAACATGTGTGTTGGAAGATAAGTCTCGGAGTTAACATGAATTTTAAAAGGCAATATTTTCCTTTTTATTTACCAGAATTTGCAAATTTAGCAATAGAACTTTATAGAGGTTCGGTCATTATACTTTGTCTTCCCGTCTGGTTTTAGAGAAACTTCCTTTAATCGCCTAAAATAAATAGAAACTTTAAGCAACATCGCATTGAATATATAGGCGTACAATTAAATTTGAACGTATTTTTAAATGTAACTATAATTAAAGATAAAAAAATTCTTCCTGTAACTTTATGATCGCACCTCTATCGTATTAAGAATTGATACGAACAGATAACCAAAAAATTCAACTAATGTTAACATAGATTTTTTTATGGCGTTTTTCGAGATCGCTTCATAACCGCCAGATAATATTTACGATCATGTCACGCACTTTTTCCACCAACTCATCGCAATTTTTGCTTTTTGGCCGAATTGGCTTTTGATCATCTTCCAATGCATCATGACCGTCCAAGAATCGCTTATAGCACTCGAACACACATGTACGTTTTACCGAGCTTGAAACAAAATTTAAAATTAGCTCTTTGTTCCATTGGTTTCTGTGACGAGGTGGCAAAAGGTACTATCATTTTAAGCCCTATAACTTGACAATCCGTTGATCGATTCTAATGATAGCAGTGTCGCTTTATAGAGGAGATATACAGCTATCAGATTATATATTATTTTAATAGATGGTGTTAGTAGTTTTCTTTAAATTTAAACGTTTCGTTATTTTTCCGACATACTGTGTATTATGATTTTTTTGGAATCGAAATCTAATGAAAAACCAAAGAACTGTTCTTGGATCTGGGAAACAAAATTAATGATTTTATTGTATCAAGAGCTTTTTACAGATGAATCTTGGAAGATAAATACTACACATAAGACTCTAATTATTTTTGCGTTTATTAAAATTTGCAATCTGTAGAATTACAATGAGCAAAAATGATGACTAGTAATTAACTGAATTAACAAATTAATATCACGAACAACTATAATATGTGAGTTGTTGATATCATTAATATTTAATGATACATCTCAGTTTTTTATTTAACGGAATTTGTTCTAGGTTCAAAACAAGACATTTCAAATGACAATAACTTTAAGACTTATTTTTTTAAAGATTTTTATAAATGTAAAGGGCAAATCTAACGTTTTATGTCTTATTAATTTGAAAGTGTCCTCACTATTATTCAGTGGGTTACCGCTAATGCATTTTGGTGTACTGCTAACTTCTCCAGATATTTTGCACTACACTTTTTAATTTCTTGATTTACCATTCTAACGTTTAGGTCATCTCTTATTTCTTTATTTGGTATAAACCATGGAGCATCACATATTGTTGGTAGCATTTTACACAGAAACCTCTCTAAGGTGGATGTTGGAGGTGGATGTAGTCCCCCATAACTGTAATCCATAAGTCTATATATGTATGAAAACTGCTTTATAAATATGCAACTTCAATCTAAATTGCACTTTGGATTTTCTCCAAGGTAGGAAAATGCCAAGTTTCAATGTATTGCTTAGTTCGATTTATTTTTTAAATATATGGGTTTTCCTGGTAAGACTTTTATCCAGATGTTATTGTGGGTCTCTATTGTGGTGTGATCTCTTATTTTACTTTCTCCAAATTGAACGAATTATTTTAACTCATGGCCAAAATCCAACAATACCTATCTTATTCGAATATTCAAGGAAATTTTTAAGTACGCCCAAGTATGTGAGTTAAAAAATTATTTATTTTATGAGCAGTTGATACTTACAATAATTGTAAGACCGAATTCAATGCTTTATGAGCTACGAAGTGTACACTATACCGCTATGCTTAGTATGACAGGACGCTATGATGATTGATATGACTTCATACGTACAGATAAACACTCTTGTATTGGATTCACATAGAAAAGTTAAGTTGATGAG
Source organism: Cosmopolites sordidus (assembly GCA_031761425.1). Taxonomy (NCBI): domain Eukaryota; kingdom Metazoa; phylum Arthropoda; class Insecta; order Coleoptera; family Curculionidae; genus Cosmopolites; species Cosmopolites sordidus. Next base: position 1,046,577 of record JARFXV010000287.1, read on the forward strand.
TTAATACTGTTGTATTGACTCAATACCGACAATAGAATAATTGACTGACAAGTATGTATTTGAAGATTTAAAATTGACCACTCAAAAAAAATTAAATATTGCACTTCTGTTAACTTCCACTTTGAAGCCATTATTAAGGGAATCTAGTTGATTTACTCTGAGGTCTCAATCTATCTACTCCCCAGGGCTCACAACTAGAAAAGTTTTTTTTTAAAGAATGTCTAAAAATAGGCAAAAGTTCGTTAAAATAGTGATTCAGCCAAGCCAGATTTAAGTTTGAAACAAAACTTAGATCATAAATATAATAATTATATATATATATATATATATATATATATATATATATATATATATATATATATATATATATTAATTATTTTTTTCTCTAAAACACAAGGTCAGTAGAGAAGAATGCCGTTTGGTTCAAGTCTCTAAGTTATACGGAGTATGAGATATAAAATTCTGAAAATGACTAGAAAATTACTTTTTTAAGTTTAAAAAAATTCCATAGCGACCGGATTTGATCGTATAGAGCTCAATAATAATATATATATATATATATATATATATATATATATATATATATATATATATATATATATATATATATATATATATATATCCACTGCTGGATGAAAGCCTCTTCAGCATGCTTCTAACTTTCACGGTACTGGGCCTTCTTCTGTCACTCAGGTCTTATATACTTAACGTCCATCAGTCCATCGTGCTTTCGGTCTTCCTCGCGGACATTTGCGATCAAACGGTATCCACTCATCGCGGCACCCACACATCTGTCGTCTTATCGCCTCGCTATATGGCCCGCCCATCTCTATTTCAATTGCTTTACTCTTTTACCATGATGTCACACACTTTCGTGTGTTCCCTGATCCATGCGCAGGGCTTTCTGTCTCGTCTTGTAATGCCATGCTTACATATTTCCATTCCCCTCTGTGCTAACCGATGTTTTTAATTAACTGACTATATATATATATATATATATATATATATATATATATATATATATATATATATATATATATATATATATATCATAAATCTATTAATGCTCAAGGGACTTAGTTATAAAGTTCCTTATAATGTTCTAGTGCATGTGGTGTTTCAGTGTCTCCAAAATATTTAAGTGGTCTTCATAGTCGTTGTTCATCATGGTGTTTCCTTAGTAAAAGAACGAAATTTAATTTTTAAACAATATCGCTTTGTATAATAGTTTTTGATATCTCTAAATGACCGACTCATATTTGTCTATATGACAATGTAATTAATAATTCCGATCACAATTATATTTGATTAATTAAATTTTCGAAAGGCTGATTATTCATCGACTATGATTTATTATGCAGTTAATTATACTTTTGGATTAGACTTACTGAGTGCTAAAATAATTGATCATTTCATTTCGGCGGAATGAATTCTCTTATTTCGACGAATCTGTGAAAGGAACCGAGAAATAGGTTTTCGTTCCTAGTATTGTTTTATATTCTGAAACATGTTATTAATTACGGGTTAGGTGTTGGCGACAATGCAAATTTCCATCAGAAAGGTTATTTCAGCTGTAGGCCTTAAAATTTTGGAAAATATTTCGACCAGGGAGAAGTTTAATATAGAGGAAGTGTAAATTGTAAATAACATTTAATTTTTTGCTAAATAATAATTTCAGGAATACATTAAAAATGCTAAGAAAGCTTTTCTAATTTGTTTGTGCTAGTGCTTTCACGATTTTGTAGACACTTTGATTATCGAGATGAAACTATCATTCGATCACGGTGGGAGACATCATATGCAGGGATCATGAAGGAAACTAATTAAAACAGGACTTTATCACCAATGCTCTACGTGGGTGCCCTGACCATCCCTTCGCCCCTACCACACTGTCAACATAATTTTTCGAGACCGGTTTCTGGAGAGCAACTGAAGAAACCAACAGAGCCTAGGATCGTTTAATTCCGATCTGTGTAGGAAGGCGAGGCAGATCGTACCGATAAGCGCCATCATATATAATATAAAATATTTGTTATCTTTAATTAATGTTACATTTAAAAAGGCCTTGAATTTTAAAATTTTAATTGTACGCCTATATATTCAATGTGGTGTTGATTAATGTTTTTAATTATTTTGGAAATTAAAGGAAGTTTCTCTAGAATCAGACCGTAAGACAAAATGTAATTACCGAGACTCTATAAAGTTCTAGTGCTAACTGAGCAAATTCTGGCAAATAAATAGAAAAATATTGCCTTTTAAAATTCCATACTTATTTTTCAACACAAAAGCATAAGACAAGTTTTTGAAAATTGATGTTTGGGATGTTGATGTTGAATTGATGTTTGGAAATTGGATGTGTGCTCATGTCCATCCACTGGATGGTTAACGCCTTCTTAGCGTGCTTGCATGTACTCTGTCATTCGAGTTTAGTTTTATTTTCTTTTTGTCTACTTTGTAGATGTTTGTGATCAAGCGGTATCACCCCAGGGTTGCCTTGGTTCCATCGCCTTTCTATATGGCCTCCCATCTCCACTTCAATTCCTTTACACTTCCAATGATGCCATATACTTTCGTTTGTTCCCTGATTCGTGTGCAGCGTTTTCTGTCCTGTCTTGTAATGCCAAGAATACATCTTTCCATTCCCCTCTGTGCTGTCCGAAGTTTTTGAATTGATTGCGATGTGAGTGTCCAGTTTTCACTTCCGTATGTCGTAACGGGCAGGACGCACTGGTCATAAGATTTTCGTTTCAGGCAAAGTGGGAGTTTGCTCTTAAACATAATGTTGAGCCAGCCAAGTGCCTGCCAGTCACATTTAACAATACGTTCCACCTCCTGGGCGGTATCCCGTTCCATTAAAATCCTCTGGCCAAGATATATAAAGTGGTCCACAACCTCCAAATTTCTTTATAAAACTGAAATTCTTCTGTCTTCAGCAAATTTATTGAACGTAACCTGACTGTTTTTCAGGTTTATTTTTAAGCAAAATAGTTCTCTAGTCTTGGGATTCTTGCATGCGTCTTTGCAGCTTCTCTAGGTGCTGCGATATCATCTGTCCAGCCTATATGGCTTAGGTATGCACCATTGATCTTTATATTATCCTGTTCCCAATCTAGATTGCAGAATACTACTTCAAGGCAGGCTGAGAATATAATAGGCGATATTGCGTCACCCTACCGTACACCCCGTTGTACATTAATTCTCACTCCAAGATCATCAAGGTGTACTGTCGCTGTAGCTTCATCATATATCGATTCTAATAGGTTTACATAGGCTTTGTCTACGCACTAAGCAGCGCATCCATTATAACCTACTTTGAGATTGAGTCAAATACTTTTTCGCAGTCGATAAAAGCCAAACACAGTGGCATGGTGTATTCGCTGTGCCTTTATTTGACCTACTGTACAACCTGGATGTGATCCATTGTACTGAATCCTGCTTGCTCTCTTGGTATTTTTTTAGATATTACCTTGGTGAAAACTTTGTACATTGCTGATCCGAGGCTTATTGGACGGTAGTTCTTTAAATCATCCTATGTTCAATTTTTATGTAAAATAATCACTTCTGTATGTATGTTAATCACTTCTGTAAGTTAGGTATTTTGTGTTCTTTGAGCCATTTTGAGTATAATTTTGCCAGTGTTTTATGTAAAGTCGGACAATCAACTTCTGCGTTCCTGTTCCTGTTCAGGCTGTTCGGTAGGGGTGACCCTGCTAGGAGTATACACTCCAGACGACAGAGTTTCATTGCCTTGATATCCATTGCCTTGGATCCATGATGGATATATATATTGCTTAAAATTTTTTTTCGAAATCTCTAGCGTTATAATAACTTTTCATATTTTCTTATAAAAAATTACGAAAATAATAAATAAATGACGGCTTATATCTCTTTTTGCATGAGTACCCTTTTGTTTTGAACAGACTGTATATATAAAATACATATTATTGTTTATGAAACTGTTATATAGGAATGAATGCAGCTGATTTTGTAATTGTTATTTGATATATTTACATTCAGACGACATAGCTATTTTTTAGTAAACAAAATGTTTACAATTAATCGATATTAAATGGAATGCGATATGTTATGTTTTCGATAAGTTCATGTCCATTACTTTGATTTAAAACACTGCAACTGAAACAAATTTTTTTGCCGTCGCACTACAAGTATTATTGAATGAAAATTGATTCTGCTTAAACACTCCAAAAATTACGAAAAGCATTTAATAATTAAAATACATCTGTTGGTGTTATACTATGTAGAAAATATAACACCTCGCGGCCAGATGGCTTATCAGAAAACAGAATATTGTATCGTTTGTTTGCTACAACTTCTTTGCTCGCCAAACAGAAAAAGTTTTGGGTATGAGAAATGGATATATATATATATATATATATATATATATATATATATATATATATATATATATATATATATATATATATATATATATATATATATATATATACCTTTGAGAATGGTGAGTTGTGTCGCCAAAACACCAGGCCAAGAAGTGTTAGGCATGTTCAATAAATTTGCTGAGGAAAAAGAATTTCTATTTTAGGGCGGGATTGACATACGGAAGTGAAACTTGGACGCATACATCGCAGTCAGTTCAAAAACTTCGGGTAGCGCAGATGGGAATAGAAAGATGTATGCTTGGCATTATTAGAAGATAGGGATATAAAGCCCTGCACATAGATCATAGAACAAACGAAAGTGAGTAACATCACTGGAAAAGTAAAAAAATTCAAATGGAGGTGGGCGGACCATGTTCTGAGGCGATACGATGAAAGATGGACCAAGGCGATCCTGGACTGGATACCGCTTGATCGCAAACGTCCACGGAGTAGACCGAAAACACGATGGACTGATGGCATAGTTAAGTATATTAGACCCGTATGGCAGAAGAAAGCTCATAACCGCGAGAGTTGGAAGCATGCCGAAGAGGCCTTCACCCATTGCCACTACTACACAAACATTTTCAAAGTATGTGTTGGCTTCGTTCAAGATGTTATAAGTTATAATCAAAAAAGATTTATAACTAAGCTATTCATGATGATATAACTTATGGTGGTTGTGATACGGGAAATTTGAATTAAGAAGATTATCCCCAATCTCAAAGGGTTACTGTAAGACTAGACTCTACTATTTCTAGCAGAAATAGATGGTTGTTTAGTTTAAAAAATTAAATTAATGTGGTCTTTTTTGGAATTTGAGTTTTAATCGAATTTTTCTTGTGATATTTCTACTTACAGTTTATGAATCTTTCGTTCGTAGTCCAGCGTAGTTTTTCTAATGATTCAGCAACTATAGGTCATGGGGTTAAACTCACCTGAAACAAAAAACATAAATAATCATTGTTTGTATTGAATAAAAGACTAAAATTGCAAAATTTATTATTAAAATATTATTATAATGTTTGACTGGCCGATAAATTCTGAGTATTTTCTTTATAAAAAATAAAATATATATTCTCATGGTGCAAAAATCTTTAATGGGAAAGATATTTCCCTTTGTTAATAATACTGCTTTAAATATTACAAAACTATTTGTAATTAAATTTAATATACATGTTAAGTAAGACTAATGTAAGAATTATAAGATATAATACTGAATTTAATCTCTTCTCATCTTCTTCGTATTTTTCTTTACAGAAGAGTCGTGACTTATAGAAAATCATTATGTTAGCGTACTTTCCGAACTAGTACTCGCCAGCATTCCCTATTACTGGCTTCGTTGGTGGCATATTAGAGATGTGCCAGTTAGGTCTTCCCTTCATCCATCCCTGTACCACCAGTTTTTCTAGGTTACCGATATCCCTGCGTTCAATGCGGCCGAAGAATCTTAGTATTTGTTCAAGAATAATTTGGGATAGCCTTGTGGGTTAATTAATTTTTTGAATAACCGATGCATTTGTTCATCGGGCAGAATGCGAATGACTTGTCTCCAGCACCAAAGTTTAAAAGAATCAATGTGTTTGTCTTGTCTTTTAATGGTTCATGTTTCAACGGGATATAGCAATACTGAAAAAGCTAAGGTTTTTACTATATGTTTTGTGTGTTTTGTGTTCGCACTTCGTTAGTATGTTGAGGAAAGAAAAAAAAGGAGAGACATAAATAAACATAATTTATTGTAATTTAAATGGGGTTGTAACTTACAATGACGTTATTGTTGTAACTTACAATGATATTGCCATTTTGAGTGCCCGAGTTCGGTGCACCGCGAGCACCCCATTACCCCGAGTTGGGTGCTAGCCAGAGCGAAATATTAAGGGTCCTTTCAATGTATGCCCCCCTTACTCCAGATCAACCGGAGAGTAGGGGTGGGATATGAACGCCACTAGGCTTTCCGCGGAATAGGCCAGCAAATCCCCACGATGTTCTAGGAGTTCGCTTTAATTCACCCGGCTCAGCGCTATAGGGACGAAATTTATCAACAGCATACTACCTATAGTAGTCTGTAAGTTATCTATACTAATCATATAAATAATATATCAATACAAATATTGGTCAAACCGAATACAACAATTTTTTACTTTGTTATCTATCACTTATTTTTTAGCTTTCTGTGACTATAGTTTCGAAAAACAATGTTACATTATCAAACACTACTTTAAAACTGTTTTATTCGGTTTAAAAAATGAACTATTACAAAGTAACGGACAAATCAATCAATGATAATATTGGTGTTCGGCTACGTCACCATTGGGTCCCCCAAAAAAAGTAAAAGTAAAGGCAAAATAATAAAAAAGGTTAACTAAAACGTCTTTCACAGTAGGAAGGTCGGCCCCTTTTTAATCGAGCTCTGCCGTGGAAGAAAAGGGAGAGAAGGAAAAAAAGAAAACGTGAACATCCGGGTCAGGCTTGCCACAAGAGTGGTGGGGAAGTGGGGCGGTACGGCCTACCTAAATTCGGCTTCGTCCAAGGATTCTGTAAAAGGGTTTTAACGCTGCCCCGCTAGAGTGGGCACCATGATGGGGTGATAGTGACCCTCCCGTGAGTTGGGTTTTCCAAAGCCCCCCCCAAAGGGAGTACCCAAAAGACTGTTAATCAAACTAACACATATCTAAATGCACTCGGTCTTATGGCTGTGACCTTGTGGTGCAAATCCGTAAAAATGAGTTAATTATTATATATACAAAATTATTATATTAAATACAAAAATTATTACACCATGGAGGCCCTTCACTACGGAGCTCAATGGAAAAAGTCCTTTCACTTCGACAATGCGTACAACGAAAACCCGATAGTAATCTCCCACCAAAAAAGCCTCGTCCCCGGAAAATGCGACGAAAGATAGTCGATGATAACTGACACCAACCAATCCAATCAGCGAGAACTAAATTTAATAATACTACACTAAAAAAATTAAGTAAAATTAATTAATGTAATTTTTTTTTAAAATCGTCTATAGGTCGAGAAGGAAGAACTATTGATAACTGTTTGGATATGTGGAAAGAAGATTTATCAACAGTTACGTCACAGATCTGAATGAACAGCATCAGACATACAGAAGAAGAGATTGAAAGATGATCGAATCACGAAAGATTATTGATAGATTAGAAGTTAATCCTCTAATAATTTACTTGAACAGCGATTCAGATGCTGAAAGTTGTTTTAGTGATAGTGAATAATTAACTTTGTGTGAACTAAATGAGAAGCAGTTATGTTCACGAGCAGAAGTTTCGAAACAGTGTTTTGATTAAAACTTTTAAAGAAGAAACGTTTCATGTTACTTTTTCATTTACAGTTTTATCGACCATACAAAAATCAAAGTCTGGGTATTTTGGTGTTGATATAGCAACATTGTAACGTGAGTGCGTCATAGATTTGATGACGTACAATCATTATTTCCATGGATGACCTATATAATACTATTTTATTTTGAAACTTGCATATTAGAATATGTTGTTTGATAGTTTTACAGACAGACAGAGACAGAGATTGGTGAAACTACTTTATTGTTTTTCAGCTTTTAATGTTATTTTAAGAACAAGTAACTTCGTAGAATTTAAAATAAATATATTTGTACCAGTTTTCTGTGTGAAACCTGACTGCGTATACTGAAGTATATTTGAAAAATTGTATCAGCATATCCAGCAGAAGAGATGAGGACTAAAGAATAATTTGTAATTCAAGGACTACAAATCGTATAGGGGTTTAGTTATATATGTTGGGCATTGTTTTGTCATGTATTTTATTTGCAATTATTTCACAAACCACTAATCAACCATTCTAATACCTGAACCGCCCACTAAAAGAAATATGGAGAGAGAAGAAAATGAGCTAATGTGAAACTTTTAACTTTATATACACTTCTAAAATAACTTCCAAACCATTTAATTGATTCTGTAGAAAAACGATTTACGTTCTTTCAAGACTTAATGTACGCCAACATTTTTTTTATCTCAAATAGAAATTTATAAAACCAATTACAAACTGTCCCTTCAAAGACAGTTTGGTTTCCTGATTTCTCTTTTACTTGCTTTGCTGCTTCGGATGCCTCAGATCTACTCCTTAAAAAAGCCGAATTATCTTTTCTGAATTAAATAAACGAAAATAATTAAAGAAAAAAATCAGTTAACAATATTTTCGATAAAATCTTGATTTGTTATATTGATAGCAATTTTTCTTTAATTACTGACATTTTATTTTTGTATTTAGTCACTTGCTTTTCATAAAGCTTTTCTGACAATTTATACATTGGGTTCTTAACTTGATTCTCGGCCTTTTTTGATTACCTTTGTTATTTATTTATGAAAAAAGTAATATAAACTTAATCTTTCAAGTAATCTCCCTCACTTTCTGTATAGTTTCGCCACCTTTTAGGAACCGTTGAATCCCAGATCGACAAAACTTGGTTTGATATGATAAAGTCATTGAATCAGGTCTGAGGAACACGCCGGGTACGATAAAATCCCCTAGCATAAATTGGTGATCGTTTCCATTTCTGCTAGATGTGACCGTGTGTTGACATGACGCAAAATGAATTCCCTTTTTTCCTTGCCAGTACAAGCGAAGGGATAACAACATCAAAAGCGTTTACTCTTATTATCAGCTGTGAGTTCATCAGAGACTCAACAACTCTCCTTTTGAATATTCCTTAGCTTGTGTAAACCATTAGAAATGGCTTGAAGTGTTATTTCAAGTTCCTATCCGAGCTCTAGGACGTTTTGCATCATTTAAGTAAAAAATTCTTCAGAGTTGCTGAAACCACTTCTCACAGGTTTACTGTACGAGTCGCATAAATTATGTCCTGAAAACAAGGCATTACCTAAAATGTTGCTTTTCGAACGACATCGCGTCTACAACTGATTTTTTAGCTTATATTCACAATAGGCTCGTGTATTATACCTTATTTCGAAGCTAAAAGAGGGCGCTTTAAAACAACTATACCGACGAAAAAATATTCTAAAACAAATAGGTTCTGTAGCCGATGAAACATCGGGGCCGGAATTAAGTTAAATAACCTAATAAAGCAGTATAAACACTAAAAAAGGTACTATCACTGACTAAAATGTTTTTGATTTAAAAGATTTTTCGCTAAAAGACAATGAACATATGGGAAAACAATCTTCGGCCATTAATCCTGACAATATACTTTAGATCTACAGTAATTAAAAAAGACATTTACAAAGAGTTGATTCTTTAAAACATCCCATAACATAACCACAACAAAAGTTGGTAAACATTTTATTTCAGAATTATAAGATAATTTGTTGTTAAAGGGTCCTTATACGATTAACCTTTTGCTTTATATTCGGTATATCCGACTTCATAAAAGTATTATGTGGATTTTTGGTTGGCATAGCCTTAATATTTTATTTGTTCCCATATGCATAACAATTTGAGACGTGAAAATAGTTATAGAGAAATGTCTCCGAGGTATGCTTAAAGGAATGTAGTCGGTAAAAGGGAAAGACCAATGCTAAAAACAAAGAAAGGAAAACCGATATAATCCGAAAATAATAAAATATTATGGTGGCACATAAGAATAATATAGCTATGTCCCTACGTGAGAAAAGTACTGATAGAGACTTTGGGACTAGTATATTGATTTGTGTAACTTACATGAAAAATAAACGAATCCAAAATTGCCAAGCGTTGTGTTTTCGATTTGAAATACAATTTTACCCAACAATTTAACGAATTTTAACCTAGATTCGTTATCTTACTCTATTTTTAGTTTTATGTAAGCTGCATAAAGTTTTACGTATTATTATTAAGATAAGTCCCATTTAACATTCGACACAATAACAGCGGTTTTTACTATCTCGTGGTGACTTTATCTTGATTTATTGATTATTACAAAGTAAACAGACATTCGAACGATTCTATGAGCGTACATATATGGAAGATACATCTAACAAAATACACTACGACTGACAAAATCTTCATCGAAGTATTAAATCATCACCGAAGGGTGAAAAAGATTTCCACCAGATGGGTGCAGTGATTGTTAGCAGGCAACCAAAGACGCATTCGAATAAACAGTTCTCAAGAGTGTTTAGACTTATTTAGACGCGATTCTGCATTTCTTAGACGTATATAACATATACGTATAAACGTCTATAATACGTATAAACATATATATTTACCATGACATACCAGAGATGAAACAGCAGTCCAAAATGTTAGTGGTGCAGATCAAAGTGTGCAAACAAAGCGAAAACAGTTTCATCTGCAGGAAAAGTCACAACTACAGTTTTTTCGGATTCTCATGATATGGTGCTCATAGACTATAGTAACAAAAGAAAGGAGCATTACCGGAAATAAATACGGTATATAGGAGAACCAAATGAAGGGTGCTGTGAAAAGTTCAGGATAGACGTCTACATCGGGCCAAAAAGAAGTGGTCTTTTATCACGATAATACGTCTGGGGTTGTTGCTAGAAAAATCAATAGCGTATGCTTCGAAATACTTCTACATACACCGTATTCATTGGATTTGAATCTCAGCGATTATTAGATATATTTTTTTCTACTCAAATTATACTGAGGGTATTAATAAACTGGAACGTCGTTGGGCCAAATCTATTCAATTGCAAAGTGATTATATTGAAAAATAAAAAAAAAACATTGGCCGAGAACTTTTTCAATAACTTACTATCTTCATATTGCTAAAAAAAAGTAGAGGCAATTCAAAAATTAGCAACAAATATTTTCCTGATCAATATTAATTGTACCTCTAAAATTAATACAAGCTTGGAGATACTGAATTATATTCTTAAGACAAAAGAATGTTTTGGTTTTCCTCCCTAACGAATAATAACTACCCCTCGAAAATATTCTTTGATAAACGACTCTAAAACGCATGTCCCAGATATATTCCACTTAATTTAAGTTAAGAAGATATTGCGGAGCAATGTACAATGAGTGGCCCAGAAATACAAAATTGTTCATCAATTGTTCCTCTGCAAAATATGTTGTACAATATTTGAAATATGGTTCCACCAGCATTTTTTTTATCAATTTGAGATTGAAATTTGAAATTAAAATTGTAATTGCTTTATTGATCAATCTTATAATAATTAATTATTCAGTAAATTTCAGTTTTCACTTATTTATTAATAGCGGTGAAAGTCCTGATCTTTATGTTAACAGTACTCCAACAATTTCATTCATCAGGAAAGAGATGACGGAATAAATAATTTACATCAAACAAAGAATAAATCCTTCTAATTACTTGAACAAATTGCCTGAGCATATTTAATATATTTTTTTGAAGGTTATGGGGCATAGCTTTCTAAATTATTCAGATTTGAGGGAGAATAGAACTAAGACGAATATTATAATGATCCTTTGTGGTTGCATAAGGTAATTGAATTCATGCATATATAATGTTTGTATATAAATAATTTCTTTTAATAAGATACTGAAAGACTCGTACATAAGTTACATAAAACTAGAGTCTGTTAAACAACAGTATAATCTTACTCTATAACTTTAATGAGATGACTTTTGTTTAAAAATGCGTGAGCTTTACGTATCGATACAAACATTTGTTTTTTAAGTTAAAATGACTATCCATTTCGCTTGTTAAATTAGAAATTACATTTCTTTTTATAATTGTTAAAAATCGACACATTTATTCGGCAAGCATTAAATTTTGTCCAAAAATTAAATTTCTTGCGCTGATGCTTTAAAAATATTGAAGAGACAGAGAAAGTGTTACAGCGATGACGCTCTTATAAAAAATAGCCTCCAACTGCGATAAGAATCACATTAATTAATGGAGAAAACATGACCAAATCACTGATCTTCAATCAATTCATTCAATTTTGAAGAACACATCAATTTGTCTCGTGTCTTCTCATCCCGTTTTGAAAACACTGAATTATTTTGGAAAGCATCGTCATGTTGAGGTTGCTAAAGGGATGCTTTCTTTTGGCTGATGGCATTCTGAATTACATAGTTACTTATGGTGAAACATGAATTTAGAAACCAAAGCCTAACAAACCACTTTAAATTCGGTCAAAAATTAAAATCGTGTTAACATGTTTGATGATAGTAGTATGTTTTTTATTTTTAGGGGTCTTTATTTTTCAACTTCACAATATGTAACAATCTACTCCACCTGGTGGTCACTTCTCTACAAATATTGATGGGATAACCTAAGGAAAGATCTATATCAAAAATACAACAGACATTTTCTCGATGATGCTAATGCTTCACATGCGATGATGCTTCACATTTTCTAATCTAAAACACTACACAAAACAACATACTGAACGCTATTTTAGAAAATTTGTATTTGCAGAACTAACTAATTAGAAATCAACTTTGTTCATTTAAAGTGTACTTTAAGACAAAAAAGGTTTTTAGAAACAGTGATTCTGTAGTTACCGTGCAACGTCTTTTTCGTCGATAGTTCAACGTTGAACGTTGGTAATTCTAAATCGAAACACAACACTCCGATGGGTTGAAGCACTTCGAAGTACCAGATCTATCATGAAAAAGAAACCACCTGCCCTTCCCCGTGCTGTTCGGACACCAGACAATGTCGAAACAGGGAGAAGGGCGGTGTTTGCTAGTCCTCAGCGTTCTACTTGGCACGTGACTTTAGCTATGAGGATGTTCCGTCGAGCGTTGCATAACGCCTTCCTTCTGCCATGACGGCTTAAAATTTCATCGTTACAAAATAATGATTGTGTAATAGTTGATCGAAAGGAATTTTGCACAGCGCCAGAGTGCGCCATATTTGCTAATGACCCTGATGCCGTGATAATGATGAGTGACGAAACATATTTTCATTTAAATAGATATGTAAATAAGCAGAATTGTAGGTACTATGTGGGAAAGAATTTAAGAAGAGCTGCACCAAAGACATCTCCATAGCGAAAAAGTGACAATGTGGTGCGGAATTTCCAAACTAGGGATCGTTGGTTCTTACTTTTTTAAATTCCATCCTCTCGCCACAATTTTTACATCGTTGGTCATCATCGCCACATCATCATCATCAGCCTATGTAAATCCACTGCAGGATGAAGACTTCTTCAGCATGCTTCCAACTTTCACCGTCCTGAGCTTGTGTATATATATATATGCTGGACAGTGGTCAAACTTGTCGATGTAAGAGTAAGCTATTATTCAATGAAACAAAAACTTTGAAATTGTATCTTTATCAGTAACATAATTTAGACGATTTTTTAAAATCATTTATTTAATAAGAAAACCAGAGGCTGTATTATAGAAAGCTCTAGGAAAGTTTTCCGATTTAAATGGTAATGGAGTATCCCATAATGAAAGCACATAAATTATTTGTAAGGCAGTTTAATTAAGGAATTTATTTAGATTGCCCACTATTGATTCGCAACACTGCTGGAAAACAAATTATTTGTATTTTCTTGTTCTCCATAACAAACAGCATATTCGTCGGTAGAATTAAAATGATTTTTTTCCAGGCAGGAGAGTACAAAAATAAAATATTCCAATTTTGGATTGTTCTAAAAGTAATTTATTTTTCTTGTATAAAAATATAAAACAGATCCTTCAGGACTCAAAGATATTCGATACTAAACACTAAATCACTTTTAAATTCCTTGACGCGGGTTTTGTTAACCATGTTATGCTGGGGCTCAGGAGATTCATTGCTGATGCTAACATGGTTAGCGAAGCACGCGTCGGGATATTAAAAACAACTGATTTGGTTTTTAGTGGTAAAGCTTTTTGAGTTTACCAAAGGTTCCAATAAAATATTGAGGTTCTTCAGGATATATTTTCATATATTTGATTCAGTAATCAAAGTAGTGGGTTAATAGATTTTTTTTGTCAATAAACTACTTAGTTATATAATTTTATCAAATTTAGTGGTGTAAGGTTAATCCAATTTGGTAGATACAATAGCATATTCTCGTCAAGGAATATTTTTATTACATTTGCAATCAAAAAGTCCTTGTTGAAAAATCCATTATACCTAGGTTTTAGCAATATTGTTATTTTGTAATTTTTTTTCACAGTATCAATATTACATTTAATATCCTTAAAAAAAATGACAATGCATCAGTGTGTAGTTTCTAAGGAACTCTGTTCAACAAAGATATAATAAGTAATATATAATTCGATTTGTTAAAGCTGCGATTTATGAATCTAATAAGTTCGCTATGCATAGTATTTACCAGATTTGCACTTGTTGATTAAGTTTTGTTTCCAATATGAATATATACTTCAACATGTTTATACTCCCTAAAAGGTATATTAAACACCATTACGATAACGATTTCATCATGTATAGTTAAAGGAACTATTTACGTATCTAGAAAAAATTATATACGTGCTATCTAGACTCAACTGCCTTTTATAAAACCAATACTAAAACTAAATAAGACGCACTCGATTTATGTGGTGGATTTAAAAAAATAAATCAATTTTATTAAATAAATGTTGTTTGGTTTTTGTAAACCATGTATGTTTGTCTAGGTTGAAAATAAAGCAATAAATAAAATTTGCGTGGTCATGGGGAAACATAAAATACATATAAGGGTCCAAGGCGCTCAAAGCCGGGATAAAAATATAAAAATAAAGTGGGGAAAATTATGAAATACTACATTACTGAATGACACAAGAAGAGATGTATGAAGCTCGCTTTTCCCAAATACTTATTGAACCGTATAAAAGTGTGAACGAAAAAATTAAGATGTATTGTTATGTGCCAGACGATGTAGCTAAAAATGTTGATACCTTTTAGCTTTTTTGTCTTAAAAAATGAACATTTTGGAAAGTTGATTTCTAATGATAGTTCTGAGAATACAGATTTTGTAAAATAGTCTTCAGTATGTTGTTTCTGATTAGGAAATTTGAAGCAAATCATCGGGAAAATGTTGTATTTTTGATATAGATTTTTCATTAGGTTATCCCATTAACATTTGTAGTGAAATTATTATATTACTAATATGCGAAGTTGATAAAAAATAAAACTCCAAAAAGGTATTTGAGAGTTAACTGACTCTTCCAAGTTGCCAGACGAAGTACGAAAGGTACAGCAATATACGCACACAAAAGGTACAGCAATATATATATATATATATATATATATATATATATATATATATATATATATATATATATATATATATATATATATATAATATATATATATATATTTAACTCGAACGCATACTACTATAATTATACATGATAACATGGCTTTGATTTTTGACAGAATTTGTATTCACTTTTTTTTGTATTTTAACCGGATACATGCTACATCGAATATATCCTTCATGGATGGTAGAGGAGAATGTTCTTATATTATTCCGGGTATCAACAATCCACTCGTTATGCGAATGGTCACAACGCTTCACCAAAATATAATTTGACATTCTCAAGTGTTCGCTTGCAGCCAAGTTTGTGAAGTCGAGACTGTGAAGTCGTACTGCCCGCGAAATGGGCGGGTAGTACGTCATGTTTTATCCCAGAAACCGATATTGGGAGATACTTGCTGACATTACGGTGGCGTTTGAAGGAACGAGCCTGATGCCAACTCTCGCGTTGCTGAGCTTTCCTCTGCTATTTTAGTCCAATATACTTAATGATGTCATCAGTCCATCGTGTTTACGGTCTTCTCCGTGGTGGTTTGCGGTCAAGCGGTATCCAGTCCAGGATCGCCTTGGTCCATCTTTCGTCCCATTGCCTCGCTACATGCCCTGCCCACTTCTATTTGAATTCCTTTATTCTTCCAATGATGTCACTTACTTTCGTTTGTTCTCTGATCCATGTGCAAGTCTTTTTATCCCGTCTAGTAATGCCAAGCATAATACTAATGCCTCTGGTTACCGGAATTTTTGGAACTGACTGCGATTTGAGTATCCAGGTTTCACTTCCGTATGTCAGAACAGGTAGGGCATACTGATCAAAGACTTTTCTCTCCAGGCAAAGTGGTAGTTCGGCTATCCAAAGCGCCAGCAAGCGCCTTCCACCGGTTTCTGGCCTTAAGCCGTCATCAGCTAGGCTCAAGCTGAACACCCGGAGAGCAGATGAAGGGAACGACTAAAGCCATGACCATATAAATCGGCCATGTCGAATGGTGGTTGCAATCACATGCAGCACTGCCATCCTGTGGTAAACTGCCCGACCGATAAACTGTGCGAGATCGTTCGTGGCTTGTCTAACCTTGGGGAAGTACCAGGTCTGTTCAAAAAATAATGAAGTGGGCTCGTGGAGAAAGATATTAAAAACAAAGAAAATACACCACATGTATATATATATATATATATATATATATATATATATATATATATATATATATATATATATATATATATATATATATACATACAATCTACGCAGTCGCTACGCAATCTACGGCCGGCCATAAGACCAAGCGCAACGACCCGTGCACGTCAGTTGGCGTCTTCACCCGATGCAGACAATACTTGAAAATGCCAAATGACATTTTGGCGAAATGTCGTGATTCTTCACAGAATGACCGGATCGATACCCGGAATAATTTAGAAGAATTATATACATGTATGTATAATATATATATATATATATATATATATATATATATATATATATATATATATATATATATATATATATATATATATAGATAAGATAAAAAAAATTGAAACGGAAGACGATTTTTCATGTTTACCAGACAAGATAGCCATGAAAATTGCAAATTAACGTGTAATGACACTTTTTAGTAACCGGAAATCCTTTTGACTAAGATCATTAAGCCTAAAAATGAAGTAAAAATCAACAGAGCTCAAAAATGTAATCACCGATACTTTTATTTGACATCAACTGAATCCCCTCCCCGTAAAATACAGTTGTTGGAGTCATAAAACCAACGAAACAAACGAAAATTAAACAACGTTCGTTTCGGAGTATAACTAAGCAGTCTTAATCCGTTTCTGCGTGCCGTTCTAACAAAGAGAATAAAACAAAATTGATTATAAGCTTACGCATACCTTGGCAATAATTCACGGGTTTTGGTATTTCAACTCCTTAATTGCTTAAACATAATTAATTATCATTTCTCTTACCTTCCAATTAAATAGCTCGAATTTGAACGAAAAGCTTACGAGGAATACGAACCTTCATGGGAACCAATGAATTATATTTATTTTAGACATTCTTAACACGTTATTCGCTTTATTATTTGCAGGGATCATTAATTGTCCGAGCTTTAACTTAAGCAGGCCTATGATAAAAATTAATCTTTAGAATTATATTTTAATTAAAATTGAATCAAACAACAATTAAATCATTTTTTGTTTGTATATAATTAATTATTCAAAACGAAAAATAACAAACTAGAAAAAACCGTAATGAAAATTAATTATTCGCCTTGTGAGTTGAATAACCTCAACTGAGCTGGGGATGAGCTTTCAGTTAACAATAAAAAATCTGAAATCTGGACGAATTTTGTCATTGGTGCGGTTTCCTTAATATGTGTGTATTCTATTGCTTTTATTGCTCACGAAGCTTAATAATAAAAAGCTAAACCTTTTAGATTAATTTTTTTTCATTTTGAATGAAAAAAAAGTTTAATTTTAGAATCTTTCTTCTCAAGGTTGGGTAGTTTTAATTGGAATATTTTTAGAATAACATCACTCATACGTTCGCCTTTTGCTTTTTTATAAATTGTCACACACACAAAAGATCAACTATACCAATACCCTGAATCTATGTTGCTACTCGCACAGGATCTCATAAACTTCTTTTTAAAAAAATCTACGTACCATTTAGTATTTCAATGGAATTAAATCGGAGTATCTATATGGCTATTCATAATTTCTTATTATTGTCAACAGCAGTAATGACTATAGTTCTACGCAGTTACACTGAATTGTGTGTTATCGCTTTCTAGTTGTTAACAATTTCCAGATCCTTCAAACAGGTGTGCTTGAAACGTTTTCCTTAAACTCAGTACATTCTTCTGCCTTTATGGCTAGAAGATTGGCGTCTCCTATAATTTGGCGACTCGGAGGACGAAATGCAGTGTGGCTTGTTGCGGCTAGTATTTGAATGGGTGACCCTACTGGGAGAGAATAGGCTCGCGTATGGTATTTCAATAGATAAAAGTGAAAATTCGATAAGAACTTATCCCTCAGTTACACCAGATCTTCCTTCTGAGAGATATTGGTCATTCGCTAGTCGGTAGGCTTCTCGAATGATTTAAGGTTAGAAATAAAATTACCCATATTACCTATTCAGCTGCTCCGAAAACCGTAAAAAGTGTTTCCTGAAACCGGTTTCTAGCCTTAAGTCATCATCAGTTGGGCTCAAGCTGAATGATCGAAAGCAGCTGAAGGAATGACCAGAGGCACGACCATTATAGATCGGCATTATTGAATATAGGCTGTTATACTATGCAGCTCACGCTATCCTGTGGTGAATGTTTGCAACAGTTAGATTGTATGACCCGCACAGGTCTTGTTTAGGTAAAAGGTATGTATGAAAAACGTTTCATGCAACTGCACCATGCAACTGTATAGTAGACTCGTGTAATATTAAAAATATTCAAAAAACTACTCTACGCAAATATT
Source organism: Cosmopolites sordidus (assembly GCA_031761425.1). Classification (NCBI taxonomy): domain Eukaryota; kingdom Metazoa; phylum Arthropoda; class Insecta; order Coleoptera; family Curculionidae; genus Cosmopolites; species Cosmopolites sordidus. The sequence goes on from JARFXV010000287.1 coordinate 1,065,577, forward strand.
GTTCATGCCTTCAACTTTCAGCTCGAGCCCGATTGCTGCCGATTTAAGGCCAGAAACTGGTCTCGGGTCATACTTGCTAAATTTTGGGGGCGGCTGAAGGAATGGACAATATTTACGAGGAGCACTGATGAACTTTCCGCTTTTGAACATTTTTAATATTCTCCATGAGCACACTATGCTTTTCATACTTAAAGTTAAGTACATACTTAAGTACAAATCAAGGATCGAACCACGGATAAATAATGCCTACTGTACTAACGCGTGCCTAACTAAACCAACCAATTTTGGATACTTAAGAAATTTACTGCTAAATAAATACGTAAAAGACGCTTGTTCGTCATGTATTCTACATGACTTGACAGTCTCAGACACGGTCTTTGGCTTAAGCCACCAATAACATGTAAACATTTAACATGTGTTGAAATTTATTGTTCTTCATGAATAGGACATGAAAAACTGGAGTTTAAAACATATAAAATCACTGGTTCATAATGATCACATTCCTAATTTTCATCGTTTAAGGAAGAAATATTTTTTACATTATATTATTAATATTGATATGTTTAAAATGAATATACATATTTATGTTGAGTTTCTAAAGCACTTAAAAGCGTACGAATTTTCAGACACTCACTTTGAAATATAAACACATGAAGAAACACATATTATATATACGTGACTGTTTAATTTCATATTACAAAACATAAACAGAAATTCTAAGACGCTTTGAATTAACCCGACTTCTCGTCAAACAATTTTTAGTTGACTAAATATCAAAAACATTCACAAAACGTAATCTGTAGTCATTTATGAGAGGAACTATTCAAGCTTTACATTTATGAGACGAGTTACTAAATTTAAGTTAGGTATTTACAACCTAGACATCTAAAATGTACATGAGAAAAGCCTTATGCTCTACATTGTCTCGAATAAGCCTTCATTATTAAAATGTCCTAAATATATCTAGGAATTGCTTAGGTTTTAATTCATTGTTTGTTTTGTTGAATAGCTGTGTAAACTTCACGGTTAGCGAGTATTTTCAATACTAATGGCTATTGTCGAATACGATATTATCAAGTCTATTTATAAAAATTGCTAGTTGAGAACATTTGACTAACTTGTTTTATAAAGTTTTCTTTTTTTTTATCTTGAATGTGTATTGAAGAAGGATTTTTTGTAGTTTAGTAGACATTCCCGTCGATGTCTTGTACACCGCTCCAAAAAAGTCTATGAACAGACGCCGTGTTCAAACATTTGACTATGTTATAATACAAAATATTTTTTTCTTGGGATGTCAAGATATATTTTATATTCTATAAAATATATCTTGATTTTTCTTTAAAAAACAGCAACAATATGTCATTTTTAAGAAATATCAAAACAAAAACGCAATAAAAATAAAACAAATTGTCTCTGTGAGCAAACTTATTTGTTTAATAACTTGTAGGACCTTCTTTATTTCTAATTGGTTCTAATAGTAGTGCATGCATCGTCCCAACTAGTTTTTTCATTATCCCAGGTTGAATTTTGGCCCATTCATCTATAACATGGGTTCTCAACTCTTCTTTATTTTTAACCCTTTTTTCTAACTTGACAACTAATCCTATCCCACATTCTCAATAGGATCGAGATCTGGTGAGACAAAAAAAAGACACTAATGTGCATGACAGAGGAGCCAGACTTTCATTTTCAGTGAAGTGGGTTTTGAATCGTTTCCTGTTTTCAAATTCAATTTTTTAGAGCACTTTCTTTTTTAAATATCAATATACGTAAATCCGTCCATTATGCCATTGTTTATTTGTAACTCGCCCATTCCCGCCGCATTCATACAGCCCCAGATTATGATTCCACCTATGCCTCACCGTGGCTTGTTTTTTTTATCTTGAAAGTCTAATTTTTTTCGCAGAACTTTTTGTCTGGACATTACACTTAAATTTGGACTGAGACTTTCAAACAAATTCCTTAGCAAAATCCAAGAATGCTTACGATTCACCTGGCTTATGAGGGGCTTTTTACGGGTCATTAAATCGAAATATTCACATTCACGTAACTTATTTCGAACTGTCTGAGGTGTAGCACTTGTACGGTGACTACTGAATAGGTTCTGAGTAGCACATGTGTCTGGTTTTCGCATATATTCTTCAATATTTCACGTTTCTGAAAATTATTTAGTACTGATGGATGTGCAGAACGGGGTCTGGACCTTTTAACTATATTAATAATCATTTATAATAATAATAATTTTAACTCTATTATATAACTATTATAATAATATAGCCGAGGGATTTTGGTCAACAATTTTCTTGATAAGACTGCTAAACTTAGTATAAACGTAGTTTAACGGTCAGTTTCATAGCGGGCTTGAGCACTTCCATAATGACAAGTAAATGTCGACAGAAAGGAATTTTGTTTTCATATTTTTCATTTTAGACCAATAGAAGGGCATTAAAGCAAGCGCAAACTCGTTAATCCCATGTTTGTTTACATATATTTATGTATAAAAGTCTAAAAACTGGTTTCTTTTAAAAACGATTACTGGTTACTGTTATTTCAATGAAACTTGTACATATGAGAATTGAAAGTGGATGTTCAGGGTTTATAGTTTCTTGAAAAAAATGTTACCCTGAGAATTTTTTTAAACGTTAAATAGGAGGATGTTGGTTAAGTTGAAACATCGGGTAAGTTGAGACACCGCCATTTCTCGGTTTTTCGACAATGATGTGTCAAATGTCATTTATTTCAAATTGTTGAAGGATAATACGGCACTTTTCATAAAGTGTCGAAGAGAGCGCATGCATTATCTATACCTCTGTTAAACAAGGTGTTTGGCAGAGGTATAAAGAGGAAAAAACTTTTTTCGTTATGTTTTCATTAATCTATACTAAATGACGTCATTCAGGTAAGTTGAGATACCGGTATTTCTTCGGGTTTCGATCCAAGCGTCATTTTTTGCTTATAAATCGTGTTTTTTTGCTTATAAATTTGGCAAATCGTTTAAAATTCGGCACATTGTAGGCATTGTTAAAGCCGCATTGCTGCTTGCTCTTTTGCCTCAAAGCATCGTCAATGGATTCGAAACAACGGGAATTTCACCGTTTAATCCGGATGTTTTTGAGGAATGCGACTTTACACAAGCCGTTGTCTGTGTATCAACTGAAATGGAAGGTGTCGATGGTGATGTGAAGCGGCGTATTGTGATTGGTTATATTCCAGAAGAGGTTGCTGCCCATGAAGAGGTAACAACATCTGAGGCGCCATCAACATCTATGTCTCGTGCATCAAGCCACTCTTCGATTTTAACTAAAATTCGTCCAGTGTCCAACTACTCCTATCAAAAAACCGAACCGTGGGCGAAAACCAATGAAAAGTGCCATTCTCGCTTCACCGGAAACAATTTCAGTATTGAACAAACGGTAACGATAATATACGATTAATGAATAAAAACGATTAATAAATATTCCATATACATTCAATATTTGGTGTATTTACTTAATTTTCTCACGTTTGCAATAAGTTTTTAAGGTGTCTCAACTTACCTGACAACATTTTTTTTTTTGCCCAAAATGTAGGTCATTGGAGAATTGGATATATATTTTTGGGCTTTTGATAAATCGAAAAACGTTTATTATCGAAGTGTTGGTATGGCCTCTAGTTTTCCAACGGTATAATAAACTCTTCAATATCTTTACTATGTAATATTTTATGACCAAAAAACAAAAGGTGTCTCAACCTACCCCACCTTACCCTACTTAAATCTACTTAAATTAGACTGCGAGTTTTTTGATGCAGACATATTTTTTGATGCAGCGTTTATTTAGAAATATTATTATGTTCAGGTGGTTTAGTTTAAATGATTTAAAGCATTTCTAACCCCTTAATTGAAAACACCAAATACAGACGATACCTCACATAAAAAATAGTACTAAATAAGAAAAGAATTATCGATATGAAAATACCATGTTCCATATTTATACGTAAAGAAAGTTATTTAGTACGTGAGGAGAAACGAATCTGAAGTACAAGGTAGGCCAATAATTTTCTCACTTAATAAACTCATCTGCCGCGCAAACCGAGGGTGACAGAACGCGCGAGCTACCGCAATCTTAGATATCGTTTCTCGAAAATATTGACGCAATGGATCACTTCACAGGGCCATAATGTACGTTATGTGTAAAATAATTTTACATACGAATGATTTGAAGTGCGTCTGTTCGACGTCTTTTCCAGCTACAGCACGGATTGCATGATACGAATCAGTGCCTCGGTGTGAAGACTGGTAAGAATATTCGCGGAAACTGATTTTACCTTAAAGTAAAATGAAACGGGACGGATCCGTAGAATATGATGAGAAGAAAATGTTTAGCAAGTTGGTTTCAACATTTAATGCTAGATTAGAGAAATTTAATGCTAGATCAGCGACTCGAATTTGTAAAGAGTGTCAGAACTTTAAAATGAGAGTTAAAATGATAATTATAAGTGATAATCAGGTTTTATTTTATCTTAAAGAACAAATAACGGTATTATGTTTTGAAAATAATATCGTTTAAATGTTCCCTTTTACTTCGTCTGTTGGAATGAATGTCACACAGGTCGGTTGGTATCTTTTCAATGGTGGCCTGAATGTTTTGTTTAAGGTCAAGAACTGTTCGGGGTTATTTTCTGTAAACCAAAAATTTAACATAACTACAAAAAAATAATTCTAGGGCGTGAGATCGCATGATCTTGTTGGCCACTCGACATTACCATTTTGCGAAATACCGCAACCAGGTAACTTTTTTTTGCAATAAATCGCCTGCCTGACGTCTTGTTGAAATTAAACATTGTTTATATCCACATTTATCACTTCAGGCCAAAGACATTCTGTTATCATAATCCTATACCGTTTATCATTAACAGTAACACGATTTCCATCATTACCTTAAAAAAAAGGTCCTATCGCTCCTTCAGCCCGAAAATCGCACCAAACAGTGATTTTCGAGAATGAAGTGGTAACTCCTGAATCACTTATGATTGCCATCAGACTAAATCCTGCAGTTATGTTTGTTCACAAGCTCATTAAGCCAGAATTGTGCTTCGGGGGAAAAGATATTAATTATTTTTTCCCCAAAGTGGTAGTCGCTTTCCAACTTCCAATTTCGTCGCTCTATTGGGTCGTACATCTTCCGACGGTGAATTGACACAATGTGATGAACACAGCAGTGTGTTTGCATTTCTCTGTGAATTTCATTCAATAGTGTTGACTGACACTGGTATTAGAAAACTCTTTACATTTCGATGAACTTTGTTTTACTTTTAATAAACACGTATTTTATATTTGTCAGCAGTTTAATTTTGATCGAGTTTTCAAATATACAGACATTAATGGCCCACCCAATGGAAGACTTTCGGCCATCCATATATATATATATATATATATATATATATATATATATATATATATATATATATATATATATATATATATATATATATATATATATATACACTTTCAATATTTGTAGAAACCAATTCACAACTAATTTTGAGTGGTCTCAATTTTTCATTTCAACATTTTTTTTCTACCACAGATATCTAAAATGACAGATGTATCAAAAAATATTCGTGATAAAATGGAACACAGTTATTTCAAGTAACATCATGTTTTTGGTGAATTCGACAAGAATGAACCTATAAGGAGTGCTTTAAACGATTCTTGAATGATTCATTGTAATTTTAATGTAGATGAAAAGCAATGATTTGTATATGAAATGTAATAATCGTAGTCAAAAACGTTTAAAAGTTCAAAAATACTTTACACACCATGCGGAAAAAAAAAGAAATAGGAAGATAAAACTATAATGCCATTTAAATTTCAAAGAAATATTATATTGAATCATTTGTCTAGTTATTGTGCAATGTAATCTTAAACCGAAAAAATCATGAATAAAAAATCCGTTTTTGCTTGATAATCCTTTTTACAGCTGCTTTACTAATTTTTTTAAATGAAAAGATTTAATAGGAAAATCTCATAAAAATATTTAGATTAAAAACTCAATATTTGATAAACAATCTTCATTAATTAAGTTTTTAAAATATTTCCTTAATTACCTTTTCCTGTTTTTTTTTTCCAAGGGCAGCAAAAAATATTAACTTTACCTCCAAATGATACTTTTTTAAAAATTGTTTGATATAAATTCCGCATTTATTACACAGCTCCAGTTATTTTTTTCAATTACTTAGAAAAAATATAACTGGTATAATTTACGTTTCAACTAAGGTCCAATATTCCAAAGTATTCCCCTACTTTTGTTACGGCAATTAAACTTAAAAAGTATATTGGTATTGATTAGATCGATATTGATGTCAGGTTAGGCGTAAAGCTGACTATTCACAATCCAATTCCGCAGTACAATAACGTTAGATATAATTGATGCACAGTTCTACTGAAAACTGATTCATATAGCTTTCAACTTACACATATTTATCTATCAACTACACGCGCAAATTTGCCAATTTAACCAATTAATTATCATTATCATTTACCGCAAAAAAGTTGTCAAATTATATGAAAACTCAATGGTATATAAATTCAATTTACAAGGAAAATGTCACGTATTTGAAATCAAGCTTAAAAACCTCAATTCATGTAAATATAAGCTCAAATTTAATATAAAAATTCTGATTTGCTGCAAATATAAGTTCAAATTTGTTCATTGTTCAAATTTGAATGCAAAAAAATCATTTTGTTGGTGTTCCAACATTTGTATGTTTTCACATTGAAACTTGTATATTTTTCAAACAATACATCAAAGTTTAAGCATGTATCTGAGGTACAATCTGAGGCAAAAGTACTGAAAATTACATATACATTATTAATAACAATAAAAATTGGTTCCAAACAGTTTAAGTAACATAATCTGAAAATTTGAAACGCTTGATAGCTTTTCTTTACATATTTGTAACGTTTTTAACTTATAATGTTAGTGAATCTCCATACGGTCACATTCGACTATTTTCACATTGACTTAAGGTTCGAGTAAAGAATATTCTGGCAAATTTTTAAACGTTTTGTAGTATTTTGACATGCTCCGATATACCCTTAAAGTTTAAAATATTTATTATTAATAGTTATCAAAAATAAATAATATGTAGAGATTTTAATTTCTCTCTTCTCTTCTTATTCTCTTTTCTCATCTTCGTAGTTCTATAGATTTAAATCAAAAATGTTAGTTAATGTTTTTTTCATATTATTTAAATTTGAATTTGGAATGAAATATGAAAATTGCTTTTTCTTTTTTAACTATACAATATTTTCTAGCATTATCCATATTAATTTTCCTTTTATATGTCCTGAAAAGCAAATATATTCACGAATTTATGGTTTTCATTAGTTTTGCCTCCTACTGTACATCCCATACATCCTTAAATCATCGATATGATAGAGTGAAAGTGGAAATTATTTTTCGACGAACTTTTTATTTCTACTGTGGCATTCTATTCGACCATGCTCTTTATTAGTTGATATTTCAAACAGGTGTAAGTCAAGGTTAGTACCTGCATAATAAACTTGTTATTTGATATAAAAATGCGGCAGATTCAGCATTCAAAAAATAACTTAAAGTTGCATATTCACAAAAAAAATTAGTGAAACTACCATTCATCATCTGTCAAATTAGATCTTAATAAGACACAAACACTGAAAAAAGTGTAATTTATTTAATATAAAACTTACGCGGATGATTTTTGTGATATTCTGTGTTTGTTCTTATCCTTCATGTGTAGCAGTATATTTCTGAATACATTTGTTCCATACGTCCAGGCCACTTTTTTATTAAAAAGTTTAATTGAAACAAGCAACAATTATAACAACAAATTAATGAATGATTTCTTCTTCCTCATTGTTCACGCCCTGCTCCCTCTCGACCAGTTTATTGATGCCGTTTCTCCAGAAATACCCGCGCCTGGACTCAAAGAAGTTGATAAACCAGTTTTTCAGGTCCTCATCGTTGACGAAGGTTGGACAAGGAGCGGAAGAGGTGATAATCGGTTGGCGCAAGATCTGGAGAGTTCGGCGGATGTGGAAGAACCTCTTATTCGAGATCATTCAGGGCCTTCTTGACGATGCCTCATTGAGTCGTGAAGTAAGATGACTAGACTGTCGATCGGGTTGTTTCAGTTGCATAACCTCATTTACACGGTACCGCTGGGAGAGGTAACGTTCTTTGTCGACCGTCTTGTTCTTCTCTAACATTTCCCAATACACGAGACTCTCCCAGGCCCACCAAACATTTTAAGATGGTCTTCGTCGAAGTCGGAAGGTCAATTAAAGCGAGGCGTGCGGTTCAGGTCTAAGTTGACGTTTTTGAACTTCGCAAGCTTAAGCAGTCCGATTGGCTACACCGTCTTCTCCATATATAGACTAATTGTCTCGAACTGCTTGTGCAGCTTTTTGCTTACGGCGAAAGGCGAAATACAGCAAGTGTCGAAAATGAAGTTTTTTGCCACTTGGAATTTCCATTTCAAAAGTCAGAAAGTTAATTAAAATTAAGTTTTTCAGAATATAATGGCCAAATAAAAATGGAGGAAAAAGAAACAAATTACAAAAACGGGAGGAATTTATGGAACAACACATTATTCATTCATATCCATATTATTCATTCATATACATATTATTTATTCATATCCATATTATTCATTCATATGAATCCATATTAATTTTTGTGAAAATGGGCGTTCTTTGAAAACCACCCATCGCAAAATTCGTACTTTTTCTAGTACAAATAATTGAGTCATAAGTAAGTCTTGAGTTCAAAGATTAGTGGTGAAAACGATTGTGTTATTGATAGATCAAAAAGTGGAAGGTGTGTGGAGTGGAAGCAAAACCTATACATACCGCTAAGGAATATATTGCTAATGTAAGTGGAAGTGTTGAAAGTGTTGAACCGATAACATCAATTTCATGTCATTTCATGTCATGATTTCGATAAAAAGATGTCTTAACACGCATGTAAATTTCAGTCAACAGAAAAATCAAGTTAAAAGTTAAAAAAAGGGGCCAGTAAAGCTATAGAACATTAAATTAATTGTAATTAAGCCAGTTAGAATATTGAAAACCAAAAACAGATTTATTTTTTTCAAGTACAATTTCATTTGATGAAGCTCATCTGGGATGATGATAATTTTTGTGTTATTCGTTAAAAATGTCAACAAAAAGTTACTGGGCCATTTTTTTTCGATGATGATGGAATTACGGTTACTGTGATTGAATATTCCTGTAACATTTTAGGAACTCATACTAGTGCTATTTTTACTGTCCTTTTACATCATTCATATAACATTGATTTTATGTTTTTCATAAAACTTCAACGTCGTGAAAATTTCTATAATTCGTTTTGTTTACTCCAAAACATTAGTGATTCAAATTATAATACGACATATGGATATTGATTTATTTGTACCTAAACTTTAAAATACCTCGCATCTACACAAAACAGTTCTTGAAAACTTTTATAAAACTTTTACGTGTTCGGCTGAAAGATTTTCAATACCTAATTCCATAAAATTACGTTTTAATTTTTTTTACCAATATCTAAAGCGTATATGGTAAATTTCAAAATTGCACTTCGATTTTAGCCTGATAACTATTATTCCGAAAAAAACCTCGGGTTAAATTTCGAGGTAATTTACGCATTCCTGGTAAAGATATAGTACTATGGTCAAAAAATTAGAGCACTTTTTAAATAAATCGCATAGTATTTTTTTATTCATTGAAATTTATTTTGTTCCCTTCAAAGTAATTTTCTCACACTGTTGTTTTCCAGTCTTCGAAACAGTTTTGACATTGGACTGATATCTCCTTCTGATATTTCCTTCAAACCGGCAAGCTAACTATCTTGAATGACCTCTATGGACTCAATACGGTGTCAATGAAGTGAAGATCCTTGATTTTGGTAATGTTTTCTTCATTAGTTGACACGGAAGGTCTTTCTTAATCATCTTTTTAACAGCCTTTATTAATATTTGTAATTTGTAGAATTACCATGACCAGAAATGATGACTAGAACTAGAACAAATGAATGTCATGGAAAACTATAACATGTGAATTGTTAAATAACATGTTTTTGATTTAATGGAATTTGTTGCAAGTTCAAAATAAGACATTGCTAATGACAATAACTCTAAAACAAACTTAGGTCTTCTTTATTTATTTATTTATTATAAACTATGGAGCATCAGATATGTTCGCAATACTTTAGACTGGAACCTCTACAAGATCTCGATGTTGTCGTCGATGCAGTCCCCTGCAATGCATAAGCCCATACAGGTATGAATGCCGCTTTATAAAAAAGTATTTTGTTTCTCAATTGCACTTTAGATTTTCTCTCGAGGAGCCAGTAAAATTTTTTCACTTCATTGCTTATTTGGATCCCTATGTACGTACTAATATACGTACATTAATGATAAAAATATATCATTTAAAGGTTTTAAAGGATATACTTTTAGCTTTTTAATGTTTTAAATGTTTATTATAGACTTGGCTCTACATATGTTTCGCCTTGTTAGGTCTTTTTCAAGAGTAGCTTGAACTAATACTAAAAGTCAAACACAGCGTTTCCAAGTATACAGGTAAAGTTATTTCCTTTTTATTTCTTGTTTTATCACGTCTAATCTAATTATCCTAAATATCGGCTGGTAAAAACTGGGCCATTCAATTACTATATGATCTTATGTATTACCGGGGTGTTTTGGAAATTTAGCTGGTCATTTGTGGTTATTATATAACTATTTCCTAAGGATTTTTTTCCAATATTTCTAGTAGGTCAATTTTTTACTTTTCTTTTGTGAGTCTAATAATTTAACATTGTTTATATCTATAAAGTGATTGTTTTCAATACAATATGTAGACATTCCAGTTTTTTTATATTATTTAAGATATCTTTTTTGTGTGTTTTTATTCTATAACCTATACTTCTACCACTTTGACCGATATATACAGCCCCACAATCTTTACAGTTAATTTTATATACACCCGATTTATCTAAAGTATTCGTTTTATCCTTATTATTAACTAACTTTCTACCTGCAATAAGTTTATTTACACAAATAGTCTTACAACCTAGTTTATTTAATCTTTTACACGCTGTATTACTAAGGTTAGAAATGTAATTATTAAATTTAAACGATTTGTCTTTTTGCTTTTTAATGTTATAAAATTCTTGTAAATTTAACTTTCTTTTTTTATTTTATAACAGTTTGTCAATTAAGCCTTCTTTGTAGACGTTGTTTTTTGCTATCTGTTTAATGACATAGCGCTCTTTACTAAAATTATCTTTGTTTAGTGGAAAACTAAGTAACCCATGTATTAGACTATGAAAAGGAGATAGTTTGACTTGCCAAGATTGTTTTGAACTAAAGTGTATAATCGTGTCTGTTGTAGTCGGTTTTCTGTAAAGATAAAATTATAATTTATTTTCTTAATCTTTTTGTCTAGGAAGTTAATTTCGTCATTAAGTCCAATCTCCATAGTGAACTGAATATTTTTCATTATGGAATTCAAATGGCCTAAAAACGTGTGTAAATTTCTTTCTGTACCATTCCAAATGCAAAAAACATCGTCCACGTATCTGTGCCAGTCATTAACTAAATTCCTAAAAATTCCTCTAAAATCCCTCTAAAAATCCTCTTACAACAATATATTGATGGATTTTTAGAGTTAAAAATAACATTTTCGAAATCAGCCATAATAATTTCAGATAACAAAGGTTAGATAGATGAGCCCATTGGAAGATCGTGTTTTTGTTGAAATATCTCATTGTTATATTGAAAATAATTTTGTTCTAGGCAAACTGGGATTGCTGTTTTTAATTCAATTTTTAATTTGTCTTCTATGTCTGCATTGTCTATGTGTCTTTTTAAAATTGTAATTACCTCATTTACTGATATAGAACTAAAGAGACTTTTTGCATCAAAAGAGACTAATTTTGCATTATGCAGCTATCGATGTACCCTAGTCAGTACTTCCCAAGTGTTATTAATCCTAGATTTGTGCTTCTCACAAAACTAGGATTCACTTTGTGAAAGTCTTTACTTCCTCAAAAATCCAGTTTTTAAACTGGCGAGTGACCAACGTAGAAGACCTCTTAGAGGGGTCCGGCCTTGGTCCTGAACTGGTATGACTTTACTCTTGCTTAGAAATATTTATACACAGTAACGAACATCCACATCGTGAGCGAAAATCGAACCGAATATGTTTTATATTGGATATAATAAAAACGATACCTTTCTTATTTTTTCGAGGAAGAAATAAATATAGATTTTGCGATATTTTCATGCTCTTTATCGGCACATTTTTTAAAAAGATTTAAATCAGTGCCAACAGCAAGATGTACTGTTCCAATAAGAGTGTCAGAACTTTGAAACGTAATAGCACCAACACTGTTTGAAACGTAAATATCACTCACAGGCTGCTGTGTTCAGTAGATTGTGTCAATTCACCATGGAGACGATACACGAATGGGACTCTACAGCGGTTGGAAGGCGAGCCTCACTTTGGGGGAAAATAGTATTTTCCGAAGAAGCGCATTTCTGGCTTAATGGGCTTGTGAACAAACTAACTGCACAATTTGGATTGATGTGAAAATCCTCAAGTGATTCAAGAGTTATCTCTTTATCAGTAGATAGTCAATGTGTGGTGCGGTTTTTCGACTGAAGGAGCAATATCACCTTAGAAATAACGCTTTGGAAATATTCTAAAGGAATATGTTATGAAAACAATGTTTTCTTTTCAAAAAATATTATCATACGCCTTTCCAGAAAATCGATGTATTGTAAGAAAAGGTTTCCGGACGCGTATATAGCATTTTCATATATAGCTCGCGATATATGAAAAAGTTCAATCGAAAATTGGGTCTTCAGAATGCTTGCCATCAGCCGAAGCCGAGGGAGACATTTGATTGACATTATTTTCAAGACACAATGCCATTAGAGTTCTCGAGAAAAAATAAAAATTATCGGATTACCATTGTGCATCATTTTAAAGTTCTGAACCCTTTACATGTGGCATATTCAGCAAATAATATAAAAAAGTGAATAGTCTTTCTGTCGTACAATAGTATAAATGAATTGATTATACGGTTAGGATATTTTCCGCCAACAACACATAAAAAAAAAAAGTAAAATTGGCATTGAGAAAGTGCCTCATCCATCAATTTGAAAGTCAATTAATAAGACTAAAGTCTCGTACAATTCTATAAATAGCAAAAAATAAATACTGTTTCAAATAAAGGTAATGTTTTAAGAAATAATACCTGGGCGAAACTTTGTATGGAATGTGGTTAAGCCAACGCGTATTCCTTAAGGACTAACAGCTTAACAAATATATCTAATTTAATATAGAAGTTACCATTCGCCTAATTTGAGCTTGCGTCCGAGATTTCTTTTTCACAGATCATAAGAACATAAAATTTATTAAAACTTTTTTTATTAAAATATTTTTCAGATTCTTCTTTTCTAAATTAAAATTATATATATATATATATATATATATATATATATATATATATATATATATATATATATATATATATATATATATATATATATATATAGATATATATAATATATATATATATATATATATATATATATATATATATATATATATATATATATATATATATATATATATATATATATATATATATATCTATATGTAATGATAGTTTCTCGGGTGTCCCGTGTTAGCTGAATGTCCTGCTGGTGGACGGCTTCGCTGACGTTTCGATGGAATCTCATCCATCATTTTCAAAGCGTTTACTCGACTGTGTTTCGATGACAAATGCTGCATTTGTCATCGAACATTTGTCGTCAAAACACATACACACACACACACACACACACACACACATATATATATATATATATATATATATATATATATATATATATATATATATATATATATATATATATATATATTATGAAGAACAAAAAGTTTCGTTATAACATGTATCCAAAATGCAACCATTTCTACAGAAAACACGATTTTTGTAAGATTGATGCTCTTTTGCGTTTGATTTAGGTAGTTATTACCTTTTCACAGTAATGGCATAGCATATTCCAGTTTCAATATCTGCTTCTCATTTACATCAAGAGGTTACTGAAATTATTTGTACCTGACTTTGGACTGGACAATGTAGGAATTAACACAAGACATTAGGGGGGGGGGGGTATTTTCGCAGTATTCCACGCAACTTTAAGGGCAGTTTTTTTGTTTTTGTCTCGTTTACAGTACAGTCAAGTGTTTAAGTTCATTATCTATAAAATGGCAAGTTCTGGTTGTCGATATTGCAAAAATACCAAATCCAGTGGATAACAAAACTTATCCACTGGATTTTGTTATCCGATGACGTCATTCTCAAAATTAAAGTAATGGTCTATAAAAACAAACTTGTGAAGTGTTGAATGGAGTAACTAAAGAAGAATACTATAGTTTTGTAGTTAGTAAGCCTCAAACAAATTCGTGCTGCCATTGAAGCAAAATGTAGTTAACAAAATATTTATATTTTGTGAATACAGTACCTTTAAAAGTTTTCTATCGATACAGATTTATTTTGTACAAAAACTGTGAAAGTACTTTCGGTAGTAACAATAACAAATTAATTATTTGTAATATTTGAATGCAATTGATCTGGAGGAGATGTGGTTCGAACAAGACGACCTCACATGTCATTCAGCCAACGCAACAGTCGATTTATTGTGGAAAGTTATTTATTAAATGATTAAATGATGATGATGCTAATATGATGATGCTAACATGGTTAGCGAAACGTGCGTCGAGCAGTTAAAAAAAATGATTTGGTGTTTAGTGGTAAATCTCTTCAAGTTTAGTAATAATCATTTGTCGAAGAAAGGAAGCAAATAAATACTATGGTGGAGAAAATTTTATTAACATTCCAAAATATTTGAAGAGAAAATTTGCATATTTTTCAGATAATAAAATTTTAGTTCTCAGTATGTAAAAACTATGACATGATAAAAGTACATACCACTCTTCATTACGAATAAAATTACACACAACGAATTAAATCCATACATTTATAATGGCAGTCAGTAATAAACAGCTACAGAGATAATTCTATTCGATAAAGTTTTTATATTCTGATATTTCAAAAAGATTTAAATCGGGGCCAATAACTGCATATTGAAGTTGTAATTTGCATTGAATATGGAGAAATAAAACAATATAAAAGTTGTTTGGTTACTCTTAACATACAAATAAAAAAAAATTAAAACTATCTTTGAGAAAGTTCATCATTCACTAATTAGAAACTCAAGTTATAAAACTCACAGATGAGTCTCCAGCAGTTCTATAAATAACAAGAGATAAATACTGTTTCAAATAAAGGTAATATTTTAAGGTGAAATAATACCTGGAGGAAACTTCATATCAACTGTAGTTAAGCAAAAGCGTATTCCTTAAGGTTTAACAATTTAACAAATGTATCTAATTTAACATACATGCTACCGTTACATATTACTGATACTAGTTTCTAATGTTGTTCTAACAATTTCAGTAAATTTTTAAGATTATTGGTATTAGAGTGAAAGCAATAAATTCCCTTCCTATGTCGTAAAAATTTTCTAATCGTATTTATTAGTTTAAGCAAATACGTGTAAAACCATATTTGGCAAAAAATAATTGGTTTTTATTTAGCGAATAAACTACAAATAATCTAAAGGATATTGTTGAAACATTTTTTTAAAAATCAGATAAAAAGTGAAAGTGGCAACGTCTGATTGACTAATTGGGATGATATACACGACATAGTTGTTGGTGACAAAAATTATTTCAGTGTTCAGTATATGTAAATTCCATTTTAAAAAATTGTATTATGTACGCAAATATTACGATATGCTTCTTATTTACTGAGAAAATATCGCCAACCAAATTAGAAATATACCAGGACTTTCTCGACGTGTTCGGATAAATACGTTAGAACGGTGCTAGGATTGTATAGACTCAAATAGTGGATATTTCGAACATTCAATTTAATTAAACAATAATTCATGTGTTTCTTAATGTGACCGAAATCGTTTTACACATGTTATGGATTGAAAAATTAGTGCTAATAATTTCAACTTTGACATTAAACGACATTAATTTCTAAGTTTCCCTATTTGTAAAAATAAAACAAACCAAATCTATGATGAAACGTATGGAATAAATGGTTATACAAATATTACATTTTATTTTCAAATAGTACCTTAAGAAGACAATGAGGCAAAAAACTGAATTTTTCTAATAATTGTGGATGTTGTCAACTGTTATGGAATTATGGAGTAATGTCATATGATTGTGTTACTCAAGTCTGTATAATGCCAACTGTTAAGCACAAATGTGTATAGAAAAGACACTGAATCATTTGCCTTAATTTCTAAAAGTTTAAATGTTAGATATAACGATAAATTAACTAAAAGAGTTTTAGAATTTGTCGAGGGAAAAGAAAAATTATTGGTTTACTTTGATTTAATTTTGTTTTTAAAAGTATATAATTTTAATAGATTAGTGGTTACGTATTAATATATTTTACGAAGTGTTGAAAGTACCAGGTAGTGTTACTATATTGACCTTCTAAGAAATATTTTATACCATGATTATATTTATACAGGGTTTGTCGAATAAGAATCGGGACTGAGGTCATAAAAACATTTATTGAAGAAATATGTAAAGTAACTTAATAATTTTCAAAATATGACCCCCCTGCATCAATACGCCGCTGCCAGCGGTTTTTCCAGTCTTCATACGACCCCTCGGAGACCGCAACTGCAAGGCCATTCAAGCACTCCGTCGAAGCCTTTTGAACTGCCCAATCCTCCCGAAACGATGTCCTTTCAGGCCCCTCTTGATCTGAGGGAGCAAAAAAAATTATGGGGGAGCCATATTTGGACTATAAGGTGGCTGGGGCAGCGTTGCCACGTTGTGTTTAGCCAATGTCTCCCTCACAATTAGCGACGTGTGACTGGGCGCGTTGTCATGTTGGAACATCCACGCTCAAACATCCTCAAACGTTTGAGCACTTCTGTATAAATTTTGCCGTTCACTGAATGGCCAGTGGGCACAAACTCCTTGTGAACCACACCTTTGCATCAAAGAAGCTCAAGCATTAGCTTGCTCATGCGAGCTTTTTTTGGTTGAGGAGATGCGTTTGTGTGTCAGAATTTTGTCTTTTGGTCTCCGAATCGTACTTGAAGATCCAAGTTTCGTTACCGGTTATTACTTTGTTCAGAACATTTGGATCGGTGGCCAAACGTTTCAACAGTTCACGACAAATCGTCACACTGTGTCCCCTTCTGCAAATCATCGGTTACAATTCAATGCACAGTTGATTTCTGTAAATTCAACTCATGTGTCATCAAACGAACGGACGATCAGACTGGAATCTTTTATACCACTCAAAAACACGTGTTCTGGACATGGAGTTGTTCTTGTAAGCCTCCCGGATCATGTAAAAAGTCTCCATAGCGGTTTTGTTAAATTTTACGCAAAATTTGATGTCACATCGCTGTTCGATGATTTCTTCCATCTTGACTCTCGACGCAAACTTAAAACATACATTCACTTCTTGAACGATCTACGAACTCCAAAGTTCGGAGACAACTGAGCCAGGTTTCCTATGTTACCTGACACCAGCCACCTCTTATATCACTTATAAAAACCACCATCCATCCCTTCCCCTTGACAGGAATAAATCAGTCCCGATATTTATCGAACTAACCCTGTACATTCAAGTATTAATCAGTATTTTCCACAGTCGAGCTGTAATATGACATGGTAATTAGGTTTCATTTGAAACTACCCGCTGTATCTACGGTGGGCTTGAGTGAAATTATTATTGCCAACCCTCCGCCTCAAATGGAAATATATACACATGAAAACATAAACATACAATCAGATAGATGGTATGCATGATAAATTTATTTTCATATATACCGTTAGTACTTATTACTTCATCGTCATATATTATGTACCAATAATATGGGAAAAACAATCTGAATGGAATAATATAAATTCAAACATGCTTGTTTAAGAGCTGAGATATTGTTCCTATGATGCAAAACTCACCGACTCTATTTTCTCGATCTTTATTCTGTAATTTTCAATTTGTAATTTTAGAATTAAAATTTCAATCCGTATTATCAAACTCGTTAAATAGCTAAATAAAATGTCAAATCACAGTTGAGTTTCTAAAATTTCAAATGGATGGCATCCAACTTTACCAACGCGAAACTTCGAGAGGATTTATAATAGCCTGGGGTTGTTTTTTCGGTATGGGCTCCTTTGCTATGTTATGGAATTAATGGATAAACATGTGTACAAGGGATATCTTGGAAAGCATAATGCTGCCCCACTTTGAAGACATTTTGCGACCACAACACAGGTCTCCTAAAGTAAAGTGGTAATTTTGGGAAAAATAAATATTACGTAGTGGTTATTTCCCTAATATGTTACATACACGTTAAGTAACGTAAATATTTATAAGGCATAAACAATACTATATATTATTATTATTTTTTATTTATTTATTTTATTATTATATTATTTATTATTATATATTTATTTTATTATTATATTATTTTTTTACTATTAACGTTTCGGTTTCTTTTATTAAACCATTCTATAATAACAATTCTACAATATATACTTTTTTATAAACAGTACACATTTATATTTTAACACATATCTGCTATATCATGTTGGATAGTTGAGTTTTTTAGTTTCTTCATAAAATATGACATTTTGTTTAATTTTGAGTTGCCATATATTTAACTTTGATATATTTTATAAATGTTGTTATTGTTACGAGCTTCAATAAATAACAAAATAAAAAAAGTTCTTAAACCATATAATATAAACATAGCAGAAATACCCAATAATAACAATAAACAAATATTTACAAATTTAAAACCACAAACATCGAAAGTGGAACAAAAAAAATTAATTTACAAAATCGATTGCTTAAATTGTTCATCTTATATATTGGCTAAACTAAAAAATCTCTAAAAACCAGAATAAATGAACATAAAAAAAAGCATTAGAAACTTAGAACCAAACGTAACTGCCCTATAAAAACATGCCATATAAGATAATGATCACAACTTTAATTTTAATAAAGTAAAAATTTTAGATTTTGAAAAACAATATAAAAAATTCAACAAATAATACCAGTAATTAGAGAAATGATACTGATAATTTAAGTTGTATATATATAATGATATAATTAAATAATATATATATATATATATATATATATATATATATATATATATATATATATATATATATATATATATATATATATATATATATATATATATATATATATATATATATATACGAGCTCTCACTCATCCCTTTATTTGACTTCAGCAACTAACAAAATACTCATTTAGACGGAAACACAGGTTGTTGTGTGTTCCACATGAGATTGTGAAACCCAGCAGTTGGGTGTATGACACTCAGCTACTGTTGTCTCATAGGACGCACTCCAAAGGATTCTAACATTGCATATATACGCCATTCGACGGAAAGTCGGCGAAAGTATGGGTTGTTGACTGTGGATAGGTTCTCCCTATTCTTGACGAGAGAGCATATGTCGGTACCCTCAGGAGCCTAAACATCAGGAGGCGATACATCTGCCCTCCAATAAAGAGATGGGTGGAGGCTCGTCCCCAGTCAAGCAACTAACAAAATGCTCATTTAGGCGGAGATGCAGGTTGTTGTGCGTTCCATATGAGATTGTGAAACCCAGTAGTTGGGTAATGTCTGAATGATTGGGTTTTTCGCCACTGTCTAAAACTCAAAAAGTATCAAAAATACCTGTTCTTATTTAAAGAAAGAATCACTGGGTAAAAACAAAAAACCAAATGGAGACAAATTTCTCAGTGATTCTTTTTTGTAATAAATTTGCCTAACGAACAAAATTTTAAACATATAAAAATGTTATAAAAAAAATTTACAAACTTTAACGTTTCGGAGGGTAATCTCCCCCCGTTTTCAAAACTAAACTAAAAAATAAATTATATTAATTTGTAATATATAAAGTAACGAGTGAAAGTAAATATTTTTTTTTTGTATATGTCAACGATACTTACATTGACAACAATAGATTTTCATGACAGTGACATACTAGTAAAAAATATATATAGGTAATGTTTACTGTGTGATTGTGTATTCAAATATTTAAATATTTATTTAAATTATAAAATTTTCCCGATTCTAAAGAATACAATATATATATATATATATATATATATATATATATATATATATATATATATATATATATATATATATATATACATTTTTGTATTCATTTGAAACAATTCATTTGATTACAATTCTACATTGTATCCTTCAAAGTGATTCTCTTGGGAAGCCATGCAGCGCTGGAGACTATTTGTCCACTCTTTATAGCAATGATGGAACTCAGATACTGGAATCTTATTCAGTTGGCGATTACGGTCTATTCAATGTTCTCCAATGACCCAAGATTAGGTTCTTGGCGGTCAATTTTTTAATCTTGGGAAAAGGAAAAAGTTACAAGGACTAAAATCTGATGACTAACTAATGGGGATAACTGATGCTGCTGTTGCTGTTTTTACCTGCCAAAAACTCGTTAACGGAAAATCGTGTGAGGCATGGCGCATTGTCGTGATGCAGCACCCAGGTGTTCTTAATGTTCGGTCTCATATGAATGACCGTTTTTCGAAGGTTCTCAAGAATCTCTCGGTAAAAATTCGGGTTTACAGTTTGGCCTTGAAGCACGAATTCCTTATGGGCGATCTTCTTGTTGATCCCAAATCAGCATGCTCTTGATCTTTGGTTTGCTCATTCTAGCTTTTTTTGGCTGAGGTGAGGTTGAAGTGTTTCTAGCGCTTTATTTCCTGGTCGCATTCAAAAATCCAAGACTTCAACAATAATGACACGTTTCAGAAAACTAGGGGCAATTTCCATTTCTTTCCAGAAAGTCATGAGATGTTTCCCTCCTGTTGTCCTTTTGATTCTGCGAAAGGTTTTTCGGAGCCACTTTTGTGCAGATTTTCTTCATCCCCAATTCATTGGTCAAAATCTTATGAATGGTTTTGTTAGTCAAATTCAACTATTCCACTATGATCTGGGATCTTGTTCGTTCTGATCGTCAACCAACGCATAAGATTCCCGATTCTGTGGACATTATCATCACTTCTTGAGTGTCGAGGGCTTTTCGCTGCAAGGTTAATCTTCAATCGATTCTCGCCCTTCTGAGAATGCCTTAAATCACTCGAAAACTTGGGTCCTTGGCGAAATACCGTTTCCAGGAGTAGGAACACTGCAATGAGCTCAAATTCGCACTGAATACGCATCAAATGTTGGTCTATATCCCTTCTAAAGAAGAAGCCAACAGTTTTGTTATATAGAATGCTACGCCGCCAATCTCATTATTTTATTTACCCACTTTGTGGTATTAAATTCGAAACTAAATAAAAATATTAATAAAAAGAGAATTCATATAAACCGGCTACTTCAGCGTTTTGAAACAAAAAAACCACCCTTAGAATAATATACCCATAAAGGGAAAAAAACCATCGTTACATCAAACCCTCATTTTGAAATAGAAATTTACTTTCAAGCCTGATCCCTAAAAAAAAAACAAAATTAAATTTTAGATTAGGAATGGCTCTTTGCTAGATTGTAATTATAATAAAATTTGTTTATTTTTCGGACCACAGGTGTATCGATACAGTAAGAATGTAATTTTTTCTGCTGCTTCTGATTCGAGCTTAATAAAATATAAATTTAATTTTGTTACGGTAGAGAAAATATTTTTTTAAGTCTTTCCGTTATATCAACTGACCCTAGTCTTTACGCTGGAAGAAATACAGAAAAAGGGTTTTTAGAGTTGGTGAAATATTTTCAAAGGTAAAGTAACTGGAAAAGAAAGTCAATTTGGTAAATATTACTCCAGAAATTGAGAGGGAAAAACAATTCTACCCCTAAGGGATCGTTGTCCTTTCTGAATCTTAAAACTTCTCTAAGTTAAATAGATAAAAAAAGTTTTATCTGATATTCAATGTGCTGTGTCCTTTACTTAACTTTAAACTTTCTAGCCTTCTGGCTTTATGCAGTGATTAATATCTGACAATCTTTAATTGACATTCTGTAGTTATTACTTTATTTTTTAACGTGTTCATTAGTTCTCTACAACCTAGGTTTTTAAAGAATCTCAATTTCAAGTTTTATCAAAATGTTTTCTAATGTTAGTTTTGGTTAGGAAACATTTAGGATATCCACTATATTTTAATTTCAAACATTACTTTCGACTAATTTTCCTAATTAATTAAATTCACTGTTTCAGTTTATCCATGCAAAAGTGTCTCCATTCTTAGCCAATATGTTTATTCCTGATTAACTTGAAAAGAGGAATCTAGAAAGAATGCTATTTATTTCCAACATTGTAGCTAAAGTATGTAGCTTATATTTTCAGAATTTAAGTGCATATTAAAATGATAGCTAATAATATAACATAATTTACAGAAATCTCCAGCAAATTTCGGAATTACCGGATATTGATAATCATTGATTTTTTTTTCATGTTTTTTAAGATATAGAGAAATTAATTTAATATCGAAGGTAAGTAGTAATTTGACGGTACAAAATATAAAAAAAGACCAAAAAGTTTTTGAAGCAAACACCAAAATAGCGTACTTAATTTTAATCAGACTTTTGCCAACAAAGTTACCGTTATCGTTAGCATTAAAACTTTTAATGAACTCTTTCTTTTGTTAGTTCACACCAGGGGGTGTATAGAATATATAAATGTTTTAAGTGAAGTTTTGTTCCAAATGTATCAAATTAAATATGAAAAGTTAATACTAATGCAATTATCAGTTATTGTTAAAATATAATCCCAATATATATATATATATATATATATATATATATATATATATATATATATATATATATATATATATATATATATATATCACCACCATCACCATCAGCCCGTATCGATCCACTGCAGGATGAAGGCCTCTTCAGCATGCTTCCAACCTTCACGGTCCTGGGCTTTCCTCTGCCACTCGGGTCCAATATACTTAACGATGTCATCAGTCCATCGTGCTTTCGGTCTTCTTCGCGGACGTTTGCGATCAAGCGGTATCCACTCCAGGATTACCTTGGTCCATCTGTCGTCCCATCGCCTCGCTATATGGCCTGCCCATCTCCATTTCAACTGTTTTACTCTTCCAATGATGTCACAGACTTTTGTTTGTTCCCTGATCCATGCGCAGGACTTTCTGTCTCGTCTTGTAATGCCAAGCATACATCTTTCCATTCCCCTCTGTGCCACCCGAAGTTTTTGAATTGATTGCGATGTGAGTGTCCAGGTTTCACTTCCGTATGTCATAACGGGTAGAACGCACTGATCGAATACTTTTCTTTTCAGGCAAAGTGGGAGTCTGCTCTTAAATACTATGTTGAGCCTACCAAATGCCTGCCAGCCACATTTAACACGCCGTTCCACCTCCCGGGCGGTATTCCCCTCCATGGAAATCCTCTGCCCAAGATATACAAAGCTGTCCACAATCTCTAAATCCCTTCCTAAAACTGAAATTCTTCTGTCCTGAGCGAAGTTATTGAACATAACCTGACTCTTTTTCAGGTTTATTTTCAAGCCAAATGGTTCGCCAGCCCTTTGCAGTTCTTGTATGCGTCTTTGCAGCTCCTCTGGGTCTTGTGAAATGAGAATAATATCATCTGCAAATCTAAGATGGTTTAAGTTTGCACCATTGATCTTTGCCCCATCCTGTTCCCAATCCAGTTTACGGAATACTTCTTCAAGGCCAGCCGAGAAAAGAATAGGCGATATTGCGTCACCCTGCCGTACACCTCGTTCTATATTAATTCCCACTTCAAGATCATCAAGGTGAATTGTGGCTGTAGCTCCATCATATATCGATTCTAATAGGTTTACATAGGCTCTCTCTACACCTTGGCTAAGCAGTGCATCCATTATCGCATGCTTTGAGATGGAATCAAATGCTTTTTCGTAGTCGATAAAAGCCAAGCACAGTGGCATGGTGTATTCGTTGTGCCTTTCTATGACCTGCTGTACAACCTGGATGTGATCCATTGTACTGAATCCACTTCTGAATCCTGCTTGTTCTCTTGGTTGTGCGTCATTCAGTTTTTTTAATATTCTTTTAGAAATTATCTTAGTGAAAACTTTGTACATCACTGATAGGAGGCTTATTGGACGGTAGTTCTTTAAATCTTCCTGTGCTCCTTTTTTATGTAAAAGGATCACTTCTGCATTTTTCCATAAGTCAGGTACTTTTTGTTCTTTGAGGCATTTTGAGTATAATTTTGCCAGTGTTTTATGTAACGTCCGACCACCAGCTTTTAGCATTTCGACAGATACACTATCCTTTCCTGGAGCCTTGCCGTTCTTCATCAATTCTATAGCATTTGTTACTTCCTCCACTAGGATATCTGGTATTATATATTGTTCTTCCGTGTGTATCGCTGTCCCTGACTGGCTCTGATCTTCATATAACTGGGAATAAAACCTTCTGACAATCTCTAACATTTGGGTACGCGTCCTGCACACTGTGCCATCCTCACGCTTTAAAGCATATATTTGCGTTCTTTTGTTTCTCAGCTTCTGTTTAGCTTTGTTAATTCCTTTGTTTTCTTCCAGGGTTTTTTGCACCAGCAGTATATATATATATATATATATATATATATATATATATATATATATATATATATATATATATATAATATACAACTTTCTCCATTCTCTTCTATTTTATGCTAAATTTTTAATCTCTCTCCGTCAATTTTCTCTCACTTCCTTCTTCCAGATCTTATGTTCTCTACCTCTTTCTCTTTTACTTGATTTCCTCCCTTCATATATTTATTATATATTTACAACATTCTTTCGTCATGCCTTCTGTCTATATGTCCTATTCACCTTAACTGGCCTTGTATTTTTAATTGTTCTCTGAATTTTTTTTTCGTATCTTATTCATTCTTTCCTTCGACAATGATATTTTGCCTTGCAGCTTCATCTAGTTATAACCGTTTTTGTTTTTCCAATATTTATATTCATAAAACAATATCAAGTTCATCAATTCACTTATTGGGCTCTGTGTTTAAAATATCTATTATATATTAATATTATATAATAAGTTTTCTTTTCGATTTAGTTAATTTCGAACTTTTATAAATTGCCTTTGTACTGAAAACACCATTATTATTTTACAACCAAGTCCCATGTGATTCCTTTGTTGAATAATACATTTGTTCATCGCAATGCGGTTCATTATAAACACTCACTTGCGGATTCTAATTGAGCAGTTTTCTGAAGCTCGACAAGAAATACGTCTTTGACCGAACATTGTACATAAACGTTTTAGTTTATTATCTATTCAAAGTCTGTTAATAACGGTCTTGTTTCACATAGAGCATATCAGATGTGTTCCTTTTAGATATATATCAAGCTGCAATGTATTAGTTTAACTTCTTTACATTATACTTCATCATTAATTTGAGTTTTAGTGTCAAGAGCTATAACATACACTTACAGCTTTTTATAATCAAATATAAGAAATGAAGTATTGAAACGAACTTGTAA
Source organism: Cosmopolites sordidus (assembly GCA_031761425.1). Taxonomy (NCBI): domain Eukaryota; kingdom Metazoa; phylum Arthropoda; class Insecta; order Coleoptera; family Curculionidae; genus Cosmopolites; species Cosmopolites sordidus. The sequence continues at coordinate 1,091,238 of JARFXV010000287.1, forward strand.
TTAGGACATTCAACTTCTAAGTCAGTATCAACCTGCAAATTAAAATAAGGCGGCTACCGGTACAAGTGGCTTTAGTTTTTAGGATCGATTATTTTAATTTTTGTTTAATACATATACAACAGTATATGTTTGTGGTACATTATTAGCAGTATCAAATTCTTCCAATGCTGATCTAATATTGAATATGATAGACTAATGTTTCAATATCATTCATAAATAAAAATTACTGTATGATAGGGATAAAGTAATTTGTTTATTCTTTAGTCTGAGTTGCCTTATACTTGTCTTTTACCTAAACCAGGGATGTTGCGGATGCGTAATTTTTGACATCCGCGGATGTGGATATAGTATGGTTTACATCCGCGGATGCGGATGTCAAGTTTTTTTTTAAGATATACTTAATTTAGGTACATAAATAAATGAAAAAGATGGTAATTTTTAATAATCTTTGTTTTGTAATCATTTTTTATAGGAAAATTTAAAAATTGGTGAATTATATTTAATAAAGAGCAATGTTACTGGTTTTTCAGGTTCTAGCCTGTTTCGCAGAGGTTCATAGATTAATCCCGCGCTCCTAAATAATTGTTTCCTTGGAACACTGGCTGGTGGAGGCGATAACTATCTGTGTGCTCTAGCAGACATTATTTTGAATTCACTGTAGGTACTGGAACACTGTTTCACTAAAATGTGCGTGAGCATTATCGTGCATTAGCACAAATAAAGCCATCATATGGTAGAACATGTTATTCAATGATGTTACGATGTCCTAGTCTGCATTTATTCTTACATTAATCTCAACAAGCTCCGTACGACTTTCCCAACCACAAGCCTCCCCATAGCACAATGTACACGTCCCCAAAGCTCATGGTTTGCACGAGATTACACGCAGAATAACGCTCTCCAGTTCTTCTATAGACTATATCACATCTATCAGACTTTTGTACAATTATTTGGGTCTAATTGGAGAAAAGAATGCTCCATTTGCTCCATTCACGTTCATCCCAATCAGCATGGTCTCGTACAAATTGTAACCGGGCCGTTTTGTGTTTTGGGAGAAGCCGGAGGATTTTGATAGGACGTTTTGGATTTAAACCAACTTTCTTTAGCCTTCTTCTTACTGATTTTGCAATACCATTAACTTGCCTTGCATTTAGCAGTTCATTTTTTAGATGCGGAGCTGTGCGATTTCTTAATACTGAAGTTGTAAATAGCGATCATCCCTTTGCGTCGGGCACAGGTTTACGTCCTTGTCTAGGTCACCATCTGTACTTCCCTGTCTCCTCGTATCGTTTTACTGCACGAGAGACTGTCGATTGATGCATTCCCAGCATTTGTGCAATATGCTCTTGCCTGCGATCCTCATTAGCTAAACACAATAATGCACTAGCAATGTCACTCTAATAATGTAAAACAAAAGAACAACATTATGAATCGCCAAAGCACAGTATCAGATGTCGGCAAAATTGTACTGTAATGAAAATTCTTTATGAAATGTCATGTAAACATTTTTAGATATCCATAGAAGTATTAAACAATACTTATATGTATATGACACTTCAAAATAACAGACTTGGTATGATAAAATCACATAAATGTTAAGTCAAAATTGAAAAACAGCCTTATATATGCAATATTTTTGTCCAGCAGTGTATATACTTATACTTTGGCAAAATTTATTAAAAATACCCATGATGTAAAAAATGTAAATCTGTTGATTCTCTGGAACTATATATTGAATAGGAAATATGAAATAGAAACAGACAAAAAACAGCGATGACAAGAAATTAATAAAAAACAGCACTAGCAGAATCGGTTCTATTGGATCAATGATTGAAAGTGTCAGCGAGAGCTGATTAGCTTGTCAGATAGATCGAAATTTTCGAATCAGCACAAAAATATCTGAAAATAACAGATTACATTTGCAAATGGTAGCTCGTCAGAACGATTTTCTATAAGAGTTTTGTTTAGTGGGTGTACTGTTCTTAAGAATACATGCAATTAACATCTAAACTTTCTGATATATGTCTATCACTTAATTTCAATAATTCTATAAAAGCAGTGTAAAAGAATAAATACGAAAGTAACCTTTGTGGAATATCGTACAGTAAAAATACTATTTGAAAGAAGTATTAAACCAAACCTATAACAACTACATGAAATTTTATGAAGGTTCTTCTCCTTTATATTCGAAAATGAGCTGTTGAACAAAGTCATTTAATTTTCTATTTTTATACTATTTCTATTTTCGCACTTTTAAACTTTTAAACTAGCTGAATGAGGCCACATTCCAAAAAGGGTAAAATAGCAAAAATCATTGAACATGATATTACTTAAAATTAAAACGTATCGAGTATGAGCTTAAGAAATGAAAACCATGAATTTATTCATTTAAATTAATTTTGTAAATTAATCGTTCCCAATTCAAAGCACTGTTGGCAAAAGTTATTTCAATTCTTAAAACACCTCTTATATATAATCGATCGATGAGAAAAAAAAAGATTTTATTTAGCGATTATCCTAAGAATAAAGCCATAATCGGGGAATATTACTCCAATCATAGATCCCACAGAACAACTTATTTTTGCAATGGAAGAATGTAAATTACACAGGTCGACATCAATTTTGTAACATTGAAGAGAATTGCGTGAGATTTACGTAGTTATTAAAATATTAAAAAACCCGACTTTGGACTGGACAATGTCGGAATTACCACAAGATCGTAGAGGGGGTATTTTCATAGTATTCTTCATACGAACCATTAAGAGCAGTTTTATTGGTTTCTATAGTTTAATTTGTTTCTGTCTCGTTTAAAGTACAGTCAAGTGTTTAAGTCGATTTTATATAAAACAGCAAGTTTTAGTCGTTGATCTTGCAAAACTCCAGCGGATAAGTTTTGTTATATTTGCGGGAAGTCAAAAACAACAAATCTTTTATATTTTAAGTGACAAATTGGAGTTCAAGATAAAAGTTGAGCTTCTCATATTTGCTGTGTGAGTTGTTACGTATATTTAGTGCAGTGGATGCAGCGCAAGAAACATTCTATGCCGTTTGCTGTTCCTATGGTGTGGAGAGAAGCTACTGACCATGTAAGTGATTGCTATTTTTGTATCTCTACAACAGAAGGGATTTCAAAAAAGCAAAGGGATAAAATTCAGTATCCAAATTTGCCTTTTACGCAGTCCAGTTCCTTATACCCGGGAATATATAAAAGAAATATTTCCTCAATCAAGTGATGCAAAACTAAAAGAATTTATTAATTATTTATTGTACCTCAAATAAGGAAGCTTCAAGGTGATTTCCGTTTTCAAGAAAAATTAAATGGAAATAAATTAGCAGCTTGGAAGTGTTTTGTAAGTGTAGTGAAAGGATTTCTGGGCAACAAGAAAGATGAAATCTATAAAAACCTCATAGATGAACTCTTGAAAGTCTGTGAAATACAAGGGTGTCTCATGTCCTTAAAAATGCATTTTTACGCTCCCTTTTGAATTTTTTCCGGAAAATTTGGTTGCAGTAAGCGATGAACAAGAAGAGAAGTTTCACCAAGACATCAGGACGATGGAAGCAAGGTACCAGGGATGCTGGAAACTATCTATGTTGGGCGACTACTGCGGGATTTTAAAAATAGATGTTACAGAACACAAGAGGAAAAAGTGAAAGTTTTTGTCGCTGTATGACATCTCATGTAATAGATTTTTTATTCACATAATCCTCAGTAATGTCTTTCCATAGATTTAACACGTTTTACATGTTTATATTAAATAAATATTACATTGTAAAAATACAAGTATGTCCTCTCCTTTTTTCCCCACCACCGACCCCCGCTAACAAAAAAGCTGTACCTGTTAGAGTAATCAGCTCATCATTTTCGGATGTAGGACTACAAAATACTTCATATACACTTATTTTCATCAATGTTGTCTCAAAAAAGTTTAAATTTGTTACCATGTGTTATTATTGTGATGGGTAATTAGCCACCTAATAGGCCAGTTTTGGTTGGTTTTGGGTACTAGACTTAAAAAACCTTAACTCTATTAGACACTAATGTGCACTCAAGAGTCCAGCAGATCTTCATCGACCTCTTGATCGTCCTATTTTCTGTGTCTGAAACTTAAAAGCCTATTCAATCATTATACTCGCCACGGGCCATTCTCAAGATTAAAGCCGTCCTGAACTCTGTACTGAATAAGGTTCCAAAATAGGATCTAAAACATTTTAAAAATGGCACATTATCCATCCTTAACTTTATTTAACTACACTAGGATCTTATTCTAATTACATTAGTACTCTTATTCTCTACTATCTACTCTTATATCATATCACGATCAAAAAGTATCGTGACTTTTTTAACTAAAACACAAATTTTATATTTATTTATCCAGATTTATTTTGTTTCCTTCAAAGTAATTCCCTCTCATTGCAACACACGTATTCTAATGTGTTTCAGTTTTCAAAACAGTATTTACACTCGATTTGTGTCATTTTCACTAAAGCGGCCAGCGAACTCTTTTAAATGGCCTCTAGGACTTAAAACTGCCACCACGAAGTAGTTCCTTCAATTGAGGTATTAAGCAAAAAGTGACACGGTGCTTTATCTGGTAAATGTGGTGCTTGTTGAATGGTATTTGTTAGATTTTTAGCGAAAAATTGACTCGAAAAAAATGATATTGCCATAACTGCCCACGTTCGAATAATATTCAATAACAACAAATTGCACAAATCCCCTCCTCCATTTTTCGAATGGACGCATGCAAACCACGGTAATCGAAGAAAGTTAATATAACTTTGTTTTTTTACCGGCTTTGGCGTGTTTTTTACAGCTTTGGATCATTTTTAGAACAAAACTCGCTTTATTATTGAACTGTTTGTTGGTCATAAGAGGGAGCATATTGCAGGGCAAGGTCACTGCTTATCAGTGTGTTTAGTTATAGTCGTACACTACTGACTCGTTCTATAGAAAAATTAATTAAAATTAAAAATTAAAATTAATTAAGAACCTTTATCGTTGTGCTTACTTCATACTGTTACTTTTTTACCATATAACAGAAAAAAACGAAGCAATCCAATGTACTCATAAAAAATAATTGCAATGAATTTATAAAACTTTTGACGATATAAATATTTTCATAAATTGAAGTGTTCTAGATGAACGCCATTGCATGAAACGATTTAATCACTTATTTCTTTTAATAAGTCGTGTATCTAGTCAGTAATTATGCTTTTCAGTAATTATGCTTTTCAGAACGTCATCAACCAAAGAAAGCTTCTCTTCAGTAACTTTTTCACATTTTTTACATAACTTCAGCACTTCATTACAGACATTTCGTTTTTTAGACAAAATATAATGCATATTCTTTACTCTATAAATGTATCCATTTTAAAAAATCACCCTGTGTTAAAAATCCTCCTAAGGCAAAACTTATCAATGGCAAGGTAAGCTGGGCACTCTTCAAGGACAGAATAGACTCGAAGTTGGTACAAATACCTCTCACAATAAAAAAAATATCGATAAACAAGTTACACATATATTAACAACAATTCAAGAAAGTATACGCCTCTCAATGCCACCAAAAAGAAGAAAATTTTTTAAAAACAATACTCCCCCCCACCTCCATAAATCAACTAATTTATCAAAAGCATCGGGTCAAACCAGAATGGTAGAGAACAATGGCTGAATCTGCAACCAAAAATCTAGTTATAACTTATCGCATCCCATTAAGCGAGAATTAGATACTCTTGGAATAATTGAATACCAAAAAGCCTCAAGATCGAGGATTACGGAGATCTACTAACTAAATCTACGAAAATAGAAAGAAATCCCATCTCTTCTGTTTAACAATACATTACTAGATAGCGATGAAGAGAAATGTGCTGCATTTGGTGACCACTTGGAAACAGTATTTGATCAACAGCATTCACAACATGGCTTTGCATATTTGATACAAAATGAAGTAAAAGGTCACGCATTACTAGCTGGTGTAGATATCAAACCTACATCGCCACAGGAGATAATACGAGTAATTAAAACCTTATCGATTAAAAAAACACCGGGTCACGACCAAATACCGAATATAACACTCAAAAATGCAAGCAAAAACATGGAAGCACTCATACATTCTACTTTTCCCAAAACCAGGAAAAAATCACAAATTAATTTCAAGTTATAGGCCAATAAGTCTCCTTTCTACAATGGCTAAACTCTTTGAAATAATTATATACGACGGATTGAACCAAGCGGTCCAATTTACAAGTCCTTAGTACTTGGTCCAATTTTTTTTTAATCTATACACACACGACATACGAGAAACAGAAGCCTCTCTTCTTATGTTTGCAGATGACACAACTATTCTAATTAAGGAACAAAATCTTGAACTTGCGGTAATTAAGTTCAAGCAGCTACAAATACCATTGTAAAATGGCTCAATAAATGGAATATAAAAATCAAAATAGAGAAGTACGTAGCAAAAATTTTTACTCTAATGACAATCAGTAACCCTTCGATAGTCCACATAAGTCCACACCCAGTCGCTTGGAAAACCAACGAAGAATATGTTAAAAATCTGTGTGTATACTTGGATACCAGATTAACGTGGATAATTCACGTAATTAGTAAACTCAACGAAGGGTATGTCAGATGCTCTCAACTTTACCCGCTTATCAACAGGAGATCCTTATTAAAAACAGAATGTACCTTATTGCGATACAAATCACTAATTCGGCCTTTAATCCTTTATGCATGCGTTATCTGGGGTAACACATAGCCTACCAATGTAAACAAAATGCAGATTCTTTAAAACAAAATATTACAAATAGCTTTAAATTCCAAAGGGTACGTAAACAACTGACAACTGCATCAAGAACTCGGTCTACTAACAGTGTCATCTTTCATGTCAGTCGATCATATTCGATGTCAGTGTCATAACGATCATTTTTCATCAGAGGCTAGAGCAATCTCTCAGTACGGAGCATTATCAACTAGGATGCAGAAACATACATACAAAACTAAACAGAAAACTACCTCGAGATATGTTATTACATACTGTATAGATTTGATGTTAATGATAACACTTTTATTAGAACACTGTATTGTGGAACAATTGTAATTGTTGAGCAGGCATTTCCATAAATAAAAAAAATCGTCGAGAATTTTTTTTAACAATTATAGAAGACGCTATATTTTCTAATTTAAAAACCGAAATGATATGAAACTTCGGTCAGATATCAAAGACAGTCATACCAATTTAAAAAACAAATAGTTGTATCGATACATAAAGTCAGTAAAGTAACAATTTTAAAAAGTCACCTTAATTTTTGTAGTATTTTTCTTCCAACCGTATTTGAATAGCTCATAAAAAGACATATTTAAAATTGGATATATGCAATATCTAAAAATCCCATAAGCTTGTAATAAAAATAAATTATAAACTAGACGTTATGTATGTCCCAACAAAGCTTTTTTATATACTGGCTTATAATTTACGATATTCACCAGCTATTTTCTGCACAGAAGGTGCATATATTATACCTTTGTTTTCCACATTATTCTATAGAGCCCCGAAATTATGACCAAAGCAATATAGTTGGGCTTAAATTTGGTTTCCTCGATTATATTTAAACCTAAGGGTTTCTTGAAGGACCTATTAAGATAAGGTACTTACGGGCACCCATAAATACCGTCATTCTAATGGGGAACATTGTCTAGAAAATGATGGCACTGTTATAAACCACGATTGGGCTGCGTTTATAGCACTGTTATATCAACTAATATTACGCTCAAGTATCCTTAATAATAAACGTACGATATCACATTGATATAATAGCATGTCATTTACATTGTTATGATGATATCAAATACATTATTTACACCAATAGTAAACTACATATTGATAGATTAAGTTTGTCTATGCATGACACAGAATCGACCAGGAAGAAAAATAATTCGACCGGTACATGTAAAGCAAGGATATACATTTTTGGCAAGCTCCCCAGCATTTCATGCATCAATATTTTTTATTCCGTATGATCTATTAGGCCATCAGCTTAATTCTCGATGATTTTTGACTATCGTTAACATTTAATTATGAAAAAAGTAATACAAACTTAATCTTCGAGGTAATCTTCCTCATTTTCTATACACTTTCGCCACCTTTCAAGCAAACCGAATTCCAAATGGAAAACATTGGTAGTTTTGATGTGAAGCGACTATCAACCAAGAAGGTTGCAGAGATGAAAATCCGAAGGGGCCAAGTCTGGAAAATGCGCTAAAATGTAATGCAAAAAATGTCCTTTTTGCTGTAAGTAACAAAATGAAAGAAATGGGATTAATATCTTATCAGTGCAAGGTTATTTTCCCTCCATAGTGTCACTAACACGAATTAGTTGCTGCTGATAACGGTCAATAGTGACTGTTTGATCAGTTTGGAGCAACTCATAATGCATGATGCCCAGTTGATCCTACCATATACCCAGCGACATCTACCTCTCTGTCATCAACATTTCATGGAAATGCACTCATTATTCGCTTTCTCGAGATTGATGCCAAGGTACAGAGCCAAGTAATAATAACGACAAAACGCGTTTAAAATTCTCGTTCAATTCTTCTTCTCAACTTGTTCTGAACGTTTCTTGCTTTGGAGGAAGTGTGGTTTTTCTTTTCGAAATTCCAAGTTCATTTTCTTTTAACACATCTTTACTATCTGCAGTAAATTGTAAATGTTTTGGTTCTAACGAAAAACTTACTCCCATACCTACTCATTATACACAAATTTTGATCTTCTAAGATTATAGTGGTACTCTTGACGTATAGTGTACTGACTCATTTCATGCAAATCAATAGCAGGTTAGCTTAGTATTATGGTAAAAGAAAAAAGGCCAGAACAAATTGCTAATCTTTGAATTGCTCCTCTGTTTACGTATCAATAGATTCCTAGCAGATCCAAATTAAAATAAATCGTATCAGAGTTAACTTTGAAAATTTCCATTACTTTGATAAGTTTCATAACTTTGAAAACTCCAATTACTCCAAGTAGATTTTCTTCAGCAGCGCTCATTATCGATAATTGGTCTTCAAGAACATGACTAATTATCAAGCCATTCATCCCCAACGCAAAACGGAAATAAAAACAGTGATTTTTATTAATTTAACAAATCTTCTCGAGATAGAACACGATCTAAAAATATAACTAATTCAACTAAATTCAAAACCTGTATTTTTGATTTTTAAAAAGAGAGTAATTTGGACAAAGGAAATATCTCTGTTTTTATGTACATATTTTTTTTAACATTACGAACGGCACAACAATATTTAAAAGGGGAGAATTATATCTTTTGTATCTGTACTGAAATTTCTCTTTGAGGAACTCATATTTAATCATAACAAGCACATATCTGTTGGGTTACAAAAGAACGTAATTATATCAGCTTCGATATATATATATATATATATATATATATATATATATATATATATATATATATATATATATATATATATATATATATATATATATATATATATATATATATATATATAGACTTTATACATTAGAAAGCATCAATATATTGTAATATGAATTAACATAAGAGCTTTGTTATACCTTAGCGTTCTTAAGATACCTTATATGAAATTTATATAGGGTTCTCCGATGAGCTGACCCTTTCATAGGACATAGAACTTTAAAATGAACTATAATGATAACTGAAAGAGATATTTCGGTAATATTCCGTTTATCTTGAAGAACAAATAATGGTATTATGTTCTGAAAGTTATGTTCAAACCTCCCCCGCCGCTTTGTCTGTTGGAATGCATTCTGGAGACTCAATTTTCGATCACTTTTTTTCACACATATCGCTCGATATATTTTCAATAATGGCCTGAATATTTCGTTTAGGGTAAAAAATTGTTTCGGAATTATTTCTGTAAACCAGATATTTAACCTACCAAAAAAATGATGCAAATGTGTAAGATCGTATGATCTTGGTGGCCAGCTGACATTGTCATTTCGCGAAATAACGCGTCCAGTGAACCCTTTTGATCTTTTGATTTTTTTGATTGTCTGGCGAGATGTGTGAGTCACACCATCTTGTTGAAAGAAAACATTGTCTCTCTCTCTTTATATATTGATCAGCAGGTCGCGTCGGGTTTTGTGTGCTGGCGACGCGTCATCATTGGTCAGTGGATTCCGACCAATAAGAGCCCGCGTTTAGCTGCGGGGTTTCGGACCTGTTTTTAGTTGCACAGTTTGCCTCGGTGGAGGATGATCTTGTTGTTTTGCGCTCTCCCTTAGTTTGACTCGGACGTCTGATAAAATGTGTTTCTAAGAGTGCGGTATTCTTTGGCTATCATCTCGGCTATTTAGGTTATTGGGTCTTTTCTCTATCTCTATGGTCCCTTTTAAAATTGTGGTGGAGAAGTTTTCATTTCTTGCTAAGGTCTTTGCTTTTTTAAAAGTAATTTTGTGTCCGGTGTTGAGCACATGTTGCGTTAGAGATGAAGTGATGGTTTTTTGTTTGATGGCGTTAATATGTTCGTCCCTTCTGGCACTTCTTTTTTTATTTGTTTGGCCTATGTATGACAGGTTACAGGCCTGACACGGAATACCAACGGAATACCACGGAAAACCAAACCTCCCGTCGGATGGCGTATATATGTAGTGTTAGATTTTGGTTTTGGACATTGGACATTGGACGCAGTCCAAGAAAATCTACGTATATATACTACGTATATATATATATATATATATATATATATATATATATATATATATATATATATATATATATATATATATATATATATATAATCAAAATGACCGGGACTGGTAAAAACATTTTTTTTGTGCAATGTTACTATAAATCTTTATTAGCGCCTTCAATATAAGCTCCATTTGATTTGATACATGCATGCCAACGCTTGATCCAATCATCGATGCACTTGGAATACGCCTAGCCGGTATGGCCTTCAGTAAATCATCTTCTGATGATGCTAACATGGTTAGCGAAACGTGCGTCGAGAAGTTAAAAAAAAGTGATTTGGTGTTTAGTGGTAAATCTCTTCAAGTTTAGTCGTTAATCGACTCAAAACATCTTCCGCTGAGCGAATATTTGAGTTTGGAGAGGAGAAAAAAGTCGCACGGTGTTATATCCGGCGAATACGGTGCTTGAGCGATCATTTTCGTCATATGTTTGGCCAAAACATCACGCACAATTAGAGCCGTATAAGATGGCGCGTTTCATGCCCAGAATATCAATCAAAATGTGTTGAGATGATCCATAACAGATGCCAAAAACTTGGCAATCAAATTCAACAAGACAATTTTCAAATACGATTTTCTAAATTCTCTCGATGTTATCGTCGTTAACAGAGGTTGATGACCGGCTGGCATGGGGCAAGTTTTTAATGATTTCACCGCCTTAACTAAATGCTCTATGCCACTGAAATACTTTGGTTTTTGAGATAGCAGGATCCCCATAGGCAATCTGAAACATTTTCAATACATCCGTTGCAGAAATTCCATTGGAAACACAAAATTTCACGCATATTCTTTGTTCAATTTTTTTTTATCGCCAGAGTAACTTTTGGTGACACAAACAAACATCTGCCAAACGTATACTAATTGACATATCGCGCACAAACATCACATCTATGTCGAATACGGTTATAAAAAAAATTACCGATTCATAAACCACGCGCGGTTTAAATGACTCAGTCCCGGTCAATTTTGATCACATGATATATATATATATATATATATATATATATATATATATATATATATATATATATATATATATATATATATATATATTATATTTAAATTGCGACTACTATTTTATTGAAAATAAAAAACAACAGGTGTTAAACATTCCGTAGTAGGTAAAACCACGCTTATAAAGTAAAATGGTTAATGTCGGGGTACTTGCCAAAAACTTTCTGTGTAAATATTAATTAGAACGTTTTTCTATCTTTATAATGCAATGTCGAAAATTCGGTTATAAAATGTGAATCAATTTATTCAACTTCAAAAACTTAGCTCCAAGTTGAACCGTAAAAGAGAACATATTGACGACGTTGTACTTCGTATTATTGAGTTAAATAAATTAATGAATTTATATTCGTATTAAAAAATAACTGATTAAAATTTAATCAGAATATTGTATGTATGTTTAGTAAGTTAGCACGGTTTTAATTTTTGATTTATTTAAGACCCACCAAAATCGTATTGTAGGTCTAAGTTTGAAAACTGTAGAATTGCATAATAATATTATACCATCCTACCGAACAGGATATAAAGTTTCAGTTAATGAAATACCGTTTACGTTAACCTTATTCTATTTCCAAAGTGCTAGGAGTAAAATTTAAACTAAACTAAGTGAAACAAATAACCAAGTGTTTCATAAAACACGATGCTTGTAAACGGAAACGGTTTGTCTTGCGGAAATTTATCAAAACTTTTTGCTCAAATATTAATTAAAATGTTTTTCGCTTTATACTATATAATGTCGAAAATATAGTTTACAAAATGAAAATCAATTTATTAAGCTTAAGAAACTTAACGGTTAAATTAGGTCATTAATGAAAGCACATTAAGATTCTATTTTATGTAATAAAGGGTTGTCCAATAAGAGCATCACAACTTTAAAATGAGACACAATTACGGTAATTTTTGTTTTATCTTGAAGAACAAATAATGGCATTATGTTATGAAAATAATGTCGTTCAAATGTTCCTCTCGGCTTCATCTGGTGGAATTCATTCTGGAGACCCAATTTTCTCTTTCACACTTTTACTCTTTTTGGTATATTTTCAATAGTGTTCGGAATGTTTCGTTTAAGGTAAAGAATTGTGCGGGGTTTACCTAACCAAACCAAGCCCCATAAAATGGCGTAAGATAGCATGATCCAGGTGGCCAGTTGACATAATCACTTTGAGAAATAACCCGCCCAGGAAACTTTTCTTGCAATAAATCGATTATCTGGTAAGATATATGACAAGTTGTATCACCTTGTTGAAAAGAAGAAAATATTATTTATATCCACATTTATCAGTTCAGGTGAAAGATATTCTGTTAGTATATTCCTATAGTCTTTACCATAAACACTAATACGGTTTCCATCATCATTTTCAAAAAAATAAGATCCGATTAGCCGTTCAGCTCAAAAAGCGCACAAACAGTGAGTTTCTGACGATGAAGAGGTGATTCCAGAATCACCTGAGGATTTTCATCGGCCCAAATCCTGCAATTATGATTGTTCTTAAACCCATTAAACCAGAAGTGCTTCGTTCGAAAAGACTATTTTTTGTGTATCTTTCCATGCTGAATTCATACACTGTACTGAACACAGCAGTCTATGAGTGACATGTACGTTTCAAACAATATGACGTTTCATAGTCCTGACGCTCTTATTGGAAAGCTCTTTGTTTTATTTAATATAATTTATATACTATGGCATAATACTTAGGACTTTGCTTACAGAATTATGGAAAATGTACAGATGATTTGATGAAAGTTTAGTATTATAATAAAATAGTAAATATATATTGTAAAAACGACATAATGCTCAATAAATGTATCAGACAATTAGTACAATAGTTAAAAGAGGAGTAAGTTTGTAAAGTTATAGACAATAGAATAAAACCTATTGTTCGTTACATAACGAGTTTTTAAACAATACAAATGACTAATTATTGTTTCATAAAAATGCTCTCGTACAAACTTTTTAATTTCTGGATATTGCGCGATTCCGTTCGCTTTTTGATTTGTTGTATGTTTTTTTTTTGTATTGTATTTTCAAATTTCATTACATCAACATTTCGTTTAAATAAAACAAAAAAGAACTTTATTAACAGATGCTATATACTGTTCTTAAAAACGAATGCTGCTATTTCTGTTTTCAATTCCTGAACAAAAATTGAATAGATAATTCAAAAAGCGGGTGTAGAAAAATTGATTTTGAACGTATAGTGATGCACCCTAGTGTAGTCAAGCAATTCATACAAATTAATCCCAATTAGTGTAGGAGATTACTACATATTAAATATTAGATCCTCAACTTATTTCTTCGCCTGTTTTGGTTATATCTGTGATTTACTTATGAAAAAAGCAATTTCCTTCACTTTCTGTACACGAGGGGTATTTTTTAAATAATGTCAGTTTGTGAATGAGAGTGAGAATGACGATCAATCGCCCGCAGGAATTGCGCGCGTTTAGACGCCATTTGCAGCCGTATCGTCTGTCTGTGTGCTGAGCTGTAAAAGTTTATAATGTTTAAGAAAATTGAGTGGCCGCCTACTGTGAGCTACGATCAGTAATATGAGTCTTCGAAAACTCCAGTGTACCATAGAAAACAAGCGGTGTGGCTTATTATCTTCCAGTATGATGTTGCTCCAATACAATGCATGGCCACATGTTTCTGCACAAACGCAAGGTCTAATCAGATCTTTTGGATAAGAAGAACTGGATCATCCACTTTACAGCCCAGAGCTTGCACCCAGTGATTTTCACTTGTTTCGGTATTTAAAGGACTCCCTTGGTGGTTAACAGTTCAACGACGACAAAGTTAAAACTGCAATAATGGATTGGGCTTCTTCCCAGCCGGCAGATTTCCTTGACGTCGGAATCAAAAACATGTTGAAATTATAAATTGAAATTATATAGGTAAAAGGATGTAGAATATGAAAAAAAATATGTTAATAATATTTATTGTATTCTTCTCCTTATTAAAAAACGGACCTTATTTATAAAAATATACCTGGTATTTTCGCCATCTTTCCTCAAGAGATGTGAAATGTCTGTAGACCAGGCAATGTTGCATGGATCAGAAGAGATAAAAATCCGAACGAGCCAAGTCTGGAGAATACGCCGGGCGCGATAAAATCTTCTAGCCTAACTCGGTGATCGTTTTCAGAGTCATTTTTGCTCTATGTGGTCATGCGTTGTCCTACTGCAATATAACTTCCCTTTTTCCCTAGCCGTTATAAGGCCTTTTTTTCTCCAGAGCGTGGAACAGTCAGTAGTGATCGTTTTACCAGATTGGAACAACTCATAATGCACGACGCCCAGCTAATCCCACTATATGTATATAGTGGGACCAGCTGGGCTGTGTAAGCAGAACCTTTTTGGCGTAGATTTTTAACTTTTTGATTTATCGTAGATGGTCCACTTTTTGTCATAGATCACAATCTTAGGCAGGAAGCTCTGTTTCTTGAATCAAGAGAAAAATTATATAACCACATCAAAGCGTCTATTATTCTAAGCTGTGAGTTCACAGGAGACTCAACGAATATTCTTTTCAATTCTCCCTGGCTTGTGTAAGCATTTAGAAATGGCTTACGGTATTACCCCAAGTTCTTGTCTGAACTCTATTAGTGTACAACAAGGATTTTCTTCCAGAAGTGCATCCAATTTTTTATCCTCTACTTTTTTTGCTCTCCCGTATGTTCTGCATCATTTATGTTCAAATTTCCAGTTCAGATTTCCTGAAACCATTTCGTACAATTACTGTACGAGACAGCATTATCTTCCAAAGCTGCCCATATCATGTCGTGAGCTTCCGCAATATCTTTTTTTTTTCATTGAAAGGTGAAAAGAAGGCATTACTTCAAATATTGCTCTTCGGACGACATCGCGTTTACCAGTGATTTTTTACGTTATGTTTGCAATTGGCACGTATATTATACCTAGTTTTGAAGCTGATAAATGGCGTTTTAAAACGACTATAAGGCGCGAATAATTTCTTATTCGAATACGTTTTGTAGTTGATACAATGTAGGAGCTAAGGCTTAAGTTGAGGATATATATATATATATATATATATATATATATATATATATATATATATATATATATATATATATATATATATATATAGATACATCCTAGATATATTTAAGTTTCTCTGCAACACTATTTAGATAATGGAGACATTTATTTGAGCCAACTTACCCAACTTATAATTACCGTAGATAACGTACAAGGAAGTACTACAATGAGTCAGATTTACTAATGTCGGAGATCGGACTGCATCAATAGGGTTTCTAACTATGTATAGTTGTCGTCAGATAGAACGACTTATTCAGTATTCAGTATCAAAGGTAATACAGACATGGTAATTGAAACATAATACGGACAAAAAGCTTAGGTTATGATTTCCAAATGCGTATGAATTATAAAGCCCAGTACATACTGAGGAATTTTGTTGCAGAACGTTGTAATGTTGAAATTGTTAAAAAAAAATTGTTTTTCTGGTTTTCTATTGTATCGTGTTTTCCATTTCGACGGAAAACCAGAAACAAGCCTCGAAATTCTTTTGAAACAATCCCCATATAATGCAACTTTGTGTCGTTAGTGTTTTTGTCGTCCCGAAACAATCCCGAAACATTGTATAGTACAACGTTTGACAACAGAATCCTCAGTGTGTACTAGGCTTAATAACTAATTTCAAAAAAACGATTTTTTAGCATGAGCAATTTGGGGGTTAATTCTGAATTATATAAAAATTAATTGATCATTCAAATTAGTACACATATATTTGCTAAAACATTTTGGTAGGTTTCTCGCGATATTAAGAAAAGCCTGTTTTCATCTACTGTATATAAAGAACTGCTTTGAAGTTTTCTTAAAATGTTGAACCTGTTATTTTTTGACTGACCTTTCTAATGTAGTAGTACTTTCATTAAAGTAAATCCAGCTGAAATCATTTTCAGTTTCTGAATAAAGGTAGTGTTAAATGAATTAAATATAATCTAATATATACCATGCTCTCATCTGTTACACCCATGTAAAATTTAGTACTAACTCATTAGTGTGATTATAATGAAAGAGCATTATTTATGGGTATTATTATAATGTATTTATACACGAGCACAAGCTTTGACAAGTTTCCCTTAACAAATAGTTACCATTTAGAGGCATTTTATTTAATGCCTAATTTTCTGATTTTTTCTTTCATAATACTTTTTTCGGGACTCTCGTCGTGTTAGATGAGGTTGCAAGATAATATCGTGTGTGTATCTACAAAAAAAGTGTTATCTACTGCTTCATAGACGCAAATAAGAAATGTGCTGTATACGGCGAGGGCTGTTATGATTGCACGTGCCGTAAGCGGTTCAAAGTTTCGTTAAAACAATTTTAATCTTAGCTCTAAGGTAATTAACATACTATGCATTAGTATCACTAATCTTAGCAGTAATCTTAGTACTAAGTAACGCATTACGCGCACTGATATATGCACCAGGTTCTGGACAACCATCGAGGTTGATGCCAACGAAATATTGGTGCAATTTGAAAGCGATCGAGTGAGTAACTCGAGAGATCGAAGAAATTCTTGAAATCAACCAAATATTAAGCGTAAGAGATCATGGTATACGCGCGGAGATGCCTCTTCAACCAGTCCAAAAGCCAGTTTATCTCCGAAGATGGTTATGCTATGAATTTTGTGGGACTGGAAGGGAATAGCTTATTATGAGCTGTTACCTGAAAAACAGGTTATTAATTTTGAGAAATACTATTTACAACTAATTGTATTGAAGCTGATTCTATATCCACACAGATAGACCACACGTGTCCTTGGCCACCGGAAACAAACTTTTACAACTTAACTGAGATGATTTGGCCCATCCACCGTACGCTTGTGACTTTATGCGCTCTGGCTACCATTTATTTAGATCCCTTCTTCAAAAGAGCTTAGATAGTAAAAAACTGACTTGCTTGGAAAACTTGAAAAATCACCTGAATCAGTTCTTTAGCCAGAAACCTCAGAACGTGTATGATCGCGGGATTATGCAGCTACCGGAGAGATGGCAAAACGTCATCGAACAGAACGGCACATAATGTATTGATTGATTATGAACTTCCTCCGATCTGATTCATTGCAGTACTTCCTTGTGTGTTATCTACGGTAGTTGTAAGCTGGGTAAGTTGACTCAAGTAAATTTTTTCGTAAATATTACTTAAATATATCCAATATATATATATATATATATATATATATATATATATATATATATATATATATATATATATATATATATATATATTATATATATATTATATATATATATATATATATATATATATAATATATATATATATATATATATATATATATATATATATATATATATATATATATATATATATATATATATATATACATATATATATATATATATATATATATATATATATATATATATATATATATATATATATATAATATATATATACATATATATATATATATATATATATATATATATATATATATATATATATATATATATATATATATATATATATATATATGATATATATATGATAAACTATCAAAACGAAGTTTTAACATGTTAAATTTTATTGAGGCTTATGCTTTTGAACTACAAAAAAATAGCCGTTTGTTAATGCCATGTGAAATGATTTATATTTTATTCCTTTTTCCATAGAAAAAATAAAAAATTGAAATATGGCAAATACATTTTATAACCTGAAACAGAATTTGTTAAATATTATTTCATTGATTTTTCTATTTTTAGTTGATCTATTAATCATCTAAACGATGTATTCAAAGTTACATTCTAACATTATAATTAATATTTAGAAAAAAACAAACAACACTCTACAAACTATTATACTCCTAAATTTGATTTTACTACATTTTGATTCTACTAAACTTTGATTGTACTAAAACTTTCGTCAAAATTAAAAGTGTGTTCTAAAACTTTGATTCTGCTAACTTTTTTATTAAACACTTGATATATTTGTCCATTTTCAGAGTAATACAATTTATAGAGAATTTATATTTTCAGATTTGGTTTTTCTCAGTTTCTACTCCACTAAATGTTTTAAATTGTCAATAGAATTAATTTTCGGAAATTGGGGAGTTTTAATCAATCTTCTAACATTGTAGAGCAGCAGTTCTTTCATAACCTTCGCCATGTGCTTCAGATCGTTGTCTTGCTGGAATCTCAACACATTCCTGTTACCTAATTACCGATTTAATTTAAATTAAATCGCTGGTTAAGCTGTTTAAGATGGATTAAATTTGTTTTTTTTTGTGTATTGAAGTTATTTATTACCTGTAAAGCGGATCAAATCAGCAAAACCAACTGTTCAAACTGAAAAAATCTGTCTTGTTTCTTTTTAAAGTTGTAAGTAATTCAAATGGTAGAGCGACATTTGCCCCATTCTTGACTCTATGTAGTTGCAGTGTATTTTTAAAGTTTGGTAGTGTCCCATCAATAATATTTTGGCACTGAACTCTCAGATTTTTGAAAGAAACATTTTTTTATACATACATTTAAATTACTTACTTACACACATTTAAAAAATTAACCATTAATTAATTAATAGTTATCCCTGTTTTTAGTTCAAAACAATAACACCTTTGATGTATATTTTCAGCCAGTTAGCAACCACGATGTACAATTTAATCAGTTATGGTAAAATGATGTGAACGTAAACAGTCTTTGATCAATTGAAACTTTAGATCACAGTGAGTAAGATGAAAGGAAATAGTCGGCAGCATTATATTTTAGGTGATTAGCGTTAATTGCAATCGAAGTCGCTTTCTATCGCCGTTTCAATACCCGTCATATTTGTTTGGCCCTAATTGTTTGTTTATAAATAAAACGTTTAATTGCTTTTGTTTGTGTTTGTACACCGTTTTCTCCGGCCATATGACAGGCTTATTGCCGTAGCTGTTTCCACTGTAAGTCACTCTCGGGATTTTACTTCAAACTAATCCTGGTTATCCTGATTTGAAACTTTAAGTGTGAACAATATAAGCCTTGATTATTTTGCGGTTTAAAAATAGACCGTTCATCGTTCCTTTGGATATTAAATTCATGTTTTGCAGCATTACCGTGAATGCTTCATACAAATTAATATATGAGAGCTAATTTATTAGGATTCATATAACTAATTATTTACAGAAACTGATAATAAAGAAGCAATACAATACAATTCCATATATGAATAGGTTTTGGAATAAAACCTTAGAATATATATATATATATATATATATATATATATATATATATATATATATATATATATATATATATATATATATATATATATATATATATCTCGTCACTCTTATTTAACTGTGTTCTAGAAAAAGTAATACAGGAGTGGCGTGAAAAAAGTCGGCCCTGAATATTGACCAGCCCATTAAACTGGGGAGAACCAACATCAAAATTGATTGTCTGGCATTTGTTCATGATCTAGCAATTTTGACTCAAGATATATTAACGACACAAAAACAAATTGAAATCCTAAAAGAAACAGCAGAAAAGGTTGGACTCAATACATAAACCAAGGTAAGGTAAGACACAATACATAACCTGCAACAGACTAAGAACACCATTTCTAAAATCAAAATATGGTAACATCAGACGAGTCTCTCAATTCAAATATTTGGGTTAAATAATCATGAAAAATGGGTTGGAAAAGCGGCCAATAAGGATAGATGTCAAAAAATGGAAACGGCATTGAGACTTGCACAAAATATTTACAACCAAAAATGCATATCTAAAAACACAAAACTAAGACATTACAACATATTTCTATTCAAAATGAGCGTTTCTGCCCCATATAGACATCGAGGACATTGAAAAGAAGGAAAAAAAATCGTAAGAAAAATCTTGGGCGCCAAACAAATAAATAGCATAACATACCGACTTCGAGAAAACCAAGAAATCAAACAATACACAGATATACATAGCGATATGAGAAAAAGAAGACTTAAGTTTTACGGACACATAAAACGGATTAATCCAAGTAGGCTAACTGGACAAATAGTCCAATTTTATTTATTTATATATTTTATGAAAATAGGAGTAGAGCTAAAGTAGAAATAATTAAATGGATTGCTGCAATTAAAGAGGACCTACGTTCAGCAAATATTTCAAAAAGTGAAATTCAGGATAGAGGCAGTTTCAGACACAAGTTTAACGTTTGGAAGGTTGGCCAGAGAGAAAAATGTAGAAAGACTGGAACAACTTGGTCTGACGAAAGGAAAAAAGTTCATAGCAACAACAAACATAAAATTTTATGCTAAGTGAGGGAGTTGAATTGCTTTCTCATTTTGGCATTGTAATATAAACCAGCTTAAGCTGAGATGCTGAGTTCAGTACGAGGATAATAATAATAACAACAACAGTGGAAACCTGATTAGAGCGATCAATGGATGGGCAGTGCCAACTCTGACCTATTCCTTTGGTATTGTTAAATGGTCAGAAACAGGCCTTGATGGACTGGATAGATTAACACGTCGAACATTGACAAAATTCCGATGTCTGCATCCAAATTCATCTATGAAGCGACTGTATATTCCAAGAAAGTTGGGAGGCAGAGGCCTCGTGAACATTAAGAACCTTTGTCTGAACCAGGAGAGTAAGATGAGAGAACGCTTCATTAATTCAAGCAGCACGCCAATGAAGTTGGTTGCTAAGGAGGACCGGGGTTTCACCCCGTTGAACCTAGATAAATTGAATCGTGTTGATGGTAGAACAACACTTACGGATTGTGTCCGTGAATGGAAACAACAGACACTGCATGGACGGTATCTAAAGTCACTCGAGTTTGATACCATTGATGGACCATTGTCTCTAAAATGGCTGACCGATGGGCTGTTGTACCTAGAAACAGAAGGTTTTGCGACATCTATTCAAGATAAGGTAGTAAGAACACGGAACTATGAAAAGCATATACTACACATGGATGTTGTCGACCGATGTAGGGAAGTGCGGTATAGTGGGGGAAATGATTGAACACCTTATCGGTGGGTGTGCAGTTCTAGCCCCTAATGCTTATTTAGGAAGACATAATCAGCTGGCGAAAAGTATACATCAGCAAATTGCATTAAAGTATTCGCTATTAGATAACGCACCTGCTCCTATTATAAGTACTCACCTTCTCCCGTATTGGAATCATCTGATTCAATCCTATACTGGGACAGACCAATCACAACAGATCGAACGGTCGATTATAATAGACCAGACATTGTTCTAATTAGTAAAAAGAAGAAAAGGGCTTTTATAATTGACATCGCAGTGCCACTCTCTCATAATATCAGGAAAGCCGAGTTGGAGAAAACCACTAAGTATGAAAACCTTGCGTACGATTTGAAAAACCAGTGGAAACTGCATAAGGTAGAGATAGTGCCTTCCGTTATATCCGCCGAAGGCCTAATAAGTAAGAACTTTTCAAAAAATTTGAAGAACCTTGGTATCTCAAAACCGATTGCCATAGTGGGACAACGTGCAGTACTCTTGCAGACATGCTACATTGTTCGTAAAATTTTATGCTAAGTGAGAGGAGTTGAATTGCTTTCTCATTTTGGCATTGTAATATAGACCAGCTTAGGCTGAGATGCTGAGTTCAGTACGAGGATAATAATAATAATAATCCGATGTAGGAAGTGCGGTATAGCGGGGGAAACGATTGAACACCTTATGTGGGTGTGCAGTTCTAGCCCCTAATTCTTATTTAGGAAGACATAAACAGCTGGCGAAAATTATACATCAGCAAATTGCATTAAAGTAGTCGCTATTAGATAACGCACCTGCTCCATATTATAAGTACTCACCTTCTCCCGTATTGGAATCATCTGATTCAATCCTATACTGGGACAGAACAATCACAACAGATCGAACAGTCGATTATAATAGACCAGACATTGTTGTAATTAGTAAAAAGGAGAAAAGGGAGGATAATAATAATAATAAATTATAAGGCAGGGGGCGAATAGACCGTTTGGTGAGTGGCGCCACCACCTTCCCGAGCTGAGAGGAGTACACCTCTGGAAAAAAAAACCCCAAGCTCAAGGTGGAAATCCATCGTGCCGAGGAGCTGAATGGCACAGGGTTAAAGTGTCTCTAACGATGTCTCCGGATACCTAGCGCCCTCCGGTAGTAAATAGCTCTCCCATGGTAAATCGGGGCTCTGCCTTGGGTGACCGTTTTTCCCTTGAACCCAAATTTTTTTTTTATGAAGATTGAAACATATAATGATATTATACAAGGCGGTAGGGTTTTGCGGACAAGAACCCTTCGGAACCGTCGGGAGGATTTGTCCGGGTTTGGTGAGTCTGGAGCGAGTGGCAACTCCCAACTCTATGGCACCACAAGAATGGCAATGAACAAGGCAACTGAAAAAATCCATCCACAATTAGAATATAATAGTCAATCAATACCAGAGACTTCAATACAAACGCAACAAAAAGCAGGAGCTAATAATCAGGTACCGGCTGGCTCGCCCCCCATAAGGAGGGCTGTCAGCAACACCGAGCGCACTCCACGTATTAGATGGATGCGTGAAATGAATATTGAAGTAATGAGTGCCTATTATTACGTGAAACAGTGTGCAGATATACCGCTACCTGAATGGAGAAGTGCACTTCACCAAGAATATAAGAAAAGGTTTGCTGAAACACAGTTATCGGAACAAAACTTAGCAGACCGTAAAAATCTTATATTAAGAAAAAATATCTTACCGAAACAGAATTAATGAACATCAAGAGAGAAGTCGGTAATGAATTACACCAAAGCATTACATATGACCCACCTCAAGAAAATAACATGGATATCCTTAACTTGAACACAGAGAACCAACCGGTAGTACAAACTCCAATCCTAACAACAGAAGTATCATCAACTCAAAATGAAGAAACAGTCATGAATGGAAACTTTTTAACATACGAGAAAGATTTTATAGTCTATTGGCTCATTTTACTGGCTCAAATCCACTAAATAGGCAAAAAATACCGATTCTGCGCAAAATTGCAAAATCCCGCTTTACTATAATGCAGGTCAATAAAGTTTTGGAATCGCATTTATCGGGGATAATGAACCTTAGTGACATACATCTTGCGTTGTACTGTGCAGCAGTAACGTTAATCGAGGTTTCAGGTCAAAAAACTTACACCCTCAATGCGACAAGGCGTAATATCCAAAAAGATACACCTGCCTGGAAAAAGCGCCTGGAAACTGATATCAATGATTTTCGAGCGAAGGTAGACATTATTTCTGAGTATCTTGCTGGAAATACATCTAGCAAAGTGACGAAAAAAACGAAAATAATTGCTAAAAAATCTGGCATTGGATTTGAAGAGTCAAACTTTCGCGAGAAATTATTAGACCTGAAAGATCGATTTAGACAGAAGGCTAAAACGAAGGGAGCCAGACTAGCCAGATACAATGAGACAGAAAAACGAAAACACCAAAATGCAATGTTTCAAAATAGCCAGAAGAAGTTTTATAGAGAACTAGAAGCTCAGGGTAACCAGTCAAAACATGAAAATGTGAATGTATCTACCTTTGAGAAATACTGGAAATCTGTCTGGAAAAGATCTGATGGTTATGAAAAAATGGCCCCGTGGGTTGCAACAATTCGAAAACAGACTGATGCACTTCCACAAATGGAATTCAACGGTCTTGAAGCGATTGACATCTGCACTGCCATCAAGAAAACTCAAAACTGGAAGACACCTGGGCCAGATGGATTACACAACTTCTGGATCAAAAACTTCACAGCTGTTTACCAGGTACTTGCTGATGCATTTAAAGAAATAATGGTGAATCCTGATACTTTCCCCGACTTTCTGATGGAGGGAAATACATATTTGTTATATAAAAAGGGTGATGCGAACCAACCCAGTAACTATAGACCGATAACATGTTTATCCGTGTTGTATAAATTATTCACAGCCCTGCTCAATGAAAAAATTTACCAACATTGTGACTATAATAACATATTAGAAGATGAGCAGAAAGGGTGTATTAGGGCAAGTATGGGATGCAAAGAGCAACTGACGATTGATGCTGTAGTTCTTGCGTAAGCCCGGACAAAAAAGCGCAATTTGAATATGTGCTATATAGATTACAAGAAGGCTTTCGATAGTGTCCCACATGACTGGTTATTAGAAGTTTTGAACATCTACAAAATTTGTCCGCAGATTACAAACTCTTTAAGGTATCTCATGAGTAAATGGAACACTAATTTATTTGTCCATCAACAGTACATTGGAACAACAAATATTGAGAGAGGGATATTTCAGGGAGATTCATTTTCCCCTGTTTGGTTTTGTCTAGCGTTGAATCCGATGTCCACATTACTTAACAATAGCAATATTGGCTACAAACTTGACATAAGAAATTCCAGGAAACTATCTCATTTGCTATACATGGACGACTTAAAACTCTATGGAGAAACAAGAGAGAAAATAAATTCAGTAATAAAAACAGTCGAAATATTTAGTAAGGATATCAAAATGTCATTCGGACTCGAGAAATGCTCCACTATCAGCATACAAAAGGGAATAATAAAAGAACAACATTCAACAGTCTGCGGTATACAAGAACTAGCATCAGAAGACTCATACAAATATTTAGGAATGCTTCAAAATCATAAATTTGATCATAGCCTATTAAAGAAGAATTTTTCCACTTTGTACTAAAAACGACTGACAAAACTCTTAAACACCAAACTGAACGGTGGAAACCTCATTAAAGCGATCAATGGCTGGGCGGTGCCAACTCTGACATATTCTTTTGGCATTGTTAAATGGTCTGAAGCAGATCTTGATGAACTGGATAGATTCACACGAAGAACAGTGACAAAGTTCCGATGTTTGCATCCCAATTCGTCCACAAAAAGGCTATATATTCCAAGAAAGTTGGGAGGCAGAGGGCTTGTGAATGTCAAGAATCTTTGTCTCAATCAGGAGAATAGGATGAGAGAGCGCTTCATTAGTTCACATAGCACACTAATGAAACTGGTTGTTAAGAAGGACCAGGGTTTCACCCCACTAAATCTAAATAAACAAAATCGTGTTGATAGTAGAACAGCACTGAAGGATATCGTTCAAGAATGGAAACAACAGACATTACATGGGAGATTTCCTAAATCACTTCAGGATGACTCCATTGACAAATATTTGTCTCTAAACTGGCTTACCGATGGACTATTATATCGAGAAACAGAAGGTTTCGCAACAGCTATTCAAGATAAGGTAGTAAGGACAAAAAATTATGAAAGAGATATTCTACACATGGATGTAGTCGACAAGTGCAGGAAGTGCGGTGGTGTAGGAGAAACAATTGAACACGTTGTTGGAGGGTGTCCAGTCCTTGCCCCTAATGCTTACCTAGGCAGGCATAATCAGCTGGCGAAAATTATACACCAGCAAATCGCTTTAAAGCACTCGCTATTTGATAAGATGCCTCCACCATATTACAAGTACACGCCTTCCCCCGTACTTGAGTCAGCCGATACAATTCTTTACTGGGATAGACCAATTACAACAGATCGGACGGTTGACTATAATAGGTCGGATATTGTTCTAATTAACAAAAAGCAGAGGAGAGCTTTCATAATTGACATTGCGATACCACTCTCTCATAACATCCGAAAAACTGAAATGGAAAAGGTCACGAAGTACGAAAATCTTGCAATTGATCTGAAAAATCAATGGAAACTCCAGAAAGTGGAGGTGATACCTTTAGTTATATCCGCCGAAGGCCTAGTAAGCAAAACTTTTTCCAAAAATCTGGAAATTCTTGGTGTTTCAAAATCGATTACCACAGTAGGACAACGAGCAGTTTTCTTACAAACTTGCCACATTGTTCGTAAGGTACTAAGCTGAATGGGAGGAGCTGAACTGCTTTCTTATTTTGGCATTGTAAACCCGACCATTTCTCTTTGCCTTCATAATATCCTTGAATTTCGGCAATTACCGCTTCATTGGAGCGAAATTTCTTCGAGCATGTTTTTGAGGTCTCAGAATAGCAAATAGTCGCTGGGGCCAGATCTCGAGAACAAATTGCCATTTAGCCATCGTTGCCAACTATTTGTGATACAGACACAGTACATTGTCTTGGTGAAACAGCACTTTTTTTGTTCATTTGGAGCTTTTTTGCGATCTTGTTCTTTAAACGCACTAATAATGCTATATGATATTTCCTATTGATGGTTTTTACCTTTCTCGAAATAATAGACGAACAATATTCCAAAATACAGAGGCCATAATATTTCCTGCCGATGGTTGTGTTTTTGGTCGCGGGCTGCCTGTCCACTCAACTGACTGCAGATTTGACTCAGGAGTGTAGTGATTGATCCACGTTTCATCGGTTGTCAAATACCGCATGAAAAAAAAATATTTCGCTTGAATAGCTCCAAACATTGCTCAGATTTTTAGTCCGCAGTGACCAAACGTGGTACCCATTTCGATAGCAATTTACGCATTCCTGAATGTCCCTTTCGATACTTTCAGGATATCAGCTATCTCCTGTAGGTTTACTTTACGGTTTTGCGAAACAATTTTATGTATTTTTTCGATGTTGTGTCCTCATTTGGACGTCCAGAGATCATTGGTGCTTGTACGGTCACGTTTGAATTCAGCATAATAATCAATTATGGTTAATTTTGCTGGGCCAGAGTTCGGATAATATTTATCAAGTTTTGCTTCAACGACATTTTTCTTCATCAAAAGCAATGCTTAATCAAAACAAGAAATCCTCTTTTTTCCGTTATTTTAAAAATAACAAGTTTAGCTTCACTCAAAGCTCAACAACTCAGATGCTAGTAGTTAGATTACCACGAAATTTTATCACATCGCGTTTGAAGGTTGACACAATCCACCACTGGTAAGGATTTTTCGTAAGTGATGCCATCTATATGTCAGACCAGAGACTTATTGACCGATGTGATTTTAAATGATATCAATTTTCAACGAACAATTTATTTTTTAATAAGAAAATTTACCCAAATAAATATTTGAACAAAAATAATAATTAGGTTTTAAATGTTCTTGCATGTAAACAACCTATCTTCTGATCCTTATAGCTGAAATAAACATGAGAGTTAAGTACTATTAAATTCCATAGTCAAATTGCATTCGTTGCCTGGCTAAAAACAATGTGCGGGCAAAAGAGTGAATTGTCTTTGGGAAAATGTTTTAACTCACAGGAAAATTGCTACCACGTTAAAATTGAATGTTTCTTAACTTACATCCAAAAAAACAGAGCTCTTTTGGAAAACTAATATTTTCAGTGACAAAAGTCAGTTCAATTTATTCGGATTAGATGAGAAGCGTTTCGTTTGGTGGAAATCCAAAACGGCTCTTCATATTCAAAACATCATCCCAACTGTAAAGCCCGGTGCAGGCAGTTTAGTGGTTAGGGGAAGTATGGCACCAGCTAGGGTGGGAAATTTATTGAGGGGATCATGAATGCAGAAAAGTATTTGGACGTGTTGCGCCGTAATTTGTTCGAAAGTGTCTGGACCGACAAAAATTTTGCCTGGAAGAATGTTTTTATTTCCAACAGGACAGTGACCTAGAGCACAGGGTCAAGAAGACAAAGGAATGGTTGCTGTAAAAAAGGCTTGAAACTCCCCGTCATTCGCTTGCCGTTAACCCTATAGAAATTATATGGCATTTGTTAAACTTGATCAGCAATTACAGAATAAAAATGAGTTAATCCGAGTGTTAATGAAAGAATGGAGGAAAATATCGCCGGAAAAGGCAAAAAATTTTGTTTATTCTATGCTCCAGAGGCTAAAAGCATACAAAATATATAATTTGTGAATTTAGCAGTTTGTCGTTAATTGTGCAAATTATGTTGTCGTAATTACTTTATCGATAGTACACTACTAAAATTAGGCTTATTGGAGCAGATATTTGATTTCTTAAGTCATGTCAGACTAATAAAATATTTCCCAATTTTATTAAAGTTAATATTTGAAAGTTTTCCAAAATATGTGACAAAATAACCAATTTTGCAAAACAGAAATGGCTTGACTTGGGATTCAAACATTTGTACAGTAAAAGGAGTATGCTTGAAATTCAGGCGCACAATCTTTACAAGAAATTAACTAATATTAGTTCTATATAGAACATGAATGTTGGTGCACTTTCCAAAGGAATATGTTCACAGTAGTAAATAGTAAACTAATTTAAAAAATGTCATCTTTAAATAAATAAAATTAAAAACTCAAAATTGAGCAGCCAAAAGAACATATTCCAAAAAAAGAGCATCAACATAGTAGAAAATCTTTCATCACAGATGTTTGACAATCTAGAACTATATCTTAAATAAAGGCCGCAATTGTGCTTTGGGGGATATGGTAGCCGGTATTGAAACTGGTATTAAACACTTACCGGAGTCTTCCAAAGTTTTCGTCAGAGAGTCATGTAAAGGCAAAATTGCAAAAAATATTTGAAATACAATTCAAAATATGCCAAACATTTCTAAGATTGTCAAGGGTCAGCGAGAGAAGGATTGTTTTTATTTAAAAGCTGATAAGGGAAATGAGGTTGTAGTAATGGACAAATCTGATTACTTTGAACGCTGTTGAAAAATTAATTCAAGACGGCCCATATAAACGATTACCAAGGAATCCATTGTCAAAAATGGTCAACGAAGTCAGAGGTACATTGAAATCTTGTAACAGCCTTATCTCTTCTTCTCTAAAAAATAAACCTTATATTTCTAATCCAAAAGTGCCCAAGATTGTATGCTCTACCAAAAATTCATAAATCGGGAAAATTAATGAGACCAATTGTATCAGCCATTGATTCTACAACATACAACGTGGCAAAATGGTTAACAAAGGAATTTGAAAATCTACCAAACCAACTACCTTCCTGTTCTGTCTCAACAAAACTCAACAATATTCATAGAAAAAGTCAAAAACACACATCTACAGGAAGGCGAAGGTCTTTGTTTCCTTTGACATATCAACATTGTTTCCGAGTGTCCCGATTCCACATACCTTGACATTCCTAAGGGAGTCAAGGACATACCTACCCGAGTTAAATGGTTTTAATAACAAGATTATTTCTGACTACATTTCCTTAACAAGATTATGTATGATGCAAAATTATTTTCAGCTAATAACAGGTTTTACGAACAACAAGAAGGAACGGCAATGGGCTATTCTCTGCCACCGTTCTTACCCAACTTATTTATGAGTAAATTTGAAATCGAGACGAAAAATAAATTCTGTTACTTTCCGAAGGTATTTGTTAAGATATGGGGATGACATTTTTGCAATTTTCGATTCAAAAAATGAAAACTTAAATGATTTTATTAAGAACTTAAATAGTAAATCCCAAAACATAGTATACACGTATGAAATCGAAAACAACGATAGTTTACCATTTCTGGATGTTTTAGTCAGTAGAAACAATAAAAATAGGTTAGATTTTTATATTTTGAAAAAACACCAAAACTTCGAGATACATTCCTAACGATTCAAATCATAGCTTCCAAAATAAGATGGCTAGTTTAAATTTTATGGTAAATAGATTAATTAATTTTCCCTTAAACAAAGATAATTATAACAAATAATTAAAATTAGAGAGGTGGCCGAAGTGAAAGGTTATAATAAGAACATTGTAGATAAATTAATTAGAAAACATATCTTTAGAAAATTATTGAAATAATCCTCGACTTTTCGAAAGGATCAGAACAAAAGTAAATTAATGATAATACCGTTTGATGCCCAGTTAACACCAGCGCTAGATAAAATTTTGAAAAAGTTAACATTAAGGTTGTGTACAAACCATATAATAAATTAAGAGAAGTCCTGGGGAATCCAAAGGATAAAGTAGATCAACATGAAAAGTCGGGGATTTACGAAATTAGCTGTCAAGATTGTGATCGAAGGTATATTGGGCAAACAAAAAGATCAACATTAACGAGATATAAAGAAAATATTGCCTACATTAGATATGGGCGACATGAAAAATCTTGTGTTGCCCAGCATGCAATCGAATATCACCACAATATAGACATTACTAATTTAAGACTGGTTAAAAGTGTAAATAAGGACCTATTCCGTCCAGTTAACTTTTTCATATATTAATGTAAGGGTCAGTAAACTTCACGGTTCATTTTTTTCTTTCTTTTGTTCTCTTTCCCCCCCTTTTTTTTCTTTTTTCTTGTATCCTTTCTTTAACACACTTCATTGGGTAGGTAGTACGCTTCCTAGGTAGTAGGTTAGCGATTAGGGTTCTCATATAAATAGAATATAGTTTAGTTTTAGAATTAGATTAAATCATCTCCTGATGTATGTGTGTGTGTGTGTGTGTGTGTTCGCCTCTTGATGTTTAGACTCTTCAGGGTACCTACACATGCTCATACAGACCCTACTCAGCCAACAACCTATGTTTTCGCCGACTTCCCGTCGGATGGCTTGGTCGGATCCTTGGACTGCGTTCAATGAGACCACAGTAGTTGAGTGTTATTATACACCCAAGCGTTGGGTTCCACAACATATATATATATATATATATATATATATATATATATATATATATATATATATATATATATATATATATATATATATATATATATATATATATATATATATATATATATATATATATATATATATATAAATCGAGTGGAATGAAAACATATATGGTGCAGTGGCGACTCGTGGGTTTTTTAATGTAGGGGGCGTAGAAGAAAATAGTGCTGCTGACATTTTTTTTTGCTTTCCCCTTCCTCCTTTTTATTTTTCGTGCTATTGAAACCCTATACAAGAGGTGAACCAGGAAAACGAGTTAAAGGAAAGAAACTGAACCGAAATAAAATATGGTGTTTTGCTCTGAAAAATTGTTTACTGTGATGAATGCCAACGCCCTCCCTCACGAGCCGCCACTGACATGGTGTCAGAGGGAAAAAATTATGGGAGAATAGATGTCAGAATGTTAGATATGTATATCTCCCGTACAGTTAGAAAAAAAGACAGATTTTTTAAAAAATGAACCCATTGAAATACATATTGAAGAAGCAGAAGGAAATTCCTAATATTAATCTTGCTTAAAAAAAATTGAAATAAAAATCATGGTTTTCTAAACTAACTTCTAAAATCCGACCTTTTTCAATACTCAGCAAGTCTAATAAAAAAATTTTCTGCCGTCGTGTAAACATATATCAACTTTCAATATATAAAGTTTGGCAAATTTATTCTCTATCATGCCCCAAAAGCTCTTTTCTCTTCAATCTATTAAAATATTTTTAACGTGAAGCGGGAACCGAACTTTTCCATGAAGCGAACTTTTTTCTTCGGGATAATTTTTCTAGTATGTAGTCAACAAAAGTAATTTTTAACTTATCTTAGGCTTCCTAGAACATTCTCTATTAGTCGCAAATTCTTAGTTTTAGAATGTATTAATCATCAATATTTAGTACACATATATTTACATACATGCATCACTTAATTCTCCAACATCTTCATTTTAGCCAGAATTTCAATCCAAGAGATTCCGATGTTCCAAATGCCAGTTTTAATATTTTTTTTTGTCTGGAGAATACCAGTCTCCGTTTCTGTTCTAGAGACCTTGCATTTTATCAACAAGATTTCAGAGATGATATCATCATCAGAATTGTGAAAAAAAGAGGGCACCAAGCCGACTACAATAATTATAGGGGTATTTCCTTGCTAGCAGTAGTTGGTAAAATGCTTGCTAAAATTATGACCAGCAGATTACTCCCCTATATAAATCAATTTATTCCTGATACACAGAGTGGCTTCAGACCAAAACGATCAATCGTAAATGTATCCGTCAACTGCAAGAAAAAGTCATTGAACAACTACAGAATATGCACATGGCCTTCGTTGATATACAAAACATTTGATATATTGAATAGGGATGCCCTGTGGCTGATTATGGAAAAGTTCGGCATTCATCAAAAGCTCATTAACATCTGTAAAAGCATTCAGGTTAATAACAGAGCTATAGTGTCGTACAACGGTAAAATGACAGATCCCTTTGAAACCGGCTCCGGTGTCAGGCAGGGCTACGTTATGGCTCCAGTGTTATTCAACATCTTTATGACGGCATTGATGATTATCGTTGACAGGAAACTGGGGGATAGAGGTGTTGCGATACGCTGTAGGAGTGATGGAGGTCTATTCGATCTGTCGCGTTTTAAAGCCAAAACCAAAACTCGAACACTCTACATCACAGAACTCATGTAAGCCGATAACTGTGCCTTAATAGCACACGCTTCAACAGATTAACATAATTAAACCTAAAATTATGGCTGTTCGTGGTGATTTATCACGGCGCATTATGCATTACACAGCATTTATGTATCTGGTTCTAAAGTATATCTGGACATGGAAATATAAAGGTTGTCGTATACCGAACTTTTATCGCGCCTTTGCTTACTTACGGTTGTGAATTGTGGATACCCTATAGGAAACACCTGGTTCTCGAAAGCACATATCAGCGTTATTTGCGATAGGCAGCGGGGCGAATTGTTTGTCGATGGGGGTTCTCGTGGCAAGAGGGCGCTTACGTTGGGTGAGGCATTTGGCCAGATTGGACGATCATCGTCTAGAAAAGTGAATATTATATGGTGAATATAGACCAGGAGGTCAGGAAGTTCGTTAAAGGGCGCTGATGTTGGTTATAAATGGGAGGTGA
This sequence comes from Cosmopolites sordidus, assembly GCA_031761425.1. NCBI lineage: Eukaryota > Metazoa > Arthropoda > Insecta > Coleoptera > Curculionidae > Cosmopolites > Cosmopolites sordidus. The sequence goes on from JARFXV010000287.1 coordinate 1,124,682, forward strand.
CTGCCTCCAACAGAACCCAATGAAGACAACTAGTTTATCAATTTCAAGAACCCAGGCCTAAAAACAGATACATCCCTCCCTCCTTGCCAGTTCGAACGTCCAGAACGTGGTCGCGTCATCTTAACTAAAATAAAAATCTTCAGCAACAGAAAAGCATACGTTCAATAGTCTTGAATGTTAAGAGAATACACTATACCATTCTCAAATGGTGAAAAATATGAAGACCTTACATTTTATTGAATCAATATCTAATAGTTTAAATAAAGTGATATCCTAAAATATTCAGTTCTTGCCTTATTCAATAAGTGAAAATACCCTAATTGCAAATACCAACGCTTGCTGGTTCAGTAGGTCTAATACTTCTGTATAGATTAGAACTGCTCTTTCTTTCCTTTTTCTTCTTATATTTAGAGAGAAAATTTTAATATACAATTAACCAGAAACTTATCTCAAACTAGATCCCCATATTAATTTTGTTAGAAAAAAACTTATTAAAGATTATGGTTTTGACATTCACGAAGGTTAGATAAAACTGACTTTTAAAACCTTAGTTTTTTAGAGTACCCGGCGAGTCTAATAAAGGTTTTTTCCCGTCCTGTAAACACATATCAACTCAATATATAAACTTTGGTAAATTTATTCTCTATCATGCTCCAAAAGGTTTTTTTTCCTCGAGCTATTAAAATATTTTAACGTGAAGGGAAGCACCGCACTTTTACATCAAACGAAGTTTTTTTACGGATAATTTCTCTCGTATGTATTCACGTCGAAGTCAAATTTTAACATACTTGATTTTTTTTAAATGAATTTTGAAAATTTCTTGCACCCTTATATTAATTATCTTTTATTTATTAATTAATTATTAATTAAACAAATAAACTGAACTAAGCTAACTAAGTTATATTATTGTGTTGAATAAAAATTATTTGTTATTTGTTCATTTCAGATAATGATCGTAATCCTCTTGGGATTTTTATTAATGTTACAAGACTAATACAGTTTTAACCCTGTTTAGTGTTTTAAAATATTCCCATTTTATCGCTACATCTTGTATATAAAGGCACAAAATCCTCCTAATAATGTTATTTCAAGTAAAATAATATGATCATATAGATATAATTATCCCCAAAATATGTATCCTAAAATAACACTCTAGTCCCTTTTAGGTCTAAATGAGTAATCATAACTATAACAAAGTTTCCAGCAAATGAACTTTTATTATTTTGGGCGCTTTTTCAAGGAAATATTCTCTCAAAGGTCCCATTGATCTATTACTGAAGTTATTATTATATTTTCTTTTCTCCATCCCTTTTTCTAAATATTTGTCTATCTACTAGACTTAGGAAAACTAAACTTTTTGATTACTCGGCAACTTCTTTTTATCTTTTTTCTGGCATCATTTACGAATTAAATCGGCATAGCTACTTTATGTAGTAGATAAAAAAAATTGATAGGTAACTATAAACCTTTAGATTAGAAAAATCTTTAAAAACAAGTTTTCTCTTGGAAATTTTGTAAAGGTAAAACAAATGCTCTACAGTAATGTATTTTAAATCTTCAGGGTTTTAATGATAAATAGCATAGGATAACAAATTTAAACTTTTTTTAGTGAACATTGATGAAAATTGGTGTATATGGAGTATTTTGTAGTCCTAAATCCGAAAATGATAAGCTAATTATTGTAACACGTACAGAAAACGTGTTAAGTCTATGTAAAGACATTACTGATGATTATGTGAATAAAAAAATTATTACATGAGATGTCATACAGCGACAAAAACTTTCACTTTTTCCTCTTGTGTTAAAAATTACCAGTAGTCGCCCAACAGAGATGGATTCGAGCGTCCTTGGTATCTTGTTTCTATCGCCCTGATGTCCTGGTGAAACCTCTCTTCTTGTTCGTCGCTTACTGCACCCTAATTTTCCGGAAATACAAAGGGTAGTGTAAAAAATGTATTTTTAAGGACATGCGACACCCTAGTATTTCATAGGCATAGGAGTTCATCTATGAAGTTTTTATAGTTTTCATCTTTCTTGTTGCCGAGAAATCCTTTCACTACACTTATTTTTCATTTAATTTTTCTTGAAAATGAAGATGATCTAGAACCTTCCTTATTTGAGGTCCAATAAATGTTCCTTCTTTTTGTTTTGAATCACTTAATAGAGGAACTGTTTCTTTTAGGTAGGTTTTCTCCACTCCATAGGAACAACAAACGGCATCAATTTTTTCTTGCGATGCATCCATTGGACTAAATTTACGTGACAACTCACATACCAAACATGAGGAGCCCAATTTTTATCTTGATCTCCAATTTGACATTTATAATATAAAATATATTAATTAATTGTTTTTTAAGCTGGTATGATTGTCCTCGACACCTGACAGAAGTTTCATATCATTTCACAAGTTAGAAATTATAGAGTCTATTGTATTTGTTAAACATTTTTGTCGTCGATTTTTTTAAATTGATATATTTATCGAGGGTAAATGGATAAAATTGGACGGAAAATAGGGATAAATTTATATATATATATATATATGTATATATATATATATATATATATATATATATATATATATATATATATATATATATATATATATATATATATACATACATACATACATATATATATATATATATATATATATATATATATATATATATATATATATATATATATATATATATATATATATATATGTATATATATAATGCCAAGGCTCTAGGAAAGGATAGTATAACTGTTGAGATGTTAAAAGCAGGTGGTCGGACTTTACATATAACACTAGCAAAATTATACTCAAAATGCCCCAAAGAACAAAAATTACCTTACTTATGGAAAAATGCAGAAGTGATTCTTGTACACAAAAAAGGAGCACAGGAAGATTTAAAGAACTACCGTCCAATAAGCCTCCTATCAGTGGTGTACAACGTTTTCACCAAGATAATACCCAAAAGAATATTAAGAAAACTTAACGACGCACAATCAAGAGAGAACAAGCAGGATTTAGAAGTGGAGTCAGTATAATGGATCAGATCCAGGTTCTACAGCAGGTCATAGAAAGACACAACGAATAAACTATACCACTCTGCTTGGCTTTTATCGATTATGAAAAAGCATTTGATTCAATCTCAAAGCAGGCCAAGATGGATGCATTGCTTAACCAAGGTATAGAGAAAGCCTATGTAAACTTGTTAGTATCGATATATGATGAAGCTACAGCGACAGTCCGCCTTGATGACCTTGAGGTTGGAATAAATGTAGAGCGGGGCGTACAGCAGAGTGACGCCATATCACCTCTTCTTTTCTCAGGCAGCCTGAAGTGTTCCGTAATCTGTACTGGAAGCAGGATGGAATAGAGATCAATGGTGCATACTTAAATAATCTTATATTTGCAGATGATATCGTTTTTCTTTCAAAAAACAGAGGAGCTGCAAAAACACATACAAGAGCTGCAAACGGCTGGAGAACTATTTGGTTTGAAAATAAACCAGAAGAAGAGTCAAGTCATGTTCAATAAATTTGCTTAGGGCAAAATAATTTTTATTTTAGGAAATTTGGAAGTTGTGTAGCACTATATATATATATATATATATATATATATATATATATATATATATATATATATATACATATATATATATATATATATATATATATATATATATATATATATACACATATATATATATATATATATATATATATATATATATATATATATATATATATATATACATATATATATATATATATATATATATATATATATATATATATATATATATATATATGTTGGGAAGAGGATTTCCAAAAGAATTCACGGTTCTTGCATCACAGTACGATAGTTGCTATTTATGTATCCGTAATAATAAATAAAAATAAATATTTATAATTAAAAATTGTTTTATTGTTTTTCAAACTATTCTCCGCGATGATCGATACAGTTTTGCATACGTTTAAACCAATTTTCATAGCACTTTTTCCATTGGGATCCAAATCAGGACTGTACGGGGGATGACCAATCAAGTCACAGTAATGTGCGCGAACTGATTACATACGCGAACACATTACACACGCGAACAGTAATGTGAGTGTGTGTAATGATTGAATTCACTCAACCACTGATATACAATGGTTTTAGATGGTGCTTCATCGCCATAAGTCGAAATGAGATGATTGATGCACTGTTGTAGAAATAATCCACGTCGAAAGTAGTAGTTAACTCCATTTTTTGACTAAGATGAAATTTTCAGGTTATTGAACAACACAAATAACGTGCGTATGACAAAACGTTCTGAGTACGCATAGAGTGGATAATGTCAAACTTTACGATGTATGTATCAGATGGCGCTTAGTAACACCATTGTTGCCAATTCCGGATGCATAAATAGCAACTCTCGTAACGGCCCATTGCGCGTCGAAATAATTATTTTGCCAGTTTTTTGCTAAAAATAAAACAAATACCATTCTATAACCACCGCATCCACTAGATATGGTATCGTATGACTTTTACGCGTTTCCCCTATTGAGGAAAATAGAAATGTTAAAAGTGGAATATGAAAATTGTTTCGAAAAGTGGAAAAAACGTTGGAATAAATGTGTTGTATTGAGAGGGCATTACTTTGAAAGAGACAAAATAAATTTGGATGTATAAATAAATATTTTTTGTATTATTTAGAAAGTCACCTTACTTTTTTATCATAGTAGTATATTACACAAGTTTCTCTAAATTAATAATTACTAGCGTTATATATGTGTCAGGTTTGAAAATATTTGATATATACATTTTCTGAAACTTATTAATTTATAGTTGACACGCCCTTAAAAAGTGATGAAAAATGTGTTGGCATTAAAATGTTGTCTTTTATAGGTTCTCTAATAACTTCTATAACATTTACTATCTATGATAAAATTGTTTTAAATGCTTTTACCAAATAAATATTTAAACTAGTTAAAATTATCGAGTCTTTCATTTCATTGGCCTAATTCTATTCAGTCTTTATTGTGAGATAATCTGGTGTTAAGTCTAGGAAACATATGATAATCTAGTTGATTGACATATTGACAGATGGACATTGTTTCCATCTGTTATATTAGTAATTTATTCGGAAACTATTGAACAGACGCTTTGATATTATTGTATCATTGCTTTCCATTTGCTGTTTGCTTCGTTGCTCCATTAATGATTTGTATCATCTTCTAAAGGCAAGAGGTTGAAGGGCAGTCATTTTGTTGCAAGGCAATACCCGGTAACATACAGCAAAAAAGGGCTCTGGAGGCGATCACGGAGTTGGGCAGGGAGATTTTATCGCACCCGACATATCTCCAGACTTGGCACCTTTACCAAATCCTGCAACATCACCTGATTGATACCGCTTCACATCTCTTGAGTGGTTTTAATTCGACAGTTACCTGAAGGGTAGGGAAAGTTTATAGAAACTGACAGAAATTACTCCGAAGATTAAGTCTGTATTACTTTTCTTGGTTAATAAATGTAAATTTTATAAGTAAAGTGACTACCTGTACTTTAAAAAGGCTGAAAATTAAGTTGATGACCTAATAAATACGAAATTGGATGTTTACCTCATTATCCATATTTACCCAACGTGTCACCTTTCGACTATCACTTCTACCGCACTTTTCTTATTGGTAAGTAACTAAAGAGTGGTAAAACATAAGTAGATTGATTTTTTGTAGGCAAATCTTAGATGTTTTACAAACACAGCACAATGAAATTAATAAAAATGCAGTAAGGAGTTGTTTGTCACAACGGTCAATACACAATTGATTAAAATTTAATTTGTATAATAAAACAAAATTTATTCGATTCAACTTTAAAAAAATGAAATAAACTTATCAACTCAATAAATTATTAATACGTATTTGTCGATGTATACAATTAAAGTAACAAGAAAGTTTATATAAAATATGCTTTATAATGTTTACAAGAAGGGCACAATAAAATGTTTCACTGCAGTAATGTAACGTAAATAATTACATTAACATAAACGTGTATTTTATTAACTGGTTTTGTCTTTAATACATGTGTGAACGTTCGTATTCTAAAAATAACTCGGTAATTAGCCCAGGTCTAGATGACTGGGTTATTTATAAATATTTGAGAATCATTAGCTCTGTCAACTTGTATTCATCAAATAACATTAATAACGTGCTTTGTCCTATTATAAATAAAACTTTCTCGAAAACAAAGCAGTTTATTTAATTTATGAACTATGCTAAATCAATATAACTCCATGTTTTCTGATAAAATTATTATTATCTACAAAAATGTCGTTGAAAGTTGTTTTGTATTAATCAATGTTTTGGTCCTAATATAATTAGTGTTTGTTTGCATGAAGAACAGTGTTATCAAATTTCAATCGCAGTAATATTCAATTCAACATAAAATTGTCATTCGAAAAGTTCTCGACCTGTCAAAGAAAACACAAGATTTTGAGAACTGTTTTTATTTTTCAACGTAGTCACCCTGTATTTTAATACATTTAGGCCAACGATGCTTGCTCCAACTTTTTAATAGTAAAATGAATTTTTTAATAGTAAATGAATGTTTAATTTAAATTATAAATACAATTAATTTAAAATGCTATTTATTCATTTTTTTTGCCATATGTGATCGTTTAGTCTCAATAATATTACTTCGTGATGGTTCTGTCCCTTTCTAGGTAGTTTACGAGCATCTCACTACAAAAATATGAATAAAACGTAGCCATAACTTTTTCGGATGAAACCAGTTCGTCTGTACCACTTTGGTAAAATTTCATCTGCTCACACCCATTGTTTGGGTTGTTGATTTATCTTTGGTATATAATGGCGAATATATATTTCATCCACTGTATTAAAACATTGAAGAAATTCAGCAGAAATGCATATAAATAAACTAAAACGCTCTGTCACAAAAAAACCAACTAAAATTACGCGGTCTGGATCTTATTTCTGCGTCAGAAAGTTTTAGTATTCAGTCTTTTGCTTTGTTTTCAAGTTGTAACATATATTCGTCTTGTTAGTATTTTTAATAGTTTAAAAAAACGTGTAATCAATTATGTATGTGGTATTTGGATCAATAACACTTTTTCGCCTCTCCGATACTAAACTCAAAAGAGATTTACGAGTCAAACACCTAATCACTTATTTTTTATTTCTTCACGTGCCTTTCGCTAACGATCTTAGCATCACAGGAGATAATTCAGCCTAATCAATTAATATATATGTTTAATGCTTCACACCACGCTAAACAAGAATTGCCCTCCCTGATAGCTGAATGAAGTTTCTTTGTTGAATTTTAGGATATTAGTAAAAATGGATCTAAGTTTTTTTGATATAGTTCTGAAAATTACATCATTTAAAGTGTTTGAAATGCTGTAAATATAATGATGACCACCTGAAAGTGCACGATTTATCCTATATAATAGATCAGCTAAAACCTGCCAGGCAGGTGTTAATAATTTTTGTTTTTGTTGAGCCTCCATCGAAACGTATGGTCTGACATTATCATTGTGGAAATGTGTTCACTTTTGGAAATTAAATATAGTCTCTTTCTACAGATTACTTCTCGGAATTTGGCGAATTGTGAGTAGAACATAGTGGAATGAGTTGTTCGGTTTGATAATATTCGGATGTTGTTGTGTATGACATCTTCTCAATGACACCAGGTGCATAAAATTACATTCCTTTGATATAAAACATACCTTATAATTTTTTTAATCGACTGACGTTTTTATATATTGAGTGAACTTACAAATCGAATCATACATACATTAAGCCCAGATCCAAGTGTTCAGCTTCTTCAGCATGTCAAGTTTACGCAAATATCTCGAACCATTTTGTGGACTAATATTATAATTTGGCCTAGCTCTCGTATCTATTTCTATGCAGCATTTATACAGGATTAGATACATTTTTGACTTTTCCTCTCTAAATTTCTCGAATAGGTTTCTGTAGGTTGAGCCATCCACAATAACAAGCCCACAAGTTTTTTTTCTCAAGTTGCTCAGCATATCCATTTCGCTAATAAGAAGATCTAATATAACCAAGTGGCCTTGTACTTCCAGACGCAATTACAATAAAATTGTATCAAAATAAAACTGTTATATCAGTGTAAAATTTACACTTTTTACCAGATCTGGCTCCCCACTAAAAAACTAGTGGAATAAATTTGATTTCAAATATTGCGCATTGACAAAAATATAAAAAATTTACAATATACAAGCTTTTAATAATGGTGTAAAAAACAATTATATATATATATATACGGTGATGATTTTATCATGTCCGACCTTCCGATAGGGATCGCTGTGAAACGAACTGTCAGTTGGCGCGCCTCTAGTGTCAAAATTATTCATTATAGTCTGGCAAATCATCATGGAACGTTTAACATCAGAGTAACGCTTATAAATTATCGAAATTTATTATCAAACTCAGTGTTCTGTACGCCAAACTTATTGAACACTTCTTGAATTTTATGGGGCACATAATCGTCCAAGCGAGGGATGTATTCGAATTATCGACAAATATTGAACGAATTTCACACTGCTCGGTATTAAAACAAAAAAAAGACAAAAAACTGTGCGTTTCGAAGAAAACATCGCCGCTGTTGCTGGCAGTATTGATGAAGATCCAAGTTTATTAATTCGTAGCCGTTTGCAGCAAGTTGGGCTTTGTTATTCAACTACATGAAAAATTTTGAGTAAAGATTCAAGAACTCAAGCTGCAAGATCATCGTTTACGTCGTAAGTTCGGTGAATGAGCTCAAAATCAATTGTACCTTGGCGCGGAATTTAACCCTAAAATTTTGCTCAGCGACAAAACTCTTTTTCGGCTAAATGGTTACGTTAATAAACAAAATTGCCGCATTTGGAGTGAAAATAATCCGTCAATAATCCAACAATTACCGTTGTATCCAGACAAATGCACCGTATGGTGCGGATTGTACTCCGGTGGCATAATTGGGCCGTAATTCTTTAAAAATCAAGCTGGAAAGTACGTTACCGTTAATGCAGATTATTACAGAGAGATGATTAATGATTACTTAATTCCTAGTTTGAATTGTATTGATCTGGAGGAGATGTGGTTCCAACAGGACGGCTCCACATGTCATACAGCCAACGCAACAATCGATTTATCGCAACAATTCGGTAAGTAAATAATTTCGAGGAACTGGCCTGTTAATTGGCCACCAAGGTCATGTGATTTAACTCCATTAAATTGTTTCCTTTGGGGTTATGTTAAATCTTTGGTCTATGCCGATAAACCAGCAACTGCTGACGTCTTGGAGGCCAACATAACTCGGACAATAGCGGACATCAGACCCCAATTGCTTAAAAAGTGGTCGGAAATTGAATTGAGTGCGCTTTATTAGAAGTAGTTGCGGTGGACATTTGTCCAAAATTGTTTTCAAACATTAATGGTATTAAATGTTATTTCACATACAATAAATAGTTTTAAGGCATGCCCTTTGGTTCTTGTTTTATTTGAATTTAAAGTTCGGACGCAGTAAAATCACCCTATATACATTGGGGGTAAGGGAAAATACTTTCGTAAATTTAGCTAAAAATAAATCATCATTTTAATGTAGAAAGAAGCTTAAAGCAAGGGGTTAAAAACCTAAGGGTTTCCGAGAAAAAAAATTAAATTGTTCCGAGAATAAAAAATTCTTAAATCAGTAATCGAAAAGCTATGATGAGAATTAACATTTTAAGTAAATATGTGTAAAAGCATATTTGGCATATATTAATTGTTGTTACTAATCTAATATACTAATGAACATTGTTAAAACAATTTTTTAATTAAGAATCACGCCATACATTAGCCAACATTGATGCGACAACATCGCAAACCAACCGCAAATAATGTTACTTCGACATTGCAATAAAAATTATTTCAGTGTATGTCAGTGCGTGTATTTAACTTCGATTTAAAATAAAATAAAAATTTACTTTGCGAATATTACGATATGCCTCTTATTTACGGAGAAACTCGCGAAAATTCCGAAGAGGCCAGGCATATTTACGGGCAACCTATCCAGAAAGGCCACTTCCAGCTGGGCAATCATTTGTTCAAGTTTGTCAAAAAGTTTTGGATACGGGTAGTATGATTCCAAAATTTCAAGAACGCGGTCGGTAGCGAGAAATCAGTCCTGAAGTTGAAGAAACAATTTTACGTCTTTTTGAAGAGGATTCTACAAAAAGTACTCGAAGTGTTGCGCGACAAGTTCGAGTTTCCAATTGGGCTGTACATAGAACACCAAAAGAGTAATTACTCTACCCTTAACATTTACGAAGGATACCTACAGTTTTACCTGCTTTTCATTTTTCACACAAGTAAAAATATCGTGAATGGTTTCCTAGCCAAAACCAAAGGAATCCAAATTTACTCTTCAATATTTTATTAACGGACGACGCTTGCTTCACAAAGAACGAAATTAGCATTTTGAACCATTAATCATGTGTTTCTTAATGTGACTTGAATCGTTTAAAACGTGTTATAATGTGAAAATTACTGCTAGCAATTTCAATTTTGACATTAAACCAGATTAATGTGTAAGTTTTCGTTTTTTCTGGAACAAAACAAACCAAATGTATGCAGAAATGTATGGAATCAATGACTATAAAAATATTACATTTTATTTTAATACTTAAAAGGCCAATGAAATAAAAATTTGAATTCCTTTTGACTGAAATAAACATGACGATGCCACGTTGCCAAGAAAATTTCCAGTACTGACCTATTTTCCACAGAAACTGTTGCATTTTGGATTAATTAAACTTTTTGTTCAAAATAATGTAAAGAGTCGTTAGTTAAATTTACGAAAGTAGTTTCTCTTTTATCTTATGAACATATCTTATCTCTGTTGATGTGAATCTCCAGTTCTCTATGTTAATTCATAAGAACAGACCCCATGCCCGAGTAGTAGAAGTAGAAATATTTAAATGGATTGCTGCAATTAAAGAGGACCTAAGATCAACAAATATTACACAAAGTGAAATTTAGGATAGAGGCTGTTTCAGATACAAGGTTGACGTTTGGAAGGTTGGCCAGAGAGAAAAATGTAGGAAGACTGAAACAACTTGGTCTGACGAAAGGAAAAAAGCTCATAGCGAAAGAATGAAATTAGTATGGGCGCAAAGGAAGGCTAACAACAAAAAACGCCTCTAATTGTACTTCGCGTGGTCCACTTATCCGGGTCTTGTAACAGAGCAAAGCGATTCGACAAAGCAATTTCAAAGTCTCTGCCCCTCTCCAGCAGCTTCCCAGAATGAACCCACTTTGCCCATTTTTGATCTTATCATTCTTCCGCGCTCTTTTCGGCAGTTTATCCTAATATTTGCTCGTACCATTCGGTGGTCACTTTCCACATTAAAATGGTTAAGAACAGTACAATTGCAAAATATTGCTTTATCGTTTGACATGATGTAATCAATTTCACTTGTGAGTCCAGATGGACTTTTCCATGTCCATTTTCTGTTGATTTTTTTCTTATAAAACGAATTCGTAATATAGAGTTATTGTCCTTCAGCAAAGTCAACCAGCCTGTCACCTCTATTGCCCCGCTCACCATTTCTATATGGGCCAGTTGCATTTTCACCAGTTCTTGCTTTTCCGATTCTGGTATTAAAGTCGCCCATCAGGATTTTATACCTACACTTCTCTTTGTCTAAAAGTTGGGCCACATCATCATAAAATTCCTCAATTTCCTCATCTCTATGGCTTATAGTTGGTGCATAAGCTTGGACGATTTGAAGCTTAAACTTTTTATTTAGCTGAATGGCGCATTGGGCTAATTTGTCAGATATACTTTTAAATTTGACTACACTGTCTTTCAGCTTTCGATTGATGAGTACGTGATCAGTTGGTTCTAGTTTGATTAACTCTTCGCACTTTCTTCGTGTTTCACAGAGCCCAAATATCCCAATGTATGTTGTCAAGTTCGATTAACAGTTCTTGGAGTCGGGTCTCCGTTTTCATTGTGCGTATATTAAGCTATTAAGTGTAGCAATGTTAAAAGTCCAATGGCAGCCTGATTCTTAGCACCCTTTGCCTTGGGGCAGATCTTCCCGCTGTCGTAGGTAGTTGCCCCTTGGTCTCCGGGGAATGAGGGCCGTGTTTGAAGTTGTGCTGTCATGTTGAAGGCATGGACCGTAATCTGCCACGCTGCGGTCCAATGCGGTTTGGCAGATTTTGGATCATCTTAGTCTGAGGCCTCTGCCTTAATCCGTCCGCCAGCGGTGACCCTCCCAGGAACTTACGCTCCAGACAGCATAGTTCAAAGCTTCATTGTCCTACTCAAATCCCTTTACCACGTCAAGGTCTGATCCACAAAGGGGTCCATTTATCACAAATTACTTTTATCTTAAACGATATAAATACATCTTTCATAATCGAACAACTATATGTTTATATATATATATATATATATATATATATATATATATATATATATATATATATATATATATATATATATATATATATATAAAGATGTATTTATATCGTTTAAGATAAAATAATTTGTGATAAATTGGATGCCTCAAGTAATCCTACGCCTTAGAATACTTCGAGAACGAATACAATTTGAACTGTGAAAATGTAAATCTTAGGATTTTCGAGCAAGATTCTCTCAGATAAAGTAACGGCATCTTTATACTACCTCCAGTTGAACTGGAAATTGACCTAAACCTATTTTTTTCTTTTGCGATAGAATATTCCGATGGCTTCTAAAAATAAAGGTATCGTTTAATTTATTTCTGTGCTGATTTAGAACAGTTTATGACTCATAAAAGCTTTCTAACAATGAAATAAAAACTACCAAACAAATGTAAACATCGTTTTATAGAACAAGATGATTTTTTACACAATAACTATCTTATTCTATATAAGTTTTTTAAAGAATAAACTTGTAGCTTTTTAATGCTTCAAATGTTTATTACAGATTTTACTCTACATATTTTTCGTCTTATTAGGACTTTCTCAATAGTAGCTTGAACTAATCTAATCTTGAGAAAGCCTCAATACGGCGAAACATATGCAGAGTAAACTCTGTAATAAACATTTGATAAAAATCTACAAGTTTATTCTTTAAAAACCTAATATTCACAAAATGTTTCACCAGAAACAAACTGCGGAATCCATAAATATTATTTTATTCTATGGCTCGAAGACATTGAAACAATATTTCAAAACTTTTCTTCTATATTAGGAATAATAATTTGTAAATTCTCCTCGTATAGGAACCGGTGTAACTAAAACATTTTTTTTATTGTTATTTGGCATAGATTCAAGACCAGCCAGGCTAAACAAACAAAAAGAAAAATAATTTAAACTCGTCCCAAAATATTCATAACATGCAACAGATTTAAATGAGGGCTATTTATTTTGCACAGGAGTAATTAAAAACAAGTATAACGCACCACATATTTCATGTACTGCTACGTGAAACAATATTTTGCCCTATTTCATATATATGTTAGCAGCGTAAAGTACTTTGAGCATATTCTTGATTTTAATTGAAATATATTTACTGAGCATTCTACCGTATCACACTTTATATTTTGTACGCTTTTGCTCACAGGCATTTATTGAACTTGATTCTTCGAGCTAAAACAAATATGAGACATGCCATCAAAAATCAATTTATGCGACGAATATTCAGTAGAAATATGGGAAATATCGTATTTTGTATGACGTAGATTATGCAGTAGTAAAGAGAGTAATAAAGTACAAATCGATGACCATTTCAATAGTGCATTTGATTAGAAACAATATTATTTGTATACAGAATAACATAACACCTTTATACGCTTAACTGATTGTTCCAAAAATGCATTTATTTTTTAATTGAAATGTTAATCATACAGCAACAAAAATTATGGTTTTCCAATAAGACTGTCAGAACTTTGAAACGTAATAGCAGTAAAACTATTTGAAATGTATATATCACTCATAGATTGCTGTGTTCAGTACATTGTGTCAATTCACAACCATTATTACATAAGGTTTCATTTTCAAATCCTTCTTAAGGATATTCTGCCAAGTTCCAATCGATAATTCCCAGTCTCCTAAGAAAGCTTCCGATTGGACCAGTTAGGATCTTTTGCCATTTTTATCCAGTCATCTTCCAAAATGTTAGCTGTTAATTTTTACTATTATTTTTTATAGTTATAGTTAGCTATTATTTTATAGCTATTTTTATTTGCCTCCACTACCAGGTTTTAATGATATAATTAATTTACAAATTCCATACATTTTCTAATAGATGGGTGGAATTATATGTTTGCATAAGATTGATCAATATCGAAAAATGCTCAATGGAAATCTTTCAAACAAAAAGCTTCCCTGAATTTTAAAAATAATTCTCATTAAGAATAATATTGTATTTTAAGTTAAATATTTGACATTTACATTTGATTAATTATGATGATTACTACATAAATTATTGATTTAAACAAATTAATACAAAATTCCAAAGTAAGAGAGAACACACTCAGTTGTCGGCATTCTACTTCACACATAATATCCAGACAACATTGAAAACATTGAATATGTCAACGACAAAATCGTGAAAGTAACATTGTAGTTAAACTAGAAAATATACCAACTCATTCGTGTATACGCGCCGGATATATCCAAACTTAGAGAACGATGCGAAGGATTTGGCGTACAGCTTTAAAATACTGCAGATAATACAAACAAAGAATAATAATATTCGGATATTTCAATGCATGGATAAGAAACGAGGTATTACCAGGTATGAAACAAAAATATAATGAAGAACATTTAAATGAAAAAGGTGAGTGAACCTCGTTAACACGGAAATAGAGAGGCGATAGGACAATATAGAAACTTGAATAAGAATCTGCACTAGAAATGTAAACGTTAACAAAAAAAATTACACCAAACCTTGGTTCAATCAGGAAGTCAAGGAATTAGCGGCCGAAAAGAATAAATACCACTTGAAATATAAAAGCACACCATCATAAGAATATAGAAGCTATATTGAAGTGAGAAACAGAGTAAATACAATAATTAAGAAGACAAAAAAGACCATCCCACTGGAAGAATAGGACGAATACTTTATGAAATTATATAGCTGCCAAGAAGACACAAAGATTCCAGACAGAATTACAGAAGCCGAAAAAACCATCTACGAAGAAGAGGTAATCACTGCAGTCAAAAAACTAAGGAATAGAAAAGCCTCAGGTGTAGATAATATACCTAACAAACTAATCATATATGGTAGCGGAATTGACAAGACTATTTATCAATATATTAAAAAATTCAACCATGCCGAAAAAAATGGCACAATAGCATAACCTTATTTATCTTTAAAACAGGAAGCAAATCTGGCCCAGAAAATTATAGAGGAATAACGATTCTATGCTCAACCATGAAACTGTTCACCGGCATACTAAAAACAAAACTAGAAAAAATTATTGTAAATAGGGATAAGCAAACAGGCTTCAGGAAAAACAGGGCTATCACTGATGCCATATTCGTCAAAAGAGAAGGCGATAGAATATAATAAAACTGCATATGTATGTTTTATCGATTTAGCCAAAGCTTTTGATAAGGTGAAACTCAAAGACCTTATAGATACTTTTTCAGAGAAACAAATACCGAAAGAAATAGTAAGAATAATTCATAGCCTAAATCAAGAAAATGAGACGAAAATATGAGTACTACAGCAGATATAGTGTTAGTCCTTTTCCCCTTCAATCTGATCATGCACAATGTCATTGAAGAAGTGGATTCTTTAAACTTATGGTATAAAATGGACAACAGGAAAATCAGATCTGCAACGACCACTTCTCAAGTTCTGTCAAGCATTTAAACAACAATATGAATATATCAATCGAAAAAACAAAAACTATGACCTTTAACAGGGAGCTAATATGAAGTAAACTGATCGTATGAAACTCACTAATTGAACAGATAATGATACTATCTTAATAAACATTTGTATCTTCAACGATCCAGCAAGGGAGTTGTTGCATCAAATCGACAAGACGGCTGTCATGTCAGGATGTTTAAGAAACACTATATGGGAAAACAAATATTTGAAAACCGATAGCAAAGTCAGAATATATAAAACTTGTATAAGACCCATTATGACTTATGGCGTTGAAACTAGATTCGAGATCAACAAGACAAAAAGGATGCTAAGAACTGCAGAAATGAAGACTTTTAGAGCCATTACGGGCAACATACTAGTATCAACACGTCAAGAGAATGGAACTCAATAGACTCAAACGAAACGTACTTGAAGGTAAACCAGCAGAGGGCCCAAGACCAATAGGGAGACCTCCAAAGAGATGGAGAGACAGTTGGCAGCCTATATCACATGAAGTGCTGCGGAACAGAGTGTTGCAGATCATATGATCTAATGAAAGATTAAGAAGAAGTAGAATACATAAATCAACACCTACTCTAAGTATATATTCAAACTATCACGCTGTATTACTAGTCGTTCTTCTATGATAGCAAAAACCTTAGCCACTCTATTTCTCTATCAAAAAAGTTAAAAATCGATAGCGTAAAGTCTCGGCAGTATGCTAGATGTATAGTAGATGTTTAATTGCGTCAATCAGAAGTTGGAATTATTCAGAACCTCACTGGAAGAATAAAAGAATTAAAGTCACCGCCACGTCCAGATTTTTTTTTCATCAATCTGCAAACTATATTTTCACATGAAAACGAGTTGCGAGTTTTATGATTTTAATCCTACTGAATTAGTCTGGCTGATAGGTCATGAATAGAACTAGCACGTAAGATAATGTAAGGATATAATGGAAAGACTTATATAAAAAGATGATCAGTAAAGGTTAGTCATTTGCAAGGACATCACGTGAAAAAATAACTTTCTTCTGGAGTTTTGATGTTCTGTAAATGATGTTTTGTAATGTCCTTGCAAATGACTAAGCTAAGAAAAGTTCCCGTAATTGAAAATTTAAAAAAATCACTAAAGGTGACACAACACAACTTATATAGTTATCTGCTAGAGGGAACAGGCGCTCCTTATTCATATATATATATATATATATATATATATATATATATATATATATATATATATATATATATATATATATATATATATATATATGAATAATTGCGAAATGAATATCAAGTTATGGAATAGGTACTGGCTCTTCTAAGAAGAATAAGACTATCTGAGAAAATATAAGATGAATGGGATGGTGCAAATAACGCTACACCAAACCTACATAGAAACCCACATAGAAAAAACAAGTAGTTAATCATGTGTTCATAACTTTAAGGCATACTTTTATATTTTATTACAATATTTTTCATTATAAAAAATATAATATTATGTAATAAAAAAACCTATGTTTAAGAGGGAACAAAATATTGCAGCGAAATAAATATTTTATTAATATATTGAAGAAAACATTTCCATAATATTGGTATCTACATGCCGATTACATTGGAGCAGCAAAAAAAACATTTTATTAAAAGTGAGAAAATTTCGAGGTATTTTAGAGAGAAATTCATGAAATATTTGTAAAAATGTTCTTTGGGGAAAGTTTCCGAATCCACAATTGCCCCATCAAAGCAAAAAAGATAATAAAATTTAAATTGACACTTTTTAAAACACTCTAGGGTGAACCCTTATACGATTTTTACTGCGTTGTACCTAAGCTATTGGTTCAAATTTAAATAAAATGTCTCCCCATTCTGTCTTTTGTTTACCTCCGTAAATATTCCAAAGACATGAGAATACCAAATCATTTTATGAAGGCCTATCGGAAAAAAAGAGTGTTTCACATATTGCCTACGAATTACCTATTGTGCGTTTAAATTAATTTGAAACCTTTTTTTAAATTATATCTTATCTCTATATATTATATCTCTTTTTTTAAATTATATCAAAAAACTAAATATATAATATTTCAAATAATATCAATATTAATAATTCTTTTTCAAATCTAACCTAGTCAACAGATGACGTCTTAACTTTTTTTTTTTGATGGATATGGTGAAGAGTTGCCATGATACAAAATTACAATATTTCACTCCAACACATCTTCAAAAATGATAAATTGTTGTTAATACATTGTGACCTATTATTTTCTCTTTTGAAACAAAATAAAAAATATATAGATCACAGCGACGGCAGTTGTTCGCTGGGAGCACCGGGAAGAAGGTTCAGGACAGAATGAAGCCACGACAAAAGTTGAGCGCCACCCGGTTACTTCATATATCGGAAAAGACCCTGGAACCGGGAAGGGGTCTATCTTAAATAAAACGGTTTACTAGAATTTTATACATATATATTATAAAAGCACACTCAAAAAAGAACGACACAAAGCACACAAAAAAGGAATAACTAAAACTATCAAACAAAAGACACGGGAAGGTGTTTCTCCAAACCTTACCGTGAAAGAAATCAAAAATCAAATACACAACTCTGAATTACACCAGCTGGTCTCTATGTCCCTATACTTACAAATTAGAGGTTATTTCCTCTATTCTGACAATAGTAAAAAGATAGACATATAACGCTAGGGTAACCAAGAATGGTCAGACGGCAAATAGATACAAAATATAAGATGATAACGTGACCATTATCAGTATAAGAAATTATGGTAATAATGTATTTATGAAAAATAACTGGTAATTGCAATCCTTAACGGTACATGAAAATATAATAAAAAAATGTTTATCTGGCCTTATTTCCTGATGTTGTCTATCCTTGCCTATCAAGGTACTGGGTGTCCAAAAACGTCCTGAGTACGACTGCGGCCCGTCCGGTATCCCTATGCGGGGGTCCTGAAATAATCTCGATCTGACCAACCGGTTACTCTGCCACGTGGCCCCAAAAAGGTGTAGGTTTCCACGATGGTCGGGCTCTGTAATAGGTGGTCGTTCAACGGCCTGATGTCTGTGTTGATCGGATTCTCTGCTGCCGGGTCGTAAAACCCTCTATAAAAAATCAACCCAAGCGTGACTTGGCCAGCAAACCTACGTACCTCGGTCGGAAGGGTAAGGTGCGAAAACGTCCACTCACCTGGAGATTTGGAGTTAGACTGTCTTGCCTTGTCCAAAACGATACCGAAGCTCTTTCAGTTAAGAATTTGTCCGAAATAAACCTACCAGTGGTGATCAACAATTTACGAATGCTACCTGTAGCGATCAAGAATTTGTGAATGCTACAACATCTTCGAAGTAAACATTTCACCAGTATTCAGCTATGCATAATGCACCACACACTTCTTATACAATCATTGACAAATTACTGAACGTAGCCTGTTATAACTGGATGACAGTACTAGTAAAGGGTTTTCCGATAAGAGTGTCAGAACTATAAAATGAGACACAATGATAATTATAAGTGATAATCCGGTAATTTTTATTTTATCATGAAGAACAAATAATGGTATTATGTTTTGAAAATAATGCCATTCAAATGTCCTACTCAGCTTTGTATGGTGAAGTGCATTCTGCAGATCCAATTTTCGATTAATGTTTTTTTAAGGTTAAGAATTGTTTGGATATTATTTCTGAACAACCAGAGATTTAACATAACCCCCAAAAAATAAACAAAGGGCGTGAAATCGCATGATCTTGGTGGCCAGTTGACATTTTGCGAAATAACAGGTACAGGGAAGTTTTATTTTGCAATAAATTAACCGTATGGGGAGATGCGTAACAAATCTTATTCAAATAAAACATCTTAAAACATATTTCTATAGTGTTCACCATTAGCAGTAAAACGATTTCCATCGTAGTCTTATCACTTCTTCAGGCCAAAAACCACGCCAAACGGTGACTTTCTGAGGATGAAGATATAACTCCTGAATCACTTCAGGATTTTCATTGGCCCAAATCCTGGGCTTCTTATGTTTGTTCACAAACCTATTACGCCAGAAGTGCGCGGCATCGGGAAAAATTATTTTTTTCCCAAAGCGGATAGTCGCCTTCCAATTGCGCAAGAGCCCAATTCGTGTATAGTGTATATTTCAATAGAAAATTGACACAATGTATTGAATTTAGCAGTCTATAAGTGACGTTTACATTTCAAACAGTGTTGCCGCTATTACGTTTCAAAGTTTTGACTAGTGATATTGCATAAATTGGCATCCGCTTACGCATTCGCGCATTCCGTATTAATTTTAGCATCCACATAGCAATAATCAATGCGGAGCTTTTGCGGATGCGGATATTGCAAGTCGAATGACACTTCGCTGATTAACCAATAGGAATCTTGATTTCGGTTTGTTTTTTAGCATTTTTGACTGTAAATCAATTACAATGTGTTTAGACGCGCTTATTGTTTATTACGCGCTCATTATTGTTTGAGTGTTTCTCCGTGGATAATCTATTCTATAGTTTTAACAATATTAATTGATTAGTCTCGTTTTATTAATTTGGTTTAACTCGTGTGGCTTTACCCCAGGAAAGTTACGGTTGGTAATAGGTATGACCCGGACATAATTAAGTATGGTATTTTTCTTTCATAAATTGGTTCTCGAATAAACTTCTAAAAATTAATCAAAATTAAAGAGGAGCTTTTAGAGCAACTGCCACAAATTTGATACTATGTATTGAATAAAAAAAATGTCGATCCAATAGTTTTGAGTTTTTAAACCTATATTATTACGCAGTTTCTAGTTTCCAGAACAAATTATGATTTAAATCAAATAAAGCAATTTTATACTTTGTTATCTATCACATTTATTTTTAAATTTTTGTGACTATAGTTTCATAAAACGATTTTACATTCTCAAACACTACGTTAAAACTCATATAGATAACAAAGTATACAATTGTTTTATTTGATTTAAAAAAGGAACTATCACAAAGTAACGGACAAATCAATCAATAAGTTAGGATTTGTTTATATATTTCTTTCTCAGATAAAATCGTCACTCCACTGCAAGAAGCAAACAAAAACAGCTTCGCTATACGAAGTTGTTTACAATTTCAGGAAAACATAACACATCAAACAAAAATGTAAGAAAAATAGGATTAATTTTAATCATTCCACGATTGGTCAAAAACAACTGCAAAAAGTTCAAGACAGACTGAATCAACCGCATCTCAGAGTGTTACAAGATTCTGTAACGCGATGGAACAGTACCTTCTTTGAGCGTTAAGTTTTTACGATGCGATGATTTAAGTTTTTACATTAACGACAGTGACATTGACCAGAAGAGTGGAAAATTATAAAATGCTGTGTTTAGTTATTGAAACCTTTTGAAGAAGTTACACGGGAACTAAGCAGCTCTCAGACCTTCATATCATCTTTGATTCCAATGATTCAAATGCTTATGAAAAAACTGGATGGCCATTTAGCAAGATTTAGCGCAGGATTCTGATCAAATTGGGCTGGCAGTCACGACCCTGAAAACTGAAGTTTCTGCCATATTTTCTGTTTTGGAAGAGAACAAATTATTTGCCATGTCCTCTTACACAGACTGTCGTTATAAGCACACATTTTTCGAACCAGTAACCGAAGAAAATTTTAAAGATGAAATATTGAAGACGAAAAACATTGATTATGACGTTACAGGTTCTCTCAGGCGGATGATCTTGCCATGATGTTAGATTTTTCAAGTGAATGTGTTCTTAAGAAGGAATTGCTCCTGTATCCCAATAAAAAGAATAAGTCTATCTGTAAGTCCTCTTAACTGGTGGAGCGTTAATGGTAGTTAATTCAAAATGCTATCTGCTATAGCACGCGGATATTTGTCGCCTCCACCAGCCAGTGTTCCAAGTGAACAGTTATTTAGTGGGGCGGGATTAATCTATGAACGTCTGCGAAATAGGCTGGAACCTGAAAAGGCAGCGACTTTTTAAATTTTCCTACTAAAAATTTGATTATAAAATAAACAGTATTAAAAATTACACTCTTTTTCATTTATTCATGTATCTAAATTAAGTATATCTTAAATCAAAACTTGACATCCGCATTAGCGGCTGTGAGCCATAAAATATCCACATACGCGGCTGTCAAAAATTCTGCATCCGCAATGTCCCTGGTTTTCACTCTCTTATTGGTAAACCCTTTACAACGTGTATCAGTCACAAAGTTTCGGTGTATTTTCAGGTAGCCTGTATAGTATCAAATTTCAGTGTAAATAAAAGCTTTTCAATGAATTGTAAATAAGCAGAATCATATCTCTACCTGGTTTTGATTAACTTTTTTGGTGAAAAAAGAGGAAGAGAATTAGATAGCATTAGTGAAGGGATAATCAAACACTTGATGACTCCTGATACCACCTTTTTACCGTTTTTAAAGACAAAATTAAACGAAGAAAAGACAATAAGATTTGATGACGAAAACCTTAATTTACAGTTTAATGTAAGACAATTTTATTCATAATATTTAGTTGTAAACGGCATGGTGTGCAAATTGTATTATCCTCTTAGGATCAGGATGCCTCTTACATGTTACCAGTTAATAAATAATTCTGATATAGTAACCATTAAAAACTGTCACGTCTCTTATATTCTCCTTCTGTAACATTATGTTTATGGCCTCCAATTGCCTATCACGATATAAATGATGTCTTTACATGTTCAGCTATACGACGGAAAATTAAACATCAATGTTTTAGTTTTCAAAACAAAAATCAACTGAATAAAAAAAGAAAATATATTGTTTTTCTCGTGTAATGAAATTTCAATATGTGTATGAATGTAAATGGCTGTCAAATAAGAGTGTTGGAACTTTAAAATAAAGCACAATGTTAACTACAAGCGATAATCCGGTAATTTTTATTTTATCTTGAAGAACAAATAATGGCATTATGCTTTGAAAGTAATATCATTCAAATGTTCCCTTTAGCATCGTCTGGTGGAATGCATTCTGGAGACCCATTTTTCGATTAATCTTTTACACATATCGCGTTGTATATTTTCAGTGGCCTGAATATTTCGTTTAAGGTCAAGAACTGTTCGGGGTTTGTCCCTGCAAATCAAAGGTTCAACATGATTACAAAAGATAATCCAAGGGCGTGAGATCGCATGATCTTGGTGGCCAATTGACATTACCATTTCGCGAAATAAAGCGTCCAGAAAACTTTTTTGCAATAAATCGATTGTCTGAGGAGAAGTGTGACCAGTAGCACTGTTTTGTTGACATAAAACCTTGTTTATATCCAGATTTATCAGTTTAGTCCACAGATATTCTGTTAACATATTCCTATAGCGTTCACCATTAACAGTAATACGATTTTCATCTTCGTCCTTAACAAAATAAAGTTCCATCACTCCTTCAGCCCGAAAACCGCACCAAACAGCGACTTCCTGACGATGAAGATGTAATTCCTGAACTACTTGATGATTTTATCGGTCCAAATGTTGCAGTTATGTTTATTCACAAACTCATTAAGCCTGAAATTGGCTTCGTCGGAAAATATTATTTTTCCCCAAGGTGAGGGTCATCTTCCAACTTCAAATTTTTACGCACTGTTGAATCGTGTATCTTTCTGTTATATTATATTATTTTAGCCTCAAAATCATTTATAGCAATCATTATTAATAAATACGACCGCTATTTCTATGGTAAACGAGTTCAAGCTAGGCCGTAACAATAAATAAACTGTAGCAGTAGTGGTAACATCACCATGAAGAGAAAATGCTTGAAAATGTAGTTCATACACATCTACGTTCAGTTGAAACAACGGACTGATGAAATCAAATAATTTCGGTCTGCCTTAGACAGCAACAAATATATGCTACACGAACTGAAGAACAATGAAAAAAATGTTTTAGACAATTCTTCATAGTAAAAAATACCTATTTTTGGATCGTATTGAAACCTGCAACTGCTTTCTGCAACAATACTCGTTAACCCTTCGTTAACAGACTGGCAGGTCAATCAAGCGTATCTCAACAATTTCCTGAGAAAGTCTTCGATTGTTAAGATGCTATGAAAATACTTGTTTTCATCGAAACCAGGACGGCGAAACTGTACGCCGTCATAATAAAGTTTTTTTCATATTGGCGAGAGTACATTAATTGTAATAGTTTTTATTTCGATTAATAAAGTTTACCCCTAAATAAAGATAAGTACATTTCAAATATACTGTTTTAGCTGCACAAGCACTTAACAATTTACATTATTTTTTAATAACAATAGCTCTGTAAACAAACAAAAATACTTTCAAAATAGTAAACACCATAAAAGCATTAAATTTTAAATCCGTTTATAAAATAGTTACTTGCATTGGTTGTTTCCATGCCATTGGTTCCATTTTCAATTCTTAAATTTGATTAAGCGTAAACATTCCCGAAATAGTCAAATTGTCTTTCCTTGTTTATTCGCGTTTGAAACCGATAGACGCCACCATTATTGGATTTTTTCGAGGTCAAAATCCTTCAACGTGATAGAAGCAGGAAAAAAAGCAGTCTTGCTGGTTATTCACTTTTTTTTTTGTTAAATGGATATGCGCGTTTGTCACAAGCTGAAATCGTTGCATGAGTATTTTTAATTTGAAAAAAAAGGGTATGTTTCATTTCACCTTTTAAAAGGTTTTTAGGTTGCCACACGGATATGATACGTTTATATAATCTCGTCATGTGTAGAACATCAAAAAAAAAGCTTTTTAAATATCTCTAAATGAAAAATAATGAAACTTATACCTTGGTGTTGGCTCTAATGAAGAAAAATATGATATACCCAGAAACAAAACAGGTTTCGTTACTAAAATAAAATCACTAAATCAGTAATTTACTGTTTTCATAAATGCTAAAAATACGCAATACTAGAAGCAAATTGTATGGACTATTTAATATATTTATGTTAATCTTTGAATTGAATACACTTCTACAATATAAGCGCAATATTTAAAGAAAATTTAATATAAATAATAGCGCATGGCGAGTATCTAAGACATTCAATACCATATAAGCTGTACTTTAACAGAAAATCTACCTACAAATATCCCAATCATCTGCATTCATCTCATCCACTCATTAGATTGACTCATCTCCTGATGATTTTAACATTATTAGCAAAATGTGCGCCTCGAAATTTAAAAAAGTGATTTGATGTTTAGTGGTAAATCTCCTAGTATAGTATAGTCTTTCCGTCGAACGTTTAAATAGAAAAAAAAAATATCTAGAAATGCTGTTCACTTTGATCATTTTTTTAATGAACCAACAGCTCTATTTCCCTTTAATATCTGTTTGCCTATTCCCTTTTTTTCCTCGACCTTTGGTTTTTATTATGAAGATATTCAAAATAATATACCATTTGATTTTTTTTGTGTTCTGGTGAATATTGATTTTCTTCTGTGATTTCCATATGCTTTCTTTTTGCTTAATTTACTTGCTGTACATAGTTTTAAAGAGCATCTGCAGTTAGTAAAGTATCTGCATACACAATCTTGCTTTAGTATTTCTTATGAAAAACCAACATCAATATGGAGTGGATCACATTATCTTGGATCACATTGTTATTGCGTTGTCATGTCTAGACATTTTTTGATATGTCTTGTCAGTTGTTTTCACGTTAGAAGAACGCTTGGAAATTATCCAGTTTTATTATACAAATTCGCGGTCTCCTTGTGCTAGTCAACGAGCAGTTCAGACCCATCGTGGTATTCGTTATGGTAACCCTTATGAACAGGCTATTCATCGTGTTATTAGAAAATCTGAAAAATGAGTTTACTCTCTCCACGATACTGTGGTGCCTGTACAACAAAAAAAACCAGAAGTGTTAAGAATATTGCCCCGTTCAAGCAAGTGTAGCCGAAAATGATAACATCTCAGTTGCTCACCGCTCGCAAGATTTAAGCATCTGGCCTTGTCAATAAACAAAATTGTCGGTATTGGTGCGAATCTAATCCACACGTGATACATGAGAATCCTTTGTATTCGCGAAAGATCACAGTTTGGTATGGATTTTGGCATGGATGAGTCATCAGTCCTTATTTTTTAAAAAATGAGGAAGAATTCACTGTTACCATTAATACCGAGCACTTCAACGTAATGCCGGAAGATTTTTTTCCGGAATTTGATGGAATCGATGCGGATGACCTTTATTTTCAACAAGATGGCGCACCACCCTATATTTCCCGAATGGCTTATTGCGAGCCAAGTTCAGCAACTCGTTAATTTCATGAGATGGCCCCATTGCTTGGCTGCCGAGATCATGCAATTTAACTCCTTTATATTATTTTCTCCGGGGAAAACACAGGTTTATAGCAATAAACAGCCATACCATACATACAATAAGTTGCCATACAGCCCGAAATGTGGAAGGCTATCGAAAATTGGCGCGAGTGGATTCGTGTGTGCAAAAAGAGCCGTGGCGTCCATTTGTCTGAAAATCATGTTCAATTCATAAATTGCATGTCTGAATATCTTAGATAAAGCAATCAGAACCGATTTTGAGCAAAAAATGTGTTTTATTTAATTTTGAAGTTTATACCCTTCGATTACGCCAGTTCGAAGCTGAGTAAAACCTGATGCATCTGAGAAGTCTTCCAAATTAGTCCCTCGCCAGTCAATAGGCTTTCGACCAAAACTAAAGATTGATAATAGTAGTATAGACTGTTGATAACCTTTTTTTCTGATAACTAAATGTTTGAATTGTCGGAAATATCAAATCGAATTTTCAGAATTAAAAGGATATCTATCTATTTCGCACGTTTGAATTTGCTTGAATGAATTTCGATTCGCTAAGTTTGAATTCGCTCACTTTACATATCGATACAAATATTTGTTTTTTAAGTTGGTATGACCGTTTGACTTCTGACTGAAGTTTCATATCATTTCGCTTGTTAAGTTAGGTGTTAGGTGTATAGTGCCTTTTCGGAACTGCTAAAAGTTTTTATTGCACTAAATTTTGTCTAAAAAACAAAATTCTTATGCTAGTGCATTAGAAATGTTACGAAAGAATTACGGCGATGAAGCTATTTAAAACAAAAATACAAGTGGTACAAGAACTTTAGAGATGGTAGAAAAGTTGCAGAAGATAAATGTAGTTCAGGAAGACTTCCGCGTCAACCAATGAAGAATATATTACCAAAATCAAGGAACTTGTACTGAGTAATCGTCAATTAAGTATTAGAGATATTGGAGATATTACTAGAATGCAATTTGGATCAATTCAAACAATTCTGAAGAACAATTTATCTGTCTAAATCTGTAAGCACTGGATTAAAAAAAAAACATCGACCTGTTGAACTTGCTGAAGAGATCATGACACTCTGAAATGCATAATTACGGATGACGAGATATGGATTTATGTTTATGATCCGGAAGCAGCGCAACAATCAAGCGAGTAGCGTCCTAATAATGAACCGGTCAAAGCCCGTCAAAAAGACCAATTCAATTAATAATACTATTCAATAATACAATAATTCAATAAATAAAAGAATATTATTCAATGAATATTACTCATTCAAATATCACCATCGCACCACAATAATTATTTATCAATTTTTCGCTAAAAGTCGTTAAAAATGTGATTCCACAAGCACCATATTCACCAGATATAACACCGTGTGGCTTTTATCTATTCCTCGATTGGAGAAACCACTTTGTAGATACCGTATTGAGTCCATAGAAGTCATTCAAGAGAGTTTGCTAGCCGCTTTGAAGGACATACGAAAATTGAGCATAAAAACTGTTTTGAAATTGGAAAAAAAGTGTAATAAGTGTATTGGAGTGAGATAGTAATATCTTGTTTCTACGTACTCTCTCGTCAACATGGACTCACTTAATATTTAAAACCAATGATTAAAAAGTTGACATAAAAAATCGATAATTTGCATATTGCCCTTGTAATAATACATCACATCTTATGTATTCTCATCTTGCACATAACTCTAATCAACCGTTAACTGTGACCGTTCACGTCTATCGGTTTAAATAGTCTCATCCAGTATATGATATCTATTATTAGGAAATACTTTAAACTATGTTGAGACTTTTATATTTAACTTGAGCCCAGACTCGAGGACTTAAATCACCTAATACAACGTTTTGAGATGACACATGTCAAATTTAATTACAGGAAGTTGACCTTCAGTAATAAAACACGGTCAATCATTATTACAAAATAAGTTTCCAATCCGATAAGAAATAAAATAAGGGGACATCTATTTCTAAATTGAATTCTTGTTCAATATAAGTAATATACTTTCTATATTTTCTCTAAATCGAAATATTTCCTCTACAGAGTAGAAGTATCTATTTCAAAATTTCCTGTAATACTGAGAACAATGCCGTACTACAAAAGTATAATAAAATATCGTTATGAACTTAGAACGGTGTAATATAACTCTAAGAAAAAAAATACAGAAAGGTAATAAATTTTTTTATCCAAACTTTATGCACAATCTTTGTATTATCATATTAAATTCAGATTTATTATGGAAGAATACTGGGATTAGAAAGACCATTTATTTTTTTTATAGCGGATAATGATCTACAGCATGGCACATGAATTTTAAATGAACCCTCGAAACAGAAAATGTTATTCTAATAAAAAAAGAACAGCCGAAAATATATAAAACTAACTTGACACATATAAAATGCTGTGTTTACAATTAAATAAAGAAAAACCAGACATTTTATGACAATGTTAAGTATAAACGTTTATAAGTTCAAAACTAAATATATTAATTTTACTGCACAATATAAAAAAATAAAAATACTTTGCAATGCCCATCCCAGCACCAAACGAACTGTCAAATTACTTTTTTATTGGCTTTAGCACCAAGAAGCGGTAATGTTAATAAAGCTAGTTGGAAAAAGCTATACGATGCTATATCAGGCAAATACTGACATGATGGAAGAAAAATAGAGAGGGAGAGAAACATTAATTTTCTATGTTCTCTAAATAAATTACTATCGACAAAATTATATTCCTTATATTGCCTCATATTCATGAGACCAGATAACAAAGATACAGATGATAATTTAATTTCAGTGTGAATTTAATCTTCTAGTGTAAGATTAATTATGAAGGTATTTACATCGATAAATACAAAAACAAAAATATGCCAGAGAGTTATAAGACCAAAGGTGTTGCATGGGTCAAATTATGAACATTGATTAAAAAAGAATAATAACAAATAAATATGGGACCGAAGAATCCTAAGGCTCGTTTACGGAGGAAAGGAAAGAAATAAATGTGAAAGGACAGGAAAAACAAAGAATTAATAGAAATATATGAGAATCTCCTTATTACCAATACGAACCAAAATGACGAAAAATAATCAGGAATATGAGGAAAACCTACCTGACAAAAAAGATTTTCAAAGGCGGTATGATTAGTAGGAGGATAAGGGGACGCCCAAAGTTCGTATGGATCGCAGGAGTGGGAGCTTGCATACCAGAATCTGGGAAACAAAGCAATGAATAAGGGGAAATTGAGGGGGCCAACCAAGCCTTATAGAAATGTATGAGAATCTCCCAATTACGAACACGAACCAAAACAACCAATAGCAATAGGGAATATGAGGAAAGCCTACCTGAAAATAGGGTAACAAGAAAGGTTTTGAAAGGCGGTATGATTAGTAGGATTATCCTCCTACTAATCATACCGCCCGAAGATGGAATGGATGGCAGGAGTGGGGACTAACCTTGGGAGTTTGAATGCCAGAATCTGGGAAACAAAACCAATTGATAAGGGGAAATTGAGGGGTATAGCCAACCAAGCCTTAGACCTATAGGTCATTTAGAGCTGTTATAATTTTTTATTAATTTTATTTATTGTGAATATTTTTCTATAGTAAGCTTTTCCAATCTCAAGTAGATGCGCGGTCCTCTTTTAGGTAAAACACTACAAAAAATACATAATGTCTCTAAAGAAATTGTTTTTAAATTTGTTTTGTTATGAAACTAGTTGTGTAATATCTAACAATTACCCAAATCAATGATTTGTAGGCCGGCTCAGGGTCCTACCAATATAAAAAAGCAACATGCTTCAACAAAACTAAAGAGCTAAACTAAAACACCGTTTCTTAATTTAAATCTTTAACTGTAATATGAGAAAATTGACAATAATAATAAAAGTTGTAAATATAAGTGCGAACAGTACCTACTGTTCGTACTGAAATCGTTCATCAAATTTTCTTAACTCTTTTGCAACAATACATTACAATATATTTAGGGATGTTGTCGAGTTTCAAAAATAGTAAAATCCTTATTTTTCAAAACGTAAACAAACCTCTTTGTTTATCGAAAACACAACAGAATAATCAATCACTGAAAAGACGCCCCCATTAAAATTTCAGATCGTTAGGAAATACTAGAAATCCAAAGTTGTTGCTCTAAATTTATATGAATTATTAATAAATTTATATAAGATTGTGGTTTTCAAACCACATCCCCTTGAAATTTCAGTAGTTATTGTGATATTCAAGATGTAGAGTATAGGTATATTCAACACAACGTCAAATTTAGTAAACATGATTAAGTAAACCCCTTAATAGATTGGTTAGAAAACAAAAACTTTGAGTGAATTAAGATAAGCTTGATAAAATATTTATAATGGGCATATTTTGATATTAATGGGCATTATTTTTAGTTTGAACAACAATTTTATTTTATTATGTTTAACAAATAACCTATATTGGAAAAGTTATTGAAACATCTAAATATGTTGTTTCATTTTTATATTTTTTCAGTCGAAAATAATTCTCTAACGTCAAAGTTTATGACATGTTAAATCTCTTGCTTAAACACTTCCCTCCAACAAAGTTTCTTATCAAGGAAAAGTTAACCTTATACGGATATATAAGCGATATATAAAATAAAAAATCATCCTTGTTTTCGGCATAAAAATTGTTATTTGGTGATTTAATAAGTAATTTCGTTCCTAACATAAAAATTATAAAGGGTTCACTAATGCATTGTAATTTATTAGTAATACTAATTTTTATATGCTAATTCAAGGTAATCTATAAATGATGTAACATCGGTCCATCGCAATTTTACTACCTGCTGTTTTAAGAAGGTGTTTTTTTTTTCATTTTGAAGTAAATAAAACGTTTGTTTTTTATTGTTAATTTTTAATGGGTGGTCCAAGAGTGCTCGTTCTATAAAATGAGGCACAATGATAACTACAGTTAATGGCATTATGTTTTGAAAATAATGTCCTAGAATCGTCTGATAGAATGCATTCTGAAGAGTCAATTACTCTTTCACACATATCGCGTGGTATATTTTCAATGGTGGCCTGAATGTTTCGTTTAAGGTCAAGAATTGTTCGGGATTTATTTCTGTATATCAGATTTAACATAATCTAACAAAAAATAATCCAAGGGCGTGAGATTTCGCGAAACAACGCGTCCAGGAAACTTTTCATGCAAATAATTCGATTGTCTGGCGAGGTTTGTGACAAGTTGCCCCGTCTTGTTGAATGAAAACATTGTTTATATCCATATTTATCAGTTCAAGCCGAAGATTTTCTGTTAGCATATTCCTATGGTAATTATTCACCATTAACACTATAACACGATCTCCATCATCACCTTCAGCCCAAAAACCGCACCAAAGAGTGACTTTTTAAAGAAATAGTTAAATCCTGAATCACTTGAGAATTTTCATCGGCCCAAATCCTGCAGTTATGTTTGTTCACAAACCCATTAAGCCAGAAGTTACTTTTCCTCAATGGGGGGAGGCTCGCTTTTCAACTTTCAATTTCTACACACTGTTGAATCGTATATTCTTCCATGGTGAATTAGCACAATGTAATGAACACATTATTCTATGGGTGATACTACTATGGTTTACATTTCAAATTATTACGATTCAAAGTCCAGTGACAATCTTATTGAAAAACTGTTTAAAATGTTTTTTGAGTTTATCAGTACCATATTCAGTGACGTAACTATAGGGTGACAGGGCCCCCGGTCCGAGAGGCTGCGAGCTCAGAACTAACCTAACATTTTTAACAAAATTTAGTAAAAATAATAAATTTTATATAAGTAGTTAAAACCAATTAAAGTTACACACAACTAAAGACCATATACAAATTCAAATAAATTATTAAGATTTAAACAAATTCATAAGAAAAGGATGTCGATCAATTTTAGAACGCATCCATTGGTTGTTTCATTTTTTGTCGCAGTACTTTGGTGGCGCGGGCGAGCTAGTGATGCTCGGGGAATTCCCGCATTTTGTTAACCAAGAAAATACTTTTTTCCTGGCGCTGGCGGGCTAGCGACGCACGATGTTAGGGGAATCCCGAATTTCTATTTTTTAAGTACGGACGGCTCTACTGCAGCCAACGTAAAGTTAATTGTGAAAGTTAAATATCAACATGCCCAGTTCTAGAAAATATCTAAGTGGGAGCGAAAAACGAAAGAGAAAGAGGGAGTCTGAACAATGAAGAATGAAGAAATGGAGAAAAAATAAAAAGTTTCTTAAAATTAGTCAGTACTTTAACAATGATGACTTTATTGATGAAAAAGCGAGTGAACAGTGCTCCGAAAGTGAAGAATTGGACGTAACTAAAAGTAACAGTACAGCAGACGCAGCACCCGACACCAATGTACATCCAGATCCAGAACAACCACAACAAGATACAAGCAAAAATGAAAGTTATTTTAGTTTAGTTTAGAAAGATATTTTAGTGTGAACAATATTGCATCTTCACCATATATTACTAATAAGGGTAATTTTAAAGAAATAAATGATCAAGTGAAACGGTTCGTGATCGAAAACGGACATTGCAAACCAAAGGGTCCTTTCTTAAAAGACAGTGATAATAGATCTTTCGTAGAAAAACATTATTATATTGTCTCCAAGTCTGGCGTGAAACTATTCCCTAATACTTCAGAAGGCATATTGTGAACCATGTTGGTTATCCGCAAATCGGGCGCAAATCTAAAAAAAATGTAAAATATTTGGATGGAAGGCTATGACGACTGGAAACATATTGTAGACGCCATAGAAAGACACGAGACATCGAACATTCACCTGGATTCTTGTCTGACGTATCAACAATGGCGGTTACATGGCATACTAGATGAAGAGCAAGAGTCCATGATCAAGAAAGAAAAATCTTTTTGGCGCTAAATTCTCTCTAAACTCCTTGATGTTACTCTAACACTTTCAACGGGTAATTTAGCCTTTCCTGACCACAGAGAAAAGGCAGATAGCAATGATCCAAGTTCCTAAGGAAACTTTTTGAGAATTGTTGAGTTATTAGCAAAATACGATCCGATTTCCCAAAAATTGCTAAGTAAACCAAAGGACTAGATAAAATACGTAAATCCAAAAATACAAAATGAGCACATTTCTGTTCTGGTTGCACTCATAAATGAAGAGAAGAATAGAAAATGCACTAATAAATGAAATAAATGCTGCACCATTTTACTCTATCATATTCGATACGACTCAAGATATTTCAAAAACTGATCAAATGTGTGAACTTTACCGTTATTGTATGACCGAGAGAGACGAAAATGGAATCCCAAAGGCGTTCATCATTAAAAGGTAATTTTTGGAATTTCATAAAGTTAAGGACCAAACTGCCTTAACAATGCCCAACCAAATTATTAAATACATAAATGACTAAAATATACCTCTAAGTGTCGAGGACAAGGATATGATGATGCTAACACAATGAAAGTCACTTATGGTGAAGTTCAAAAACTCATAAAAGATATCGAGCCAAATGTGGTATATGTTCACTGTGCTTCTCATAACTTAAATCTGGTACTTAATGATGCAGTAAGAGAGGTTATTCATATGCAACATTTTTTTGAAACAGTTCAACAAATTGGAACAGTTCAACAATTTGGAAACAGTTCATTCAATTTTTTTTGGCCATCGTATCAAAAAATGGAATATTTTATCAAGTTTCATATCTGATAAAGAAAGGGAGTCTTCAATTTTGATAACATTAAAAACATTGAACCCTACTAGATGGGCAGGAAGCTATGATGCTATTTATGCTTTAAAAGTTCGGTTTGTTGAAGTCCAAAAAGCGCTAACGAAAGCAATTCTGTTAAATTGCAAGTCAGATGAAAGATATGAAGCTATTTCACTCAAGAAGAAGATCGTGAACTATAATTTAATTATGTTATTGGTTTTCCATTGCAAAATTCTACAAACTATCGATGCAGCCTCTAAAGCACTTCAGTCTAAAGCCGTCGATCTTTCAAATGCCTTAAAACGTTTGAAAATTTGTCTGGAAGAATTGGAAAGATATAGACATAAATTTGAAAATTTAAAAAAGGAAGCAAATAGCGTAGCAGAAAAATGGTCCATCAACCCTGAATGTTCTAAAACTCGTCAGAGAAAGGTGAAACGCCATTTTGACGAACTTTGGAAAGATGAGCGTCTCCAAGATCCGGAAAGTGTGTTCAAAGTAAATATATTTTATCGAGTATTGGACATCATTTTTAATCAACTGAAATAGCGTGTCCTTCCAACGAATGAAATTGTTTCCAATTTTAGGGTTTACCAACTTGCCACTATGTAAAATTTAAATGACACCTATTAAAAAAGCTCTAGAATGTGATGATATGTATAAAAAAGACATATCTGAATCATTTTCCAGGGAAATTCTCAGTTTTCGGTCCACCTACAGAAATGAAATAGAAAAGTCTTCGTGTATTAGAGAACTTGCTGATTTATTAATAATAAAGAATCATTTTATGTAGTGCAGCTTTCCTGAAGTATGTACTGCATTAATGTTGTTTGTTACAATTCCTATTACTACAGCTAATGCTGAAAGATCATTTTCGAAACTAAAATTAATAAACACCTATTTAAGAAACTATATGGGACAAGACATTCTGTCTATTGAAAATTCTATGACCCGCTCTTTAAACTTTGATGATGTTATTGATAATTTTGCGGAACAGAAAGCTCGGAGAAAATAATTTTATTAATAAATATCTTGTTAATATTAAATTGCTATTTCATTAAAATCATGTAATACGTATGCTTTTGAAAATAAAATTTATTAGATATTTAACTAAAATGCACATAATATTAGTAATAATGGTAGGTAACTGCTTTAGTGATTTATTAAAATTAAATTAACACGTGACAATTTTTACTTGGAGGGCCCCATCCAATGAATCTGCCACTAATAATATAATATAGTTAATATTACAGAATTCTTATATTACAAACGACAAAAGTATTTATAAATCAATGAAATATAATATTCAAATGACTTACCCGATCATGCATAACAGTATGAAAGATCTTACCTACAACAAAAGAAAACAGATGTAAGGGCCGATTTATTAACATTTTTAGTTAATTCCTTATATTAAAATCTGACTTAGTTGTTATATTCTGGTACTAAAAATAACAGTAATGAATAATATTACAGTGCGAGTTAACCTATAAGTGTCTTCTCTTACAGCTAACAAAATTTCCATATAAAATAAATGACAACCCATTTGTATTTCTCTATGTAAATGAAGTCTTTCTGGTTCTATTTATACTAATTCGACTTTTCATTCGACTTTGTCGACCGAGAATAAAACCATTTGGAACACCAAGGAGAAAATTTGTTAAATCGCTACTAAATCTACTACTCGATTTAAATCCCCACGTCAAATACATATTATCAATGGAATTTTGTCGATTTTGTATACCATTCAACTTAGTGGAAATTAACACCAATACTTCTACCCCTTTAACTCTATAATATTCCCTATTTAACATTATTAATTATTTGGTCAAAATAATGATATTGATATGATATGACAATTGATAAGGGGAATTAGAATTGAATATCATTGAAACATTGAAAAAAAGTACATATAATAATAATAATGAAACTGGTTGTTAAGGAAGACCAGGGTTTCACCCCGCTGAATCTAAACAGACAAAATCATGTTGATAGTAGAATAGCACTGAAGGTTATCGTTCAAGAATGGAAACAACAGACATTACATAGGAGATATCCTAAATCACTTGAGGATGACTCCATTGACAAACATTTGTCTGTAAAGTGGCTTACCGATGGACTATTATATCCAGAAACAGAAGGCTTCGCGACAGCTATTCAAGATAAGGTAGTAAGGACAAGAAATTATGAAAGACATATATTACACCTGGATGTTGTCAACAAGTGCAGGAAGTGCGGTGTTACGGATTAGTGACCCCTGATTTAGGTAGTTATTAAAACACCTTTTTACAGAAATGGCCTAGCATGTCCCATTTCTAAGTACCTGCTTCTCCATTATATTATGGAGTCATTAAAATTATTTGTACCTGGCTTTGGACTGGACAATGTAGGAATTACCACAAGACAAGACTGTAGAGAGGGTATTTCTATAGTATTCTACAAACCTTTAAGGGCAGTTTTATTGTTTTCTCTAGCTTAGTTTGTTTCTACCTCATCTACAGTACAGTTAAGTGTTAACTTACTACAGTTACAGTTAATTCGATTTTATATAAAATGGTTACGACTAGTCGTCGATTTTGCAAAAATCAAGCGGATATGTTTTGTAATAATTTTTGTGGAAAATTTATTTTAAAGTCACACGCTAGATCTATATCCGAGGAAGTCAAAAAAGCCTATCGTTTATATTTTAAGTGCCAAATTGGAGATTGGGATTAAAGTTGGACTCCTCATGTTTGCTCTGTAAGTTGTCATGTAAATTTCGTGTAGTGGATGCATCGTAAAAAAAAATCATGCCGTTTGCTGTTCCTATAGTGTGGAGAAAAACTACTGTTCATGTAAGTGATTACTGCTTTCGTATCACTAAAAGAGAAGGGATTAAAAAAACAAAGAGGACAAATTCAGCATCCTAATTTGCCTTCTGCACTAAGGTCAGTTCATCATAGCCAAGAATGAGCGGTACCAATTGGGCCTTTAAACAGCGCCTTCAACAGGATCTGATCGACAACTTCTTGAGAACACCAGTTGACCCAACATTTTTAACAACTACCAGTGAATCTCACTTAATAATTCAAAATGAATTAAATGATTTGATACGTGACCTGGGATTGTCAAAACAAAAATCGGAATCATTTTTGATCGGATCGATTTTGATCAGAATTTAACAAATGCGGCACCCATCTTGCACATAGCTTTCAACAGCCCAATTCTTTTTTTAAAATATGAAACATCTGTTGAGTTGAGATGTCCATGGCCTTAGTAATTTTACTCAAATTCAATTGTCTATCATCTATAACCATATCGTCTATAGATTTAATTATTTGTTTAGTAGTTGCACTTATTGGACGTCCAAAACGAAGATTATCATCCAGGCATGTTGGCAACAACCTCGTTGAAACTCACCTGCCCACTTACAAACCATTATTTTTGAAGGAACAGACTCCGCTAATACATTTACTATTTCACTATGAATTTCCATTGCCTTTAAACCTCTTTTCACAAAGAATTTAATCACTGTACAATTTTCAATATTTTCCATATTAAAAATAACACTGATACGTTTACTTTAAGCTGCAGTTTTTGTACGAATGAATTGACAGATCGACTTGAAACTTCACATATGTTCATACGAATGATGAAATTTCCAAATGTAGTAGATTATATAGTTCTTTCAATATGTGTCGCTCCGCGAACTTTTCAATTAGCCTAGTATTTTGACATTTGACAAAATTGAACGAATGTATTTGCAAACCAACATATCAGTGCAATTATACTTTACAATAAACTATCTGAAATTTTAATGTTAAATATAAAAGAAAGGCGGGCTTTTCAACAAAAACTTTTATTCAGGAATTTGGCAATCGTTGCATCCAATAACTCTTTTCCAATGCCTGTAGAGTTGGTTCTATATGTTTCAGCAGACTTTTCTGATAGTATAAACCCATGAAGCGCTTAAACTACAATCTCTGTCCGTTTTTTTACACTTCTAAATGTTTTTTTCATAATTTTATAGCCATGATATTTTCAAGCTCATAGATTTAATATTTCTTCTAGTGGCATTTTTTCATGTGCCCACATTATAAAAATATTTTTAAATATCACTTGCATTAACATTTTTATCAGTCTTATTATTTTTATTGCTCTACATAACGCAATTTAAAGAATTTCAGTTCAAGAAATAGACAGCCATAATGTACACGGTATGTCACCACGACAATTCGTTTCGCGCCAACCCTAATAATGTTTTGGCCAATGTGCAAAATCGAAATCTGTCTGCAATATCCATTTTCGATTAGAATGAAATGAATTGTCGCTATCAATAAGACACTTCTTTAAGACACCCTCTTTTAGGGTTTTTGTCAATTGCCCTATATCTTTAAAAATTACCGGTAAAACACTATTGAAACTGACTACTTCCTAAATCATAATTTTTCCATATATTTTTTAATATGTAAACACATTTTTTGTTTCGTGCTTCGTTACTGTCATCTATGTTTTTAGTATGTTGTTAAAATCTTTTAAAATTCCACCATCCGACAAGGATGGTTAACGTTCTCCGAGATCGAGTACAATTTCTTCGAAGAGATTCGCGAACCTTTAAACTTATTTAGCTTTTTGAGCTCTACATGAATGCCTAATTTTCGTTTTAATTTTATCATTTTTTGTTTCGCCGTAACTGGTTAGTAATAAGAAATATATACATAAATACAAACAGATATTTATCTTAAATTTAACGCATTATAAGAATTTTCTTATTTCTAAAGATGGAGGAAGTAATTTAATTAATGATGGTGTCAATATTTCACTATACATCAATCATCAATTAACTACATATATCAATTCTTCTATTGGAACCTTTAGTAGCGAAACGTGCGTCGAGAAGTTCAAAAAAAGTGATTTGGTGTTTAGTGGTAAATCTCTTCAAAATTACATATATGTTAATTCATATAAAGAAAAAATATAACAAATCACCAACTATCAAACTATCAACAAAAATATCAAGAAATAACCAACAATAGAACATTTTGTTATTCCTAATAACGAATAAACAAAATCGATGTACCGGACATGGACTGTTGGTTCAATTCAAAAAAGGCCTGAAAAAATGTCGAGTTGATTTGAAAGCTCACGGCACATAGGCAATCAAAAGTAGGATTAATTTTTAACAAATATGTTCCAGCAATGGCTTACGGGTTGCAAACATGCCATATCCACGAACATACACTGCCGGCCTAACGATGTGGCCACCCAAGCAGATGTCTGGAAAATTACCTATTACACTGACATTCACCTGGCATGACAATGCTTAAGGGCCCTAACGGATTAACAAGTGTGGTTTCGAATTTATGTTTCAATTTCGAACTCACGATATTGTTATTTTCATTAACTCGGGCTGAACTAAAATAACAAAATATATAGGTTGACTTTTTAATGTAAACAGAAACATGTTCAAGAAATGGTTTTATGGATAATTTTTGATAATAATTTGAAATAAGCGGCATTAGCATTAAAAAAATTACAATCCAACTTTAATAAGATACAAAATTGACTTAGAAAGGGGCGTAAAAAAGCTAAAAACGATTACATGTAACGTTTGCAATGAAATCTAATCAAAATGAATCTAATCGCAAGGCAATTTTAGTTTTCCATAGACGTACAGATTTCCATAGACGAAGTATTACTATATAAAGTCTTTCTCAAACCAATCTGAGCCTCTGGCGTACAGCTCTGGGGATCCGCTTTCAATTCTAATCTGGAAATACTGCAACTGTTTCAGTATAAAGAGTTACGTATGATCATCGATGCGTCTTGGTATGTTTCTAACAATGTCATCTAACGTGACATCCCATTACCAACCATCAAGAAGGAGATTAAAACGTCTTGCCTTAAATACCGCCAAAGATTTACAGTGCACCTTAATGTACTTGCTAATCAATTATGTCAAATGGTGAAGTGCACAGACTTAAAATGTTTAAACACTCAGACCTTGTAATTAAATTTAATTACACTAGTGATTTATATTTGAGTACTATAAACCATGATGTTGTAAACAATGATGCAGGGTGTTTGTTGAAACACAGGGAGCACAGATGTCATACGTGTTATGCTAAACAAAAAACCTATTACTCATATAGATAGATTGCTCAACTCGAAGAGTGAAACAACTTACAAGTGTAAATAAATTAAGAAAAAATGTAGAACAATACATAACGATATATTTGAACTAACACTAATAACAAATTAAAGTTATATATTCAGGTAATGTAATAACATATTGGTAATACTTAATTGTTGAGACTCTTAATAAAACAGTGATGGTAGTGTTAACTGGATAAGGCTGGGGTTAAATATATCACATTACACCGAGCACAAAATGATGTAAAAAAATTAAATACAGTCATGATCAAAGAACAATGTTAAATGCTTTGGACAAAGAAAAATCTGTTGGTATTTCGATAAAAATAACACGAACTCCGCTTTCACTTTCAAAGGGAAATATAACGTCGAATACATCACGTCGACACATTATATAACAATGATATAGGAGAAAGTATGCTTTTTGCGTTTTTTTATATCATGTAAGTGGGGCAACAAAATGTTAAATATTCTATATCCTGATATAGTTAAAAGGTTAAGTTAAAAGTCTCTTTTTTAACATCATCCATAGACATAGTGAGCTGGCCAAAATAAAATGTATATTTTGTTAAAAGTTTGCTAAAAATAAACGCCGTTTCATTTTCCACAATCTCATATTATTTTCCCTAAGATTATGCAAATATTTAGCCTATGATTGAACTCTTTTTCTCTGTTAAATCAAAATTAACCTTTAATCTTGGAAATTCTCCAATTTTTTCAAGATAAACGGGTTCACGGATGGAAAAACCCAATGTTTTCATACTAGGACAGTTTTGAAGCGAATTAAAACTATGGTGATCTAACAGTGCAATATCAAAGTAATATAATGGGAGAATGAGAAATTCCCCATCAGTTTTAATTGATGGCACAATTTTAAATTTATTTTGAACTCCAACAGCAAACAACTCATAGAGAAACCTATTGTTCAAGTAATTTATTTTTTTACCATTCTGTTTAAAACGGTTATCATTGACCTAACGTATTCAAAGGTTTGACAATGTTTTAGTGACCATCCTCCATCAATATTTTATATTAATCCATATTTATAAGGTGAATAGTAAAAAGATTTTAGACAGTTTTTCCATTCATACCAAATCGCATTGAAATTACTCGACTCGCTTTTTGGTCGTTCAAGTAAAGTTCAAGTAAAGATGAATTCGATGTCTTTGTCTGTCGTGTTACTAAGCTTTGTTCGCTTCAAAGTAAAATAAAAACCTTTAAATTATGCAAATGTATATATACATATCTTGATCACTGAAAATGGTTTTATTGTTTTTCAAAATATTCTCCGCGATAACCCATACACTTTTGCATACCTTTGAACCAATTTTCATAGTATTTTTCCATTCCGATTGAGATATATCCAAAACATGATTTGGAACGCACCAATCGCTTCTTCTGGCGTCGAAAATCGTTGACCACGCGGGTTATTCTTCGCGGACGGGAACAAAAAGAAATCATTGGGTGCCAAATCAGGACTGTACGACGGATGACTCATTAATTCAGGTTTTGACCGGTTAAAAATATTGAGTTATTCGGTCCATAGTGTGAGACCTCGCGTTGTCATTGCGAAGAATGATCCTGCATCGCTGTTTTTTTTTCTTATTGCTTCAAAGACTTTTAGCAAACAAATGGTTGTGTACCATTCGGAATTGACCGTTCTGCGATTCTTTAGTGGCACTGTAGCCACATCTAGTCTATTTATTCCAAAAACAGGCCGCCATTTGCTTCGTAGTGCTTCTTGCTCGAACAACTTTTGTTGGGTATGACTCATTTTGAGAGACCCATACAGTCGATTGCTGTTTACTTTCGGACTCATACGCATATATCCAAGATCCGTCACTTGCGTAGATGTTATACATGGCTTTTGACGCACCACGATTGTATTTTTTGAGTATTTCTTTGCACCCACCGACACGAGTGAATTGAATGCGCACAAATCTTTTTCACGGCCAAATGTTCATGTAAAATCTTGTGTATGCTTGTTATACTACTGCCCAGGGATGCTTCAATCTCACGGTATGTCACATTCTTGGACGATCTTGCTTTATCAGTTCGCGCACAGCATCTATGTTATTTGGCACAACAACCGATTTTGGACGAACTTTTTTAATTTCGTCGGGGAACGACGATGGCCACGATTGAATTCACTAAACCAGTGATATACAGTGGTTTTAAATGGTACTTCATAGCCGAAACTCGAAGTAAGTTGATGTTGAGACAATCCACGTCGAAAATTATAGTAAAAGACGAACGAAAATTTTAAATCATTTGTCCCAGATATATGTACTGGTCCACCACCTCCAAATTGGTTCCTAAAATAGATATTTTTCGATTTTCAACAAATTTGTTGAACATAACCTGACACTTTTTCAGGTTTATTTTCAAACCAAATAATTCGCCCACCATTTTTAGTTCTTGTATGTGTTTTTGTAGTTCATCTGGGTCTTGTGACAGGAGAACAATATCATCTGAAGGATCTAAGGTGGCTTAAGTATGCACCATTTATTTTTATTCCATCCTGTGCTCAATCCAGTTTACGGAATACCTCTTCAAGGCAGGCTGAGAAAAGAATAGGCGGTATTGCCGTGCTGTACATTTCGTTCTATATTGATTTTGACTTCAAGATCATGCATTTAAATTGTCTGTGTAGCTTCATCATACATGTATCTCAGTAGGTTTACATAGGCTCTGTCTATCCCTTGGTTAAGCAATGCATCAATTATAGCCTGCTTTGATATGGAGTAAAACGCCTTTTTATAATCAATAAAAGCCAAAGACAGTGGCACAGAGTATTCATTGTACATTTCTATGGCCTGTTGGGCAACCCGGATATGATGCATTGTATCAAATCCACTTCTGAATCCTGCTTGCTCTCTTGAGCTCATTGTGCCTCATTGAGCCTCATTGAGCCTCACACAATTGTGCCTCATTCAGTGTTCTTAATATTCTTCTAGATATTATCTTGGTGAAAACTTTGTGCAATACTGATGGGAGGCTTATTGGGCGGTAGTTTTTTAAATCATCTTGTGCTCCTTTCTAATGAACAAGAATCATTTCAACATTTTTCCATA
Source organism: Cosmopolites sordidus (assembly GCA_031761425.1). Classification (NCBI taxonomy): domain Eukaryota; kingdom Metazoa; phylum Arthropoda; class Insecta; order Coleoptera; family Curculionidae; genus Cosmopolites; species Cosmopolites sordidus. The sequence goes on from JARFXV010000287.1 coordinate 1,167,717, forward strand.
GGTTGGGTATTTTTGTTCTTTGAGGCATTTTGAGCACAATTTTACTAGTATTTTATGTTATAGAACTAACGTCGTTATTTTGAGTATTAATTTGTTTTAAATAAATTCTGAATTTTGTTAAAAAGGCACCATCATAATTTGTTTACCTAATATATAAACATATTTAGAATCAACGATAAGATGAACCTACAACTTCTCGATTAACAATTAATTGTCGAAAACAGATAAAAAAACAGCACAAATTTCAATACAAAATTGATAAACTTGTGTTGCCTTTTTACCCTCTTTCTCTCGAACCCTAATTTAAAATCAGGAAAAAACTTTTTGAAATATCGACATTTAAAAATCAGATAATAAAATATTAAAACTTATTACGTGAAAACATCAACTCGGTAAAATGTTTTGGATTTATGTCGATTTTATAAATTCTCTGACAGAAAAACGGTTCGAACTTCGAAAAATAAAATGTTGTACCTTTTTCTTAGCAATTTCTTTTAGGACATCGAGCTGGCTTCGAGACGAAAAAGAAAAATAGCTGAAGTATTACAAAAATTGTCTTCGAGAAGTTGCTTTAAATTGGACCCTGAAAAATTAAGTTCCGACTTGTGTAAAAGCATTGGAATTCTATCGATAGATCATAGAATACTGTAAGATATCAACAACATATTTATCTGAAGAACTTAAAAGCAACCGAAGAACTCCAGTAAATTGTAGGCTGAAATCAATTGGTTTTTGTGTGTCTTGCTACGATTGATAAAACCGTAAAAAAATATATTTATTAATACGAAAATATTATAAGTGATTCCTCTGTTGTTGAATAAAGAACTTCAGAAAGTAAATTTTAATCATTGTTATCTTCAACAGTTCTGGAAGCAATAAAAGTGTATTTAACTTATGGAATAAAAAACAATCGCTGGGAGCTAGGTATAGAGAATAGGAAAAATACCCAACATTTTTGATACCAGCGTTATAAGTCATAAAAAATTTGTCATTGCTCAAAGTCAATCATTTATAGTACAGACAATCCTTCGTGAAGAAGCCTCATACAAAAGATTGTATTCTTTCACATATATAGCGTGATAAGCGTTCGCTATTTTATCGATAATTCGGCGGTACACCGCTTGGTTGGGCCATTATGTGAACTATAACATTCACGAAGTGCTCTATAAGTTTGGCGCACAGAACACAGATTTTGATAATAAATTTCGACAATTTGCAAGCTTTGCTCTGATGTTAAATGCTTCTTGATGATTTGCCAAAATATCCAGACACAAACTTGCGCGCAAACTTACAGTTCATTCGACCCCTATCGGGAGTTCGGACACACTAAAAAAATTACCTTATATTTACATCTCTACAGTTAAATAATATATTCTAAAAAATATCTCCAAAAATCTAATGATTTATTATATGTAATAATAACGTATACTAAACAACAATAAAAACCTTATTGCTGCTTTAAAATACAATTGTTAAAAATATCAAACTAGTGTTTGAGTTGTGAAAGAATTCATAATGGGACAACTTCTCCTGTATATACGATAAATACAACTTTGAACCCACACTCTAGAATGAAAAAGGCAACACCGGAGCAAACACAACATCGAAGAAGCATTAAAAACAGGATTATTCCTGCAATTAAATTTATTAGTACTGCAAAAGCGCATATTGGTACTAATGGCACTTGGAACTAACAACATTTCGGAGTACCTGCATTATGGAAAAACGGATAAGAGATTAGCCCTGGCGCCGGTAAACGAAGAAAGTGAGCCACCCAAAAACCCAAAAAAGACAAAATAACAGAACAGATGATTTTTATAGTTTTCACGTAGCCAGTAGAGATTAGAAATTCGAATAGATAATCAGAGTTGAGAGTTCGAGGTGAAAGGTTGACGGGGAGAGTGAAGTGAGATCCGGTGCAATCTCTACATGTAGACGTTAGAGAGCATTCGAGGTGAGATTGTAGGGAAACAGCACGTAAAAGTTCGAGTAGAGACGTTTCCCGTTAAGAGTTCGAGGGAGGACTACGAGAAGAGAGCTCGGGTTGAACGGTTGACGGGTAAGTTCGAAGTGAGATCTCGTGTAATCTCAGCACGTAGAAGTTTCTACGTGTAGCACGTAGAAAGTTAATAGAGAGTTTCATGTTGAGAGTTCGAGGTAAAAGTTCAAGTTGAGAGGTGGGTTCGAGTTTGGAGAGAGTTCGATAAGAGATTGCATAGTAACAAAACTTAGAACAGAACGCACATAGGAGTTTTTGAGGAAGAAGTGAGAAAAGTTGCACGCAAATATTAGTACCAAGAGTAGAATCAAATCTCGCAAAATTTAAAATAAGCAGTGAAAAATAGTCCGTAAAAGTGTAGTGAAGTGAAATACAATAGTTTCTACTAGGTCAGCAGTATTTGTAAATATTTATGTGAATAAATGCATATATGTGAATCTGCTGAATATTAATTCAACAACCAAGATCCATCCTCCCAGCGAACCCTGTGGACACAATAAAATCTCTAAATATGTGGATGAGGTTTCTAACATTCAATTACACAATACAACATTAATAACACAAGTTTTATGCAGGTCATGCATTATGTGCCTACACTATCTATCTGCATATAATGTTAAAACACGCTTACACAAGCATTTCTTGTAAAATTTATCTTGAACAGTAGTTGAAAACGGATTTATCTAAAAACAAATACGATCGGCGTTTATATATTTCATCAATGAGTAGTCTAATATGTATAACACTCGGAGAGATGCGTATAAAAATAAACAGAAAAGAATTTACTTTTCATCATAAATAGATTTTGAAAAAATTTAAAGCTTCTTGTCATTCATCGAAGTCCATTATTCTTTATTCTGAATCGTACATATTTAAACAAACTGTCACAGAAAAATTTACGATACCACACTCAAATATGAAAGTATGATTGGTCAAACTTCAAACATCGGAAGAATGGCGAGCTTAACAGACAAAAATTAATAGTTTATTAATGAGTGGGAAATCTTGGATTTCATTCATGTACTGTTTATAATTGAATTTTTAATGCGTTCTTTGTAGTTTTAAACATTTTATACTGACCAAGAAAGAAATCATTTTCTTTTATTAATTCATCATTGCCTGCCGCAATGATAGTACTGTTTTGAACAGGATCTTTTACAAATTCATCGTTTAATAAAATTAGTTTTAAAAACTAAATTTAGTTTTTCAAATATCTCTCTCCACGGCCCCACTACGCTATCTTTTGAGCAAATCTTATACCTACATCCAAGGTTGTGGGAAGAATGTGTCGTGTGGTTTTTGACTGCCGCGAACATTCACCGTAGGATGGCGCGAGTTTCATTGAGATTGCGACCCGCCATCGATATGACCAGTTGACTTGGTCTTGCTCTGTTCGTTTCGTTTCAGCTGTCTCACTGCGTTGAGCTCGAGCCCAGCTGATGACGGCTGTGAGGCCAGAAACCGGTCCTGGGAGGTACTTGTCTCGGCATGGTGACGGCGACTGATTTGAGACGAGCAGAGGTACGTGGAAGTACGGATGAAAATTTTCTGTTTTTCATATATATATATATGGAGTTTTTTACTTCTTTGGACTGCGTCCAATGAGACAACAGTAGTCAGGAGACTACTGTCTACTACTACTACACCCCCGACCTTTGGGTTCAACAATCTCGGAACGCACTACAACCTGCGTCTCCGCTATAATGACTAATGGTTAGTTGCTTGACCGAGAGGAAGCCCCACCATCCCATTGGAAGGCACATGTTTCGTCTGTTGGCAGTTAGACTCATAAGGGTACCGACATATGCTCTCTCGCCAAGAATAGGGAGTCCCTCTCCACAATCAAACAACCAATATTTTCGCCAACTTCTCGTCGGATGGCTTATACATGAAGTTTTTGTTGTGCGTTCCACATGAGATTGTGGAACTCAACGGTCGGGGGCTTATAACTCCTGACTACTGTTCTCTCATTGGACGCAGTACAAAGAAGTTAATAGAAAAGACAGAAGGAAAAGTTTACCAAAGAGGCGCAGAAACATGCATGATTGAATTCATAAAAGCGTTTACAAGAACAAGGAAGGTTACAAGAATAATAAAAATAAAGTAAGTACATAAAGCGTAAAATCCACAGATTACGAAACTCAAATTGTCTAAGGGATTTGCACTTAGTTTTCCACAATGTTTGGCAATTATTGACGTCATAAAAAGATGTAGACAAAAATGTAAAACAATAATTGAAAACAGGAAAATCAAATAAGTGGCACTATAAGAACTATTGTTTGCAGATAGTGATACTTATTGGACAGAACTTATTAAACAGGATATATTAACCACGGTGATAGTAGCACAGAAAAAAAAACACAGGTTCTCTTTAAATGGAAAACCACTATATCTAGTTCATATATTCAACTATCTGGGTACAATTATAGCAGCCAGTGAAAGAATAGGTAGCGAAATAATATAGCTAATAAGAAAGGTTGTAAAAATATAAAACATGTTGAAAATCCAACTTTTAGAGAAAATGGAAATACAAAAACAGATAAAAACAGTGATATACAAACAAAGTAGTAAGACATTCGTTAATACATTGCAGCGAGTCATGGACGATGACAAACAAACAAAATGGCTACGAAAATCAGATTTATCAGGAAAATCTAAGAAATCATAATATTAAACATAATTAGAAATGAAAGAGTATTAGAATAATAGAATAAAAAATGGCAGGAAGAATTATTGAAGAAAGACAACTTCGTTGGTTAGGACGAAGGCTAGAACGTAGGTTGGAACAGAACGAACGACTCAAGCCTAGCTAGGCAAATGTAGGAAGCGAGTTTTCAGGGCAAAAATTAAATGGGAGGACCACCTATAGAAAGGAAGAAGGGTGAAGAAATATATAAAAGCATTGTGTTTGGAAAATAATATTGTTTAAATGTCCCACTCGGCTTCGTCTGGCGGGATGCATTCTGAAGACCCAATGTTCGATTCAATTGTGACCAGAATGTTTCGTTTAAGGCCAAGAATTGTTCAGGGTTTATTTCTGTAAACTATAGATTTAAGATAACCCCCCAAAAAATAATTAAAGTCCATGAGATCTCATGATATTGATAGCCAGTTGAAATTACCTTAATTGATATGGTAATTTCTTGATAAAAATCTATTGTCTGACGAAATATGTGACAAGTCTCACCTCACCGTCTTATTGAAAGAAAACATTTTTTACATCCAAATTTATCAGTTCCGGCTGAAAGGCCACTTCCAGCTCCATAAACATTTGTTCAAGTTTCTCAAAGACTTTTGGATATGGGTAATGTGGTTCCAAAATGTCAAGAATGTGGGCGGTAGCGAGCAATCGGTCATGAAGTTGAAGAACAAATATTACATCTTGTTGAAGAGGATTCTATCAGAAGTGCATGACAACTTGGAGTTTTTCATGGAATTGTACATGGAACACCACTAAAAGAGCAATTACTCTAACCTTATCATACAAAGGGTACAAGCACTCTTACTCACTAATTTTTAACACAGGCAAACATTATGAATGATTTATTGGCCAGAACCAAAAAAATACATTTTTTTTCAATATTTTATCAATCGATGAAACTTATTTCAGGAGAAATGTGATGGACGTTTTGGTTAATTCATCATGTGTTTCTTAATGTGACGTGAATCATTTAAAACGTGTTATAGAGTAAACTTAGTTTTAATTCAACTTTGACATGACAATAAATATGTAAGTTTTCCTTTTTTCTGTAAAAAAAAAGGAAACCACATTTATGCGGAAAAGTTATGAAATAGATTACCATAAAAATATTATATTTTATTTTCAAATAATACCTTAGGAGACTAATGCAACAAAAACTATATTCCGATCGATAAAAATAAGATGAAAATAGACGTTGCCATTGTTAAGAAAATTAATGTATACATTAATTAAATTAAAAATTAATATATATATATATATATATATATATATATATATATATATATATATATATATATATATATATATATATATATATATATGATAGTACTATATAGTTCATGATACCATGAAAAAAGATGGATGAAAATAAGATCCATATAAAAATCAGTTATTAAACGTTAAAATGTTCATTATAACAATGTAAATGAATAAAATCGTGAGCCGAAGTTACTAAGAAATACTATATTTAACAAAGTTTCTAATAGAATAACAATTCAACATTAAAAAACTCATGAATTTTCCTCTTAAATAGCATTTAACCCTGTTAACAAATATGGTTTGCATGCTCGCATTATATTTACATTGATTATAATAAAAGCAAGTTTGCAACAGTCATATTTTATATCGTACAGGCTTACACTTATCGCGGCGGTTGATAATTAAAAAAAATATTGTGATTTAATTTTATAAAGAAAAAACTGCTGCAATAAAACAGAAGTTGAACGATTTCCATAATACTCTAATTTAAACCGACGTGAATTATTAAACAAAATAGGTTGTTCAGGAAATTACATAGGACGTCTATAATCACAACTGAAAAAAAACTAAAGGGTGTTTTGAACTTACCTAAACACTAATAGAATATAATTGGATTGACCCTAGGACAAATTGTTAATCGTAACATAGAACTTGAAGCACTTCAACTAAATTTAATAAGTAGGAAGTTCGAGATTTCAGTTATGTTGAGAAATGAGATGGTCCAATTATTCCAAAAGATAAAGTAAGTTAAACTGGAACAAGATAAGCAAAATAGTTGTTCCAGAAAGATATGCCCTATGGAACTGTGAAGTTATATGAACATTTCTACTATATCTTATGATTTGTTCTTACTCTGGCCCTTACATTTGAAAAAAAATACTATGCGTACCGTGACCAACAGTAAAGTTTCAATAAAAACAGTAAAGTTTCAGAAAAAATTCAATATAATAATAACAATAATTATAGAAATAATAAGAAAGTACTTCATTGATTCAAACAGTAAGCTAATGAAATTGGTTGCAAATGAGAACCGGGGTATCACCCCACTAAACTTAAATAAACCGTATTGATTGTAGAACACTCACGGATGGCCTTCGAGAATGGAAAGGACAAACATTACATGGAAGGTTTCCTAAGTCACTCGAAGATGACACCATTGATGAATAATTGTCTCTAAAGTGGCTAACCGATGAACCAAGAAACAGAAGGGGTCGTGATATCTATTATCTATATCTATAAGATAGGGTAACAAAACCAAAGAACTATGAAAGGCATATACTGCATTTTAACGTAGTAGATAAGTGCAGGAAATGCGGTACTCTGGGGGGAAACAATTGAGCACATTATTGGTGGTTGCCCGACCCTTGCTTCTAATGTTTATTTAGGACGGCATAATCAGCTGGCAAAAATCATACATCAGCAAATTGCACTAAAATACTCGCTATTAGAAAGCGCACCTTCATATTATCAGTACTCGCTTTCTCCTGTATTTCAATCATCCGATGCCATTCTTTACCTGGACAGACCAATCACTACTCGCTGAACGGTTGATTATATCAGGCCAGATATTGTTATAATTAACAAAAAAGAGAAAAGAGCTTTTATAATTGATATAGCAGTGCCGCTCTCTCATAACATTAGAAAAACCGAGATGGAAAAATCCATAAAGTATGAAAATCTGGCATACGACTTGAAGAACCAGTAGAAACTGAATAATGTAGATATAGTGCCCTTCATTATATCCGCCGAAGACCTGATAAGTAAGAAATTTTCAAAGAACCTCGAGAATCTGGGTTCTCGAACTCGATTGCCATAGTGCAACAAGCTGTGCTCTTGCAGACGTGTCACATTGTTCGTAAAATAATATGTTAGGGTGAGAGGAGCTGAATTGCTTTTTCATCTTAGCATTAGAATATCGACCAGCATGAGCTGAGATTCTACATTAAGGATGAGCAGATAATAATTATAATAACAAAAAAAAGAAGAGAAGAAATAGGAAATATTTAAAAAATCCACACAAACACAGCAAAAGACTAAAAAAAGGAAATAAAGAGAATTGCAAAAGAAGTAAGAATTAAAACAGCAATGCCAGATTACGAAGAAAGGCTAAAAGAATTTCTTGATAATATGAAGCAAAGAGCTGCGTTCTCGGACCCGGATTCATCGACATAATGAACGGTGTAAACGCTATAGAGACAACAAGGCATTTATTAGGAATCAACGTATCTTTTAACGAACAATAAACAACAAAATTGAACACCAAGGCGCAGCCCAACCTGCACCAACACCTGACGAAATGCTGTTGTACTGGGAACATTTATAGTCAAACAGCATGGTTCATGACCAAGCTTATATATTGCCTTATATATATACATATATATATATACATATATATATATATATATATATATATATATATATATATATATATATATATATATATATATATTTATACTCCAACAGTTGGACTCTTCAGCCGAAGTAACAAGACTTGAAAATGTCAAATGATATTTTTTAGATTTATCGCCCAATAACATGCCTGCCTATGCTTACGGCCGTGCTAAGTTATCATATTGAAAAACGCATAGCTCAAAATAGCGAGAACAAAATGGGTATGGAAAGAGAGCACAGGGTACAAGGGAGCTACTGGTTATTGATTACATTGTCACGAATCATGCACGAAATAAACAAGATAATTTATCAGTAGCATGGATAGATTACCGCAAGGCATATGAGTCTGTACCTTACAGTTGGCTCATAAGAACACTTGAATTACACAGAGTAGATAACAGTATTATAGCATTGCTAAAACAATGTAAGAAGGAATGGAAGACTAGACTAACAACAAGATCGGGGATATTGTCATACACAACGCAACATATCAATATCAGAAGAGGTATTTTGAAGGGTGACGGTTTGAGCCCACTGTGGTTCTGTTTGGCATTGAATCCACTCAGCTACATTTTTAATAGCAGCTCATACGGATAACAAATAGGCGATGGAGTTAGGTTATCACATTTGTTCTATATGGATGACCTCAAACTGTACGGTGCAAACAACCGACAACTAACAAACGAATTGGAACTGGTCACTCATTTTAGTAGGTTTATCAAGATGGAATTCGGCTTTGAAAAATGTGCAAAACTCAGTGTCAAAAAGGGAAAAAAACAAGAAGATTGCACTGTACTGTACGACGGAACACTAACAAGTGAACTCAGTAAAGAGGAGTCATATAAATACTTAGGATTTTAGCAAACCTTCAATATTAAAATGGCAGAAATGAAAGCGCACTGCCTAAGCAAACTTAAAGAACGCGTAAGAACAATTCTTAAAACTAATCTGAACGCAAAGAACACAGTGTCGGCAATTAACTCATGGGCAATACAATTAATTACCTATACGTTTGGTATTCTTAAATGATCTAGGACGGATCTAAAAGCCGCAGACCGAATGATTAGAACATTACTTACATCGTTCCGTAGCCACCATCCAAAATCTTCCATGGCAAGGCTAAACATCCCAAAGAGAAAGGGGGGAAGGGGAGTCATTTCAATAGAGATAGTTTACGTGAAACGGAGAGAAATATTAATTGAATATTTTTGTAGGAATATTAACTTACCTCTATACAAGATACTAATAAGGTTAGACACCCTCTATACACCTTTAAACCTCTCAAATATTGAACCACTTCTTCATGACATATCAATTGAAACTCTTCTTCAGGAATGGAAACAAAAGACATGGATTTTTTTTGCGACTTTATGGAGCAATTATGTAGATGGGGTATCGTCAGTGTTCCATCTGACGGCTTAACTCGAAAAACTGAGGGCATGATATCAGCAATACAAGATGAGGTAACAGCCACAAGATCTTACATTAAACATGTCCTGAAGCAAGAAATACCATCAGAGCTGAGTCGTGTATGCAATATGAAGCAGGAGACTATACAGCATATCTGCAATGGATGCAGTGTCATTGCACCCAAACAATATTTAGACCAGCATAATAACATTGCTAAAGTGATCCACAACGAGATATGCTATACATACAATTTAGTAAGTAATATTACACCGTACTACAAATATCAACCAAGCGCCTGCCTGGAGTACGAAGATATAACAATTTACTGGGATCCTATGTTGTTCACTATATTCAACATAACAAACCAGACATCTAGTTTATAAATGTAACCAAAAAAAACGGCCTTTGTTATAGACATAGCCATTCCTTAAGATAATAACACAAGTGTATTCGTGGAAAAGGTGGTAAAATATCAAGACCTAAGTCACGAACTTAAACATATTTACGGGTTTAGGAGTGTGGAGGTTATACCATTTATTATATCTACAAATGGAGTTATTGAAAAACGGTTCTGTCATAATTTGGACTATATTGGACTCACAAAAAAATCTGTAGAAATCATACAAAAGGCCGCATTATTGGGCACCAGCTTCAATATACCGATTAATTCATGATAATTAAAAAAATATATATTAATAACACATATATATTTGATAATAATTAAAACACTTGGTATTTGTTTCACAATATATTCAAGATATTCTCTAACATGTTTCGGCCTCGCGACCATTCTCAAAGAGAGTTATGTATAAACATAAAAAAAAAGTTTATACATAACTCTCTTTGAGAATGGTCGCGAGGCCGAAACATGTTAGAGAATATCTTGAATATATTGTGAAACAAATACCAAGTGTTTTAATTATCATTGTTACTATGTTTCACCAAGAGCCAACCGCGCAATCAATCAAAACTACATATATATTTGCTTACTGTCTTTTTACAACATATTTTGCATAAGTTCGTTGCTGACATACTGAAATCACCTGAAATATTTGATTTTAATCATGATAGAAAAGAGTTTATTGGTCAAATGTAATTAACAATCCCATTAATCAAAGTAAATGAATCAGCATCAACACCTATTGATTTAAAATGTACTTCATTCTTTCATAATGGTTTACGAATTATACATTACCAAACTAACACGTAGGATTTTAAAATATCAGTCATTATCCACTCCAAATATCCATCATTGAATAATGCGATAATAATGCAACCATGAAAAACCATATAGTGTTTCGAATGATCAACTGTTCTAATATTTCGCAGCTTTATTTTAACCCAAAATTATACTTTTTGTTGTCAGTTAATTCATTATTATAATTAGAAATGCTTATTATGAGATAATGTTAAAATATAGTAAATTAGCTCATTAGACAAAATAACTGTTATATCAAATTCCATGAAATAATGAAACCAAAATCTGGTTTCATACACCTAAAAAATATTTTACCATTACAGAGCACCAGATTTTGATTAATTATTGTAATTAATTATTGTAATATAAAATTGTTTAGTCAATTTAATTTAACCATTTAATAAACAACTCAGAGAATGATAATATGGCACCATTTGATGTACTTTGTACTAAAAGTATGAAGTTTTCCAATAAGAATGTCCGAACTTTGAAGCGTAATAGCGGCAACACTGTTTGAAATTAAATGTTAGTCATATACTACTGTGTTCAGTACATTGTGTCAATTCACCATGGAAAGATAGAAGAAAAAATAATCTTTTCCGACGAAACACACTTCTCTCTTAAGTTTTTATCAGTTGAAAACGCAATAAAAAAACTTTATTTATTTAAGATACAACTTTTTACTCTACAAAAAGAATGTTACAAAGTCAAAAAAAAAGTCATTGGCAAAATGAACCGCTAACAAACAAAATAATGAATCGTGTGTTTCCTATCTATTTTGGATATTTATACAATTTTAAATAATAATAATAAATGTTGTGGAGAAATGTGTGCCCTCCAATGGAAGGGATGAGTGGGGCTTCCTCCCGGTCAAGCAACGAACCATTGCTCATTATGACGGAGACGCAGGTTGTTGTGCGTTCCACATGAGATTGTGGAACCCAACGGTCGGGGGTGTATAACTCTTGACTACTGTTGTCTCATTGGACGTAGTCCAAAGAAGTCAAAAAACTAGATTTATAAGCCATTCGACGAGAGGTCGGCGAAAATATGGGTTGTTTGATTGTGGAGAAGGTCTCCCTATTCTTGGCGAGAGCTCTTATGTCCGTACCCTGATGAGTCTAACCACCAACAGACGAAACATGTGCCATCCAATGTAAGGGATGGGTGGAGCTATAAGCTATACATATATAACTATAAGAGATTGTAATGTCGAAATGGAGGTATTTTATGATGATGCAGCCCAGCTTCTAGATAACGAGAAGTGCAGGTACAAAATCCTGATGGGTGACTTTAATACTACAATTGGAAAAGCAGGAACTGATAAAAATGCAATTGGCCCATATGAAAGTAGTAAGCGGGATAATAGAGGCGACAGATTCGTTGATTTTGCGGAAGGACAAGAACTGTATATTATGAACTCGTTTTATCGAGTAAGAAAAAAAAATAGTAGAAAATGGAGTGAGTCCATCTGGTCTCACAAGTGAAACTGACTACGTCATGTCAAACGATAAAACAATATTTTGTAATTGTACTGCCCTTAACCGTTTTAATGTTAGAAGTGACCATAGAATGGTACGAGCGAAGGTTGGGGTAAACTGTCGAAGAGAACGTACAAGAACGGTAAGATCGAAGACGGGCAAAATGAATTCTGGGAAGCTGCTGCAGAGGGGTAGTGATTTTGAAATTGTTTTATCGATCCGCTTTGCCGGGCTGCAAGACCCAGAGGAGATGGAAATAACAGATCAGTATAAACTCGATAATGTGCTTAAAACGGTTACTGCAATAGCACCACCAGAAAAAAGTTTCAATTAAGTCGTTGTCCTTGAGCTTTGCAAAACTATAAGAAAACATATTCGAGAGGAAACGTGCCGATTCAACATGCAACTAGTGCAAAAACACTAGAAGAAAACAAGGGAATAAACAAAGCTGAGAAATATACATAATGGATACAAATGGTTGCCTTAATGCATGAGGATGGCACAGTGTGCATGAAACGTACGGAAATGTTAGAGATTATCAGAAGATTTTATTCAGAGTTATATGAAGATCAGAACCAGTTAAAGAAAGCAATGCCCACGGAAGAGTCAAAATGCCAGATATCCTGTTTCATGAAGTGACAAATGCTATATAAACGATGAAGAATGGAAAGACTCCAGGAAAGGACAGTGTAACGATTGAAATTTTAAAAGCTGGTGGTCGAACTTTACATAAAATACTGGCAAAATTATACTCAAAATACTTCAAACAACAAAAATACATATCCTCTGAAAAAATGCTGAAGTAATTCTTCTTCGTAAGAAAGGAGTACAGAAAGATTTAAGAAATTACCGTTCAATAAGCCTCTTATCAGTAATGTACAAAGTTTTCACCAAGATAATATCTAAAAGAATATGAAGAACACTGACTGACGCACAACCAAGAGAGCAAGCAGGATTCAAAAGTGGATTCAGTACAATGGATCATATCCAGATTATCCAACAGGCCATAAAAATGCACAATGAATACACCATGCCACTGTGCTTGGCTTTTATTGACTATGAAGAGGCATTTGACTCAATATCAAAGCAAGCCATAATGGATGCACGGCTTAACGAAGGGATAGACAGAGCCTATGTGAATTTACTGAGATCCATGTATGATGAAGCTAAAGCGACAGTTCACATGGATGATCTTGAAGTTAAAATCAATACAGAACGGGGTGTACGGCTGGGTGACTCTGTTCCTGTTCCTGGTTCTCTGTGCCTGTTCTGTTATGATATCGTTCTTCTGCCACAAGACCCAGATGAACTACAAAAACACTTAGAAGAGCTGCAAAGGGCGGGAATAACAACTTGGCTTGAATAATATACCTGAAAAAGAGGCAGTCAAATTTGCTGAAAACAGAAGAATACCTATTTTAGGAAGCAATTTAGAGGTGGTGGACTACTACATATATCTTGGGCTAAGGATTTCAATGGAGGGTGATACTTCCCGGGAAGTGAAACTGCGTATTAAGTATGGCTGGCAGGCAGTTAGCGGGCTCAACGTATTGTTTAGGAAAAAACTTCCACTTTGTCTCAAGGGAAAAGTTTTTCATCAGGACATGCTGCCTGTTTTGACATACTGAAGTTAAACATGGACACTCACATCACTGTCAGTTTAAAAACTTCGGATAGCATAGAGGGAAATAAAAAGGTATATGCTTGGCATTACAGAGCGGTTCAAAAAGACCTGCTCATGGATCAGAGAATAGACGAAATGTGACATGTATGTGACATTATTGAAAAGGTGAAGGAATTGAAATGGAGGTGGGCAGGCCATATAACGAGGCGATGTGGCGACAGATGGACCAAAGCAATCCTGGGATGGATACCGCTTGATCATAAACGTCCACGAAGAAAATCTAAAACACGATGGATCGATGATATCATCCAGTATATTGGACCCGAATGACGGAGAAAAGCTCAGGACCGTGCGAAGCATGCTGAGGAGACCTTCATCCTCCAATGAATCGACAATGGCTGAATAATGATGATGATCATTGTAGGAAATATCAAATCGAGAATTAAAAGGATATCTAATAAAGATAATTTTAATTTTTATCGTTTTCATTTTTGAAATGACACCTAACGACTTAAAGCACTATTAAGCCTTAAGTTTGTCTTCTTAACTTTATCTTTTATAGAATACAAAAGTAAATCGAACTGTTTTTTAAATCAAGAAGTAGGTAATATATTTCGCTTTCCAGTCTAACTTTTCTTTGAAATTATCTTTCTTATTTGGAAACTTTTGTTTTTCTCTTTTTTTTTGAAAAAACAAGCATGTCTGATTTTTATGTGATTCAACTTTTTCCCGGGATTAAAATATATTAAAAAATATATTTTGTTTGTGAAAAAAATTATTTTTTTGACAATTTTTTCATGAATATTCAATTAAATTACAATGATCTCTGTAATATAATATTAATTGTTGCTTTTAAATTTTTTTAAAGATACAGAACAATTTGAACACCATTGAAATTTAAATTCCTCTTTACGTTATCTGTTTCAGAACCGAATTTAAAGCAAGTAAATCAAAATGCTAGAGCTTTCCAAACCAGTAAGTAGGTAATATGTTACTCTCAAACTCACTTTTCTCGTAATTTTATTTGGAATCTTTTGTTTTCTTTTTTTTTTGGAAAAAGTTGCCCTTTGATATGTATGTTATTCGGCTTAGCAAAGTCATATATCAGACAAAACTGCTATTAGCAAATGGATTTTTTTAGTATAATATATTCTTGTGAAAATACATAACTTTGTTTGTTAGAGAAGCAAAAAATTATGTACAGGGCACGTCACAAAAATTCAGACAAGGGAATTGTATTCTAAATAAAATATACCATGATGATTAAAAAGTAAAAGTAAACTAAATAAAACACAAAGTGTTTATTTATTTATCCAAATTTATTTTGTATCCTTCAAAGTAATCCCCTGATAATGCATTTATTCTAACTTTTCGTTTAGTCTTCGGAACAGTTTTTATACTAGACATCTCTTATTTTCTTTAAAGCGGCCAGCCTTCTTTAATCAAAGGTACAGGAAAAACTCACACGGTGCCATATCTGGTGAATATGGTGCGTGTGAAGCGGTCTATATTTGGTTTTTAGCGAAAAATTATTGCGGTGCGCGATGATGTAAAAACCATAAACCAAACTTTGTTTCCTCCCGTCACATATTCAGGTCTCAAAAACTTGTATGTTAGCAATTTTTGTAAAAATATTAAATTAATCGAAATAAATGGAACATTATTTTGATATGTATTTCATCATGTGAATTTAAAAAGCTTCAGCTGAAAACAGCAATCTAACGCTAAGGGTATGGAAACTTTATCATTACATATAGGAAATAATCTCAGTGATTCAGAAAGCACCATTTTATTGTGATGGATAAAGAATGGTCTGCATAACCGAAAATGCTTAACGATGTATTATTAAATGGAATTAAAATCAAAACTGAATAAAAGTTTACATTTCATGATAAATATAAATACAACATGGGAAATATTCTTCTATACAACAATACATGACCACATGTTGCACGGTCTGTGAAGCAAGCACTAATGGAGCCCAGCACTAAGCCAGCCCCAGCATATTCTCCAAACTTAGCATCATCGAAATGTGTCATCTGTAAATTAATGGTGTATAAACTTTGGTAATTATTTTGTCTTTTCTTTTAAAAATTTTGATTGGAGTTCTTCAAAATATATAAAATAAATAATATACATAAGAGAAAAGTATTTTAAACAAACTATGACATTTATTATAAAACTATTTTTGTTCTATCACCCGAAAATCAGATGATCTGCCAGAAAAAACTTATATTTTCGCTTACACCAGCACAAACCATAATCATCGTCATATCCCTTTTATTGTCATTATCGCGAACATTTACTCGCTTATAGTATTACAAAGAAACACATTCCTGCATGTTGAAAGTTGTTAATTGTAAGTTGTAATGTACCCACTGAAGAGAGGAGTATAAATTCAAGGTCTATGTAAACTTGTGTTTAATGGAGAATTATCCAACCACCGGTTTAATGACTTTCATTTGCTTTATATGATAGTTTAAGAGTTTCTTTTTATTGTCTTTTAAGACCATCATCGTTTTTAATTACAATATAAAAAGCAAGAGAACAAACAGTAGAACTTTAAAGAACAGCTTAGACGTTAAACCAAAACGGTGGCTCTCATTTTACTTTAACAAATATAATAATTATACGAAAAATACACAGCTCTAAAAAATAAAAAAAAAATATTGCCGCCGAAACTTAAATGTAATTTTGAAGTATACTGTCTAGCAAAACTCTCAGTAATATTAAATTATCAATTACTGACATTTATAATATTTTCTTCTCAGTAGCTATCTAATTTTTGTTGATTGTTCAATTAAAAAAGTTAGTAAATAAAAGCGGAAGGTGTCATCGTCAAAACGATTTTTGGCTACGTTTGTGAACCTATATCTGAATTTGTGCAAAATGCGTATTTCGCTTATTTTAACATGAAAACCCAAGAAATTGATAAGCTATGGATTCCAAACAATGTTTGTAAAATGTGTAGTGAACATTTAAGGCAATGGACGAATAGTAAAAGAAGTAAATTGAAGTTTAGTGTGCCTATAATTTGGAGGGAATCCAAAAATCACTGAAAAGAGTGTTATTTTTGCTTAATCAACGTAATGTTATTAACCGAAAAAAAAAATCTATCCCGATCTGGTATCTACTCATTCTGACCTGTTTCTCATTCACAAGACGACCCTGTTCTAACTTTCCGTGACCTGTCTGAT
This sequence comes from Cosmopolites sordidus, assembly GCA_031761425.1. Taxonomy (NCBI): domain Eukaryota; kingdom Metazoa; phylum Arthropoda; class Insecta; order Coleoptera; family Curculionidae; genus Cosmopolites; species Cosmopolites sordidus. The sequence continues at coordinate 1,184,978 of JARFXV010000287.1, forward strand.
CTTTCAGATACGGAAGGTAGTACATCTGAAGATAGGCAAGCTTGTACTTGCGAAGAAAGTAATAATTTTGAAGCTACGTCTTCAAAACTCCTACGTTTTACTCAAGATGCGTTAAATGACGTTACCAGAGACCTCGACCTTTCAAAAGAAAGATCAGAACTGTTGGCATCCAGACTTAAAGAGAGGAATTTACTTTCTAGAGGTACTAAAATTACATGTTAAAGTACTCGAGAAAAATAACTGCCTCTGTTTTTTGCTCAGAAAATATTTTTTGCAATGATGTCGGTGGTCTTTTATCAAAAATGTGTTCCTTGAACTACCAGCCAAAAGAATGGAGACTTTTTTTAGACAGTGCCAAGCCGAGCTTGCAATGTGTTTTGCTACATAATGGCAATAAGCATGGCGCGGTTCCCATTGCTCATTTCACTAAATTAAAGGTGGAATATGAAATCATATCTCCTGTATTGGCAAAATTAAAGTACCGTGATTACAAGTGGGTTATATGGGTTGATTTAAAAATAGTAAACTTTTTATTGGGTCAACAAAGCGGCTACACGAAATTTCCATTTTTTCTGTCTGTGGGATGGCAGAGCTAAAAACGAGCATTGGATTAAAACAAACTGGCCTGAAAGAAAATACTTGACAGTTGGACAAAATACCATAAATGCAGCATTAGTTACTAGAGAGAAAATAATTTTGCCTTCATTGCATATAAAATTGGGACTAATGAAATAGAATGTCAAAGCATCGGAAAAAAATAAGACTGGCATTTTCGATGGACTGCATATTAGGCTTTTGATGAAAGACAACAATTTCGTGCATTCAATAAATGATATAGAATCATTAGCCTGGTTTTCTTTCGTCAGTGCTGTAAAAAAATTCCTAGGGAATTATAAGTCCGAAAATTATCGTGAATTGATGCAAAACATGCTGGAAAATGTTATAAAGCTTGGATGTAATATGGGCATCAAAGTTCGCTACCTCCACAATTATTTGGAGAAATTTTCGACAACGTTGGCTCTTACAATGATGAACAAGAAGAGCGATTTTATAAGGACCTAAAAAATATGGAAGAAAGGTACCAGTGTCGATGGGATGAACATATGAATCCTAATTGCTGGAGGCTGGAGTATCATGTGTGGAATATTATAATATTTATTATTTTCAGCAAACACATGTACATTTTTAAGACTGGATGCTCTAGAGCAACTTACGTATGGTTTGACCATGTGAGGAGAAGAAGAAGAAGGGGAAACCCACCATAACCCTCTGCACCACCTACCCCTGAAGGGGATAGATGGTGCCCCTCTTTATAGTATTCTGACGTTCTCAACGAGGTATATCTTTCCTTCTCTATCAATTTCTTTCTTACGTTTATTAAAGTCAATACATACAATATAAGTATAAAAATATGTAAGAAAGTACAATACAACATATAACTATTTGTCAATAGCCTTTCGCATAACTCCAGTTAGACTCCACTGCGACGCGATGAGAGGCGGACCCTACAACCCTCCTGAAATGCTCTCAAATTAACTCGCTACCAATGACGTTATGCTCGTCCTTGGAGCTTCGCACAATGCCGTAACCTACTGTTGCCCATCATGGGAATCCCCCCATCTAAAACGTCTTATAATTAATATTAAACTAAGACCTGAATAAAATAGCAGTTCTTCAGAATCACAAATATACACAAAATAATAAAACAGCTTTTTTAACTAACTTAACAAACTTTTCATTTGAGTTAGTTCCAGAAACAGTGATTCACCATGCGAGAAACATGACGTGTCCAAATGTATACCGGCTACTTTCAGTGTTTGTCCTTGTGATTTATTGATTGTCATTGTCATCTTTTACGCCCCCGCAACCCCCCTTAGGAGTTGACTTTTATGATACCTTCTCCTTAGTGAATATCTACGATGCATGAGCGACATTCCTGCCAAATTTTAAGTTTGTAGGTCTTATAGTTTCAGAGAATTCGCGGAAAATGAGCGGTACTTCAAATGAAAAACGCCAATTTTTGTATCATTTTGAAATCTTCACTAAATGGGCCATCTTAAAGTTGAATGTCAATCTGCCTCTCTCTAATTTGTCGTCGAACAGCGTCACTATCTATGAGTTAGTCCACTCTATCACATCTGTCCATCTCACTTACACTGGTGAAATGTGGTCCTTTTGCAAAAAAAACAAGAATATTTTTTTGTGGAAAGAAACGTGGCCAATTGTACCATTTTGAAATCTTGACTAAATGGGCCATCTTTTCAAATAACTCGCATAGGGTAGTGTAATACATTTTTTTACAAGATGTTAGTCAGTGTCAAAGTTAGCTGACATAATTTTTTAAACCACGACTCAATGAAACGTTTTTTTTTACTAAATTAACAACTTTAATTGTTTGATTTGTGGTTGCGATTAATAGTATGGTTATTTGGGATCACGTTATAAAAAATAACACTGAAAAATTCGGAAATTTGTGATCACAGTACCTAAAGATATAGCCTAGGGTGTCGAATTTCAAGATTTTCAAAAATATGCCTATATATATATATATATATATATATATATATATATATATATATATATATATATATATACATATATATATATATATATATATATATATATATATATATATATATATATATATATATATATATATATATATTAAAAAGCGCCAGCAAGCATCTCCCAAGGCCGGTTTTTGGCCTTAAGCTGTCATCAGGCTTTTCCAGCCCTTTCCAGACCTTCATAGCGTTATAAAAAGTATGATATGTCCAATTCTACGACATAATCGACTTCTGTGCCAAATTTCATTAGAATCCTTCGATCCGTTCGAGCACGATTGAAGGACAAACATTCAAATAATTACTTCACATTTAAAATATTAGTAAGATTTAAGTACCCCCCTCCATTTTTTCAAATTAATTTGCTAATTTTGGCAATTACTTTGTTGAATTTATAAAAAACACCTTGTGTAATCAGTGCATCACAGTGCAATGCATCATCTATTGCATGACCGCACAACATAAAACTTATCAGTGAAACTTTGGCTTTACACGTCGCAATGGCTGTTTGTTGGTTGCCATTTTAGCTTTCTTCACGAAATTAGTTCTTTGTGTTAATCTGGACTGATGACGTGACCATCGGTTCCGGAGGAATTTACCTATATTTAGAATATTCCCTATATAAATACTTGTTTCATTGTGGAAATATTGTGTCTTCCCTTTATTAGTTCATAGAGTGGATAATCCAGTTCGCTTTATTCGTGGGATGATCCGTTGATGGCAATAAGCACACCGAGTTCGGCTTTGTCCCTACATTTTTTGGAAGGTATTGTGAGTAACTTTTTAGATAAGTTAGAACGCAAAAAAATTATAATGACTTTTCCACTAACAGTAAATCGCATCGAATCACTCAACGCGCATGTCACTAACCCCGTTAGCATCATCAGGATCTGATTAAAACTGTTTGAGTTTAAACTTGAGTTGCTAACTTGGTTAGCGAAACCCACGTCGAGTGATGTCAGTGCTATTTAGTGTAAGTGGATAATTATAATGTTTTTATATCATAGAAAGGTTCTAAAATCAAATTTATCAAAAACTTAGAATGCGTTTTGTTCTGGTATCACACCCTAAGTGTTTCTAGAATTATTCGTTTCCTTTTTAACTTAATGTTATTGGATATATTTCCACGTTTCGATTGCTGTGTATTTCCCTTTCCGATTTATACAAGTCCATGCAGTGTGTCTAGAAAAGAAAATTTCACAAGTGAAAATTATCAATTATCATACTATCATTGTATGTTACTCTAAATTATAATATATATATATATATATATATATATATATATATATATATATATATATATATATATATATATATATATATAAAGACGGCAATTCACACGGATGAACAAATTCCAGATATCCTGAAAAAATGCTGAAGTGATTTTTCTTCATAAAAAAAGATCACAGGAAGATATAAAAATGAAACGTCCAATAAGCACCATATCAGTAATGTACACGGTTCCCGGCAAGATAGTAACTAGAAGAAGTTTAAGAACACTGAATGACGCACAATCCAGGGAGCAAGCAGGATTCAGAAGTGGATTTAGTACAATGAACCATATCCAGGTTGTCCAACAGACCATAGAAAGGCCCAACGAATACACCATTCCACTGTGATTGGCTTTTATTGACTATGAAAAGGCATTTGACTCAATCTCAAAGCCAGCCATAGTGGATGCATTTCTTAACCAAGGCGTAAACAGAGCCTATGTGAAAGTATGTAAGCCTACGTGAAAGTAATGAAAGTATGATGAAGCTACTGCGACCGTTCATATGGATAATCTTGAAGGTGATCAGGGTGACTCTTTTCTCAGCCTGCCTTGAAGAGGTATTCCTTAATCTGGATTGGAAACAGAATGGATTAATAATCAATGGTGCATATTTAAGCCATCATGGATTCGCAGATGATATCGTTCTTCTTTCACAAGGCCCAGAAAAGCTTCAAAAACACATACAAGAGCTGCAAATGGCGGGAGAATAATTTGGCTTAAAAATAAACCTGAAAAAGGGTCTGGGTATGTTCAATAAATTTACCGAGGAGACAAACATTTCTGTTTTGGGGAGGGATTTTGTAGAACCGGCATGTAGACCGGTGTATTAATTGTGGCTGACAGGCTCAGCATAGTGTGCTCAACAAACTCCCACTTGGCCTGGAGAGGAAAGTCATTAATCAGTACGTCGTGCCCGTTATGAAATACGGGAGTGAAACATGGACACTCACATCACAATTATTTTAAAACCTTAGCATAGCACAGAGTGGAATAGAAAGGTGTATGATTGGCATTAAAAAGCGGGATAGAAAGGCCTGCATATGGATCCGAGAATAAACGAAAGTATCTATAAAGAAATTGAAATGGAAATCGGTATTACGAGTCGAGCTGACGATAGATGGACCAAAGCAATCAAGGAATCATAAACGTCTACGAAGAAGCCCGAAAACACGATGGGCTGATGACATCATCAAGTATATTGGACTTAAATGGCAAAGGAGTGCTCAGAACTGCGCTGAAGAGACCTTCATCCTGCAAAGTTGTCTAATTTCCACTAATATGTTTCTCTAAAACATAACGCGTTTAGCTATGCTGTAATTTCTTCGGATGGTTAAACCATCTGAGATTGAGCCAACCAATTGAGAAATTGTTGATCTGAGGATCTATTCATGGAAATTATTCGAAACAGGCTGTTATATAACTCAAAGTTATTCAACAAGTACTTTTTTATGAATTTGACAAGAATCTCTATTAAAAATGCTTGTAGTTCATCAGTTTCAAATATAGAATACCGCCACTACGATAACGATAAAGAAAACTTTTCACGTGAGAAACTTTTAACTACATTTTTAATTTATTTATTCCAGCTAATTTTGTTTTCATACTTTTTTATGGCGACGGCACAAATAAATAATTCAAAAAATGGTAAGTGACAGCCTTATATTAAGGCCCGACCCAAATCTGTTTTGTTTTGAATTTCAAAATAGTCCAAGAAATTTCATAATAAAGGTTTTTAACATGTACCTTTTTAATTTCTAGAGCTTACAAAACCATTTGGTATAAGGTGATTTTTTAGTGCGTCCGAAATTTACATTCAAATAAAACAACAACCAAGTTAGATGCTTTGAAACTATTAATTTTATATGAAATATGATTTTTGGACAAATGTCCAAAGTGCATTCTGCCAATCCAATTTGTAAAAACAATTATGTTGGCTTCAAGGCGTCAATAGTTGCTGGTTTATCGGCATAGACCAAAGATTTAACATAACCCCAAAGAAAAAATAAAAGTTGCGTTGACTGTATGACATGTGGAGCCGTCCTGTTGGAACCATATCTCCTCAAGATCAGTACCATTCAAATTCGGAAATAAATAATCTACGTAGTAGAATAACAAAGCCCAAATTCCTGCGAACGGCGACGTTTCATCAACACCGCCATCAACAGTGGCGAAATTTTCTTTGGAACGCAGCGTAAAATGCGTTCGGAATTTGTAGATAATTCGGCGAATACATCGCTCGATTGAGCACGCAAAAAGTGCTTTATAACTTTTTCGCACAGAGCATTGATTTTGATAATAAATTTTGACAATTTGCAAACCTTAAACGTTCCATGATGATTTGTCAGACTATTGAGACAGATATTACAGACCTGAGCGTAAACTCATAATTCGTTAGATAGTGACTCCTATCGAAAGTTCGCACACATTAAAAAAATGACCCTTTCTTATGAAAGTTTATACGAAGAATATTCAAGGAATAAATTATGAATACTATTCTGCAGTAAATTCAATATCGTTTTTATATTTATATTGTAGCGATTTTTTAAACATTTTCAATGATAAGTAAATGAGATTTCAGGTGTCGTAAAAAGACCAAAGAACTTGTAATAGGATACATGATACATGAAATTATACCAATAATAACAGTGTATGCAGGGCACTGCAAAAAGTCAATCAGTCTAATATCTGGTCAACATGGTACTTGTTGAAGGTTTCTATTTGATTTTTAGAGAAAAATTAACGAAAAATTACACAGGTCGACATGATTTTTGTAACATTGATGAGAATGCTCTTTTTGCGTTACATTTAGGTAGTAATTAAAACACCTTTTTACAGAAATGACCTAGCATATCCCATTTTCAAGTACCTGCTTCTCCTTTGGATTGACACTGAAGGAATTACCACTAGACCGTAGACGGGATATTTCCACAATATTCTACGAACCTTTAAGAGCAGTTTTGTTATTTTCTATAGTTAGTCTGTTTCTTCAATTTTATATAAAATGGGAAGTTTTGTTATATATGCGGACGATTTATTTTCACAAGGTCTATATCAGAGGAAGTCAAAAAAACCTATCTTATATATTTTAAGTACCAAATTGGAGATCATGATAAAAGTCGGGCTTTTCATGTTTACTGTGTGAGTTGTCATGTAAATGTAGTGTAGTGGATGCATCGCAAGAAAATTTCTATGCCGTTTGCTCTTCCTAAAGTGTGGAGAAAACCTACTGATCATGTAAATGATTGCTACTTTTGTATCACTGAAACAGAAGGGACTTTCAAGCAAATGGATAAAACTCAGTACTCAAATATATCTTCTGCAGTTAGGTCAGTTCGTCATAGCAAGGAACTACTGGTACCGATTGCGCCTTGAAACTTGGGCAACATATTTGCCGGTGATTATAATTCTTCATCAGAATCTGATCCACAACTTCCTGAGAACACCAGTTGTAACCCAATATTTTTAAAAACTACCAGTGAACCTCACTTAATAACTCAGCATGAATTAAATTATTTGTTAGGCAACCTGGGATTGTCAAAACAAAGATCGGAATTTCTTGTTTCCAGACTTCAACAGTGGAACCTGTTAGATAAAAATGCGTTGTTTCATTTGTTTCACAGTGTTTTACTTTACCGAAACCGGAATGTAACATTTTCAAGTTTTTATAAAATGGAAGGATCGCTAAATACTAAAATAAATACGTTGTGCTTCATACAAAAACTCACCTTACTTTTTGATCATTGTACAATATTTAACTTCTGAAGCGTCCTAATGGAGTCCGTCCGTCCATCAAATTTAAAGTAGTTGTACCCCAGTTTAAAATAATATTAATTACAGTTTAAATTTATTTGCATTAATAATTTTTAAATAGGTTAAATATAATTGCACAGTTCTGGCAAATGAAAACAAAATCTGAATTGACCATATGATAACTATTATATAAAGTATGCAATCAGCTTAATGGAAATTTTCGCAGTAAATAAAGTGATTTCAATATATTGTTTTTCTAGACAATAGATATTAAAATTGACCATTTCGCAGCTTTTTGTACATTTTCTAATAAATTTTCCAATTAAACGAAAAGTACTATAAATCACAACTAATAACAGGGGATGAAATCCAGTGGGAGAATTGTTTTCTAGTTCAATTTATACTGAATAAAATGCAAATGTGACATAACTCTATACCACGAAAAGTAAAATACTTCTGCTTCGTAAACACAAAAGCCTTTCCCGACTAGATTTGCTTCATCATATCTAATATTAATATTTATAGAATTTAGAGTTCTGGACAGATGTAAAGACGCGAATATTCAACGAAATATGGCAAATTATATTCTATGGTACCAAATATTATAACCTGTCAATAATATTCTTTTAAAAATGTATTAAACAGATCATACGTGATGTATATAACGGGTATTTTTAATAGTCTGTCCAAACTGTTGATAGGTATCGCTGTCAAACGAATTTTGAGTTTGCGCGCCGCTAGTGTCAAAGTTAGTCAGTATAGTCTGGCAAATCACCACGGAACGTTTGATCATCATGGAAAAATTGATTTTCAAAATCAGTGTTCTGTGCGCGAAACATATACAGCACTTCGTGAATTTTATGATGCATGTAATTGCCCAACCGAGCTATGTTTTTCGATATTCCGAATTCACGCTGCTCGATATTAAAACAAATAGAAACAATAGGTTCCCCGTTCCAGTATTGATGAAGATCCAAATTTACCAATTCGTCGCCGTTCGCGGGAAGTTGGGCTTTGTTATTCGACTACGTGGAAAATTTTGCGTGAAGATCTTGGTCTGGTGCTTCCAGCTTGTCCAAGAACTCAAGCCGCAAGAGCTTTCTTTGCGTTGTACATTCTATGAATGGGCTCAAAATCATTTTCAACTTGACCCAGAATTTAACGGCAAAATTTTGTTCAGCAACGAGGTTCATTTTTGGCCATATGTTTACGTTAATAAACAAAATTGCCGCATTTGGAGTAAAAATAATCCGCAAATGATCCATCAATTACCGTTGTTCCGAGCGTATTTCACGCTGTTCGATGTTAAAACAAAAACAAGACAAAAACTGTGTGTTCCAAAAAAAATATCGCCGCTGTTGCTGGCTGTGAATTGTAATGGTATTGACCTGGAGGAGATGTGGTTCCAACAGGATTCCAACAATCGATTTATTGAGGGAACAATTTTGTGAGAAAACTATTTCGAGGAACGGAGTTATTAATTTGCCATCAAGGTCATATGATTTAACGCCTTTAATTAATTTTCTTTGATGTGATGTTAAATCTTTGATATATGCCGATAAACCAGCAAGTATTGACGTCTTGGAAGCAACATCATTCTTATAATTACGGACAAAAGTCCCAATTGTTAAAAAAAAGTGGTCAGAAATTGCTTTGTCAATGACAGAATGCGCTTTGTCCAAAGTATGCCATTGAATGTCATTTCACGTAAAATAAATAGTTACAAGGCATCTAATTTGATTGTTGTTTTATTTGAATTTAAAGTTCAGACGCACTAAAAAAATTTCACTAAGCTAAATTTCATTAAAACTAAAGCTTAACCTTATAATACATAATAATTTACTTATGATACATATTTTTTTAAATTTTCATCGAGTGGAATAAATTCGATATTTTCTGTGAATGGAGAAGTCGTTATAAAGTTTTTATATAACACCAAAGGTTTTAAAAATAAAATTAGCCGACCGCGGTGGTCTGGTGGGTTAGTCGCCCACCTGGCAATCCAATGGTCCCGGGTTCGAATCCTGGTGCAGGCATGGATGTTTGTGTGTGTATTTGTATGTGTTTGTCGGTGTTGGTAAGTCACTAAATAACGCCTTTGAGCGTTGACGTGACTTAAATTTAAAAAAAAAAAATTATAAAAAGTAGATTAAAATTGATAAATATTGAACGAAATACGATACGTTCTTGAAACATTGTGCACAGTAATGTCAATAAGTATAGTATATATGTTAAGATATTGAAATATGAATAAGAATATGAAAATTAATGCTGAGGAATTCGTTTATGATATACATGCGCTGATACGTTTCTTTTAAATACTGAGAAGTGCTAGAAATTCACTATTGGATAGAGGGAGTCTCTCTCGGGCCTGCAACTTTTAGTGCTCTTTAATATTTAAACGAAACTTTTCACAAAAAGAAACGCATCAACCTGTGTATAACCCAGAAGAAAATATACTACAGAATCCGGTTCACTATCCTTAAAATTACTATCAAATTTTCTTTATTGTAACTGCATTAAATATTGTAAAGTTATGTCAACACAAAATACAAATGATTTTCAACAAAACTATACTATAATTAAAGAAGATTATAATGTAGTAAAGTACAGATTTTTTATGAGAAGAAAATATTTGAACAGCTAGTTTTACTGATTTAATGCACTTTAGAGTTAACCACTTCAATACACTATAACAAACCAGATTAATCTGTCTTAACTAGTTATAAAGTGAGTGTTGAATGTAAATATGCTAATAATAATGTCTATATAAATTCAAGAGCTGCCTGTAGAGACACATAACTTCAAATACATCAAGGAAGGCATACTCGGAAGATACTCTCCATTAGTCAGACAACCGTTAGAGTTTTGGAAATCGATGTGGAGACAAACTGTGTGGAGCCAAAAATAAGGCGATTTCATAGTCTGTAGCTGTCTGTGTCTTGGGCTGGGATTGCAAATTAAGTAAGCATTGTCGGGATTCTAAATGCTCAGAAATATGTGGATATTTGTTCGAAATTAGGGAGCACGGATGTCAGTGCCTAGCAACACAACGACCCGAAGAACACGGTGATGTTTATAGAGGAACGACTGCCCGATACTATCAGAAGAAGGCTGACTACACTTCTGCAATCACCGGATATTAATTCTATTATATTTTAATCATATTGACATTAATCCTAATATATATTAATCCTATTAGAACGTATGACAATGAGTGGATCACAAAGTGAGAAAAACCAACTGTACAAATATAAATTCTTTTAAAACTGCATTACTCTAAAAATGGACAAACATATGAAATGATACAACAAACAGTTAGTAGAATCCCAAGACTGTTGCAGGCTGTCATAGATAATAATGGATACAGTACAAAATACTGATAGTCTCCTTGGCCATTTTTGGGCCATAGTTTTTGGGGTGTTGAAATATTTTTTACTAGTTAAAATTCTTGGTTAAAATATCAATTATTAAACTTTATATTCTGTTTTAATTATAGCATAATTTGTTGTGGCTAATATTGATATAACACATCGGTCAATAAGTCCGCGGTTTGATAACTAAAACTCACTTTTTTGCAAGTTTCGACTTTGGTTATCAATATATTTTCCTTGAAGAACAATACTTTTCTTCCAACGCTAATATTTCTACACCTTTTTCATAGAACAATTTCTCTTTGCCTTCCAAATATCATTCAGTTTCGGCAATTACGAAATTTCTTTCCAGCGAGCATTTTCTTGAGGTCTGAGAGCAGAAAATAGTCTCTGGAGGTCAGATCTGGAGAATAAGATTGATGAGGATACAATTCGTAGTGCAATTTAGTCATCGTTGCTAAGGAGGTCTGACACGGTGCATTGTCTTGGTGAAACAGCACTTTTTTGTTCATTTGGAGCCATTTTTGCGATATCGACCTTCAAAAGCACCAATAATGCTATGTAATATTCGCTATTGATGGTTCTATCTTTCTCGAGATAATCAATGAAGAATATCCTATGCGCATCCCAAAATACAGAGGCCCTAACCTTGCCTGCCTATGGTTGTGTTTTTGGTCGCTTTGGGCGGTTTTCACGGGCTGCTATCTATTCAGCTGCTTCGCTATTTGACTACGGAGTGTAATCATGAATCAATGTTTCATCCATTGTCACGTACTGCATGAAAAAATCCTTTTTATTTTCCTGAAACAGCTCCAAACATTGCTCAGAATCATCAATACGTTGTTGTTTTTGGTCCGTTGTGAAAAAAAAGTGGTACCCATTTCCATAGCAATTTACGCCTTCCCAAATGTCCATGTGAAATGGTGTGAACACTTCCTTTTGATATCTTCATATCAGCTATCTTCTGCAGCTTTACTTTACGGTTTTCAGAAATAATTTTGTGAATTTTTCTGATTTTTTCTGGTATAACCATCTCATTTGGACGTCCAGAGCGTTCAGTATTATCGGTGCTTGTACGGTCACGTTTAAATTCAGCATACGAATCAGTTATGGCTGATTTTCCTGGAGCAGAGTCTGAGTAATGTTTATCATGCCACTGTTTTGCTTCAACGGTATTTTTCTTCATCAAAAACAATTCTTAATCAACACACGAAATTATTGTTTTTTCATTGCTTTAAAAATCACAAATATAGCGTCATCTAAAAGCTCAACAACTAAGAAACTAGTAGATTGTCATGCAATTTTGACACATAACATTTAAAGGTTGGCACAATCGACCACTGGTAAAGATTTTTTTTAAGTGATGCCATCTATGTCAGACCGAGGACTTTTAACCGATATGTTAACTAAACTTGAAGAGATTTACCACTAAACACCAAATCACTTGTTTGAACTGTTTGATGCTAACCATGCCATTTCTCCCATATCTAATGTGGGCAATATGTTCTTTATATCTTGTCAATATGGATCTTTTTGTTTACCCAATATAACTTCGATCACAGTCTTGACAACTAATTTCGTAAATCACCGACTTTGCATGTTGCTCTGCTTTATCCTTTGGATTACCCAGAACTTCTCTTAATTTATTTTATGATTTCTACATAAAACCTTAATGTCCACTTTTTTCAAAATTTTCTCTAGCCCTCTTGTTAATTGGGCATCAAATGGTATTACTGGCAAATGGTAAAAGTCGAAGATTCTTTCAATAATTTTCTGAACTTAAGTTTTCTAATTAATTTATCTACAATGTTCTTATTATAACCATTCACTTCAGATACCTCCCTAATTAATTTTAATTCTTTGTTATAATTATCTTTATTTAAGGAAAATTAATTAATCTATTTACCATAAAATTTAAATTAGCCATCTTATTTTGGAAGCTATGATTTGAATCGTTAGGAATGTATCTTGAAGTGGTGGTGTTTTTTTCTGAAAATATCAAAATGTAACCTATTTTTATTATTTCTACTGGCTAAAACATCCAGAAATGGTAAAGTTCAAAAAAACTGATTTTGTGTTTAGTTGTAAATCTCTTCAAGTTTAGTGTTTCACACCAAAGGTTCCAATAGAAGAATTGATCGATGTGTTAACGTTAAAAAAAATTAAAACAAAGGAAATCGAGAAAAATAATTTTTTTCAAATACTTTTTCCTTAACGGTATATATTTAAACTCTATTGTTGTTAATATTTGGTTCTTGTTCACAACTTGTTCAGCAACCCGAGCTGTTCATAAGAGAGCTGTCAAGTGTTTGGAAGTAAGTGGTGGTATTTTTAAAAACTATAAAACGTAGCCTAAGTATTTATTATAAAAGTAATATTAAAAAATCTTAAACATTTTAATTTTTGTGTACCCCTGTATTTCTGCAACAGTTCAGAATAGGACCCATGTTTATAGAAACTTTTATATTAATGTTCGGTGCCTGAATATGTAGCTGAAATATTGACATTTCCTCGTGAATCACCCTGTACAGGCTGTTGTTTTCGATGACTTCAACCCATCTTTAACCAAGTAATTCTATTCCCCTTCGGTACCACGGTGAGTCTTTGGACGCGAAAAATTCGACAAAGTATGTTATTATCTCTTCTTTAGTTTGCTTTTCCTTTCAAAAAGTGATGGACTGAAACAACTGGTAATTTGAAGGACCGTTCTCCGGATTTATTCAGGGTTATTTGATGGGTGAAGGAGAAGAAGAAGATGAAGGAGAAGTGTTAGGAGAAGCTGATCTGAGTAGAGTTCCGAATTTATCGCCATACCACCATGAATCGACTGAAAGTGAATTATTCCTTCAGAATTCCACCACATAGTACGACCGTTTTGACAAATCTTTTTCGGCTTGGTATCGGAAGAGCCCGGCCCTAATCCACTGCTTTACGTCATTAGGATTGTTGAAATAAACTGAGTAACAATCCGTTTTGTTGAACGGAAAATAAGTAGGATTTTTGAGGAGAGTTTAACACATGAATCGGACGCGTGGCTTGGTGCGGCGATAATTTATGAGAGATGCTTCTACAGCTCTTTGGTACTATTCCTATGCCTCGAAACTACCGGTCGACAGTAGTAGGGAATATTCCTATGGTATGCAGCTACACCTGCATCTAAAACGTTGGCATTGAAAAACAGTGGACGACTTGATCTTCCCCTATATTTAAGACACATGTTTCCCTCCCGGAACTTTTTGAACTAGAGCCGAGCCTTACGAATAACCGACCTACTTCGCAAACTTCACGTCAGTCGTTTTGCAGCCTTTTTTAAAATAATATCTTGAATTTTGCGCCTTATTTCATTAATTTTAAGGTTTTTGTTACACCCTAGTATGATTTTATACTTCTAATAACAACATTTAAAACATTATAAGCATTGTCTTGTTTAATTAGGATAATTAATTAATTTATTAGTAAGTTAAATTAGGATAATTAGTTTAATACGGAATATTTGTTTAAATCATGAATAGTAATAAACAATGTATCGAAAACTATTAGGGATAAGTTTTTTTTCATAAGTTCAATAATAGGCAGTTATTAAAATAGCGTCATACAGCAAACACCAGCCGGTACAATTCGTTAATCTGTACAATGGAAATGGTCGTTCTGTGAAAAAGTGATTTTTATCTTTAGCATTAAGGCGCATTTTTGTTTCACGTTGATACATAAGCAAACAAAATTACCGAAAATGCGGGAGGAAAATTAAAGATAGATTATCTGACAACATCCTCAAAAAGTCATTATTTGATGTGGTTTCTGGTTTGAAGGGGTCCTTGTTCCGATTTTATTCAAGATGAGGTTGACAATACCAACTATTAAATGAAATATACCAAACATTTCAGAATGAACGTTTATTTTATTAAAAATTAAAAACAGTTTTTGCTGAATGTTTTTGAGCTGAACTCAAACCATTAATTATAATTAATATTAATTAAAATTATCATCTTTTGAGTAAACACAATTTTGTTGTGCCATTCTGATGAAAAAAATAATAAACAATATACCATACGAACTATCAACTGTACAATCAGCTTAATGAATATTTTCGTATTAAATAAAGTCATTTGAATATATTGTTTTAATAGACAATGGAAATTAAAATTGTATGACCGTTTCGCAGCTTTTTGTACATTTTCTAATAAATTTTCCAATTAAACAAAAAGTACTATAAATCACAACTAATAACAGGGGATAAAACCCAATGGGAGAGTTGTTTTCCAATTCAGTTTATTCAGGATAAAGCACGAATGTGACATAACTGTGTACTATAAAAAGTAAAATTCTTCTGCTTGATAATTTTAAAAACCGTTCCCGGGTTGATTTGCTTCATCATATTTAATATTTTATAGTATTTGAAGATCCTGGCAAATACAAATACGTGAATTAAATATTCAACGAAATATTATTTGCCATTTCTCGTTAAAAATTCATGTCGTTCTCAAAATCTATCGTGAAAACATTTTTAAAATTATATTAAAGATTACATGTAATGTATATTTTAAAACTTGTAATATAGTTTACGTTGAAGAGTTAATGATTAAAATTTAAATATACTTCAATGCTAAGAAGTTACCATACCTAGATCGATGCAAAAATTCGAGCAAAAAAACAAGAACAAACTAATTATTAATGGGTACAAATTGTTTTATTGTTTTTCAAAATATTTTTGTTCTTCATCAATGCAGGTTTGCATTCGGTTAAACCAATTTTCGAAACATTTATGCCATTCATCAGCCGCATTTACATAGTCTTAAATTACAAGATGATAAATCAGGACCAGATGGTGGATGAGACAGTAATTTAATGTTTTTCTCCATAAATAGATTGTTCGAGAGAGTGTTTCAAGTTCACTTACTTGTCATATTATTTTACATTCTTAAACTCCTGAAGACTTCCCTTAATTTATTAGTAAACTTGTAGAAGATCAGATATCACTAACATGAATATACTTAGCTATAGCTGTTGAAAATTATATATATATATATATATATATATATATATATATATATATATATATATATATATAGTGTAGAATTGTTCTGAAGATGATTTATAAACTAAAACGTTGACAAAAAAATAAAAAATAATAATTTATTAATAATTGACTGAAAATCAAAAAACAACAAATCAAAAACGGTCAGGAAAATATATATATATATATATATATATATATATATATATATATATATATATATATATATATATATATATATATATATATATATATATATTTTCCTGACCTTTTATATATATATATATATATATATATATATATATATATATATATATATATATATATATATATATATATATTTTCCTGACCTTTTATATATATATATATATATATATATATATATATATATATATATATATATATATATATATATATATTTTTTTTTTTTTGATTTCTTTGGATTGCGTCCAATGAGACTACAGTAGTCAGGAGTTATACACCCCCGACCGTTGGATTCCACAATCTCATGTGGAACCCAACACAACAACCGTCGCCACCAAAATGAACATTCGTTAGTTGTTTGACTGAGAGAAAACCCCACCGATCCCTTGCAATGGAGGGCACATGTTTCGTCTGTTGGTGGTTAGACTCATCACGGTACCGACATACGCCCTCTCGCACTAAAAGAAGCTAAAACAGCAATAGTAGGCATTGGAAATAAAACAAAAATTGTGTTTTTTGAAAGGAGCCATCATTATTGTACTGCCATATTGTTATTTAAACGCTGTTATTGAATGTGTATAAAAATAACGTTTTAATTCAGTTGCTAAAATGAATTAGTTATATAATCAAAAAGAAAAAGGCGAATTAATATTTCTTCATGTTCGTGGCTTCCTGTTTTCCTTGCGATCGTCTGGAGCTCGGCTGATGACGGCTGAAAGGCTAGACACCGGTCCCGAGAGACACGTGACGTCGTATGGTGGACAGTTGAGCGAAGGCGATCGGTGGCACCACGTGGAGAAAGGATGAAAGATTTCTGTAATCTATATATATATATATATATATATATATATATATATATATATATATATATATATATATATATATATATATATCGGTGGCACCACGTGGAGAAAGGATGAAAGATTTCTGTAATCTATATATATATATATATATATATATATATATATATATATATATATATATATATATATATATATATATTAGACTATTAGTCCGGGAGTACATACGATCGTTTGTGTCCCGTTTGTTGGGAACGTGCAGACGTTTTGCCAAGGTCACACTTGTCATTCTTAATGCTTGTCTGAAGACTGAAAACTTCTGACTACTTATTTTTCAGTTTTCAGACAATCATTGGGAATGCCAAGTGTGACCTTGGTGAAACGTCTGCACGTTCCCAACAAACGGGACACAAACGATATATATATATATATATATATATATATATATATATATATATATATATATATATA
This sequence comes from Cosmopolites sordidus, assembly GCA_031761425.1. NCBI lineage: Eukaryota > Metazoa > Arthropoda > Insecta > Coleoptera > Curculionidae > Cosmopolites > Cosmopolites sordidus. The sequence continues at coordinate 1,202,428 of JARFXV010000287.1, forward strand.
TATATATTATTATTATTATTCACGTATGGGCCCTGGTGGACCACGCGAAGTACAATTAGAGGCGTTTGTTGTTGTTAGCCTTCCTTTGCGCCCATACTAATTTCATTCTTTCGCTATGAGCTTTTTTCCTTTCGTCAGACCAAGTTGTTCCAGTCTTCCTGCATTTTTCTATCTGGCCAACCTTCCAGTTCCTTCTGTCTGAAACAGCCTCTATCCTGAATTTCACTTTGTGTAATATTTGCTGATCTTAGGTCCTCTTTAATTACAGCAATCCATTTAATTATTTCTACTTTAGCTTTACTCGTATTTTCATAAAATTCGACGATTTGTCTAGTTAACCTATTCGGATTCATCTGTTATATATATATATATATATATATATATATATATATATATATATATATATATATATATATATATATATATGTGTGTGTGTGTGTGTGTGTGTTTTAAATAAAACGCCATAAACTATAATGATCATAATAATTTCAGTTTCTATAAATACACAATTAAAGTATTCGATGATATACTACTTTACAATATCAAACCAAATTAACTACAAATAGGTCCGGCAACTTGACAAATAAATAAATAAATGTAATTTATGTGACATATTAATGCAGATATATTGACATTTATTTGGTTTCGATGGTTTAGGATTAATGAATTATGCTGAACAAAAATGTCACAGATGTGTAACATTGTAATTTGATCATTAAACTCTTCATTTGCGTATCAAACATATGAACGCGTGATGAAACGTATACCAAGCCGCATATTTACAATTATTAAATATTCTGACTGACGTGAACACTCAGTATATTTTAGAATATTAAAATATTTTTTCGTGAAAAGATTTATTTTCGTTAACAGAATTTTGTTTGTTTAATTTTTATTATCTGATATTTGAATTTTACTGCCTTAATATCAAGTGGGTATCATCCTTGTCCACTTATTAAATATGGCATGTTCAGGTTTGACTTGATTTTAACGTGTATTTTTGACGATAACTATTTTTTCGATGCAAAATTGATGCACTGATGCACTGATGCACTGATAAACACTGTTTTAGTCACACGAATTTTGTAATGATATTTGATTGTACTTACTTACTCTTATTACAAAAACAATGTTATTTTTTCCAGTCACCCTCAGTTTTTTTGTGACAGCTACATATTCAATTTAACCTCATATACGCGCTTATGTTTAAATAACATCATTTCTGAACAATTCTTTTATTGGAACCTTTGGTGTGAAGTACTAAACTTGAAGAAATTTACCACTAAACACCAAATCACTTTTTTGAACTGCTCGGCGCACATTTCGCTAACCATGTTAGCATCATCAGGAGATGATTTAATCTAGTTCTAAAACTAAACCATGTTCTATTTATATTAAAAACCCTACCTAACGAAGCGTGTAACAATCATGAACCGTGAAGTTTACTAAGCCTTACATTAATAATTGAAAAAGTTGTTTGAACGGGATAGGTCCTTTATCTCGGTTCACGATTTTCTTACATTTTTCTATTTGAATGCTATCATATGCATCCAAAGCCCAATTATTATTAAAACTTTTAATTAGTCTTAAATTATTAATATCTATACTGTGGTCGTGTTCGATTGCATGTTGGGCAACACAAGATTTTTCATTTCTCCCATATATAATGTGGGCAATATGTTCTTTATATCTTGTCAATATCGATCTTTTTCTTTGCCCAATATACCTTCGATCACAGTCTTGACAACTAATTTCGTAAATTCCCGACTTTTCATATTGCTCTACTTTATCCTTTGGATTCCCCAGAACTTCTCTTAATTTATTATATGGTTTCTATACAATCTTAATGTCCACTTTTTTCAAAATTTTGTATAGCCCTCTTGTTAATTGGGCATTAAATGGTATTACCATGAATTTCTTTGTGTTCTGATCCTTCTGAAAAGTCGAAGATTCTCTCAATAATTTCCTGAACTTATGTTTTCTAATTAATTTATCTACAATGTTCTTATTATAACCATTCACTTCAGATACCTCCGTAATTAATCTTAATTTTTTGTTATAATTATTTTTATTTAAAGGAAAATTAATTGATCTATTTATCATAAAATTTAATCATTTCTGAAGTTAGATAGAAGAGTTATAATGATAGTGTGTGAAGAATTAATTTTTACCTCTCGAAATTTAACACTGTTACTAACCAAACATTATTTAGATTACTTTGGTTTTCCTGTGTGCTGTCAAGATAAATCCTGGGTCCCACATATCTGCTGTATAACATGTGTGAAACTTCTGCTGGGTTGGGCTAAGGGATCTAGACATATGCCTTTTGCTGTGCCAATGATTTGGACGGAACCAACAGATCACGTAAGTGCTTGTTATTTTTGTTTGACTGCTATAAGGATATGACAACTAAGTCGAAACACACCATAAAGTACCTAGAACTGTCATCTGCGAAAAGACCAATCCCGCATAGTGCCGAATTGCCTGTGCGAACACCTCCAAATACATTAGAAACTCAAGAAGCTGCTACTAGTCAAGACGATAACTTAGACCCAACTTATGAACCAAGTACTTCAAAAGAATCACTTTTATTGACACAAGGTGACCTAAATGATTTGATACCTGACTTATATTTATCTAAAAATCAGACTAAGCTTTTTTGGTGGATCTAGATTAAACTAACTGGAATCTACTTTCTCCCAGATCAAAAATTTCCTATCTTCGCCATCGCGACGATGAACTGAAATCTTATTTTTCTCAAGCAGATTATTTGGTCTATGACATTCATGCACGAATTAATCTGTTAAATTTTGATTACGATTCAACTCACTGGCGATTGTTTATTGACTCGCCATAAATTAGTTTGAAAGCAGTGTTGCTACATAACGGAAACATACTTCTTTCAGTACCTGTAGCCCATGGTTCTAATATCAAATAAATCTACGAAAATATGAAATTCCTTCTGGAAAAGAGTGAATACAGTAAATACTCCTGGAATAATTGTAGATATTTTAAAGTAATTGCTCTTTTTTACTTGTACTTGGTTACATAAAACATTGCTGTCTTATTTGCGAATGGGACAGTAGAGATAGAAAAAATCACTATATAAAGAAAGAGGTGGTCCAAGCGTAAGTCACTTTCTCCAGGACAGAAGAATGTTAAAAGTACACCTCTAGTGAACTTTGAATATGTACTTTTACCACCCTTGCATATAAAACTTGGCCTTTTAAAAAAATAATACAAGCGATGGAGGAAAATGGTTGTGGATTTTTATATCTGAAAGAGAAATTCCGCAAAATTAGCGGCGCAAAAATTAAAGAAGGGATATTTGTAGGTCTTCAAATAAGGAAACTAATGAAGGATAACAGCTTTCAGCAAAAACTGAATTATTTTAAAAAACCCGTCTGGAAATGTTTTGTTAATGTAAAAAAACTTTTTGGGTAATCGCAGGGCAGAAGATTACAAAGATTTAATTAATGAACTTTTGATCTCATACAAAGCTTTGGGGTGCAATATGTCCTTGAAGATATATATCCTGGACTCACATTAGGATTTTTTCCCTGAAAACCTGTGTGATGTGAGTGACGAACTCGACGAGAGATTCCACCAGGATATTTCCCTTATAGAGATGCGATATCAAGGGAAATATCCCTAAAACGAAAGGGAGTCCTGGGATGTTAGTCGATTACTGCTGGGGATTGAAAAGTGGCCTACCGGAAGCTAAGTACTCGCGAAAATTATAAATATTGCATATAAGTGTAAGTATACTTTCGTACACTTTTTATAAACATATATATTTGAATGTCACAAAGAGACCTGACATGTTATTTTTTTATTAATATATTCTTCTTCTTAGGTGGCCATAGTACTATCTAAATTAGACAGACGTTTTCGTGTGACAAAAAAGTTTGAATTTTGTAGACCAATGTTATAGTAACTAGTTGCATCTAATAACAGGTTTTTGTTGTATAAGATGAAACTTATAATTGCTAGGCAGAATAGTGAACATTCACGAAAATATAAAGGTTTGTCCAATAGGAGAAGTCAACGATAACTACATGTAACAACCCGGTAATTTTTATTTAATCTTGAAGAATAAATAATGATATTATGACATTAATGACGTTCAAATGTTCCCTCGGTTTCATCTTGTGGAATACGTTCTGGAGACCCAATTTTTGATTAGTCTCTTACACATATCCCAATGTGTATTTTCGATGGTGGTCTGAATGTTTCGTCTAAAGTCAAGAATTGTTCGGGATTTATTTCTGTAAACCAGAGATTTAACTTAACTCCGTAAAAAATAATGTAATGGCGTGAGATCCTATAATCTTGATGGCCAGTTGACGTTACCATTTAATGAAATGACGCGATTGTCTGGTGAGGTGTGTGTCAAGTTGCACCGTTTTGTTGAAAGAAAGCATAGTTTATATCTACATTTATCAGTTCAGGCCAAAGATAGTACGTTAGCACATTCCTATAGCGTTCACCATTAACAGTAACATGATATCTATTATCGTGTTCAAAAAAATATGATCATATCACTCCTTCAGCCCAAAAACCGTACCAAACTGTGACTTTGTGAGGATGAAGAGTTAACTCCTGAATCACTTGGCGATTTCAATTGGTCCAAATCTTGCAGTGATGCTTTTTCACAAGCCCATTAAGCTAGAAGTGCGCTTCGTCGGAAAAGGCCATTTTACCCCAAAGTGGTGGTAGCCTTCCAGCTTCCAATTTCTACGCACTGTTGAATCGTGTAGATATCCATGGTGAATTGATACAATGTACTGATGACAGCAGTCCATGAGTGATATTTACATTTCAAATAGTGTTACCACTATTACGTTTCAAAGTTCATACACTCCTATTGGAAAACTCAATATAACTTATAACTATAAAAGTACTGTACTGAGTACTTTATTACTTATTACTGGATTTAACATTCATCTTGCGTTTTTTAGTCTGTTTTGTGTAAGTAATTTTATACACACGTGTATTCGAGTGGTATAAGGTATTCCAGCACAGTGATATTTTGGGAGACGACCCAAAGTCAGGCCGGCAAAAAAACAAAAATTACGATGAGCTGGTGGAAAAGTGCGTAAAATGATCGCTTCCGATGCGAATTCCATTGTGAGATGAATAGCGGAGAAATTAAATAGCAACAGAAACATTATTCTCGAAATTTTGATAAAGGATTTAAACAAACGCACAGTCTGTGCTCGATTTGTTCCTCACGCCTTAAATGAAGACTAAGATTTTTGGCGAAACACAAGTCTATGTGTTTTAACATCCTCGGTATTCGCCTGATTTATCTCCGTGTGACTATTTCTTGTTCCCGAAAGTCAAACTGGTCGTGAAAGAAACATTTTATAACAGTGTCACGAAAGTCCAAGAAGCCGTGGCGAGGCTCATTGAGGCAATTCCAAAAAAAAAAAATCTATCCTGGTATTGGTTGGACGTGTCCAGCGCTGTATTAATACAGAAAATATGTATTTAGACTCAGGATCGGTCAACATCTCGTAGTCGGCAGACATCTCACGATTCCATTTTTCCAGATACCTTTTTCCCATATTTGAAACATGTTGGTGAAATCTCTCCCTGGGTTTGTTACACTTTTTTAGAAAATAATCCAGATATGAATCTAGGAAATGTATTTTAAGTTACAGTTACATACTGGATCTTAATTCCAAGTAGCACAAAATTCCCTCTAGAATTTTAGCATCACTGATTCTAGGGAACTAGTACGTTAAGTAAATGAAATCAAATCATACAAAGTTTTTCATAAGGTCCAGTTTCAGATGAATTCAATGCAGTAGGGCCTTTTCTGGTGTGTTGATGACATTTTTGTTCCAGTAGGTTTTTTTTATTGTTTATAGTTTTTTGAAGTCGATCTTTTATATCAAAAATGAATCAAGCTTAACAATTAGCTCATGATGTTCACATTTCTGCCAGTCAGCATATTAATAAATATCAAGAATACTACTAAAGTGTAACAAAATATTTGCGCTATGTTTTTGTTTATAAATAAAGGATTATATTTCACTCCTCAGAGGTTTGATCCGATTTCAACTTTTTGTTTCTACAAATACACATTTCTTATTCAGTAAGTGATTCTACTGCGAAATATATGCAGTCAAGTCAGGAAATTAAGATAACATTAAGACATCATTTTAAAAAAGGTTTCACAACAACTGATAACGCTCGTTGGATTTACAAAGTAGAGGGGGAAGGTACCGTATCGTATCAATCCGCAATACCCAACTCTGGTTTCAAATGTTCCCAGAGGAAGACATCAGTCTCGAAGATTGGGAAAAATCGGGTCGTCCACGGTATCTCGATGCCGACGTTTTAAGAAAAGCTTTGGCTGCAAGTTCTAGTACAAATACTACGAAATTTTAAGGAGAATTAGGAGTATTCTACAATGGCATTTGTGAGGCATTGGAATGATGCCAAAGAGCTGTAGAAACATCCCTCATGAACTGTCGCCCCAGCAAGCTACGCGTGGGGTTGACGTGTGTAAAGTACTCCAAAACAACCCTAGTGATTATCGATTCATTAAACGGATTGTTATCTGCGATGAAAAATGACTTCATTTCAACAATACTAATAACGTAAAGCAATGGGTCATGCCCGGGCAATCAGCTCTTCCGATACCAAGACGAGAAAGATTTGTCAAAAAGGTTATACTGTTTGGTGGAATTTTGAAAAAATAATTCATTGCGTTTGCGTTGGTTCCTGATGGTAGGGCGATACATTCAGAGCTCTCCTTGGCTCAACTTGAGAGGACTACACGTTGATTTGGCTGAAAAACATTCAACATTAGTCAACAGTAAAAAGTTCTTCTGCAGTAAGAAAACGCAAGATCACACACTTCTGACCATCAGAAATTGACGAGTTCAATTTTGAACTTTTCCCTCATCAAGTCTACAGCTCCGAATTTGCTTCATTAGCACTTGTTCCAGTCCATGGATCACTTTTTGTTCGGAAAAAGATTAGGACTGAAAAAGAAGCAAAAAACAGGTTGCTTCGAGTTTTTGGTCTCCAAAAACGCATTGTGGTACCGAAGAGGATTAGAGTTACTGGTTCAAAAATGGGTTGAGGTCATGGAAAACAACGGTCTATATTTCGATAAATAACTTCCAGATATATATTTTTTAAACAGTGAATAACTAAGGACCTCAAAAAAGTAAATACTTTTGTTACACCCTAGTATAAAAATATAAATAGAAGCATAGCTAATTATAGTATATATCGTTACTGAAAAATGTAATCAAACCTTCGAGAAAGTTTAACTAAATCTGTATTTAAAAAAAGCGAAAAGATCTTTGAAGCCCTACTCGTTTTCACAATAATTAATTTTTCACTTAAAATTACGTTACCAATGGTCTTGTTCAATTTAACTTTCGAAAAAAAAAAACAAGTTAACTGAAACGGCTTTTATATTGCAAATTTAATTAAAGTTACGAAATTCCGTTGAAACCCATACTTTGCCTCTTTTAATAAGTGCTTTAGTTACAAGGTTAATAGTTCGATCAATTTTTAAAAAATGCTTCAACGACTATATGCAGATGCATCCTTGAAAATATACTGTGAATATTATAAGAACTAAGAGTAAGTAATTTTAATATTAATACAACGCATACACTTTTTTGTAGGAAATAAACTAAGAAACATATGGAAATGATATGGAAAGTTCACTTATTAAGGATTTTCTAAACACTTGAGGAACATAGGTAATATATTAAAGAATCCAAAATAGATGTAAAGAAGGCTCTGTTTTCTTCATCAAGAAATTCAAGCATTGCAGGAAGATCTTTTTTCTTACTCTCATTTGGCATTCAACTATTATTCAGTATTCAGCCATTATTGGTTCAATGTCAACTAAGGTCAAAAGCTCTGCTGACTTTATATTGTCTATAGTCACACCCTTTTTCAATATACGGCATTTCTCCCAGAAAACTAATTCACTAAAATTTTTCTTGTATTGTATTATGCCTGGTTTTTCTTTGGGCACACGGAGCCACGATATTTGACTTATGTTAAGTTTTGATGTATCTATAATATGCTTTGAAGCTTTGTCAAAGTAAAAAAAAAACACATTCACCCATATCTAAGTCCTTACATGACCTGGAAGGTCATGTAGCAGAAATTACTGTCTTTACATCTCCTACAGTCTGCAGTTTGGAATGTTTTGCTCATTTTTCAATCAGAGCAAAATCTCTGTCTGAGGAAGCAAACATTTAGCCGGAAACTAAAAATGTATGTTCAATGGTGTCAAATGTCCATTAGCCACTACTAGGAACTTTGTATAAGAAGATAAACATTCTGTTTTTATTTGTCCTGCGCAGTTGTCGCTCCATACGCAAAGATTTCGCTTGATGTCCAGCACTTAGGGCATTTGGTTATCACCTTGGCCCGATTGTCCTTCATGTCAAATACATATTATTCACATTATACACATTTTTACAAAAATTGTAAGTAACATTTTTGCTTACATAATATTCTTATTAACTGTCTGACCAGTTGGGAGGAATTCTTTATAGGCAATACCACAATAATCGAAGAAAGCAATTAACATGAATTTTGACCGGGCACGATACTCGTTTGGTTGTTAGGATAGATCCATATCTTATCACCGGTAATTGTGCATTTCAGAATGTCATCGTCCAAGGAAAGCATCTCTCCTGCAAATTCACTTTCTTCTCTACTCTACCTTGTAGAGTACTACATATACTATTTTTTTGAATAGCTTTAAAAACATTTTCTGCTTTTCTGTGATGCAAGTGTAACTTAGAGTTAGCTTTTCTTGCAACATTAATAACTCTATCCTTCCTTCTTATATTTAGCAAATCACAAGTTTTGCATGTATCAACTCATGATTTTTTAAATTACTTTCAGGATATTTAATTTTAAAAGCAGATCCGGACTGAGATATTCTTTTTCATTTGTTGATCGGTTGAAATGGCTCTCTTTCTTTGGGAAACAGTTGATGTGATCCTTTATTATCTGCCTATTATAGAGGGTATATTTAAACTTTTTCACACCTTTTCGTTGATCCGTAAAGACAGAACGCCCCTGTTGTGCTGTTTATGCCTGACAAGTGCTGTATTCTTTTGAGGACTGATAGTGTAATGTCCCCATAAAGGTTTTTTTACATATCCTTTTTAAATTTCCTTTTCCGCCTGGAACAATAAAACTTATGGTACAGTGCCTTCTGCTTTGTGCTGTAAATTTGTAAAATCTCACAAGGTAGTTATTTTGCTCATTGAGTCCCAGCTCACTGTACATATCAAAAAGCTTCACCTTCATATCAACCACATCTGTACAACTGTATTTACATTTACAGATAACCCGAAACCAAATTTATATAATATATAAAAAAAGGAAAACCCTATATTTTTGGTAGTTAAGAATTAAATAAAGCCGTAAAACTCCTTTTATAAAAACAATAAATTATACTAACCTCATTTATCGGAATGGGTTTACTTACTCTGCATACTTCTTGTTGATTTGCATATATTAATGTTAATTGTTTTCTTCGGTTATTGTGATATTGTCAATAAAAAGTTCCTTCCAACTGGTCAAACAATTAATAAGGGTATTATTTAAGCATTATGAGTTGTTTTCATAAGTCTATTTGCTTTGCAGCGAAATAATTCATGTTTCTTGCATTACGATAACGCATCATTACACACCGCAATAATTGTTCGGTAATGTTTAAAAATCAAACAAATACTGCTCCACAAACACGACATTCACCATATATGGCCCCGTGCGACTTTTTTCTGTTCCATCGATTGAAGAAACCACTTCGTGTTTGAAGAAACCACATGCCGTTTTGAGTCGAATTTTATTTTGAGAAGCCATCCAAGAGAATTTGCTGTCCGCTTAGAAAGAAATACCAAAAGTCGAGTATAAAAAACTGTTCCGAAGACTGAAAAAAGTTGGAATAAGTGTATTACAGTGCTCGGGGATTACTTTGACGTACACAAAAAAACAGGTGAATAAATAAACACTTTATATTTTATTTAAATAACCACCTTAGGGTAGAGCGGGGCCAGTTGATCATAGGGGCAAATTGTGCAGTCGAAATATCTCGAAAATTAAGCAACCTACAACAAATATGTAAATTGCGAAAAGAAGGGGTTATGGGAGGAGAATACATAGCGCGACTGTCAATTGCTGTTCGATGCTCCGAGAATAAGAGAAGGCTTTGTTTTTTTTTTTCGGGGTAAAAAAAATCATAATTTTCCTTATACTCGTATAAAAACACTTAATAAGGACCACGTAAGTACTTAAAGACTACTTAATTATTGTTCTTCCGATTATAGATAGTTATTTATTTTTAACTCTTTATCCTAATTTTTATTTTGATGCCTCAACTGGGGCTAGTTGAGCAACGCGCATTCAATGCTTGCTCAACTAGCCCCACTAGATGTTCATTGTAGAAAATAAATATTTTCTTTAATAAATTAATAGCCATCGATTAATGTGTGCATGTGATCATTCTACACAAAGTTTACTAATTAAAATTACTTATATTGATAATCGTATTAATGATCATTGTTATATTTTAAGATACGCACATATAAAAGAAAGATTACAGAAGGTTTAGCTACTAGTCAACAACTGAGTGATGCAGCAAGCAGCTGCAGCTACATCACTCTGCTGATGCAGCAGAGCTGTAGAGGATGAAAAAAATGAGTATAAATGCTGCAGCCAAACAATTTAATATTAACAAGATAACCTTACAGATATAAGTTTGTATTATTATGATAGAGACAAAGATGATTACTAATTTGGGATTATTTATCAATATTCTTGATCTCATAATTAGGTACTACTTTAATTTAATATTTATTTGCGTTATAATTATTCTTAAATATATAATTTTAAATATAAAAAGTGTAATAATAATCCAAAGATTGGAAAGATTTAATTTTGTTTGTCCAGAGATATAATAACAATATGAGTATGTAATAATAATAATAAATAAATATTTGCTTGTTGATTACAATTATTTTGTATTCATCAAGTCCATTTTAGCCATTGCTCATCGCATTTCCGACAATAACTTTTAAACTTGTACTTAGATTATTTTTACACTGCTAGACGTCTTAGAGAAGAGTAAATTACGAACCTAATAGAGTAAGACTCAATTAAATCCGATGCATATGATCTTAAAGTTATGGGAGATTAAGCGAAAAGATGCTTAACTAGCCCCGCTCTAGCCTAGATTTTGATCAATGTAAATAGTATATGTTGAAAAATCACACAAATATTTATTTGATTATTAATTTAGGGACTTCTTCAACCACCCTTGTAAAAGCACTAGATATCTTAGCAAACGCCTTAAAAGTGTTGTAGTAAGCTTAACATATTCCTGAGGTTTAATTAAATTAGTTTTCGGATTATTTGTGGTTCACAAAGCATGTAAACAGAGGTTTTCGTTTAAATGTTTCAAAAGGAAAAGTAAAAAACATTAGATTTATATCCCACGAAAACTTTTTCTTTTTCTTTTTAATTAAAGTGCTATAAACTTAAGCTATCACACTAATTTCAGCTATTTTAAAGTTTTTTTCCAACTATGGAACTAAGTCTTATATTACTATGCATATAATTAAAATAAAACATTTATTCAAACTTTTTTCTTGTGTTTTTAACAAAAACTCTTGCGTTTATATAAATATTTATCTTTCCGCTACGACGTAACGGTTTTTTAATTAAATTATGTTCTAGAACAAATGCAAAAGTTCAAATAGTGCCCTTTTTTCAAATATTTAATGGAAAAGCAGAATTTACTTACAGACATAAAACTTTATAAAAATAAATATTATTCCTGCAATATTTCAGAGTGATATAAACGGCTGCATATGCAGCGTGCATGAAACACTACAAAAAAATGCCATATGGTGTTTTGGAGAAAATTTTCTTTAGACAAGCCTTCACAGAAAAGGTTCCAATAAAAGAATTCAGGATAAAACGTGTTACTATATAACTAATTCGATTGGAAGCATTCACGTTGAAGTTTTGTAGACTCCAATAACATAAGAAAGTATGGTCGGTTCCAAGGTACTGAAAATATTCAGTCATATAGGTCCCGAAATTAAAAACAAATATTAATGGAAAAAAATCATCTCAGAGAATCTGGCTTCACTTCGAAGTGTGCCAAAGACGCTGGAATCGCGACTCAAACGCAGAAATTTTGCGAAATTCTGAGCTTTGCGAATTCTCCAGTTTGTCCGATTTACGAATCATTGTGATCACCCTCCCTCTGGGTTTCATCTTAACCCTATAATAAAGAGAAAAGATGGATTTTGTTGCTTTCGACCCTTGGGTCTCATCAGGTGAGCGAAGTAGTGAAGAGCTTGGCAGGCAAAGAACGTTATATCAAAGCAAATCGTCTAAGTTTGACGAAAATTTGCTTAAAGCCAAAGACTGTATCCGGCCGAGTATATGCCGAGATTTCGACAACTGGTGTCGCTGCGAAATTTGCAGTTTGACGATTTTCCACAAAGTAAATTTGTTCAAACATTTAGTGTAATACCATCTGCCTAAACTTTACCTTATATCAAGGTTATTTTCCTGACTGAGGAGACGAACCTAAGTCGAAACAAGTAACAACAAACAAAACAGATTTTCAGAGAATCTGGCTTCACTTCGAAGCATGTCAAAGACGCTGGAAACGTGGCTCAAACGCAGACATTTTGCGAAATTCTGAGCTTTGCGAATTCTCCAGTTTGTCCGATTTACGAATCATTGTGATCACCCTCCCTCTGGGTTTCATCTTAACCCTATGATAAAGAGAAAAGATGGATTTTGTTGCTTTCGACCCTTGGGTCTCATCAGGTGAGCGAAGTAGTGAAGAGCTTGGCAGGCAAAGAACGTTATATCAAAGCAAATCGTCTAAGTTTGACGAAAATTTGCTTAAAGCCAAAGACTGTATCCGGCCGAGTATATGCCGAGATTTCGACAACTGGTGTCGCTGCGAAATTTGCAGTTTGACGATTTTCCACAAAGTAAATTTGTTCAAACATTTAGTGTAATACCATCTGCCTAAACTTTACCTTATATCAAGGTTATTTTCCTGACTGAGGAGACGAACCTAAGTCGAAACAAGTAACAACAAACAAAACAGATTTTCAGAGAATCTGGCTTCACTTCGAAGCATGTCAAAGACGCTGGAAACGTGGCTCAAACGCAGACATTTTGCGAAATTCTGAGCTTTGCGAATTCTCCAGTTTATCCGGTTTACGAATCATTGTGATCACCCTCCTCTGGGTTTCATCGTAACCCTATGATAAATAGAAAAGATGGATTTTGTTGCTTTCGACCTTTGGGTCTCATCAATAGAACGATGTAGCGAAGAGCTTGGAATTTTTCAACAATAATTTTGATTTTCAGGCGAAGAACGTTATCTCAAAGCAATTACTGAAATCATAAAGATTTTTTTTTGTTTACCTGATGATTATTTTATTACCCGTCTAAAAGCGTAATAATAAAAAAATATGACAGCGTACTAAAAAGGAGCACTTGCAAAAACGCAAACTGTATTTCTTAATTTGATAGCCCTTGGCGTTTTAAAAATTCTCAGTTAATTAAACTGTGTAGAAACTTAAAAAGAAAACAGAAGGTAGCACTTTCCAGCTTGACGTGCTGAGACGGCTATAAATTAAGTTGATATGTAATTTTCAAGTCAACTTAAAGGTGCATGCGAGAACAGTATTTTTTTACATTGGCAACTATTGTTTTAACTTTTATTTTTGGATTTAATTTAAAATATGTACAATTTGTTATCATAAGCATAATAAACATCGCTTGTCTTTTATTCGTCTGACGTAGTTTTATGATTCTATCAATTCGTCAATCGGAGCCTTCGGTGTGAAACACTAAACTCGAAGATATGTACCGCTAAACACCTCTTCTCGAGGCACGTTTCGCTAATCATGTTAGCATCATCAGGAGATGAATAATAAGGAATAATTAATCCGAAGTGAACGGTTATAATACGAACATTGTAGATAAATTAATTAGAAAACATAGGTTTAGATAATTATTGAAACAATCTTCGACTTTCCAAAAGGATCAGAACAAAAATAAATTCATGGTAATACCGTTTGATACTAAATTAACACGAGGGCTAAACAAAATTTTGAAAAAAGTGGACATAAGGTTGTGTACAAACCATATAATAAATTAAGAGAAGTCCTGGGTAATCCAAAGGATAAAGTAGATCAACATGAAAAGTTGGGGATTTACGAAATTAGTTGTCAAGATTGTGATGGAAGGTATATTGGGCAAACATAAAGAGTCATATTAACGAACACATTGCCCAAAATTAAAAATCTTGTGTTGTCCAACATGCAATCGAACATGACCACAACATATATATATTAGTAATTTAAGACCGGTTAAAATTGTAAATAACAATAGGGCTTTGGATGCATATTAAAGCATTCAAATAGAAAAATGTAAGAAAATTATGAACCGGGATAAAGGAGGACCAAACCGAACAGGCATTCGGTTCAGTCAACTTTTTTAATAATTAATGTAAGGCTCAGTAAACTTCACGCTTCATGATTTTTACACGCTGAATTAGGTAGGGCTATCATATAAATAGAACATAGTTTAGTTTTAGAATTAGATTAAATCATCTCCAGATGATGCTAAAATGTTTAGCGAAACGTGCGTCGAGAAGTTTAAAAACGTGATTCGGTGTTTAGCGTTTAATGCCTTCGAGTTTAGATTCTCGTTTAATTTAGAATTTTATTTCTTGTTCATATACATAGTCTCATGAAAGACATACTTGTTTGTTCAACAGTCTCATTGTGTGTCAATTTAATACTAGAAGTCATCTTTCATTACAGCCATAATTTTAAGTGTTTAAAAGTGTGTTTGGCTTTATATTAAATATCACAGTTTAATAACCATTGAATTTTGGAACTGTATACTTTTTTTTATTCATAAACAGGAAAAAGGCATTAGAGACTGTTTTTTTACAGTGTTTACTCAAATGCAATGTAATTGCAATTTCAGCAAAAATCATGGTCAAAGTAAAGTTTGATTTACATCCAAAGAGAAGTTGTTGTCTTGTTGTCTATATATATATATATATATATATATATATATATATATATATATATATATATATATATATATATATATATATATATATATATATATATATATATATATATATATATATATATATATATATATATATTGAAACTAGAACATGAAGATAAAAACTTGATTCCACTAAGAATTGCAGATAATTGGTTAAAGAAAATGAAGCAATCAATATGAAGAGGAACTGAAATTGTTGAACATTAGGTGGAGATAACTTTATATATGCACTATATAATCTAGAACTAGTATTTCCATCATTTGTTTAAAGTTCACACATTAGAGTTTGCACATGTTTGTGTAGCTTTGGCTGTTGAGTCGTTTTTGTTTACCGTAAGTCAAACACAATGTTGACTTCCATCAATGGTTTTTACACTATTTCGTTGTCATGCTTTTTTGCAGAGATACAATTTCACGACAGAAACGTATGTACAAATTTACATATTTATCCGTCCTCTTTTTGAATATTTTTTTTTTGCTGTGATTTTAAATCATCTACTATTCTCCTGTAGTAGAAACATATTCAAATATTAATTAAAATTAACTACGTCTAAAATTAATAAGCAAGCAATAATACGAAACAAAAGCATTTGCAAAATGCAATACAATTAAATGTGTGAAGGAAAGATATAATAGGCAGTATGTTAAGAGAAATTTAATTATAATTTATACACTTTGGATCATATTCACTGCATTCATGTGGTTCCTGCTTCATTTGGATAATTATTATATAAGAAAAAGCATAATGAAAGAAAGCAAAGGTTGAAATTCGGCAGTATGTATAACTCACAATAACACTAGAGGCCCAACATTTTTCAATTAAAAAAATATTTAAAGTTGATTGAGGACAAAAAAATCACATTTATATATATATATATATATATATATATATATATATATATATATATATATATATATATATATATATATATATATATATTTATCATATATATAACCGCCCCCCCCCACCCGCGGCTACTTCTGACAAATCGCATTCAATCAATCCAATTTCCGACCTCCAAAATAATCCACATGCATTAAATTATATAAACTTGGTAACCAATTAACATATCGGTTCCTCGAAGAAATTATTTTCTCACCGAATTGTTCCCTCAATAAATAGATTGTTGCGCTGGCTATATGACATGTGGAACTATCCTTTTGGAACAACATCTCCTCCAGATCAATAAATTTAATTTTGGAATTAAATAATCCACGTAGAAGAACAACAAAGTCCAACTTCCTGCAAACGGTAACGAATTGATAAATTTGGATTTCCATCAACAACTACAGTAACACCGGCGATATTTTCTTCGGAACGCACAGTTTTTTGTCTTGCTTTTGTTTTAATATCAAGCAGCGTTAAAGGCGTTCGGAATTTGTCAATAAATCAGCGAATACATCACAAAGTTCAAATTCACTTGCTTTATAAATTTGGCGTATAAAACACTGTTTTTGATAATAAATTTCGACAATTTGCAAGCGTTGACCAGACAAGACTATTGAAGCACAGATTTATATACGTTCGCGCAAACTCACAGTTCGTTCACATACTTTCGCTTGTTCTCTGATCCATGTGCAGGGTTTTCTGTCTCTTCTTGTAATTCCAAGCATACATCTTTCCATTCCCCTCTCTGATACCCGAAGTTTTAGAACTGATTGCTATGTGAGAGTCCAGGTTTCACTTTCGTATATCATAACGGGCACGACGTACCGATCAAAGACTTTTCCTTTCAGGGAACATGGCAATTTGTTCTGAAATACTATATTGAGCATGCCAAATGCATGCCATATGCCGTTCCACCTCCCGGATGATTCTCCTCAATTAAAATATTCTGTAGAAAATATATGTAGTGGTCCACAACCTCCAAATCCCTTTAATCCTCAGTAAATTTCTTAAACATAACCCGACATTTTTATCATGTTTATTTGCAAGCCAAATGGTTCTCCAGTCCATATGTTTCGCATCCCGATGTTCAGGCTTTTTTGTTTACTGTACTGCTTGTGTATTGAAATACTTAAATGTTTTTAATTGTATTCTTAAGAATCGGGAACCATATTGAATTTAAATCTACCGAAGGCATAGCAATACAGTTATTTTTATTTAAATTAATTATAGCGGTTTCTTTTTATGTTCTGTATTTTGTTACCGCTTCTTTTAATACCGTTTTGGAATTATTCCAATTGATTTGGATACCTACCTATTTAGAATACCTACCTAAAATGCGACACATTTTTAGTTCTATTCCTAATACTTTACATATTCTATATGATACGTCCAAATTATTGTTTTAGTAAATTAGGACTTTCGGCAAAAGTTTCACTTGGGACTTATGTTGGCAATGAGTTTTACCATAGTTTTCTATTGACTGTCACAAAATAACTTTTACATTTGACAACACATGAAGCATTGTGAATTTATTCAAATGCTGTTTGCAATTACTATAATCAGAAAGTAAGCCGACTTTTTTTTAGAAATTCACGCGTTTGCAGTGAAGCAAGTTGAAGATGAACCTCGTCCAGGAAGCTCTTCAACGTCAACCAGTGTATTGAGTAATCGTCAGTGAAGGTCGCTGTAAGACGTCCAAATTTATGGCAAAAGAGTTCATGGTTTTTATCACGCACCTCAACAATCATTCGTCAATTTCTCGCCAAACATCAAACATACCATTCTACAACCACAATAGTCATCAGATATGGGACCGTGTGATTTTTTTTTCGTGTATGCCGTTTTGAGTCAAAAATTGATTCGAAAACGAGAAAATTAGTTTAAGAAGACAAAAGAAATTTGGATGAATTGTGTTTTACACAAAGTCACTTTACTTTTTAGTCATAGTAGCATAACATTATAAATATTAAATATCAATAACTAAAATCACTGACAAATCAAACATTTAGCTTCTTTTAAATGAACCTGTGTGTGCACAGATAACAAGATCTGAAAACTATTTTAAAAACACAACTGTATATATATCTTTAAATCAGCGATTGCACAAAGAAAAATGTAAACTATCCCGGTTAGAGTTGGTATTTTTCTTGTAAACATTTCATTTAAATATACACCACATCTGTTTTTTTTTTCAATTCTTTTAATCTATTATTAGACCTAGATGGAATAAACTTGTTGTATGGATAAATAATCAAAAAGTTCAACTCCTGGCTAAGTATTCCCTTTATAAATAAATGTATGTTAATTTCGTCCAACAACGAAGATTTGAATCCAATATTTCGTTGTATTAAGCGCAACACAACTAAGTATTTAGGTTAAAACTTCCAAGAAAACAGGCAAGCTTCGAATACTTGCCCTTTATTATCATATATTTAATTTTCAAAATTGTCAAAAGAATAATTGCCAAAGTTCTGTCAGTTATTAGAAATATTTCTACGATCTTTGATGTCAACTCAATGTTATTAATCTTCAAAGGACAATAACGGAAGGCAAAATTCAACTTAAATATAATAAACTCCAGATGGATATGAGACTTTCTTAATATTTGATAACAAACATTGTACGAAAAATATATATCCTTCGTTGTTTTCAATAAAGAAATAATTTGACCTCAGAAATATTATTCTCCAGAAAAAAATCTTTAATTAATATATAACAAAAATATATAAATATTTTTAAGAGTTCAGAGAAAATATATTTTTCTTGTATTTTTCATAATGGAAGGAAATCTCTTGTGGCATTATTTTATTGAAGAAAAACAAACAATTTTTAAAATTATATCCACCAAATAATTTATTAACCCCTCGACCTCCGTAATTTCTTCAAGGCATGTTTGCAATTCTTGTTTATAAATGTATACCGTATTCACACATTTAGACGTAAATTTCGATCGGGTAGGGGGCGCACGGGGTAGACTCTTTTCCACGACGCTGTCCAGAACAGTTGTCTTTTTGGATGATCGAGAAAAGAAAGCGAGAAATGCAGATAGATTTGCAAAAAACACCTTTACACCTTTTTCTATTGTACAACACCTTTCAATTATTAGATTTAATTGGTGATTTTTTATGACAATTCGGTCCTCAAATATTAATATGGCATTATTTCTATTCTTATATTGCACTAAATTCATCTTCACTATTGTAATCGTTCAAAACATTCACTTTGGAACCACTCGAAAAGTCGAAAAGCGCGATGACGAAAAACACCTTACTATTGAGAATGGGGCAGAGCCCAAGATATGACGTTATAAATGCGTTTAATCTCCGGGTTACTAGCAAAGCGATGCATTGCTGTCTTTGTTTTTCTCACGCGATAGTAAAGAAAACAGTAGCGACATAAAATTGTCTGTACCCAAAGCACGTGTACTTCGGCAACCCACGACCTATTTCGTTAGCGCGAATGACATTATGGATATTAGACTATAAAAGTCGCTGGAAGCCTGATCATAAACAGAATAGAGAATAAATTAATATAAAATCTGAAATTATTTTTTTCACTTAATTTTTTTTTTTTAGGTAAGGCACGTGCCCACGTTCCCTTATGGACCAACCGTTACTGCTACCGAGTGGCAAATTATGACCATCGTATAAGGCTTTTTCCAGCCCGGTTAATGATGTGACTTAGAGGCTATTTCTTGCCTGGAAAACATACACAAAAATCTACACCCAGAGCAGTTGTTGATCTCACACTGCCTTTTAGTCAGTTACTTGTATAATTTACCTACATCTCTTGCTTAACCTATATCTCTATATCGTTGCTACAATAACGTTAATTTTCAAAATAAAAAAACTAGAGAAAAAATTTTGCCTAAATGTAATAAACTCTAAATTAATATGAGCCCTTTTTAATATTTGATAACAAACAATATATAAAAAATATCTCCCTGGTTTTAATAAAGACCTAATTTGTCTGAATTGATATTGTAGGAAAATAATAAAAAAAAATTAGTATGAAATACCTTGTAATAAAAGTTTGGTAAAGATAACCATTGGTTATATTTTGGTAATGAAAACGTATTCTCTAATGTATATGGTACATGTAGAATATTCTCATTGTCTTGAAGCAAAGTGACTTTCTTTCTCCCCTTGCTAATATAAGGTCATTTATCTTCCAAAGTGTCACTAACATGAATCAGTTGGTGCTTATAACGGTCACCAGTGATCTCTTAACTAGATTGCTGATTCCACCATATACACAAGTCACAACCTTAGGCAGAATATTAATTTTTCTTGAATCTAGAGAGCAATGACACAATAATATCAAGGCATCAATTTGACTATGAGTTCTTAGGTGATTGAATGCCTTCCTTTTGAATTTTCGCTAGTTTGTATAGAAACTTTTAGGAATGGCTTTTATAGTTTCCGTCCGAGCTCTAGCAGAGTACGATAAGGATTTTTTTCCAGCAGTGTTTCCAATTCTTGGATGGATGGAATTGGATGTTCCGGACGTTCTGCATCAGCTAAGTCAAAATTTCAGTTCGGAATTGCTGGAACCACTTCTTACAAGTATTGTACGAAACACCATTATCTCCCAAAGCCCCACAAATTATGCCCTGAGCTTCCTCGGCATTTTTTCAGTTGAAAGGTGAAAACAAGACCTCAAATGATGCTTTTCATACGGCATCGCGTCTACAACTGTTTTCAGGTTATATTCACAGCAGGCTCATATATGATATCTGGTTTCACGAAGCTGAAAGATAGCGTTTTAAAATAACTAGACGGCAGGAAAAAAATTGTTTCGAATAAGTTCTGCTGTCGATGAAACAACATACGGGCCAAAAATTAAGCTGAGGACCTTAAAATTGCTAAAAATATCGAAATTCATTGTTTTATGGTTACTAAAAAATACTAGGGATTACTATCACTTTCTTGAAAGTAATAAGAACAAAATAAAGCTATATACATAATTTTTGGAACGGTAGAAACAAAATAAGTCATACTTAAGTTAAAGTGTATTATTCATTCTAAGTTAATTAATGGGTCTTAGACCAAAATAAAAATGAGCCAGTGAGAAAATAACAAAAATCCCTTATAATTTTGTGTGGGTAAATTCAGTACAATTTTAAAGATACTGGAAGAATTTGCATGATTCTTTTTAATGAATATTTATTGCTTGCCCTTAATTAGTACTGCGAATTAAAATATTATAAAACCATTTTATATGGCTGTTTAAGTCTTTCCATTTGCAATTTAAAACGCTGTTTAGTTCTTTTTATCTGTACGTTTCAGGAACAAATAGAAAGGTAGCTGGTATTATAGGCGCCACCTAAGTAACTCGCAATTATTTGTCATAACAAAATGACAAAAAGAAAAATATTGCAGAGAATATTTAGAACTGCGCAGAACAATTTGAAAACGTTAACTACATTTTGTTTGTATGCTTTGAGCAAATATCCTTTTACATTTATTGCATAATTACTTGAGCTAATTTTTTAATCAGGGACACACTACTATGATCACAAAGTAAAGTAAGGTGACTTGTTAAATAAAACACAAATATTTATTCATTCATTCAAATTTAGTTTGTCCCATTCAAGAAGTTTAAAGTCTATGGTTCTTTCCAATTTCAACAAATGCTAAGCATAATTTCCCTTCGATGAAGATCGTCTTTTGTGGTACTTAAAAACGCTGATCCTGGCAACCCCCATGATTTTTTCATTGCACGTTGTTATGCGTTGTTATTACAATCGCCTTCAAAAATGGAGCATCAGATTTTTTTTTCAACAAAAGAGCGCCCGAAGAATATATATGCATAACCGCGCAGGTACCAAATCAATTATGCCATTAATCGGAATGTCCTCTGAGAGGTATTCTATATTTATTACTCATATTAACAAATCAAAGGATAATAGATCTTGGAGGTGCTGCCTGAGTTGATCGGTCATTGTTTTATCCATGACAATGATTTAGAGCTCACTAAACGCTATGGGGTCAGTCATAGATAATGACGCGCATTATTATTATTGTTTATTTCTTTATGGCAGGAAGACAAAGGGATAAAGAGTTAATATTTGTGCAGAATCGATACTTGAACCAACCTAGTATGAAAGAAAAAGTAAAAAAAATTAAATGTTGAATCATTATAAAATATGGTGCAAAATATCTTATATTCTAGATTATTATCTTAGAATTCTGTTTATTACTCAAGAACAATTGCTAACAATGTTTCAACATAGAGCTATAAGACAAGAAGGAAAACATCGGAAAACTCTGTTAAGCTATGCAAAATTCAAAATAAATCAACGAAGGCAACTAGCAACTTATAGCAAAGGTTTCAGGATCTATGCAAATGTTTTCATCAAACCAAATCTTTAATATCGAACAGTAATTTAGTTATAATCGAACATTAGTTTTGAAGATGTCCTTTAGCCTTACGTTCGTTGTCCACGAAACCTAAAATTATTGAGTATGCTAACCATATAAACATCATCAAATTATCTATACATTATCATTAAATCAACATATATTATATAATTTGTAGCTAGTTTATAGCTACACTATTCTACGTGATAAATATTCACCAGCTTAATATCGTTATATATCAGGTTAATGAACATTTTGAAGGAATGTCTTACGAATGTTAAAATATCAATTCTTCTATTGGAACCTCCGGTAAACACTAAACTCGAAAAGATTTACCAGTGAATACCATATCACTTTTTTAAACATCTCGGCACACGTTTTGCTAACCATTTCAGCATCATCAGGAAATGATTTAATCTTCTTTAATCAGATTGAATTATATCATCAGTTATATCAGTTAGCATCATCAGGAGATGATGCTAACATGGTTAGCGAAACGTGCGTCGGGAAGTTTAAAAAAGTAATTCGGTGTTTAGTCGTAAATTTCTTCTAGTTTAATGTTAAAATAATTAAAAGTATGGATCTATATATAGTTTTTTAAAGTACTCCTAATTTATCAATATTTTTTCTTTTACAAAACAAAAAACTGCTATACCGGCAATAGATTCATATATTTGTGTAGAACTGGATACTTTCTTTCAAGTTCAATCTATATAAGCACTAGAGTTTATTCATACACTATATTTTACCTAACAATAACGAAAATATAATACCTCTCGGTAAAAAAAGTCGGGCTAAAGTCGTTTGCACAAAATAAGTCATGTTTGAGGACTATAATTCACTAAAAGTTAATTAATGAGCCTTATACCAAAACAAAAAAGATTCAGTGTGAAAATCATACAAATCCCTTCAAATTTTATTTCAGAGTATTCGATAACATTTTAAAGATACCGAGAGAATTTGCATGATTCTTTTTAATGAATATTTATTGCTTCTCCTTAATTACTGCTGCGAATTAAAATATGATAAAGCCATTTTCTATAGTTGCTTAAGTCTTTCAATTTGCAATTTAAAACGTTATTTATTTCTTGTTTATCTGTACAGTTCAGGAAGGAAAAAAAACAGACACCACTTAACTAACTGGCAAACGTTCAGAATAACAAGAAGACGAAAGGAAAAAACATCGGAAAACTAGTTCGAACTACGCGAAACTTAAAAAAATCAACGATAGAAAACTAACAAGTTCCAACAAAACTAAACGAGTTTGAGCCGGAGGAGAGTAACGATTAATAGGAAAGCTTGTTTATCTGAGGTAGATGGGAAGAACCGTTTTACCTAAGCCAAAAGGACAGCTGTTGACTGGACAAAATTGATTTGTTCCAATAAAACTTCTTTAAAAGAAATCTTTTTCCTTTTTTGCTTTATTCAACAACTTATTCAGAAACGAATAAAACAGAAATAAAATACCGTTCTAATTAATAAATAATTACTTTCGGTGATTATTTATTAATTAGACCTTAGTTCTAATTAGATTAGAACGATTTTTTTTAATTTAAATTGAAAAACTGCAAAATTAATGTGTTAATATATATATATAAATATATATATATACATATATATATATATATATATATATATATATATATATATATATATATATATATATATATATATATATATATATATAGATTGCAAATTTGTGAGTATGTGAACGATATGTGCTGACAATTGGTCGAAGGGGAGTGTCAGTTTTATGAATTTTTGGGAGACCGTACATTCTTATAGTCAACAGTATTAAGTATGACCGCGGTATTCCATTTGTCGGCTGGGAGAATTGTTACGTCTGAATTCTTGCGTAATTCAAGCAAGGCACGTTTTTTGATCAGACGGAAGATCTCGGAGGATTAGAATGGCGAAGGGTTCTGGCTATGTCTTGGCGGGTTTCTTCAGCTTCAACAGAAGGTAGGTAGGATAACGCATCTTCTGTTTGGTAAATTATTTTCTCTAGTACGATATATATATATATATATATATATATATATATATATATATATATATATATATATATATATATATATATGTATATATATATATATATATATATATATATATATATATATATATATATATATATATATATATAAATAAAATGTGCGGTCTTCCAAAAATTCATAAACCTGACATTCCTCTTCGTCCAGTTGTTAGCGCATATCATCGGTCACCTACTCACAAATTAGCAAGATATTTAGCGAAAACTCTACACCCGTACGTGGAAAAATCAACGTCCTATATCAAAAATTCATCTCAATTCATTGAGCTTCTTCAAAGGTACAGTACATCCGAAAGTGACATTCTTGTTAGTTTCGGTATAGTTTCGTTATTTACAAACATTCCTTTTCCAGAAACCCTAGATAATCATTCAACGAATATTCTTAGTCTTAATCAATATGGCATGTCGAATACATATTTTATCTTCAAAAATAAATTCTTCAAACAGATTCGTGAAGCTCCTATGGGCTCCCCTATTTCGCCTCTTTCTATATATATATATATATATATATATATATATATATATATATATATATATATATATATATATATATACAGTTAGATAGCAATTATAAGGTCAAATTTTAACATAAAATATACCACCGATTGATTTCAGTAATTTTGTAAACGTGAAATTGAAATGAGTGGGTTTTCTGTAACAATGTCACGAACTGAATCAATATTTCCAAGACCAAGAACCAAAACAAAGCCTCATAATTTATGAAAAACATTTTTCATAGTAAAATTGAAGAAAGAAAAATAAAAATTCGATGGTGCGTTTAACGACAGTGCTAGCGTAAAATATTCAAACGAATTAAGATGGGGACCTCCTGGGTAAAACAATAATTTTTAATTAAAATTTTTTTTTAATATAATGAAAAAAGAAACAATTAAAGAAAAAATATTAAAAACGTTACTACGAAATCTACAAAACAATGTTTCAGAAATATAATTATTTCTTCCGGGCAGCTTAATTTCTGTTTAACATTTTCTGTTAATAATCTTGTATGTCTTTAAGATTTGCTTCATAAAAAAGAGGGTAAAACTTTCTTGTGTCGAAACACAGTTTCCTAAATTTCAAACAACTTTAAGATTGACTTTAACCTCATTATTATGCGTTAGAGTAATTAATTAAGTTACTGAAGTGATTTCGAGAAGTTGAGTTAAATTGGAAGCTGACTGGCAGACGAAATATACAGGGTAAAATTAAAAACATTTGAAAGTGCTCGCCATAGAGTCAATACTGGACTGTAGAATCAATGTACCTAGTATTAAAACATACATTAAAGATATGTACATTACCTAGCCAAGCCCTATTCAGGCTTATTTTTTTGTATTTTTGTAGGGGGTTTTAGGGTCCGGTCACCATGAAACCCAGTCATTTTAGGGCCTGGTCATTATGGAATCCG
Source organism: Cosmopolites sordidus (assembly GCA_031761425.1). NCBI lineage: Eukaryota > Metazoa > Arthropoda > Insecta > Coleoptera > Curculionidae > Cosmopolites > Cosmopolites sordidus. The sequence continues at coordinate 1,228,263 of JARFXV010000287.1, forward strand.
GTCATTTTAGGGCCCGGTCTGCTTTGGTTATAAAACCCGGTCATTTTGGGGCCCACTTATTGCAGAACGCGATCAATGTAGACTCCAAACCTTTTAGGACCCCCGCGTTCAGGACACAGAACTGCTCAGTAATCGAATACCTAAGTAACGGCACAGTCCAGAGGCTGGATAACCGAGCAGCGTGACAAAAAAAGGATAAGGCCAGATAATATATCAATTTTTATTATTTTATTACTATTTCTATGAATTTTTTACATTATTTGCTTAATGTGTTATTTGCTTTATTATCACTACCATCATGTAATAACATTATATTTGTTGAGGTACTATGATTTAATTTAGTTTAATTTACATTATATTGATCTGATTCAATTTGATTCAGTTTAGTTTAAGTTGGTTTAGGATAATCAAATTTGAAATATTTTGTGAATTAGACAACGTCTTATAGGATAAGAAGGTCTGTTAAAATCTAACCTTCTTCTTTCCATGCCTAGCTTAGTAGGGTAGTTGTGGACACCACCGCTAGAACTTTTTGATTTTTTTGTTAAAACTGTTTTTACTATTTTTATTCTCACTAATGACTAATTTTTATATTTTTGTTCTGTGGGTTCTGAGATTCTGCTTGTGTTTATTAAATGTATAGTACTATTATTGAGTTTTTTTAACAAAAAAAAAACCAACTCCCAGTAATTTTGAAGAACTAGGTGGTGCCCTATTAATGTGCTTGATCAACCCATCTCGTGACCTATGCCCAAATGCCTTCGGCGAACGGCTGCCGTCGCTGTAACTAAAATCTCATTTTTTTCAATAAAATAGAAAAAACACGCTGCGTAAAATTGGCTGTCCAATTTAGGGCCTAATGTGTGCAGTTTGTTTTTTTTTGAAGAAGAAGAGAATAATTTCGTTACAACATTTTTCATTAAATGGTTAGGCCACTTTTCCAGTCCCGCACTCATCATTTTGAGAGGTATTAAAGCTGTTATTTTCACCAAATAAAATTTTAGGGCCTCATTATTGCAGTGAGGTCCAGAGCAGGTCTTCTCCATTAAAATATTCCACAGTCGATAGTTCAGCAGATTGAGATACGGACTTCCTACGATAGAGAGACGAGAGATACGGACCAATCTGCTCAGCGATTAACTCAGGTAAATTGGCCTCCAACCAACGCTGTGTGTATCTCGCTTTGTGGGCTGGCGCTGAATCTTGCTGGAAGATTCATTGTTTTACTGCAAAACAAGGTATTATTAGCGGTTTCAATCTTTGTTTTGGCATTTTTTTGCACGCGTTTTGACTCCTTGCTCGCAAAAATGTAGTTGTGAGAGCGAGAAGTAACTAACTTTTCCAGTCTCCCAATTTTTTCAAGAACCGTCCCGAGAGGTATCAATGTAACTTTGTTACTCTGCCAGTTGAATTTCTCTTTAGCAATGAAAATCTTTTCAACTGAAAAATGGATTTTCTTGTGCCTTCCATTCGCATGCCGCTCAAGTAGCAGATTCGCTCTCGTAGTTCATATGTTACGTAGAGCTTCCGTCAATTACTGTCCAATAAATCTTCGGTAAGCTCGAAGATCTCGTCAAATCTGATGATGTGCTACATAGTCCTTAGCGATATTTTTATTTCCCAAGCCATGCTTTTCTGTTTTGGGAGGGGATTTCTCCAAATTCTTTCAGCGACCGCTTCGATAACTGCTGGAGTGCTAGTCTGGCGAGGTCGACCTTTCTTGTTCTATTGTCGACATAAAAGATCTCGTTGTATCCCTTCACATCGTGATAAATGATAGTGTTAAAAATCCAAATAGTTTGTGTTTTGTTAAAAAGAAACATGTAAGCATCATATATGGAAGACCCATGATATAAAAACACCAAAAAAACAAGTTCCATTTAAATTTCTTAATAATTTCTGTAATTTTCTTGCGTCAAATCACATATTCTCGAAATTCAAGCAACTTTAAGATTAGGCTTCAACGTTATTATTATATGCCATTGTAATTAATTGTATTACGGAAAAGATTTAGAAACGCTAAGCCGAATCAAAAATCGACCGATGAGCCGAATCACCAACATATTTCGATTTATACCGATTGATATGACGAATTTAATAAATAAAATATTATTTCGTCGAATTTTACTTTGAGCTGTTCTTTTCCTAATCCTTTTTTTCCCGGTAAGGGAGGAAATTCGAGAGATCCACAGCAGGGAACCTGAATTGAAGATTAATAATCTAAAAAAGGACTCCTTGGTCTGTGATAACCAACCTTTTAATAGAAGAGCAAATCGGAAAATTCCTTCTAAAGATTTTTATAACAGAATGGCAGTACACTTATGATATAAAGTGAACTAAATAAATGTGGAAGGTTTTGATAACCATCAACTAAATTGATTTATATACAAGAGTAGTTTCAAAAGTTTGCCAATTTTTTCCGTATTAGTAGTGCGGAAGGGAAACGGGCGATTTTCGCTTATAGAAACCCTTATACTGGTTATATTGGTCTTTATTACTTTGAGGATGTCAATGAAAATATAACTACTGTTACATTCCTTCAGCCCGTTATGTTCACATGATAGAAACGCTTTTAACATAAAAAATAACCACGTTTCCTCTTATTAATAATAGCACATACATACACACATACACACCTCATATATGCAAGTATTACCGAGTACTCGAATCCGAGTTTATTGCTTTAACATTTAAGATTAACCACACTCCAGGCATTTATTTGAACCGACCAGGCGGCGAGATGTATCTGTTTCTAGGGCTCGATTCTTGATAGTGATGAACTAGTTGTCTCCATTGGGTTCTGCTGGAGGCAGTCAATGATTGATGATTAACATTAACGCCCTTTAATGGTTCAATAAAGAGAATCCTTAACAGCGCCATAGCCGACCTCAAGCCTGCTTGAGAAAAGTAGGAAGGACCATGGAGTTAGGCTGAATAGCCAGTAACACCAGTGCGTTTCAGGAAGTACCAACTTCAAACCCGTCAATGAACGATTGTGTGAATTCCCGATAAGGACAAGATTCTACGGACAAATATTCAACCAAATAGACCACGATCTAATAGAGAAAAGGGCGGCATCCAGCATTCTCTAAGTGCGGAAAAGAAATGATTGGCCTTCTTAATGTCCATGCCAGTGGCGGCTCGTAGGTTTTTAAAGTGGGAGGGCGTAGAAGAAAACAAGTACTATTTTCTTTGAAGAAAGCTGAAGATTTTTTTTTGCTTTCCCCTTCCTCCTTTTTACTTTTCGTGCTGTTGAAACCATATACAGGATGTGAACCAGGAAAATGAGTTTAAGGAAAGAAACTGAACGGAAATAAAATATGGTGTTTGGCTCTGAAAATTTGTTTACTGTGATAAATGCTGGAGGGGCGGCGTCTCAACGCCCTCCCTCACGAGTCGCTACTGGTCCATGCCCCAACGGAAGACAAATACGACTAAGTTAAAGATGATTTCTACAGCACTTTAGAACCAACATTCAACTATCTTCCGTCGAACGATAATAAAATAATACTAGGTGACCTTAATGCGAAAGTGGTCAAAGAGGGCCAATTGGAAGGCGCAGTCTCCATGATATTAATAACGACAACGGCCAGAGGCTTATTGTAAGCTCGATATGCTTCCCGCATCGTGATATTCATAAGAGAACTTGGGCATCTCCCGACATACGAACGTTCAATTAAATAGACCACCAATGTATAAAAAAGGTGACAAACTCTGCTGCGAAAACTACCGAGGAATATCCTTGCTGTTTACGTCTTATAAGATATTGCTGAAAATTCCAGAAAAGAGAATTAAGACCTTTGCTGACAAAGTAATTGGTGAATACCAAGGCGGATTTAGAGCTGGGCGATCAACCGCGGACTAGATAATCTCAGTTAAACAGGTGCTGGAAAAGTGTTGGGAATATAACATTGATGTGCACCAGGTATCTGTTGACTTCAAACAGGCATACGACAGTATCGACAGGGCGTATTGTATAAAATCATGTTGGAGTTTGGAGCCCACCGAAAATGGTTCGGCTTACAAGAATGTCAATGACCAATTCTTTGTCACAAGTCAGAGTAGAAAATGATCTGACTACCAGCTTCAGAACTGAAAATGGCCTTAAACAAGGTGATGGCCTAGCACCAATGCTTTTCAATTTGATACTCGAATATATTGTTCGGAAACTTCTCGTTGATACCAAGGGAACACTATGCTTCAAATCCTCATAACTAGTAGCAAATGCCGACGACATAAATATACTTGCAAGATCTTTGGAGAGTGCTAAAGAAATATATGTAAACCTTGACTCGGTTGCAAGGGAAATTGAACTATGTACTAACGAAAACAAACAAAAGTTATGTCATAAACTAGGAAAAAGATGCCAATTAAACAAAATATTACAGCAGGAGACTTTAACCTAGAAAACATAGATAACTTTGTACACCTAGAGGAAAACTTATGGAAGGATGGATAACCATCGAAATTAAAAGAAGAATAATTATGGCAAATAAGACGTATTATTCGGTACTCCCAACAATTAAAGACAAAAACGTGCACAGGAAAACTAAACTTAACTCAGGCGTCCGAAAAATTACTTACCGCCTTTGAAAGAGAGGTCTTCAGAAGAATCCTTCACAGGTCCGAACCTGCGAGGTAAGACTCGATCTGGAGAATACGAGACAATGCCATCCTCGATAATCCAGAAGTATTGACCCTTATAAAATTCAAGAAACTACAATGGGCTGGTCATGTGGCTCGAATGGATGGATAATGAGGGGAAAGCCAACAGACAACAACTAGTTGGGAAGCCAATGGAATTATTATTATATTTACCCAGGCAGCAAATCACTATATATTTGCCGATGGAAGTTCTCATTGGACAAGGGCGCCTATGTTGGGCGGTGCATTTGGCCAGGCTGGACGGCCATCGTCTAGAAAAGTGTATATTATATGGTGGACTGACCATATAATGTACACTTAAGGAGGTACGGCTTTGGTAACACACGTGTACTCTTCCGGCGAAATTTTCAATATCGACTTTGCATAAATGTGGCGGTATTTCATTGATACAGCATTTAATTTCGGCCTTCAGTACTTTGGTGATCGTGGGCTTATTGACGTAACCGTAAGGCTACAGAAAACTCCACAAAGTCCAAAAATATTAAATCGCAAGCTCGTGGCGGCCAATTGTGGTCAATATTTCATGGCAGTATGAGCCCACATCTGTCTGAACCCACATGCTTTCAAGAGCAATATTTTCCAATTGAGAGACAAAGAACTGGTCGACATTTACCGTTAACGTTAATAACGATCGACATTTACCGTTAATGCATTGTCTGCCTCATTTTCAAAGAAAAATGGTCCTATGATTCCTTCAGATGACAATGCACACCAAACAGTGGCACATTGGGGATGAATTTGTTTTTCATGAATAATTCGTGAATTTTCTGAGCCCCAAATACAGCAATTATGCCTATTAACGAAGCCATCTAGATGAAAATGGGCCTTGTGAAATAGGCTGAAGATGATCTTGTCCACAAACTCGTCATTTACTACTTGTTGTCCAATGGTGTAATTGGCGAACTCTCTTAGTTGTGCATGGGGTGTTGAATTGTTTGAATCAATTGGAATCATGGAGATGCAAATCTTTAGTGATAATATGGTGAAGAGTGGCTGTTGAAATGTACAATTCTTGTGCACAATGACAAATCGAGGACCCTGGACTTTTGGCCACACTCTCACGAACTACTGTGATGTTTTGTCCTGAACGACTATTACGAGCTCGTGTCGTGTGTTCCACATCAATAATTGAACCAGTACTTTCGCATTTTTCAATTATTCTTTTCACAGTTGATAAATTTGGAATATTATTTCTACCGAAACGGACGCACTTGACGAATCGTAGCAACCAAACTTGAACCATTTTGATAGTAATGTTTAACAATAAGGAGGCGTTGCTATATCGTGTAGCGCTCCAACTCCAATCTGTCTCTTATTGACCTGTCACAATTTTTTACTTATCGAATCATGACGACCAAAATGGCGCGCAAATCAAATCTTGTGCTCTTGTTGTAACACCCTTTACCTCTAGGATATCGAAGGCCAGTCACATTAAAACCCAGGCTTGATGGCGCTTAAATTACAAAAAACTACACGTACTTTGTTTGTTTTCGTTTGTTTTGTTTGTTGATCCACTGGAAACTTGACCTTCTAGAAAATCAAACCAACAAGGAGAATATTGGACAGACACAAAATCATTACTAGAATAATACGTATATTTTATTTTTCCATTTAAATTAAAAAATAAAAGAGTGATACTTGCTACTGTATGATCCAAATGTAGGGTGCATTTTGTTTTTAAAATTCGCGCGCTTTACGTATCGATACAACCATTTCTTTTTTAAGTTGGTATAATTGTGCTTGACATGTGACAGAAGTGTTTACCTTTTTACATTTACACCACCACCAATTTACATTAATTTTTTTCTACAAACCGAAATTTCTTGTGCTAATGCATGAAGAATTCTAAGAAAATGTTACGACGATGAAGCTATGTGAAAAACTGTTTACAAGTGATACAAAAATGTTGATGATGGTAGAGAAAAGCAGTTAGAGATGAATCTCGTTGAGGGAGACTTTCCCCGTCGACTAATGACGTAATGAGTAAATGAACAGGGAATAAAGTAATGAGTGATTGCCGATTAACTATTAGAGACACACTGTTACATATTACTGGAATATTATATAGATAAATTCAATCAATTTTGAAGAACAATTTAGGCTTGTCTTGTGTGTCTTCTCGTATTGTTCTGAAAACATTTTTTTTAAACACCCTGGTGTTGGAGATGTTGAAGAGATGCTTTGTTTGGATGATAACATTCTGAAATGCATAATTACTGATGATGCCACCAAAAACATCGCAGCAATAAAGTTTCGTGCTAAAAATGAACTAAAAATCAAAAAAATGGGCAATGTTAATTGTTTTCTTCCATTACTGCTGTATTGTCAACAAAGAATTCTTCTCAACTGGTTAAACAGTTCAAAAAGAACATTATTTAGGCGTTATACGTCATTTGCGTGAGTCCGTTTGTAAAAAAGTCCTGATTTGTGGCAAAACATGTCATGATTTTTACTTCACGATAATGTATCATTGTATACCGCTGCAATTATTTGTACATTTTTGGCTAAAAATCAACCAAAGCCGGAGTATTTCACAAGCACCATATTCACCAGATATAGCATCGTGTGACTTTTTCCTATTCCCTCGATGGAGGAAACCACTTTGTGGACGCTGTTTTGAGTCCATGGAAGCCATTCAAAAGCGTTCGGTGGCTGCTTTGAAGGAAATATCAGAAGTCGACTGTAAAAATTGTTTCGAGGATAGAAAAAAAATCTTGTAAATGATAAGTGTATTGCAGTGAGACCGGATTACTTTGCAGGAGACAAAATACATTTGAATTGAAATAATTAGTTTGTATTAGTGTTTTATTTAAACATACATCCGACTTTTTAATCATCATATATTATTTGCTAATAAATTCCAATTTTATTCTATGAAATTATATATTGAAGAAAATCAATATTGTTTAGATGGAAAAAAAAAGTTTAAAGTTTTTAATAGTTGTGCAAAATAAAGTTTTGTAATACGTTTCGTATAAGGTGAAAAGATACATGTTGGTTATTTTTCTTTGTCTAAGGAAAAAAAATGTGTATGTTATTATATAACCAATATACCTTATATATTTCAACTGAACAGAAATGTCCAGTTTAATTCCTCTGTCAAACACATTTATCACCTTCGGGTCAAGTAAAAGGAAAAATATATATCGTAAGACAGAAAAAAAACGTCCTAGGAAATAAAAATAAACATAAATCATTGAAACACAAGTTTTATTTGGAAAGAAGTCGTGTTTTTCTTCTACGAACTATGAATTTCAAACTTTCTGTCTACTTAAAGAAATAGTTTAATAGATTAATAGACAGGACAAACAATTTTTGAGTTCCGTTATCATAGTATTCTAACCAGAAAGTATCGGGACTACTTTATTTGAATAGTCTGCTTTAATAATATCACATGAAAGATTACATGTAGGGTATTATATGGAAGAAGCTAAAACAAATTTGAATATATAAATTGATAGTATACATATTGTAAAATCAGTCACTTGTTGATATCAGTAATATTCCGCAGTTGTGTATTATGGGTTGTCAATTATATATGTCACGCTATATTGCGGTAATTTTAACCCTTCCCACCCCTACGTCACACTTTGTTCATTATTGTAACCCCTCTAGCTAATATTACGTCTCACCTGCTACACCCTTTAGGCCAAAGAAATTTTCTACGCGATCTTTTGAGTTTAGGGCCAATCATTGTGTTTAACTTTGAATATAAGGATTATTTTAATATAATTATCAATTTAGTTATGTAGTTGTCTGACACTGAACATTTCATTTAAATTTTGTTATTTTGACATGTTTATATAACGTAACGTTTTAAACTCAGCCCCCTACTGTTTTTGTATACGTATCTATATTGATATAACCATACAAAAAATTATGAGATATGTATTGCACAATATTTTGTTATGAGGGTCGTTCGAAATGTTCTCGGCCTGACAAAGAAATTAGAAAATTACAGCTTCAGCTGCTTTGGAACGTTCAGTTCGAGTCCGACTGATGACGGCTTCAGGTCAGAAACCGATTTCGGGAGACATTTTGGGGACGGCTGAAGAAATAGGCAATTTTTTCGTGGAGCATGGATGAATTTTCCGTTTTTTCAAATCGGAAAATCGAAAAATCGGAAATTTCGGCAAATGTCAGTCATTAAAAAGATACAGGGTGTTGAAAGTGAAACTAAATTTTCGAAAAAATGAAATAATTTAAAAATGGTTGAAGATATCAGGTTCAAAATCGGGGTAGTTGGGTTTTCAAAGGTGACAAATCCAAATTTGGTAGTATCTTCAGCCTAGTTCCAAGAGGGCACTTGCTACCAACTTTGGGAAGGATTAACTCGCTTATATTTTTTTGCCCTATAAAACCAGGAATATTTTGACTTCAAAATAGAGAAGAGTCATAATTCCAACGTAAAAAAGCTATCCGTGTTCAATATCGATAACTCATGCCATTTGCGAGATATTCGTGTTCGAATATTCCATTCCACATATTGGCTCAAAAATATGCAATGCACAAGGTGTTGTGTTGTGTGAAAATTATTACGTTTCCATAACAACTGTCATTGTTTTCTATCTCTCCTATTAAACGTAGTTGGAAACAAGTTTCTCCATTCTTGAGTTCGTATTAAATAATTTGTAAAAAATGCCCTGACTTAATCAGTTTCCTAGCCGTTATTTAAGGGAGATGCTCTGCGTTTATGCACAAGTAAATTACAATAGCCTTGCTGTGCAGTTTGAAGGTATGAAAAGCTCGATCCAACCAGAATCATCCCAGATCGACAAATTTTTCAAAAAATTTTCAATCAGTTAGGCGAAACAAGCTCGTTTTATTACAACAATTCAGGTGGATGACCGAAACGTATAACGGCAGAACAACAAGAGGACATTTTGGTTAGTATCGCGGAAAATCCTAATTTAGGCACTAAGCGTTTGGAGGCATCTACAGGAATTAGCAAGTCTACCGTTTCAAGAGTTCTCCATAAAGAAAAATTGTTTCCCTACTTATGTTTGTTGCCTGTTCGCAATTTATTGCCACAATATTTGCCGGCCAGATCAGAATTTTGTCAAAATCTACTACATAACAAAAACCGAAGACCCCATGAAAAAAATATTGTCTACTGACGGCAACTTTTACCAGACGCGGAATTCTTAACTGGCGAAATAATGGAAATAATGGCGTCCTGGAAAATGCACACCTACTAAGAGTGCAACATTTTCAACACGAATTTTCAATTAACATTTGGTGCGGCATTATCAACAATTTTTAATTGGCCCATTTGAGTTTCCGAAAAGACTGAATGGAGATCAATATATGTAGATTTTAGAAAATGATTTATTACACTTTTATTTATTACACTTTTATCTATTTACATATTACACCTTTTGGACGGTATACGCCTAAACTTAAGACATGTAGTTCATGTAAGATGGGGCGCCATCGCATTTTATTGTTGCAGTGCGAAATCATTTGAATCAACATCGATAAATTGGGTGTGGTGGTGAGTTTCCTTACTACCTCGTAGTCCAGACATTCATCCGTTAGACTTTTATTTGTAGGGTCGTATGAAGTTTTTAGTTTACCATGATGAAATCAATACACGAAACGAACTTTTACAAAAAGTTCAACAAGCGCCCAATGTTAGTAGAAATAAAGAAAATATCTTCTCAAATGTGAAGCGTCACTTAACAAAGAGCCTGCGAAAATGGGTTGAGGTAAACGGTGGACACTTTCAACACCTATTGAAGTAAATTTCAAAAAATTGTTATTTTAAATAAAGTCCGATGTATTTTTTTTCCTCGTATTCAAGGCACACTTTGTGAATTGCAGATTTTTCAGCCATCGACAAGATATGCAATGGAATATTCGAACACGAATATCTGGCAAACGGCGTGAGATATCGATTTCGACCAAGTTTGACCTTTTGAAGTCAAATTATTCCAGAGTTTTAGAGGATAAAAAATATTAGCCAGTTAATTGCACGAAGTAGGTAGCAGGCTCTAGGAACTAGGCTCAAGCTAGTACCAAATTCGGATTTATATGGTCGTACCTTTGGCCATTCCATCAGCTCCTGTCAAATGTACTGATCGAGCCCGATTGATGACGGCTTAAGGCCAGAAACTGGTCTCGGGAGATCCTTTCTAACGTTTTGGGGGTGGCTGAAGGAATGGGCAATTTTTGCATGGAGTACAGATGAATTTTCCGTTTTTTAAATAATTTTAAACAAAAATCCTTGATTTGTCATTTCTTTTTAATTCACACGTTGCATATGAAAGTATTCTGAAACGCAGGTCATAGAGTTTTGCAGCAACAACACCATAAATGTGTCCAGGTACTTTATCTTGTTGGAAAAGTACATTTTTTTCGGCCAGATATGGACGCTTAGCCCGAATAGTACTCTTAAATTAGACAAATAGAGAAGTGGAATACTCCCCGGTGATTTTCCTGCTTTTTCCTGCGGGTGGAACCGTTTTCGCTTTCTTAATAATTTTTTTCAGCTGCTTCTACCCATTTTTTGCACTGCTGTTTGGTATCTGGTGTGTAATGGTGAATCCATGTTTCATATACTGCTATAAAACGTTTAAGAAACTCATAAGAATTGCGTTAAGTAAGTGTAAACACTTTGGGAAGTGTTTATGCAGTCCATAGAATAGAAAATTTATTTAGACCTAAAATATCATGTTATATGTAGTGGACTCAGTCGGTCTAGATAATCACAATGTCAGCAAGCTCCGTACATTCATAATTTAAAAAAACATTGTGGAATTTTGGGACGAATTTTTTGTAACTATTCGATTCGGATTCTTTTAATACCGTTTTCGAATTATTCCAATTGATTTTATGTCCCGATTCGATCGGTAGCAAATACAAAAGATTAAAAGAAATCGCTATAGTTAATTTAAATAAAAATAACTGTAGCCCCATGCCTTCGGTAGAATTAAATTCAATATGATTCCCTATTCTAAAGAATAAAATTAAAAACGTTTAAGTATTTCGATACACAATAATCACACAGTGAACCTCACCTATCTAATTTTTTGTAATCAATATAAATCATTTTTTAGATTCTTTTTGAAAACGGGAGAAGACCTCCTGAAACGTTAACGCTCAAAAGTTTGTATTTATTTTAGAAAATTTTTATATTTTTTTAAATTTTTGTTCGTTAGGTAAATTTATTACAGAAAAAGACTCACTGAGAAATTTATCTCCGTTTTGTTTTTTACCCAGTGATTCATTGAAAAAGTGGCAAATACCCAAAAAAAGAAAAAAAAACTTAGATCATTACTGTGCTTTTTGTTTTGAATGAATAGCCTGATGAGTAAATCGTCTCCAATAACGCAATGAGTAAAAGAACAGGAGTATAAAAACGAAGAGGTGAAAACAATCTCGAACATGGTGTTGCATTCGAAATATTCACGGTGTTTATGTGGTGGGATTGTAAAGGTTTTTTCGGTTATGAAGTGTTGCCGTCAAGCAGTATGATGGATTCAAGTAGGACTACAGTTAAATGTCTAGAATTGGCGTAGGGATGTTTTAACTGATGCTCCATATTCATCAGATATGACAGCTTCAGATTATTATTTACTTTAATAGTTTCAGAATAGGACAGAGAAAAGCTTCACTAATGAGAGGAATGATAAAAGACAACTGAATCAGATTTTCAAAAGACAAAAATTTGCTACAAAGCTATTAAAGGGTAGTAAATAACATAATAAATAAAGGGTAGTAAATAACGGTCAATATATAACAGCTTTAAGAATCATTTTATTTAAGAATAATTTCATTAAGGATCATTTTATTTATTAAGAATCATTGTATTTATTAGTATTCATTAATTAGAAATCCAAACAATCAAATTTGCCAATTAAATAGTTTGCTATTGATCCTCGTATAACGTTTTCAACCTCCTGCGTACACAAATAAATCATTAAGTTTTGAGGATGTATATTTTTACAAGCAATACTAGCTTAAATTCCTCTATCATTCGAAAATAAACAAGTGCAGGTTAATGCCTTAAACTGATTAATACAAATGGGTTTCTATTTTTGTTTCTGAGCATGCTTCAATTTTATGCTTTGAATGTTTAAATTTCAAAACATTTCCTAAATATTTACGGTTACCGAGCTATTAACCATCAGCGCGATCGCGTAAAAAGCATCGCCGAATGAAAGAATCTGTCAATGAATCACTTAAACAGGATACTAAAAGAGATTATGGGAATTTTAAGAGATTTATGCCGAATTTATAGCTTACTTGAATGTAGCACGGGCTAAATGTAATTTAAATCACTATCAATTTGATATTTTTTCTTCTAATTTTAGTTTGAATTACAGATATTTCTAAAAACGGATTATTCTAACCTAAATTTTTCTCATGATTATTTTTTTTACGTGGTCCACTGCAAAATTACTACTGAAAGATGGTCTTTATTGAGAAAATTTAAAATAATGTTATTGTCATAATGTCTCGTTTGTTCAGTGCATTTAATATAATTTAGATTACATAGCGCATTTTAGAAAAGCGCTCGTCTATACCCATAAAGTACCTGTAAAGTATTTTTTGGGTCCGTCCCCAATTTTATTACTATATCTGTTCGCTGGCCCGACTATAGTTGTTTTGACAGAAATTCAAATATAGCAAATTAAAAATGATGGTGAGAGTGTACAATATTATAAACATATGATAGATGCATTATAATATCGTCGCCGTCAGTCCCAAATCTCGTATGTACAATTTTTGTCGAAATTTACTTTTTCTCTTCTTCCCATTCCTCACTTTACATTTAAAGACCAAACGTCTTAATGAAATGTAGTCTAAAGAGTTTCAGTAAACCGAAAAACCAAACCTTGTACAGTTTGAAGGAATATAACGATAATCCATACCTCGTATGATCAGCAGTCTGGTGCCATGGTTTGTCGATACAAGGGTTGATCTGCCAGATTTTTCATTTGTGTAGCCATAGGAAGGAGGTTACGAGGAAAAGTTTTTTGTTGCTTCATTTAATTCGTTAGATTACATTATTACTTTACTACTATTTTAGATTATTTCAGATTACATTATTATTTTAGAAATCAGTGTCTTTGGTGATGACTTGTTGAATCAAGAAACTGAATTCTTGATTTACAAAATGATGTTGGTTTTGAAGAAAATATCGGAAAGGGTATTTTATTGTCATTAGGATTTATAGTAATATTACACATTAATTTCGAATGTTTTAAATGTTTCAATGACGTTTTGTTTGTTTTTTTATAGAAATTAGTGGTGAAGAATGTTAAGTATGAAATGATAGAAATAGCCGCTATACAGGATGAGGCAGAAGGCAGTTCTGTACAAGCTGTTGAGAAGGTAGGTGCTATACAAAAAGAGATGGATATTAGCGAAGTAGGTGCAAATCAAAATGAGGCTGATGCTAGAGAAGGAGCTGCTGTACAAAACCAGGAACAAGTACGATCTATACAAGATGAGAATAAAAATTGAGACGAATGTGCTATACTTATAAAAGATCAAAGAGAAGAGCAGTTAGGTATGTACACATTTTTGTCTATTATCTTGATTTGAGAAAATCTAAAACTGTTCATTTTCTTTTATTATTGAATTATGACTTTTTAGATCAAGACAGCAGTATAGGACTTTTTCGGAAACGGAACCGTACTTCAAGCTGACCTAAGCCAGAAACATGAAAAAAAAATTGAAGCAATGAAACAGAGAGAGAAAGGAAAACCGCACACAGGTAGTAGAGAAGTTCAGGATAAAAGGGAATCTGCTGCTGAAAAGCCTCAGAAGAAATTAGGACCGGCTTGTGAATGTACCTGCGGCAGATTTGATGACATGGACTGGGGATAAAGGAAAGTTTATGTGGCCTCACTAGTTGACGTTTCTCTCCCCAATAGACAAAAAAACAACTGCTCATGATTCAAAACAGAAACATTCATTTATCTACCATTTTAAAAAAGGAAACAATAGATTACGTGTTTGTAAGAAAATGTTTTTGAATATTTTGGAGATAGGTGAATGGTCCGTTCGAGATTGGGCGATAAATGCAGTAGAGAATATATTTATCTAATGTTAATAATACCACAAAATCACCTCCTGGTAAAAAAGACCAACAAAAAGTCTTAGATGAATTTCTACAGAGTTTACCTAAAGTGCTCTCACATTACTGTAGTGCATCTTCGAGCAAATTATACCTTGAGCCTCTGCTCTTTCTTTGGCTCAATTCAAAACTACATTTAACAGAATGAAACTTGCTATTTTTGAACCCAAAAAGACCTATTTGTGCGTCATGTACGAAAATAGAAATTTGAAAGAGGAAGTATGGGTGCAGCATAGAAAAAGAAAAGACCAAGTTCGAGCGGCAATGCAGTCGGATACCGAAAAGGTAAAAAATAATAGCAGGTATGTGATAATAACAATGGACCTCCAAGGAGTACTTTTGAGACCACGTCTGCAAGCGTCTGTTCTATATTATAAAACCAAATTAATAGTATATAATTTTACTATGCATGGCAAAATAGAGACGAGACTAAAAAACAAGATTATCAACGTTCCTGCTAATTATGATAGCATAGCAAAAGCTGCTAGAAAAAAGCCAGAACCCTATAATGTCAAATACAAAGACCATATTTTTAGGAAGTACTCCTCTTTAAATTCAGTATCGAGCATCCGGCCAGGTCCTAAGGCTGCTGACAATGTGGTTATAGACATAAGAACTCTAAAGTACACTTCAGATGGGGAAATTTTTTATAAATTGCAGATTGATGAAGAATGGCAATTGCTGCCAAAAAGAATTGGCAAAGTACAAAAAAAAATGCCGAACTCTATACAAAAAACAGGAAAATTTAACAGGATAAGTATAATGACCTGCATGAATTAAAGCGTGTCTTACCTAGTGACTTTTTATGATCATTTATCACATTGTATATACAAGATGAAATTTTTACTCTTTAGCATACTTTACTATTTATCATATATTTATTAAAATTTTAGTATTTATCCACAAATTGGTATGAAAACAACTTACTTGTGACATAATAGGGAAAAGAGATTTTTTTGTGTCCTGAAAAATCACTAAGCAAGAATTATTATGAATATACGAGGTTTGAACAATCAAGGCTGAAACAATGGCAGCATTCTTTGAGAATAAATTACCCCTAGCGATCGTCCGCGCTAACTCACACGTTTTAACCGCTCTGTTCTTGATTAAGATCAGAGAAGCTTTGCGACAGGGAGATCTATTGGCCAGTTCTTTTTAACATAGTATTGAATAAAGTCATCATCGAAATAGACATAGCCGTCAATGCAACAGTGATAAATAAAGAGAAACAGATATGCTATAACATAAACTTATTAACGTTCAGAAAGAGTATTAGGCGAGACCTATGATGAAATAAAGATGAAAACCAAAAAAGCCGGTCTAGAAATAAATATAGATAAAATAAAGGTGATGGAAAAAAGAACTAACCTAAGTAAAGAACAGAACTGACTAACTGGTAACAACAACATCAATATAACAACATCACATGAAAGTTAAGATCAATAAAACACTCATTCGGTCAGTGCGGATGTGATTGATATTCGAATTTGGAGGATCAGGTATAACTTTGAACTCAAGCACTTATGTAAGAATCTGGATAATGTTAAGTATATGAGGGTTCAGTATTTCAGATGGGCGAGACAAGTGATGAGAATGCCAGAAAGCCGAATACCAAAGAGAATCATGGAGGGTCGCATAGGGGGTAACGGAAAGAAAGGTAGACCAAATACACTTTGGCATCAGAAATTGGAAAAGGGCTGTTGAGTATCGAGCTAGGAGGCTATCGTTTGGAGGCGAAAGTTGAAGTAGGTCAACGCTCACTGATGTACCAGTACTCATAAACAAGATATGATGGGCACTAATTTGTAATTGCTCTCTAGTTTCACATGTAATTAAATGATAACCGCGGTTTATCATAGCCTTCACTTTATCCATGGGTTATGATAACTGATCTTCAAATAGAGATGCATCTTTGACATTAAACTTCATCTTTCTAATTGCCAGAATCATTTGTCTTACGTCGAACCATTTACAACATCACCCCATATAAAATTGAACATTTTTCTTCCTCATTTAGAGAAAGTGATTTTAAAATTATTCATTGTATCATTGATTTCAATACTTTAAAGTACCATAATTGAAATATGCAATTTTTTTACCTTGTATAGTCAGCTTACGAAGGCAATTGCTTTTCATAGCTCAACTAAAGGATCGAGAAAAATCGAAAAACACTCTTTTATAATGGAAAATGTGTCGAGAAGACAAAACTATTTTGAATTTATTACACGTTCTATACTATACGAAACATCCAAGCTATTTCATAGAAAATGATAAACAATAACATGTAACGCATATTCTGTAAAAGACAGTTTCTATTTTATATTAAAAAAAAAGAACAACATGGAAAATTTTGTAGAATTACTGGCAATATTGATGTTGTTTTTAAACTAGCAGTATTATTTAAAATAATATTTTAACTAGACTTGAACTACAACTTTTGTATCATAGGAAAAAAGAAACAGAAATAAAAACACAACATAGAGAAAATTAAGTTTTTTTTGAAACTCTAATTCCGTGCCTTAAATTAGACTCTGACTTCTAAAAATATACATAATAACTTTTTTTTATAGTATTATGTTCCAGCTGTCATACTGGGATGTACCAAAGTATTTGCGTTTTTATACCTGGAGGTTATTAATCGCAATATAGACCGTTGTTTTCGATGACCCCCATGGTCCATCTCCAATAACTACATTCCTATTCGGTACCACGATGAGTCTTTGGAGGCACAAAAAACTCGACGCAGCCAGTTTTTTACCTCTTCTTCGGAACAAGTGGTAATCCGATGGAGCGAGGTCGGGGCTGTATGCTGGATGACAGTATGTTGGTTCAAAGATCAATTCGTTAATTCCTGATGTAATCAGATGTGAAAGATGTGGTCTTGCGTTGTCTTGTTGTAGGAGGACTTTGTTATGGTTGAGCTCTTTAAGTTTAACTTTAAAGGTTAAGGTTAACTCTCAAAGTTAGATATATTTCAGCCAGAACAGCGTGTATTCTCTCAAGCTGACCTGATTAGAATTCCGAATGTATTGCAGTACCATCAGAACCCAACTCAAAGTGAATTATTCCTTCAAAATTCCACCTAACACACAGCATAACCTTTTTGATAAATCTTACTCGCATTGTACCGGAAAAGCCGGACACTGCCCCACCGGGCAAAAACCCAGTGCTTTATAATAAATAAATATTAAATACACATTTATTTAGCATATGCAGCTAATAGTAACAAGGCAATGGTAATATACAAAGAAAAATAAAAGTAAGAAAAAAATCTAAATAATCATAACGAAAGAAAATCCATTAAGCAACAAAAGGCAATAATTAACACTTCAAATGATAAAACTCTCTATTGCTTCAAATAATAATTTAAGAGTTTATTAAACACATGCACATTAGAAGCGCTCCCTCTGTGGGCGGGCAAAGCATTGAAGTGCAAACACCTTCCCAACACAATGTCTTCTGGAGACCAGTAGTTCTTACAATTGGTACATCATAACTGTTCTTAGAACAGACATCGTAAGAATGCATGTTTGTTCTTTGCACCAAAAAAGTATTCAAATAATGTGGCAATAAATTATGTTTTATTTTATATATCAATCGCAAGTTAGACATACAATAAATAAAATAGGGTAAAACAATAGTAATGTATACAAGCCTCCTCGCCCAGTGTGATAAATATGACGATATACTACTAAAGAACCCAATATTTCTACGTATATAATTGACATGATTACAAAATGTTAGCTGAGGATCGAAGAGTACTCTCAAGAATTTAATTTCATTTACAATCTTAATACCACAATTGTTTATATTTGTTTCTAACTTTAACTCATTAAATCTTTTGCAGTTTCCTTTAGACCCTATCAATATGTGCCTTGTTTTCAATTCGATTAGTTTAAGTTTATTTTTACATCGCCATTTAATAATCAATAAATTTAGTATTGCCAGTTCACATATCAGGCAAATTATATCCAGACACAGATATGAGAGTATCATCCGCTAAAAGACTAACAAAGCATTTATCCAATATTGTAGAAATATCGTTGACATATATCAAAAACTGCAACGGGCCCAGAAAACTACCCTGAAGAACTCCCCCAAGCAATTTTCCTTCTTGCCGACTCTTTTCCCTCAACCCTCGTTCTATGATGTCTGTTAAGTAACTCTTGATCCATTTCAGTGCTTTTGATCTTACACCATAATTTAATAATTTTTTCAACGTGATATCCTAGTCAATAGTTTCAAAAGCTTGCTTTAAATCTATAAACACACTAAGTACAGTTGTCCCATCCTTTTTATCGTTTCTCCATGTTGCGCATGCATACTGAAAGCCGTCTCACAAGAATGTTTTGTCCTAAACCTTGATTCTTGAACCTTGATTGAACTGGATACTACTTCTTAACTCTATGGTCTATGGATACTACTTCTTAACTACTGGATAAGTTCTTAACTCTGCACATACAACAGTCTCGAAGATTATATCAACAACAGGTAACAAACTAATTGGTCTAAAGTTACTTGGTACACTAGGCTTTGGTATTTTCGGAATAGGTAGAATATTGCTGGTTTTTATGTCCTCAGGAAATGTATTCGTTTCAAAACTTGTATTAATTTAGCACAATAAAGGATGACCGATGACACAAAAAATGTCTTTCATTAACCTTATCGTAATTTCATTGCACCCGTACTTATTACCGTACGTATTATTTAAACCAAACACAACTTTTCTTAATTTGTTTAGTGTAGCATATATATATATATATATATATATATATATATATATATATATATATATATATATATATATATATATATATATATATATATATATTTCTTGCCCTGCTTTCCCACTATTTCACACCCATTCTAGCCAAATCCTCCTCCACCTCCGGTAGCCACTTTCTCGGCGGTCTTCCACTCTTCATTCTTCCCTCGTATCTGCCCCTGCTCACAACCTGCTTTGTTATTCTGCTTTCTGGTAGCCTTCCTATATGTCCTACCCAGGCTATTCGCCGTACTCTGAAGATCCGCGTTATTGGGGGTCTCCATATACTGTTATTATTTCTTCATAACATGTTTAAACTTAGAAACATCCTGAGTCTTGCATACCTTGACATCACTGATCCAGTCCCGCCGTTCGATAGTTTGCTCTAATTTATTCAAACTATCGAAATAAAAGTTGTGGAAGTTCTCCCCCGTAGGTCCATAGTGGTAAAGCCGATTCGAGAAAAAACGGCATGCCCCTTACCATTGCCTAGTAAATTTTTTATTGTTCTCCAAATCTTCCTCCCCTCTACAAGCATCGATAGTATTATTAAGATACTTTTTTCTCTCAAGTCGCATTATGGACAGTGCAATATTTATTTTTGCCTATAAATTCTCCAGTCCTGCTCATTCTTTGCGTAAGAGAACTTTCTATATGCTCTGTCCCTGTCAACTTGAGCATTTCTTCTGTACGGTTTTTGTATTTCTTCAGTACGGTACAGTAAAATCAGTACGGTTTTTGAGGAGAGTTTTACATACGCGCTGTTCTATCCGACGCGTGGCTTGCTGTTGCTACAGTTCATTAAGGATGCTTTTACAGCTATTTGTCGCCATTCCTATATCTCATAGATGCCGGTTGAAGATAGTGTGTAATACTCCTAAATCTCCTGAAAGTTTCCTAGTGCTTGTTTTACGAGCTGCAGCCACAGCTGTTCTTAAAACGTCGGCATCGAGAGACAGTAAACAACCTGATCTTCCCCTATCTTCTCTCTATCATAAGACTCATGTCTCCCCCCCGGAAGTTTTTGAAGCAGAACTAAGCGGTACGGATTGATACAGCATCTTCTCCCTCCGCTTTCCACATTTTACAAGAGGCACCAGTCGCTTTAAATCCTTTTTTTTAAATAATATCTTGAAATTGTCTAAATTTCACAATTTATTTCACTCATCAGTCGATTGAAATGAGCAAAAAGTTGAAATCGGATTAAATCACTGAAGAGTGAAGCATAATCCTTTATATACAAACAAAGGAAAAAACGGAAATACTTTTGATACATCCTAGTAGAACCTCTAAACTACTCAAACACTTGTATATTAGATATAAAAGTAAATCCTATATTATCTCGGAATTATAATTAATACATATTTATAGGGTCAAACATACATTTATAGGGTTATTTATAATTTCATTTTTAGGATCACGAAACAACTGTTACAATTTAAGTTATGAAGGAGTAAGATGTCAATTCAAATGTTACTAATGACGATCAACAATATGAACGTTGTGATTCGTTGTGATTTAATGGTTCTATTAAAACTATATAGCAGAACTAGAGCCATCTTTAGAGCAAACGTGTGATGTATTTTTAAACCACCTGTGTAGAAAACATGAAAAAGATCTATATTGAAAGCCATTTTGGATGAGTTATTTTAAGCTATTTCATAAAAACAGAACTATAAACTACGATTTTTCGATTTTCACCAACGAAAATCATTCTTAGATGGTTTTTAGGTCCCTTTTCGAAGTAGCTCATAAAATATATTACAACAAATAGTGTTGCCCGAGTTTGAATGTTGCCTAACCGTAACTCATGCGCAGACACCAATGTATAAACTATTGCTTCAATTGGTTTGGGATCCCGTGTTGGAACGTATCCAATTCTTACTGATAGAGAATTAACACGCAATACTTTGCCTCCAAGTGTGATATTTCTTTTTTTATTTTATAAATGATTAATGTTATTATATTTAAACATTTTTCTTGAATAAAAATATCGTAAGTAACCGCAAAAATTTTTCGATGTATACAGAATGTTTTCAAAGTTGAGTCATTTATTTTAACAGGTTGTAAAACTCGTAAAAATAAGTAAATTTACCAAAAATCATTTATATAAAAGTTGCAAATTAAAGAAGTTATTAACAGTTACAAAATTTGAAAACAGACAGATTTTTGTCAGTGGCTTTTACATCAGCACAACAGAAATGAAAATTTTACCGAATTTATTTTGGCTACTGACGAGGTAGACTCCATTTCTTGTAAATGTGACAAGAACTGGAGTAAATAATTTCCACACCAACCATGTTTGGGCAGTAGAAAATCCGCAAGCTGTGAAAAGAACCTGTTTTCAGCACAGATTTTCAGTAAATGTTTAGGTTGGCGTAGTAAAAGGGATGCTTATTGGGCCTTTCTTTCTTCCAGATCGACTGATAGGTGAAAATTATCTATACTTTCTTCCAAACAATTTTTACAAGATGTTCTTCCACGATTATTACAAGATCTTACCCTAAATATTAGACAGAATATGTGGTTTCTACATGATGGAGCTCCGCCACATTTTAGACGAGAAGTTCAGGAACATTTAAATAATGAATTTTCTAAGAGTTGGATAGGGCTCAATGGCCCATTTCTTGGCCTGCACGCTCCCCGGATTTAATGCCCTGCGATTTCTTTCTGTGGGACTATTTAAAAAAGTTAGTTTATTACGTTGGAAAAGTAAATACTGCAACAGCGGATTCAAAACGCTTGTGATGTTATTGGTGGACACTGGGATTTTATTTTTGACGCGTTTAGTGACGCATGGGTACGCCCAGCAAGATTTTGTGCTAACCGAACAAATGGTGACAATATTGAACAATTCTGGTAACATGTAACATTGTTGTTTTTGTTATTCTGCAAGTTTTATATAAATGATTTTTGATAAAATGATAAAATTACTTATTTTTACAACCTGTTAACAGTTTCTCTACCTGTTCTACAATCTGTTAAAATAAATGATTCAACTTCGAAAACACCATGTATATATATAATTTTAAAGAAACACAACTTTAAGCAAGAAGTGTTGGGATTGATACGTTTTAATATTCTTTTTTTATTAGGTTTAAAAATCCTGCTTTAGATAGGTGAGACCTTTTTTTGCTTTTTTAAAAGAAAAATATTGATTTTCGTACCGTAGATTTCTGATTTTTTGCAATTTCTACTGTAAAACATTTTCTTAAATTATTACGTTATTTATAATATTCAGAATAACAACTTTCAAATACCTAAACTGTCGTTTTCCTTTGCATATAAAGAATTAAATTAAAAATTCCTCCTTGTATTGAAAAAAAATACAATTTCTTTTAAGAGGTCCAGTATTAGGTCTTCAACTTAATTTTCGGCTTAAGTTTCATCGATTGCAGAACGTATTCCAGATTTTTTTCCATCGAACAATTATTTTAAAGCGCCATCTTTCAGCTTCCAAACGAGGTATAATATACGAGCATACTGTGAATATAACCGGAATAAGTCTATTTCATACACTACTTGTAAGAAATGGATTCAGCAATTCCGAAGTGGAGATTTTAATTTAAGTCAAGCAGAACGTCCGGGACAGCTAAATAAAAGCACACAAAATTGGAAGTACTATTGAAAGAATGTCTATGAGTTACAGGACCAGTGCTCCAGTTATATGTCGTACAGGAACTCGGTGTAACACCGCAAACCAGTTCTAAACATTTAAATAAGCTTAGGAAAATTTAAAAGAATAGTCGTTGAACTGAGAATAAGAGTAATCGTTTTGATGTTGACTCATTGCTCTTCAGATCCAATAAAACTTGATTCCTGCATAAAATTGTGGCCAGTGACGAAAAACCTACTTTATAATTCAAACGGGCGAAAATAAAAAAGTTCATCTTGATGAGCCAATCAATAACACAAAACCAAATCACGCCAAAAAGGTGATGCTGTGTATATGTTGGGATCAGCTGGGGGCCATGCATTATGGGTTGGTCCAATCTCGCCAAAGAGTCACTGCTGACCGTTATCAGCTGTATTTGTGATGCTCTGGAGGAAAAAAAGATCTTATACTAGCAATGGAAGAATGGAAGTTATTTTACGTCAGAACAACGTATTACCACATACAGCAAAACAGGCACCTGACGTGTTCTCCAGACGTAGCCCTTTCAAATTTTCATCAATTTCAATCCCAGCAACATCACCTGATTGATAGCCGTTTTACATCTCATGAGGAAATCAAAAAAAAGGCTCAATGACTTTATCACGTAAAAACCTCCAAGATGTTTTTGATTTGGGATTCTACATCCACCTGAAAGACGGCGAAGGTATATAGAAATTGAGGGAGATTATTTCGTATTACTTTTTTTATAAAAAAATCAAAGATCGTCAAGAAAGGCCCAGATTAGAGGATTTAATAAAAGAAAAGAAAAATAAAACAAAGCTTTAAAAAGGTGAACTGTAATTCTCTGGATCTGGAAATTAAAAGTGGAATTCGTGATTTCAATATTTTAAATCCCCACTCAATCGTTTTACTCTTATAGAGGGACTCCTTAACTTCTTTATCCTATCTCTGAAGTGGAGTTTTATAATTTCAAATTTCTCCTATAGAACTAAAATCGATCACTACTGAGTACCATGGTGCATAAATTATTTTTTGATGTGTTTTTCGTAACAAAAATGCATACTATATACAAACACTGAAGTGCTGAATAAATTTAACTGATAATTTTAAATTTTGAAGTAAAAGGTATAAAAGTTAATGGCAAAAAGAAATCCTAAGTAGGATAGAAGATTTATTAAAGAATAAGAAAGTTGAAATTTAAGTGAATTTAAAATGAATGTAACGGAAAAGATATGAGACACAGTTAAAGAGAAACATAAAAATAAACGAGGGCCTAATAAAGTTTTATCGGTGGTATTGTGGTTGTGGTTGGGGCAGATAACAAAAGAGTATAAAAATTATTAGAAAAAAAATTCGCGGAAACGTCCACGAGAGATAATTTTATAAATTTTAAAAATCTCAAACGATAAATTTTAGTCCCGCCACTGATTCCTACATATTTCAGTACGACAGTGATTCTTTACACTATATCTCTCAGGTGACACAATATCTAAATCATGCACTCCCTTGAAGAATCAAGGTTTTCCGGATGTTACTTTCTTATATTTCGGTTTCTAAAAATGAACGAAAGCAGAGGTATATACTGAAAAGATAAATACAACGCAGGAATTCGTCGCTTGTATTTTAGATAATGTTGCCCTCATAAAAGACCGTTAAAACAATAGCACAATACGTTCTGTTTGAGGAGAATTTCAACATGCTCCGAGGTTGTTAGTGGAACTCAAACAATTATCATGAAAAGTAAATTATTTTTGTTCGCCATTTTACTAAATATGTTGTACGTATGAAATACTTACAACTATTTTATTGTTTCAGCAACCATTACACCTGATAATCTATAAACACGGCTGCCTTTCTAGTTCTTATTTCAATTTAATTTGTTGTTTAAGAAATGTAAACACCAGTACAGATTAAAATTAATAAAATTTGAGCGTTAAAACTTTGGGATTAAGGATGCACAATAATTTCAGAAACACTTTTAAATCTACCTTCCACATCCAGTCGATTGTGCCATCGAATTATCGATGACACACTTAGGAAATTGAATTAAAAAGAAAGGTCCATGTTTTAAATTAAAATATCCTATTTTAGGTTTAACATTTTTTCCATTATTTCTTTCAGTATAAGCAGCGGTGGTTTGTGGAGGAAAAACAAGTGGGGCACGCATAACCAAATTTTGGAATGGGGATAGGGAAATGCGTCGCAACTAAAAATTTTACATATCTTAGTATCATACACACTTTGCTGTATAGAAATTCGAGTGTAACTGTTTGACATCAAATTTTCAAATAGGTACCTAGATAATAAAATTTTGCTAAACTCACCATAGGACCATGGCCATTAAATTTGTTTGTAGTTGAAGTCCATCCTCCTAAATTTCTGACCAGCAAAGTGGTCGATGACTTGATCATTAAAATTTTAAATTGACTTCACCAGATTTTTTTTCAATAGATAGCATTGTTAACGCGCACAGCCATTCCTAGCCTATAGTGTTGCTTAGAAATATTTTGATTCGTTTGAGGGTAGATAAACATCTTTCGCTTTCCACAGTCGTCATAGTCGGTACACAAAACAGCAGCAGCGGTACAACAACATAGTAATTAGCAGCCAAATTTTTGGAGACTGGGTAACGTTCTGGGATGACGCTAGGAGACAACGCCGATCACAAATAGTTAGATCACTCCAGTTTCAATAGCACTAAACTCTGAATAAGAACTTCCTGTCGCTTACGAAAATGTTTGTTACTAATGTACGAGGTCTGTAAATAAAATAATGAAATTGGTGGTGTAACGTTCGATCTGGCAAGACTGTTAACTTCCCCTTGGAGGGAAGGCACACCAACATCTGCTGCGTCTTCAGTACTAGTTTGAACTCCCCAGAGTCACTTGGTAAGCCGTAGCTATACTTTTCGTGAACCGGATTTTTCTAGTGCGTATGAAAATGAGTGACAAGAATTTCAAGTAACGATGCGCTATCAAGTTTTCTTCAGACTTGGGCACAATAGGCATACCTCAAAGGATACCATTTTGAGACCAGCTGAAGGGAATTCCAATATTTCAGTTTCAGCACTGTTGCGAAGAGTCTCCAGCCCTCTAATCGTTTCCAGTGTGGCTTCCCAAGGCAACCACTTTGAAGGAAACAATGTCGAATTGTTATTTCAATTGAATAAAAAAATATAAATAATCAGTCTCATTACTTCACTTACACACCTCACAATGCTTTAAAAATATATTGTAGCTTTAAAACGATCAACTGTTCATATTCAGTTCTAATCGGGGTTTTTATCTAGGAATATAATAAACTTTCGGTAACAATAGTGACCTGATCTAATGACTATGACGATGAGATGACGCTTACGGTCTGGAATGATCATATATTCGACAATGCTAGGCTTAAGTCACTTCAAGATGAGCTTCTTATATAGTTCAGAGATGATTGGTGGTAAATTTTTGATTCAGTTGTCTATAAATACATATACGAAAATAATAATGCATAAAACGAACCATGTGGATATATACTCAGTTACCCCAGCGTCAGCCTCGGCCGAGTAGTTTCTAAGCTTAGCAATTAAATAAATCCTGACAGAATCAACGCTAAGAACGGCTGAAGAGTGGATGCTTCAGTCATCAATATCATTAATACCAGACATACGATTTGTTAGAAGAATTTAATTGGCCCACCTTTTATAATGTTAAAATTATTGAAATTATCGTATAAACTGCGTAGGGTATTGTATTATTTTTATAATATCCGAGTAATAAAGTATATATATGTATATATATATATATATATATATATATATATATATATATATATATATATATATATATATATATATATATATATAATAAAGTATATTATTTATATGAACACATGAATTGATGAAATTATATAATCTGACCTAGATATCTCATATAACCATGACATAATTTACTTTTATGTATTTATTTATAATCTATAAACTAAACGACAATATGCAGTAATAAGAAATAAACAGTAATATCAGTAATAGAGTAGGTAATGATTTTCTCTATATCACACCTGGTACACTGGCAGTTATTTTAATCGATTTAGTTAATTAACAAGTACTGGCAATGAAAGATTTTACCATTAAAGTGCGCATGCAAATACCAAGTTAAAATTGACAATGCAAAACCGACAAACGCTATAAAAGGTAAAATTATTTATATTTCACATTATTCCAACCACTGAACAAAATTAATCATTTAAAGTTTCGTAACACGTTTGTTAATGGCTTTTTACAAACCATTTTTAACTTACTGGAAATAATATCAATTAAACATATCAAAAATACAGATTAAATATTTGAGGATAGGAAAGCTTTTATTTGGATTAAATATAATACAATATAATAGTAGGTCCTCAACTTAATTATCGGCCTTTACATTTTATTAACTGCAAAACCTATTCAAATGAGATTTTTTTTCCCGCCGAATAGTTATATTAAGCACCATCTTTTAGCTTTAAATAAAGAATAATATACAAGCCTATTGTGAATATAACCTAATATAAATGCTGCGAAAGCTCAATACACGGTTGGTATAGCACTTGTCAGGAGTGGTTCCAACAACCAGAAATTTTGCTTAAATGATGCAGAACGTCCAGGACATCCAAAAAAGTGGAGGATGAAGAATTGAAAGAACTGCTACAAGAAAATTCTTGTAATACACTGCTAGAGCTCGGACAGGAAGTTCGGTAAATACCACAAAGCCATTTCTAAATGGTTACACAAGCTAGGGAAAATTCAAAAGAAGAGTCTATGGGTCCACTATAACTATTTCCACAGTAACTCACAGCTGGAAATAAGAGTAGACGCTTTCATGTTGTGATGAAAACTGGATCCCCTAGGATAATCCAAATCGTGCATTTTGAGTTGCTTCAATCTGGTCAAACGATCAATGCTGGACGTTATCAGCAACAATGAATACGAGTTATGGCGCTCTAAATTAAAAAAAATGATTACGATCCATCAATATATGTAACGTAATCTCTTCATTCCTTTCGACACCTGTAATATCAATTGGTTGATAGCGGCTTTACATGTCTTGAAAAAATCGAAAAAAGAATCGATTCGAGAGTTGCCTAAAAAGTGGGGTTTTTGCATTATTTTGTCATAAATCAAAGTCAAAGGTAGTCAAAATAGCCGAGGATTAAGTTGAAGACCTAATAATATATCTGTTGTATATTATTCAAATCTTTCAAATAAAGCAGCTACAGAATTTTAAAGATAATTAACTAGAAGTAGAGTAATCCTAACTTGCATATCTTCTTCCCCGTTTCCCATGCTGAAGTGTTATATTTTAGAAACGTTTCCTACTCGAGACAATAATTATTGATAGCTGCATGGAAAGAACAGGAAAACATTTTACAAGAAAGAACTATTATTTACTTAAGAGGAATGAGTCATCTTCAAGCTCGTATCTCTTGCCTCTCTATTCTTCAAAAGAACTTTCTTATCTCACTAACTGTATCTTTTCCATGAGCTAATATTTATGGTTTAATAATAAGGTTTTAGCTTTTTTATGTTTGCTTAATTTAAATGTTATGTTAATATATTATGAAATGAGAACATAATACATTAATATATGTCGTGTATAGAGGACAAAGCATTAATAAAACATATATCCAAAAGTCCGTTTGCTAAATTTGGTTCCCTAATTTTTTAAGTTACTTATGCACTGCACTGCAATTATCTCATCCAGATTATTTGCAGTATTTCCAGGTAGGTAAGTAAAAATTAATTACAATAAATGCAGGAGATTACTACATCGCTAAAGCAACTACCACTCGCATATACATTTAGGATTCTTTGTGAAAACGACAAGAAAACTACGATGCTGAAATGTGTCGAATATCATAGTTTAAAAAGGGTTATCATTAATTGAAAAAATCTTCTTCACAGACGTTCTACAAACGTAGCATAGTAACTCTGATAAAAAGATTACACATTATTTTGTAAATAATTAAATCACATTTCACTGCTCTTTAAAAACTCAAACAAACTTTGTTGTATCTCTAAAAATAACTGAAACATAAAAAAAAACTTACTAAGACCGAACTTAACTTTTTAAAGGGGATGCAACAGTTGTACCACAATAGAATCAAATTTTCGTATTAAACTCTACACCAATTTATAATTTTAAAATAGTATGTATTCATTGACTCTTTCCAATAATGCAAATTTTTCTGAAAGCTTTACTATGTCACGTGATTTTTAACACCAGCATGTTTTTTTTTGATTTTAGGTTTTTTATAAATTTGTGTATTGCATTTGTTTAGGGAAGTAGTATAATCTTATATTATGAAAAGTAAAAAGAAATAGTCAATTATTTAAAATTTTATTTTTTACTAAATTTGAAACATATAACACAAAACCTAATACAAAATATTATGTTGATTTTATTATACATCAAATATTAATATATTTCGTTCTGTTTTTTAATATATTTCAGGAACATTTCGCCATGACAATTCAAGCCATGACAATTATAGCATTTACTTTTGCTTTAACAGCGTTCGAAAACGGATAAGTTCAATATTTTCGCTATAATGGTAACAAATGTTTCGTGTGTTCTTTAAAAACTACTTTTTGCATAGAGAAAACATCGCGCTAATCGAAAGTTGAAAAAGCATTATGGGGACTCGGCTCCTTCACATGGTTCATAAGAAGTTTACTGAGTTTTAATGTGATAGATACAGCACGAGTGACGCTCAACTCAAGACAACTCAAGGAAAGTTGAAAACATTCTGCTGCAGGAGGGTGGTATCATTTGACGTTGTATCATTATTTCCGAGTGTACCGATTCTGCATTCTGCTTAGGATACCTGAGACAGTTACTTACGTCAAACGGTTTCAATCACCAGTTTGTATCAGAGTAAATCTCTCTTTTCGAGTATATGGGTGAGGTATGCAGATAATGTTTTTGCAATTTTCGATATAGAGAATAAAAATTTAGAAACATTTTATAAAATTTGAATGGAAAATTTCAAACCATACAATTTACATATGAAATTGAAAACACGGGTATATTGCTATTTGTCGATAACTTAGTGGGTAGGAATATTAAAAAATACCACCTCTTCGAGGTTTGGTAGATTAATTTTGCCTTAAACGAAGATAGTTATAACAAAAAATTAAAATTTTCTAGGGAGGTGGCTGAAGTGAATTGTTATAATAAGAAAATTGTAGATATATTTATAAAAAAACATCATTATTATCATAGTTTCCGAGTGTATCGATTCTGCATACTTTAGGATACCTGAGACAGTTACTTGAGTTAAATGCTTTCATTAATAAGATTGTTTCAGGATATTCAAACTATAGCTTTCATAACAAAACGGCTAGTTTAAACTTTATGGTAGATTAGTAAACTAATTTTCGGTGAAACCATGATAGTTGTAACAAACAATTAAAATTCACTAGGGAGGTACCTGAAGTAAATGGTTATAACAAACATTGTAGATAGATTAATTGGAAAACATAAGTTTAGGAAATTATTGAAAGAATTTTCGACTTTTCAAAAGAGAGCAAAAACAAATTCATGGTAATACCGTTTGATATCCAATTAACAAGAGGGTTCGACAAGATTTTGAAAACAGTGGACATTATAGTAGTAGGGAAGTCCTGGATAATCCAAACCATAAAGTATACCAACATGAAAAATCGGAGATTTACGAAATTAGTTCAGTCAGTCAAAATTCTGATTGAAGGTATATTGGGCAAACAAAAAGATACATATTAACCAGATATATATATATATATAACATATTGCCCACATTAGATATGATGGAAATGAGAAATTCTTATTAGTAACTTAAAACTTGTTAAAAGTGAAACATATAAAACCATCCAAATAGCAAAATGTAAGAAAACCGTTAACTTTTTGAATTATTGATGGAACGCTTGGTTAAATTTCCGGTTCATGATTTTTACACACTTTATTAGGTATGGATTTAAAATTAGATTGAATTATGTTCTAATGATGGTGGTTAATGATGAATGGGTAATGATAACATGATTAACGAAAGGCGCGACGAGAAAGTGATTTAGTGTTTAGTGGTAAATATCTTCGAACTTAATGACGATATTGCAAAATGATAACCAACGTGTTATGGCCGACATTAGAATATATCGACCCAGGTAGTATGTGATTTCGACAGTATGGCCATATACTGCACAAAGATACTGAAACAATTTATTTATTATATACTAAATTGCCCGAACCTTCTTAGATGTTCCCTTCTTAGAAGACGATATTCACTAAAGAAATCATTCAATATGACACCTACCTTCTACCCTTCCTAGAATATATGTTAAGGAACGGTTCATAATAATACTTCCTAAATAAGTCAGGCATTGTCTAATAAAGGAGAGGATCAAAATTAGGTGACATTATTTAAATTCATTTAATATATGTATCATGGACCATTTTGTACCTGTTGACTTCTTCTTCTTATAGTTGCAGAGCTGTTTTTTTACCATTTTAGAAAGAAATATAATATATATTTTTGAGAGTCAAATTATTTTTTGTTATTACTGAAAACAACAGAAACCTAATCAAAACTAATTTAAGAGCAAGTAAAATATGCAAATTTGAAAGTAAACAGACAGTTTCAATTCCCTTAACAAAAAAAAGTGGTTTAAGGAAGGTTCAGTGAAGGAGACGGGAAATATGGAGATTTTCGTTTTTGTAAACATATTATGACTTTTATTTTAAAAAAATCACCGAATTAATGTGTATGCCTATTACACGTCTAGACGAAATACGGAACAAACTTCCCGAACCCATAAACATACTATTTTGACAGTGAGAAATAATTTCCTTCTAAAATGTTTGGATCCCATTCAAAATTTTCGCTTGAAAAAAAAACATAATACAAAAGAATGTTCCTGGAAAGAATTCATTTGTACCTCAAAAATTGTTTAAATACCGTTAAACGTAATTTATCATTTTATATACCTTTATTATTTCGACCTTAACTATAGAAACCAGCAAAAGTACAATATCAATCACCCACGATGAACGTCAGTTCTTCTGATAGAGAAAAGAAAATATATTCCTTAATAACTCTTGTACTTCGGTGCTTTTTTTGGTCATAATGCGTCTTTAATTTTCATAGCAACCTCTATGGCCATTATTAATTTTTAGAAACACGCTGTAAAATATACAAATACTTCTTTCATTTTATCTGCAATATATATTTTTCTTTATATATCATTTATCACTTGTGTATTATAATGATAACTCAAATCGCATCAAATATTCTGTAAGTTGAATAAATCTCTCATATTTTTCTCCTATTATTACGCTATCAACGCTGATCAGCATTTGATATGCGGATTTAGTTAAAGTTTCTATTCTTATAAATTCTGGAGAAATGAAAATGGATATTTTTTAACTGCCAAAAAGTTTTTATACAAGATGCATTTCACGAAAAACAGGACTTTAAAAAAAAAATATATTAATTTTTTCCACAAAAATTATTATTTTTATTCAAAATAGTCTCCTTGCGCGTCAATACAACGTTTTGCACCGTCAATTAGGTTGACGAATGAATTGTTGAACTCGACCAAATATATGTCCTTCAAGATGGCGGTCGACGCTTTTTCAATGGCTTGAATATCGGCACAACGCTATCCTTTCATCGGTAAATGAAGTTTTTCAAATCAGGCGAATGGTGAATGATTGATGGTTAAAATATCATTTTTGGTCAAAAAATCAGTCTTGAGCGTCGAGCGATGGGACGGCGCATAATCGTGCAACAAGCACCAGCTTGTTTGACCGTTTGATGGTTTATTGTTGATTGTTTGTTATTTGAGTTGGTCGTTTGACCAGGTAGAACAAACTTCTTGTGTACAATTCCCTCCGAATCGTAAATCAACACTGTTTTGATTTTTGACTTCTCGAAACGGTTTTTCTTCGGATTTAGCTCGCTCGCGTGCTTCCATTCAGCACTTTGACGCTTGGTTTCATCTTCGACTCTTTATTCAAGCCTTTGCAATATTGGATTCGGAACAATTTTTGGTCGTCAGTCAATTTGTGTGGAACAAAATATGCACAAACTTTCCGAAGTTCCAAACGATCGGTCAAAATGGGATTAATTGAATATATGGACTTGTTCAATTGCATTTCCATGTATCACAACAAAGATTTGACTGATTTTGAATAAATTCATTTTCATTTCAATATTATTTTGAGAAACCACGGAATTTTTCGAACCTGGATGTTCGTCGTTCTTGATGTCCTCACGACCTTCTTTGAATCATGTAAACCACTCGTAGACTCTGCCACGCGATAAACAATCCTCAGCATACACTTGTTTCATTAATTAAAGCGTTTCGGTGAATGTATTACTAAGTTTAAAACAAAACTTAATATTCGCTCTTTGTTTGATGTTTATTTTTCTACCTATCGTTTAAACACACCGACACTTTAGGCGCGATAACTTGGCTTCTAATGATCTGAATGTCATGAAATTTTGTCAGAACATCAGTGAAGGATACGCTTTTCCAACGCCCGTCAAAAGATGGCGCTATTAGAAATAGCTATTTTTCAAAAGTTCTGCTTTTCGTGAGACGCACCTTGTATATACAGTGCGGGCTCTAAATAACTGTAACGTATTTTGGTGTAATTTCAATGATTTAGATATTTCGTTACCATCAGCATTGTAAAATGAAGAAATAAAGCAGAAATAATTCATAAATATCACTGATAAATTTTCTGAAGATCGTCCATCAACAAAAAGTCACGTTAACTGGTGTAAGCAAATCTTCAACCTTTGATGGAGAAAACTGAGACAAAACCGTCAAACATGTTTGAAACAGTAACAATAGACCTTATGAAGGAACAAATCTCAAATTGATGTCTCATACGCTATATAATCCTGATTTATTATCTTGTAATTTTTTTTTACTCCCGAATATCAAAACTAACTTGGTGGTTCTAGATTTTTAATGCCTAAATAGATCATTGAAGCTGATGTTTTACGCACTATGATTAAACTACAGTACTACAAGTACTCTAATGAAAAATTCAGGAGACTTTTTAAATAAAAGTATTTATTATTTATCCAAATTTATTTCCTCTCTTTCCAAGTAATCCCTTCTCACTATTTAAACGTTTTTTCCAATCCAATTAAGTCGCCTAGCGAACTCTCTTGAATGGCTGCTATGTGATCAAAATGGCATCCACGAAGTGGTTGCTTTAATGGAGGAACAGAAAAAAATTACAATGTAATATATCTGATGAATATACTACTTGTGGAATAGTATTTGTTGCATTTTTAGCGAAAAATTGACGAATATTATTGCAGTGTGCGATGGTGCATTATAATTATGCAAAACCCATGAATTGCTTTGCCACAAATCTGGATGTTTTGCCTTCAATACTTAATTGGTAATTACTCAATACAAGACCCTGGATTTTGGTAGTGTTTCTTAATAGGTTGGCGTGGAAAGTCCTTCTGAACGATGTTCATCTTCAACTGATTCTCTACCATCATTAAAAACCTTAAAGCACTTGTAATAATTTTTTTGACATAGCGTCATCGTCGTAACACTTTTTTACAGTTTTAAATGCACCAGCATAGAAATTTCGTTTTCA
The DNA here is from genome assembly GCA_031761425.1 of Cosmopolites sordidus. Classification (NCBI taxonomy): domain Eukaryota; kingdom Metazoa; phylum Arthropoda; class Insecta; order Coleoptera; family Curculionidae; genus Cosmopolites; species Cosmopolites sordidus. The sequence continues at coordinate 1,263,020 of JARFXV010000287.1, forward strand.
AATAAAATTTAATGTATATTATTTACTCGATAAATATATCGATTTTATTACGCGCTAATTTTTAACTTAACAGGCAAAATAATATGGAGCTGTCACATGTCAAAGACAGTCATGCCAACTTACAAAATAAATGGTTGTGTCGATACGTAAACCACGGCACTTTTTGAATATATTTAATAGCACCTCATGCGTCCGAAATCACCACATTTGAGTAAAATAAGTGTCTCAAAAATTGAGTGAACCGAATGCAAAAATGGGTTTATATAAAAGGAAAAGATATTCTATAAAATCTATTATTTTATTAAGATCTATTAATTGTTTAAAAATATTTTAATGTTTTGCATAAGTCAATTTATATAATTCAGCCTACCTGCTTAGACAAGAACTCAATCTCCTAGAGATTTCCGAACCCTATCATTGTGATTAATTTAGGTATTTTAACAGGACGTGAACCTCCAATTTGCTTTTAATTTTACAATCAATTCTTTTGATATAAAATTTTAAGTATATTTGCCACACTGTAGTTTTCAGATTAGCATTCTCCACTCTAACCCTATCAAAGTGCTGATTGTTTTAGTATCTGATTATACTTGTTTTTGTTGTGTATGTTTTACTAGAGACAATATTTTACGAAATTATCCGAAAAAAAATTGTTTATACACACATCGCGAATTGGATTCCACAGAAGATGAAAGGGGAAACCCACACTTCGGAGAAAATAATCCTTTTCGACGAAGCGAACTTCTATCTTAATGTGTTTGTGAGCAAACCTAACTGCCGGATCTGGACCGATGAAAATCTTCGAGTGATTCAGGAGTTACCTCTTCATCCTCAGAAAGTCACTCTTTGGTGCTGTTTTTCGGCTGAAGGAGTGATCGGACCTTATTTTTTTGAAAACGATGATGAAAATCGTGTAGTTGTGAATGATGAAAGCTACAGAAATATCCTAACAGAATATCTCTAGCCTGAACTGATAAATGTGGATGAAAACAATGTTTGCTTACAACAAGACAATGCGACTTGTTTAGGCATTTCGCTAGGAAATAGTAATGTCAACTAGCCACCAAGATCATGCGATTTTACGCCCTTGGATTATTTTTATTGTGTTAAATCCCTGTTTTACAAAAATAAACCCCAAACAATTCTTGACCTTAAAGGAACCATTCAGTCCTTCATTGGAAATATACCGTCTCCAGACGATTCAACACGATGAAACCGACGGAGATATTTGAACAATATTATTTTCAGAACATAATACCACAACTATATATAACTTATTTAAAAATATAGTAATCTTAATACAAAAACACGATCAAATTGAAGACAATAGTGGAAATAGGTAAATTACGAATTAAATCACATTTCTGCTCGATGCTTCTCATTCTCGCATAATTCAGTTTTACTACGTAATTATGACGAACATTAAATTTCTATGGTAGTTTTCGTCGATATTGCCTACTTTAAAGCTAATCTTGTTCAGGTTAAATCCTCCGAAATAGGGAAGTGAATCAGGTAATTAATGAAGTAGATTTGATTTAAATCGAATATTTTCAAAAGAATGGTCTTATTCGACATCAAATTCGCTGAGAATAATAATGTTCTTACTCTTTTACTAGCTTTGGCCAAAATTTTCGACGTTCTTATTAAAAAACAAATATGAAAATATCGAATATATTTTATAAAAAAAAAAATCTATTACTGAAATATTAAAATCATAGAAAAAGGTAACAGCGTATATAATAACTGTGAAGTCCCTAGCATGTTTTCAAGTGCTAATCATGCGTTAATTTTGTAACAAGGCTAATTACATTTATAAACTGATGTAAACAAATCCGTTCGTCCCAATACGTCATGAAGTACAGATGAATTGGGGTAACAAAAAGAATCGTATCGTTGTTATTGCGCTATACAAGTGCAATAAATGTGCAATGGAGATCCGCGCCGAAAACTGACAATCATGCTTACGAGAGCAAAGGTGCTACTACGGCATGCTAACGAAGTGCTCAGGAAAATTGTCTTTACAAATGAAAATATTTTCACTGTTGAAGAGAAATTCAACTAGCAAAATGGCGGAATTGACGCTCATAACTTTTCTCGGAGAGCTGCTTCAGTCAAGCGGCTTCGATCATGGTTTGCTCGGGACTGTTGTATGACGGCGTCATTCAACGTCTATTTTTGTGAAGGACGATGTCTATTTCTGCGAGCAAGGAGTCTAAACATGTGCAATAAAATATCAACGCGATATTTTGGAGAAGGTAGTAAACCCATTTAATAACACATTGTTAGATTCGAGGCCAGCCCACAATGCGAGATCCTATAGAATTGATTGTAGGCTAAGTTAATAGCTGCTAAAGATTAGCCCTCAGGAAGTCCGGAACTCAATTCGCTCGACTATCAGTTGAGTTAGAAATAATAACTTAAACTTAATTAATCTTTGTTTTTCTTGAAACTATACATTTATTTACAAGGGATATAACATATGGCAGGACTACGTATGTTATAACTACAATATATGTCCTATATTACCATTATATATAATATAATTACCAATTCTTCAATTAACCAAATTGAAAATATCAGAAATATTTTGAAATAACTTCCTTATTAAAGCTAGTTTTGTGATCGAAGGTATATTGAGCAAACTAAAAGATCCATATTAACCAGGTATAAATAAAAAACATTATCAACATTAGATATGAAAGAAATGAAAAATGTTGTCTTGCCCAACTTGTACTCGAGCATAACCATAGTAACTTAAGACATGTTAAAAGTGTAAATAATAATAGTGTAAATATATGTGTAAAAACATTTAAATAAAAAAAATAATAAGTAATAATATGTGTAAAAACATTTAAATAAAAAAAAAAAAGAAAAACCTGAACCGAGATAAAGGATTTATTCGATTCATTCAACTTTTTCACTAACTAATATATTAGTTTCAATTAGAGGTGGGTCGTTATTTAATGATATGTAATTTTATAATTGTTATTTCATATTATCGTTTAACAACTATTATCATGTGAATAAATAACAGGTACACTGTTAATATTAAACACAGCTTTGTTTCGACAACTGTCGACACGATCGCCCATGTCGCCGTAGTCGCTGTTGCCTCGTCCCGCTTCTAAACTAACGATATTTGTATTGTGGTTTTATATAAAACCTACTCCTTTTTCTTATAATAAGTAATATATAATATATCATAAATTATACAATATACAATTTACAACATTACTTTGTACAATTATTACAATTTATAAAAACGACCTACATAACGCTTCATGATGTGAAACTTGACGGTTCATTATTTTTACATACTTCATTAGGTACGGTTATCATATAAATAGAACATAGTTTAAGAGGAATTTCGAATTAAATTGAAATACTTTCTGATGATGCTAACATGGTTAGCAAAACGTGCATCGAAACATTTAGTGAATTGGTGTTTAGTGGTAAATCGTTCGAGTTTAATATATGATTTTGTTCATTTTCATTCAATTTTTTTCATAATTCATATATAACATTTCTTAACAATTTCTAAACAATGAACTTAGTTCATTATAGTAAGGAAATGGAGACACGCTGATTTTCAAAATATCTGTATGTGCAGTTGACGTATTATCGAGTTGATATCTGCTTAATTTAAATGCATTATGTAGATGGACATCATTGGATTATGGATGGATATCACTTAGTGTCAGTTTGTTTAGAATGCTTTCTTTTACAAAACCAATATCCTATTGAGAACGTTGGCTGAAAACTAATCTTGATATTTTCATTTATATTTATTCTATTATCGGAAAGAATTCTCATAATACCATGTTCACGCTGACAAATAGTTTAATATTAAGGCATTATTATTCGTTCTTTTCATATATGACATTGACATTGACAATATTATGACATTCCATCACCAACCACATAACATTAATTGACTTAATTATGAAATGGGCACAAATCATTAATAACTTGCCACCTATTTTTTAATTTATCTTTTTTTTTATCTTAATCAGCATTATCAGTTATTACTTATTCTTATTTTCTAGGTGCACTGTCACCCATACTGTTCAACCTTCTATTGGGAAAAGCAGCAACGAATATCAATAGGTTTGGATTAATATACTATAACGCCATCAATGTTTAGAGTTTGCAGATGACATCAAAATTATACACGAGATAATGCTACAAATAATCAGTACAAAGTTAGAGAAAATACACGTGAATACGGCTTACTAATAAAGCAGGAAAAAACAAAATTACAGGAAATCACTGCCTTAAAGATTATTTTATAGTCTATCGGTATCTTAAAATCTAAAGTTAACAATCTATCTAACAGTTATAAGATCAATAGGTACAGCTATAACTGAGGTACGGAAGTTGAGTGACATAAGAGGGAATGTCGGGGATATGGGAGAAAAAGCTACTAAGAAAAATATTTGTAAGTAAAAAACTTGAAGACAGATGGGAGAGAAGGCCAAGGCAGGAGTTGAAACAACTCAATAACGAACAACATATCAAAGGAATAGTGAAATCTCAAAAATTGAGATGGACAAGGCATAGTTTTAGAATACAAGAGATTTTTATTTTCTTAAAGCCTCTTTCACACAAAAAAAAATGAATATATTTATGTTTATATGAAAACAAAACGTCGAGATTTTATCAAAAATATTCGATCAATTATTTGTATAAAGTAAACAATCACAAATTATCAGTACACACGAAATTATTATTTTCGTAAATATTTTTTCAATATAACTGCTATTTAAAGCGATGGATCGATTTTTATTTTAAAATTGGCCAGCGCCACATAAAATTGTTGTTTATTAAAGGTATTACAAAGTATACTGAAAATCCTTTCGTTACTTCGAAGCTGAATTTTTAAGCACGATGAAACAACTTCGCGTATAATGCAACGTAGTTTAGCCACTATTAAATATCATAAATAACACCGAACTTAACTAAATAGAGAAATTACTTGTCCTTTGTCAGTTTGCTTTCATTCTTTTCTCATCAAGGGGTGATGACGAGTAAACGCAAAAAAGTGACTAGGAGGCATATAAAAAAAGGTTTTTCTCAAAGCCTGTTTCGGACAAAGAGAACTAAAGAAAGCTTATTTCGCTTAAGGGATGTCTATTATAATGTTTTTGACGGGTTCGATCTTTTATTTCAATCAGAAACGTGAAGAGACCATCAGAAAAACATGTTAAACTGTTACGGCCGTCACCACGATCCTAAAAATATTTTTTTGCTTCCACATATTTTATATATAATATATACATATACATATATATATATATATATATATATATATATATATATATATATATATATATATATATATATATATATATATATATATATATATATATACTAATAATAAATAGTGAGGAAGATGGATTGAATGGATTGAAGAAATCAAAAGTACCGAACATGTTACACTTTAGCCTGCGGGTATTTTTGGCTAATAACAGTCAAAAAGTACTTTGAAATATTTCTGCATCCTCCAAACATCCACACAACACGGATACAGATTGATATTAAATTATAGCTCGAAATGCAGTGATCACTTGATCAACAACTTCAACATAATAATTTATGTATACCATTTCAATACAAATATAGATTTTCTTGGAGTTCAATTCTTGATTCAACAATGTCTACACATTTTATTACATTAATTGGCAAATTTAATATGATGTAACAGTTTATATAAGATGTTTAATAGTATAAATTTATATGTAAGACCAAAAATGTTTTATAATTTACTTATGCACTTGATAATTCATTAGGCATGTGTACTAGACATAATTACAGTTACAAAGTGAAACATCAAACAAGAGTTAAATGTTGCATAGAAATTAGTCATTCTGTACTTCCTTATATCAGAGGCCAGCTAAACCAACAAGACTTTTCCGTACTCCATATAGACGAAATTATGAAAGTATAAGTTTAAAAATAAATACTTATTTTAAAATTAGAATACATATCTTAATGAGAAAATCGTTAGTTATTTATATTTCAAAACAGAACACGGAGTTTTTTTTTAGAAAATGTTCAATCAATCATTTTGTGTAGTCGACAATTCTAAATTATCATTACAAATAAAATAGTTATTTTTCTAAAAGCTTTTTCAGCACCTACTTTTAAACCAAGCGACGGGTCAATTTTGATGTTAAAATTGGTGACCGTCACATAAAATTGTTGGTTATTAAAGGCATTACAGGTTATTCCGAAAATCCTTTAGTTACTCCGAAACAGAAGGGTGAACTTTTAAGCAGAATGAAACAACTTCTCGGGTATTACGTGGTGGTTTAAACACTATTAAATGCCATAAATAACACCGAGCTAAACTAAACAGGAAAAATTAATTCTCAACTGTCAGAATGATTTCGTTTCTTTCAAGAGGTGATGATGACTTAACGCAAAAAATTCCGACTAGAAGCATATAAAAAAAGGTTTCTCTTAAAGCCTGTTTCGGACAAAGAGAACTAAAAAAAGAAAGCTTAGTTCGGCTAAGAGACCTATTATAATGTTTTTGACGGGTTCGATCTTTTATTTCAATCAAAAATCTGAAGAGACCTTCTGAAAATCACTTTAAAATGAGCATTACGATGATATTTAAAGGTATTTTTATATTATTTCATTGTGTTCACTCACTGACATATATTTAATATAATAATATTAAATGATAGAGATAGAAGAAACACTAAATATACATTAATGAACCCAAGATATCAAATGTACCTAAATTATCACATTTCAGACTATTGACACATTCATATTTCATCCCAGAAATCCAGCTTAAGCTTAACACCTTCCTAGCAACTATCTAACTAGATTAATGTAATAATATTAACGTTTAGATGAATTTCAAAGATAAAATGTTGCGTTTATTTCTTTTAAAAAGCCTGAATTCAAATATCATTCGCTCTTTCTGGAAAAATAAAATCTACCAAGAAATAAAATATAATTTTTCGCAAGTTGCAAAATTCAAGTTCGGAAGGTTTGGAAGTACTTTACAAGCGAGGAAACTTTGACTTGACTTTTAAGTATCTTTTAGTTTTTGAAACTTTTTTTCGATATTAGTCCCAAGATAGTTAAATAACTTTCTCTCTTTTTTTGAATAACTGTTATATAGATAAAGCAAGTACAATGTTTTTATTATGAGTGTTTTCACCCGTGAAAGTGTAAGGCAAATTATTATTATCTTACACTAACAAAATAATGCCTATTAGAAAAGTTATTTTAAAATTTTTTGCGTACCTGTGTTAAAGAATATAACAGATGCAACACATGCATAAAATATTTCCCGCCACATTTTTCTGTCACCACAATCAATCAAAAAATCACTGTGTCACAATTTGTTTTATCTACCACAGATTTTCAAATATTTATTAAAATGAGTTGTTTCCACCAGAACTTGCTGATTTTGCAAAAAAATATCTGTCCGTTAATATTCGAAACAGTTCCAATTTACGAAACCAGTCATGTTTCCGTGAAAATCCGCAGTTTTCTAGAGAGAAAAATTAATTTCGTCCGATTTTTAGGTTACGACATGAAATCGCGTGTTCGTAAATTCGCCAGCAAAACTCCAGAATTGTGTGAAAATGTGAGCAGCGCGAGATGCCTCGTGTGACTAAAGGCGTCGGCAGCGTATAACAGCGTCTCGATTTCGACGCTTTCCACGATTCAGGCGTCGCTTACTCCCTCTAGCGACCCAACCCTTAAGTCACCGTATTTTCCCCCCTATATCGACTTTCATTCGCCATTCCCTGACCATTCACAATAATTTCATCTCCAATATCTAATCATTAATCCCTTAATAATAATAATACAAAACTATATATATTCAATATTTATAGCATATTTTCTTTCAATACTGGATAAAACTTGAAACTACAACAAAAACCAGTGATATACGTACTAGATAAATATAATTTTTTATTGTGTTGATTTAATATAATTCAAAATATTTAAGAGCCACATTTTTTTCTGATTTTGAAATAAATATTACTACATATTTATCATTGTTTGTTTTCATTGATATGACCACCTCTAGATTGTATTATATATTGGTATAATCTACGCATCCTTTCAATCATTTTGCGAGTGTTGATTTGATTTCTACTCCAGAGAGGTGTTTTAATTATAGAACAGATTCGACGAGTAAAAACTCTATTGGATTAAGTTCGGGACTTTGAGGTAGTTAATTTACAAACCTGATTCTTCGCTCCGGTTAGAAATCCTGCTGGAAATTCCTATTTCCTACTGGAAGTTTTCTCTGATTATTCGTATCCTAAGAGGCATAGCATAGCGAAATTGTTATAGTACACTCTTCTTATAATATTCCACCTGTTTTATCAATATTATCTAAAGATATACCGACGAAACATCTCCAAACCACTGTTAATGCTTTTCCATGTTAACAATTAATTCTAGCAATTGTTCTCCTTTCACACAAACTCCTACTTTCTTCATATTATTTTATATTGCCGTCAACTGTCTTACAACTTAATTTAAGCTCTCAGGAATTTCTCTATCACTTTTACCATTAGGTTGATGATTCTCTATTAGATGATAGATTTTAATCAATAGCTCCTTTTGGACATTGGACAACATATAACTCATTCACAGAAGCAATGGTCGAACATCATCAATCTAGAGAAATCTATTGCCAATTTAAATCCATAAGAAAGAAAAAATCATTTAAGGTTCGAAGCACTCTCTTTCCTTCTTCCTCAAATTCTATTAGAATAGGATAAAAATACGGCGAGTCGGTGGATTACATTTTGTGAATTCGATGTCAAGATAACATTTAGGTTTGTGGTTCTGGACAGTGTTAGTTCAAACGTTTTGAATTATGTCTATTCTTTGTTGTTTTAGCTATTTTCTGGTTTAGTTTTTCTTTTTGTGAGTTCTATAATAAAAAATCTGCGATTATAATTGCAAAAAAAACTTGTCTCGTCACTTATCAGTTATTTTGAACAGGAACCAGCTCATTAGGTTCCTCTTTTGCCATTAAACGCTGTGAGAGAGGTATGTATTAATAACTTAGTAGATCTTATGGTTAATCGGGTTTTTTTAGCAAGTTTCAGCTGCACTAGATATTAGTATTGCTACAGTTAGTGCAATTTCGAAAAAGTTGAAGAATAATGAAATCTTAAAATCACCGAAGAAAAAGCGTCTACATCCAAAAATAACTAATCTAGATGATCTTGATGTGGGCTCAATTCGCAAACAAATCTATAAAATGTATAAAAAAAGTGAGTAGATTTACATGGTAGATTGTATTTTTATGAAATTATAATGAACTATTTCAGAACAAACAGTTAAACTTGAAAGTATCAATGAAAAACTGAAGAACATGCAGCTCTTTGATCGATGTAAAACTTTGCTTCATACACTTCTAAAAGAAATTAGTTTCAAATGGAGTCAGGATAATCCACGTAGGGGCCTGATAGAACTTCTAGATACTGCCTTTAAACGAATTTAATATTTGAAGATGTATCAAAATATCAAAGACTAATCTCTGATTTTGTTTATTTGGATGAAAAATGGATATTACAAAATGGAACCTTGAGTCACTCATGGCAAGATGATAACAAGAAGAGTGTAAGACGTGTCAATATGTTATTGCAGATGTTCTTTCTTTCAAAAACACTATGTTGAAAAATAAACTGCTGCAAATCGCTCTTCGGTAAGCAATAATAAAAAGGACAGGTTTGTGTTTCATGATGTTCTTTTAACGAACCAGCTTAAAAAATAATATGTGCCAGATCATATGGCTGAAGACTATGGCCACAAAGTGTTACGTCTTCCCACTCAAAATGCCGGAAAAATGTTAAGTGTAACAATAGAGCAACGAATTGTTGTGAAATTTCGCTTGAAACTTGGAGAAACCGCTACTGAAACTTATAATTTATTGTCGATTTATGTCGATGATATTATTTGCATATGGACCGGTACAGAAAGACTATTGGGTCAATTTCTTGAATATTTAAACAGTGTAAACTCAAAAATCCAGTTCACAATAGAAACAGAGACGGATAATTCATTAAATTTCTTAGATTTAAAAATAATAAGAACACCGAATAAATTCGAATTCGAAATATTTAGAAAACCCACGTATACCGATACGATTATTCACGCAAGTTCAAATCAGACATGGAATGTAAAAATGTCCACTTTTCATAGTATGACCCACATACTTCTAACGATTCCACTTAAAAAAGACAGCTATGAAAAAGAACTTAATATTATCAAAAATATCGCAAGGAATAATGGATATCAGCCAAGCATCATAGATAAAATGATAAAAAACAAGATTAAGAAAAACAACACCAAACATTTTTATGCCGCAACACCCGAAAAAGATTCGAAAAATTGGCATGCTATAAACTATATTCACAAATTAAGTTCAAGAATCACAAATCAGTTAAAGAACGAAAATATTAATATTATCTCTGTTAATAAGAATAATCTTACATCGATGTTAAACAATAACAAAGAAAGAGCAAAATTTTGGGACAAATCTGGAGTATACGAAATTAAATGTAATATGTGTGACGCTATTTATATAGGCCAAACGGGCCGATCGCTCAATGATAGGCTAAAAGAACATAAATATTCAATTTTACACAATCAGAGAAAGACGGGCTTTGCCGAACATTGTATAGACCAGAACCATTTTTTTAACATTAATAATACCAAATTAATACATAGCTGCAATAAAAGCAGGCTGTTAAATTACCTGGAAATTTTCGAAATTAAAAAAGCCATATACGACGGCAAAAACCTAACAAACACCCAGCTAGACTTCGGAAATACTCCAATTATTGATAGTGTAATAAATTTAACGAGATGAAAAAACCGACTTCCATTAGACAGCACTTTGAAACTTTAGTTTAGTTTATACATAACTCTCTTTGAGAATGGTTGCGAGGTCGAAACATGTTAGAGAATATCTTGAATATATTGTGAAACAAATACCAAGTGTTTTAATTATTATCATTGTTACTATGTTTCACCAAGAGCCAACCGCGCAATCAATCAAAACTATTATAATTTATTGAAAGAACTATATGGTAATAAACGTTTATCGCGTGCATGTGTTTTTGAGTGGTTTAAGCGTTTTCAAAATGGCCGAGAAGACGTTGAAGATGATCCACGTCCGGGTCGCTCTTTCACGTCAAAAACGGATGAAAATATCGAAAAAATCGGTAATCTGCTTTGATCTGACCGTCGATTAAGTATTTGTGCGATTGCTGAAACTGTAGGAATTGACAAAGAATGCGTTCGGCGAACTTTACATAACTATTTTAACGTGCAAAAAATGTGTGCCAAAATGGTACCTAAAATTCTCAGGTTTGAATAAGACGCTCGGAAAAATGTTTGTACTGACATTTTGAATGTCATTGAAAATGACCCAAACGTATTGGAAAGGATACTAATATGTGACAAATCGTGGTTTTTTACTTATGAACCTGAAATGAAGCGCCAATCCATGCACTGGAAGAGTCCAAATTCACCGAGAGCCAAAAAAGCTCGAATGATCTAATCAAAACTCAAAGCACTGATTATTGGTTTTTTCGATATTCATGGGATTATGCACCTTCACGTTCTTGCTGAACTCCGTGAGAGAATAAGGAAAAAACGACCCGAATTGTGGAAGGACAAGCCAGGGGTTCTCCACCAAGACAATTTACCGGTTCATTTCTCATTATCTGTCAAGAGGTTTCTAGCCAAGTACAGTATCCCAGTGATAGGCCAGCCGCCTTATTCGCCGGATCTTGCGCTGTGTTTCCTAAGGTGAAATCTGCATTAAAAGGAACAACCTTTGAGTCCGTTGAAGCTGTGAAAGAGAAAGCTGCACACAAAGGAGCTGACAGAAGAAGATTTCCAGCACTGTTGCGAACAATGGAAGATTCGCATGAAGCGTTGTAGAGTTAGAGGAGGGGTGTGCATTGAAGGTGATAATAAGTAAATATGTATGAAATCAAAATAAAATGTTTTAAAGCGTCAGTCTCGTTATTTAATAGTCACACCTCGTAATGTATTTATTATTTTTTAACGATGTAAAAACAGAATAACACACTGACCTTAATAAAAAGCTGGAGAAAATTACAAGTCGTTATTTAATTCCCTTGCCCGAATTATAAACTAGGAATTTCCAGTAATTTAATTTTAAAATAGATATTTCTATATCTCTTGAAGATTTGTCTTATTAATATTTATCACTTAATGAAATTTTTATAATATTTCTACGTTTATGGAAATATATTATTGTTTACGCAATATATAAATTTAGGTTTTAGGTTAGGTTTGGTGCAAGATATAAGTCTTTAGAAAATACTACATGTTGGAACTGTATCTTATAGACAATTTACAAAATAATGATTTAGTAATTTTGCCTGGACTGTATCTAAATCTATGATAAAATAATTATATAAAACTTGATATCAAATATAAATTATTGCCTCCGTTCAACTTTGATATAATTAACATTAAATTAAAACAAAAATATTATAATAGTATTGCAATAACATTATAAATATTGGTCCATTGTTAGAGCCTTCAATTTCTTTAGAATAAAACTATTAAGTAACTAAACAGAATAAAACAAGTATATAGTCACATAAAGAGAAAAAAAGTGATAGATAACAGAGTAACAAATTGTTTTATTCGGTTTAAAAAATGAACCATCACAAAGTAACTGAGAACTCAATCAATAATTTATTAACTAACTATTCTTTGGCAACTTATTTAATTTCCTCTTTAGTAATTCGTGAAAATTTATTTTCCTGTTTAAGTATCAGTCTTTTTCGATTATGTCAAATTAACTTGGTGGTGGTTTTAAACTATTGTTTTTATCACTAATTGGAGTCCTCTCATTAAATTCACATATACCATTTTTCATCCTAACAATTTGGTACTAAGTTATAAGGAAAATTACAACGCATTATTATAGTAACGCATTATTATTTATTAGACCAGCTTAATTATCTTCAAACACATTTTCCAAATTTCTGAATCTTTTTCGATAATTCAATAAGGGCAGGCGATAGTGAAGATTAATAAACGATGGAACATCATTCATGAGTCGCGAGCATACACTAGACAGGGAAATCAAGGACGTTCACAGATGCGATGGGTAGACTATATCTAGAGAATAGCTCGGCTTAACTGGTCGCAGAGAGCGACTTACCAGGCTTACGTTCAAGAACATTCTGCAAAACCGACCGACCTTATTGAGATGTAACATAAATAACTTTAACTTAAATAAAAATGGTATTTTATTTTCCTGTTAAATTCATTTATCTAATAAATATTTTAATATTACTAAAATAGTTATAGTAATTTAAATAATAAAATATAACTTGCTATACAAGTAATATATTTCTATATCTATATAAATCATCTAAAAAAATATTAATTATTAATAATTAATTATGTTAATGCAGTCAAATTATATCAAATCAAATGCTTTAGACGGAACAAATGACTGAGTACATTGACAAATAAATTTATGCTTAATGATACATTTAATTATTTATATACGTAAAATATGATCTAATTAAATTACTACTATAGTTGAGGTAGGGCAATTTTTTGTCAGAAAGGTGTATTCAAAATCGTCGAATCAACACCAATAAAATAAAAAACGATTAGTATGTTGTTAAAGATTACTATGTATATCAAATTAATATAACCAACCACAACGACTGATGACCAAAAAAATTAACCATACCACGGGCGTAGCCAGGATTTAGTTTTGGGGGGGGGGGGGGGGGGGGTTAGTTTGAAGTAAATAAAATAACAAAAATATACTTACATGAAATGAAATGACAAGAGATGGCGTTACTGTGCGCAACGTCCACTAGTTCGGATATATATTCAAATCAAATGTAATAATTTAACTCTCTTCACTCCTTGTATTTTTTCGATATAATATTAGGTAATATTTGGCTTATACAAAATATTGGCAACCCCCCCCCCCCCCCCTCCCTTGGCTACGCCCGTGAACCATACCATACCAAGACCATTAGCAAAACACTTGATATGATTTATTTGTTATAATAATCACCTTGAATGATTTAAACTCTTGAAGATCATATGAAACAGAAATTAGAATGAAAGTTATTGATTATAATTTATTAGATAGTTGTGTTGAATTCTAAAAAAAGGCATTTAAGAATTTGAATTTATTATTCATTTATTACAAAATTATGATGTCTTTAAAATTCCAACCACAATTGTAGTGTAAAAAATATTTAATTCAAAGGTTACCTTTATATTTTTTTTCGTCCCCAGAGAGATGAAAAGATAAAAAAATATGCCCAAATAATATAAATAAAATGAAAAGAAAACCTTATTACCGTAGGCGAACTTTAGGGAGTGTTTATTATAGAGTAGGTTGTTGGGTCAGCGAAAAAAAATCAGATAATCAAGCAGTATGCTTTTTAAGCAGAAAACCTTATCTAGGTGACATACTAACTGAACCTTATCTGGAAATTACTTCAAGTACCATAACAAGAACGACGAAAAAAGGTAGATGTAAGTAAACTTTTATCAAGTAGACGTTTAATCGTCAAGTTAGGGGTAGAGAATGGTTGCTATATAAATACAAGTTAATTAGAACAGCTTCAAATTACCTTCTCATTAAAATGAATAAATGGATAAGTTGATCCAGGTTTTTAATTAACTGTGAACAATATTTTTTCAAATAGATGATAAAATAGATAAGATAGTAGATAATAGATAACAAATCTTATATGTAGTACTAGCATAGATATATATATATATATATATATATATATATATATATATATATATATATATATATATATATATATATATATATATATATATATATATATATATATATGGGTGATTCCTAAGTTGAGATAGCTTTTTTTGCCAGCGTATAAAACTCAATAAAATAAACATTTTTTTCTAATACCATTTTTAAAACTGACAGATAAAAAACTTACCATATTAATTTCAAAAACAACATTCATTTTGGTCGTGCGCCTTGTACTTAAAGAAAAGGCTCAAAGTGGTCGCCGGTCCGGTCCACATAAAGTTGGGTTCGGCGTACCCAAGAGTCGGTGCATGCGCGTAATAGGGATAAAGGTCTTTCCCTATTAGAAATCACAAATTAGTTAAGATCTGGTGATCTAGGTGGCCACGCAAGTGGCTCTTCACGACCTACTCACTTATTAGGAAAAGTTATGTCTAAGAACTCCCGCACTTCACCCCTAAAATGGGCTTGCGCTCCATCGTGTAAGAACCACATATTCTGCCTGACATTCAAAGGCACATTTTTCAGAAGAGTTTTCGACTGTTAAAGGATCCAGAAGAAGATAAAAGGTTCAACAAGAATACCGTTTACAATTGCCGGCCACAGATTGACCGAAAATCTATGTTGAAAATGTGTTTGCCTAGAAGCATGAGGATTATTAACTGATCAAAAATGAGTATTGTGGGAACTGTGAATTCCATTTCAGATAAATAGAGCCTCGAGCCTTTCCCGAGTACTTGTTGTTGGGTCTTCCTCGACAAGATTCAAAATTGTTTCCTCCCATTGTACGCTTTCAGGTACTCGCGGTCTTCGCGCGTGCGAATATTCGATGTTCCCTCAATTTAGCGGTGTCTCTGGCTCGTTGCACAACCCGAATAACCGATTTCGGCAATGGGTGAACCCCAAAAAGGAAGACATTTAGCGTTTACCTGTGATGCAGCATTGGAATTTTGAAGGCACTCTCCATAAAATAACATCATGTAAACTAATTCACTGTTCTCAAACACGTGGGCCATTTTATCTTTTTAAAAATCACGGTTGAAATCCCTGTTAACACTGACAATAAAATACAAGATTAGAAAATGAAAGGAATGCATTCACAAAAAACCAATAAACATTAATTGTCTTCTGTTCGTTTTGAATTTGCGGGCGATCGATTAAATTTGTTTAAATTATTTTAAGGACCGGGCCTGAATTTTTTATGCTTATAGCGTCCTAATTTTAGAGATATTTTAAAAATGTTTATTTTTGTCTAGTTTTATACGCTGTTAAAAAAAAGTCTCAACTTAGGAATGACCCTCTACATATGTATATGCGATAAAATGTTTAGGTGTTTTATTAAAATAATTTGCGGATTCTAAAGCGTCACCCAAGTATTTTATTTGGTTAATCAATTTGTTTTATTGGTAAAACGATACTCTAGGTATAAAGATACTCTCGGAATATCCACTATATCTCTCCAATCTACCATATATCAGTAAAACTCAAAACTTTCTTTGTTGACTGACATTTTTTATCACAAGAGACAATAGAGGTTGTAGATAGATATTTTGAAATGGGGAAACTAAACTTTTAGGGAAGGAATAATAGCACTACTAAAGTAGGTGTTATCAATTGGAAGAATATTATATAAAACAATAAGATTAAGATGAAAGTCAGAAATTACATTTTTTGCTAATAATCAGTGATAGAAATATTTCTATAAAATAGAATCTAGAATCAATCAAAAGCACTCCAAATACGACATGAGTGAGACATTTAGAAAAAAGTTATGTTAGCTGGCTATTTAATATATTCCTCTAGAACAAAAAATTCTACAGGCTTCAATTATAAAAACTAAACTAAATGATTAGATATTCAAGTAAATTTTCGGCCTTTTTTGACCTCTGACATTTATTTATGAAAGAAATAATACAAAGTAATCTCCCTTAGTAGAGGTTTAACTGCAAAAACAAATCAGATAATCAAAAGTTGAAGAAAACTAAAATTTTCATTGATTTGTCATTACCATTAAGATCAACACAGATGATTGAAAACTTTTAATAAAATAACATCAATCAAATATAAAGTTTTCTAAATTTAACATTAATTAAAAACTCAGATTAGAATTTAAGCAGAGGGTTTTTTACATATCTGTTTTAAATAATGGTGTAGAATTCCTTCAAACGGAAAACTTCCAAGGGTCTGAATTTCAACTTAAAAAATTAAAGTGTCTTTTATATCCCCGCGACAGTTATGGGTTTAGCAGAATTTGACTCAAAAGAAGGATATCTTTATATATTTTTTTTCGTTCCTAAAGAGATAAGGGGATAGATTAAGGGAGAGCAAACGTTTGAATAACATAAATAAAATAAATATGAAACCATCCTATTAGAGATGATGTTTAAAAAGTGTTAATTACATAATATATAGAGTGTAAGGGAAAATACTTTCATAAATTTAAACAAAGATTTTTTATATTTTTTCAAACAAGAAATTTCGTTATACCATGTGTCCAAAATACAACTGTTTTCGCGGAAAAAAGATCTGAAGTTTTTTGTTGCATTGGCTTCTTAAGATAATATTTACATTTATTCAATTTCCGCGTAATTTTCATTTTTGTTACAAAAAAGGTAAACTTACAGATTATTGTCGTTTAATGTAAACGTTGAAATTACTAGCACACATTTTTCATACTATTATTAACACGAAATTAGCACTATATATAATATTTTAAACGATTCACGTCACATTAAGAAATGCATGATTAATTATTTTAAGTGTTTGATAAACTTGGATAAATGTTTGCCGAGTTAGAAGCAGCCTTTCCGGGTATTGCCCGTTAATATGCTTAGCTTCTTTGAAATTTGGAGAGTTTCTCCGTAAATAAGAAACATATCCTGATATTCGCATTAGGAATATATTTTTGGTTATAAACCGAATTTGTATGGCGATATTGCTACGTTGCCACATTTTTCAGGGCTAGTGTAGGACATTCTTAACCCTAGAATAACAACGTGAAATTATTTTACGCTATTCGCAGCGTGGCGTCTTATACGGCACCATCTTAAAACGCTATGTTTCTCTTATTAGGGTAATAATTACAACTTATTCTTCTTTAGACAACTTTTATTTATTATTACAAGGATTTTTTGGTCAAAGATTATCAATAATAATACAAATTATTAAGTACGAAAATAAAAATTAATAAAATATTTCTAAAGTAATCACAAACGGTTAATAATGTTCAAACGAAAAATAAACAAATATTACATTTTTTATCATTAACTTAAAAAAAAAGAAACAACAAAAATATTTTCATAAAAAAATAAGGTTTTATTTGCAGTCGACACAAATATTCCGGGCCTTTTGATTTTTTGCGGATAAAAGTCACAACGACCTAAAGGTCTATCAACTCTTTGTACTTCTTGTTGTACCTCACATTTTAGCATATTTTGAATAGTACTCCTTATTTATTTTGGAGTCTATCGTCTATCGAAGGACATTCTTTCGTTCAATTGCTGTTCCACTAGTGAAAATGCATTTTTTTTTTTCAGAAAATCTAAGCGCTTTGGCCTTTTATTACCAGAGCTATTACATTTATAAATAATAAAAGCGTTGATACCTGCAATATCAATCATGTCATAGAATATTGTCAGGGGTCATCGGTGAGTTTTCCTAGATACTGTTGTGGAATGGCAAAGCTGATCGAGGGCATCTACTCCAGTTTTCGTGCTATTATAACTTCTGGTTCCTTAGATATTTCGGAACATATGAAACCATTGTCTTGTCATGGTCTCTCTTGTTTTTACGTATTGTCCCGACCATGGTTAATTTTTTCTCTAATAATTTTTCTGCAACCTCATAAGAGCTGAACCAATTGTCCATTGTACAATTACGATTTGTACCCTGTAGAGTTTCTGTCAAAGATAAAACATATTGCGTAGGGATATATTATAGGCTATTCCTTTCTTCTTTCCCTATATGTAGTTTCGCTGAACACATGTAAAAAAAATTAGCATTGCACATAGTGACAAACTTCAAGCCGTACTGATCAGGCTTGTTGGGTATAGTAACGAATTCAGAAGGTGTAAGTTTTCTCTGCAACGACCTTCAAAGGTGTAGCAAATTTGCCTTATTGCCGCAAATGTATCGATTTTCTCTCGTTCTTCCCTACTTGTTTTGTCAAGTTGATCATGAATTCAAAACGATTTTTGGGCATAGCTGCTCTAAAAACTGGCGGTCCAAAGTCTGAAAACAATATATCGTTCAAAGTGAGATGGACTTTCTTCATAACGCCGGAAAGATATAAAAGGCCAAGTAATGCACGAATTTTAACTATGTTTGTAAGGCCGATATATCGTTGTTCCGTTTTGTAACGAGTACTTCTAATTTGAATCTGTTTGTTAGTATACTTGACCACTATCTCCAAAATATCATCCGTAAAGATACAGTACCCAATTTTTTCTATATCAATTAAATTTTTCGCGAGTTCTTTTGGGCCAGGTAAGTGCAACACGATGTTTTTCTGACTAGTTCTTGTATTTTTGGCGTGGAAACTTTGCAAATACCACTTGTGACCATTTTTGGCAAATAAAACTTTTCTGGTTTCAGACTCATAACGGCTCATAGTGGCTAGAAACCCATCAGGTACTTCATTTAGTTGTTCGTGGGCATTGCGTGAATCAAACTTATCATCTTCCACATCTTCTGACTCTGCATAGTCATCGGTCTCACTGTTGTCTGTAAAGTCTAGTTCACCGTCTGTTTCATTTTCAAATTCACGTATTATTTGCTCTAATTCACTTTCTTTTAACGGGCGTTTTCTTTTATCCATTTTGTCAACAACAATCGCGTACTTTAAATGCTCCCAAAAATTCTAATTTGTATTTATTTTTAACGCAATCAATCAATTAAATCAATCAACGTGGCGTCACCCACGACCGATGAGTCGATTTTACCGACCGACCCTTTAAATAGCAGAAAACTAACTGATAGCCTAAAATACTTCTTACATAAAGCCTGGAAGGTACTGAAAAGCGTGACGTTCAAAAAAAATTAATTCAAGCGCGAACACGATTTTTAGATTCTCACGGTCGCAGGTGACTCCACGTTGCGGTTCTAGGATTAATAAAAAAACAATGTTTATTAGTTTATTTGTAGTTTATTCATTAAATAATAACCAACTAATATTTGCCAAATATGCTTATTCATATATTTGGTTAAAATATTAATTCTTATCATAGCTTTTCGATTGGTGATTTAATAACTTTACAATTTTTTCTGAGAAACCCTTAGGTTTTTGACGACCCGTATTATAAGTAACTTTTCTGTTTAAAATAATGTGGAGAATCGTTGGTTAAATTTACAAAAATACTTTCCCTCACACCCTCTATTGTAGGATTCACAAAATAAAACAAGCAATATATTATTAATAAGAAGAAAAATGTATCCATTTTTTTATAACACTTTCACTTAATGTTGTGATAACACACCAAGCAAAATATTGCTTGGTTGCTAACAAAATTCCAAGATTTAATAGTGAGACCATACATTTTTGCAACATAAGAGGAAATTTGAAAAAATTAAGAACTTTGAGTAGAATAACATCAATAAAATTGAAACGTCTAAATTCATAAGAAAATAGGGCAGCATATTGTTTAATATGTTTTTATTGAATTGTAAGGCAGAATTTTCCTAAGCGCATGAATTTTAGTTTAGAAAATGAAACTATATTTTACATCTCATCGCCAGTTCAATTTTTGAAAGGAATTAACCCAGTGAACGTCGTCTTTAAATATTTTTTTTCCTCGTCCAAATAGACTAGAAATTAAATAAAGGGAGAGTAAACTTTAGAATAATATAAATATAATATAAAGAAAATAATATTACTGAAAACGGTTGAAAATAAATTTCAATCTGAATAGATCAATTTATGGAGTAGATGACTAGATTTGTCTGATTTTAGAATTGCGGTTATATTCTCAAGGAAAATTCTACTTTTTCATTTTTGCCATTTTTAAACTAAGAAAGAAAAGTAACATAAATCAATAAATAATATAAAAAAATATAACCTACAATATTAAAATGAATCAGAACAACCTCAAGTATTAATAAAAATATATTTAAAACAATGAATGTAAAAATGTAAGAGAAAATATAAAAAAATGTAAAATAAATATAAAAGAAAAATGATCAATTATGACTCATTAAATTATTTACTATGAAATCAATTACGCCAATAAACTACTATCAATTATGAAAATGAAAATATCTATATGAAAATTCTACAGGGATCCAATGTTAACATTTATTTATCAGATCTCAGAGGTAATAATACTGCTTTTGCAGAAGCATACAACTGTATGCTATTCTCGGAAAATAAAATTTAGGTTCCTAGCTAAGCGATATACCAAAATAGCTAAGTGTTATACCAAGTTTTTTAAAATAAAATTATGAAAATGAAAAAACTATTTTTAACTATAATAAAAAAACGACAAAAAAATCTTGAGTAAAATGCCGGAAACTAACTTTATCAAGTAGAGGTCAATTGTCAAGTTACGAGAAGAGAATAGTTTCCACATGAATGCAAGATAATAAGAGATGCGAAGCTTGGAAATAAGTTCTGAAATGAAAGTCGGGGTATATATATATATATATATATATATATATATATATATATATATATATATATATATATATATATATATATATATATATATATATATATATATATATATATATATATATATATATATATATATATATATATATATATATATATATATATATATATATATATATATATATATATATATATATATATATATATATAATACATGTGTGTGTGTGTGTGTGTGTGTGTGTTTGTGTGTGTTTGTGTGTGTGTGTGTGTGAGCACAATGTGTGTGTGCACAATGTGTATGTGCACAATGTGTGTGTGCATAATGTGTGTGTGCACAATGTGTGTGTGTGTGTGTTTCAAAATCATTCCGAGTGTCAATCCGTTCATTCTGCAAAGACTCACGACGTTTCGCCAAAATCTCATTTGACATTTTCAAGTGTTGTCTGCTTCGAGTGAAGAGTCAAACTGACGTGCACGGGTCGTTGCACTCGCTCTTATAGACGGCCGGCGACTACGCATGATTTTTAAACAATATCTGCCATGTATATATATATATATATATATATATATATATATATATATATATATATATATATATATATATATATATATACATGCTCATATATATATATATATATATATATATATATATATATATATATATATATATATATATATATATATATATATATGAGCATTTTTGTGGTTGTTTGACTGGGGACGAGCCCCACCCATCCCTCGAATTGGAGGGCATTTGTTTTCTCTCTTGATGTTCAGAAAAATTCAGGGTACCGACATATGAACATCAAGAAACGAAACATATGCCCACCAATTGGGGGGATGGGTGGGGGTCACCCTCAATCAAGCAACCAACAAAATGCTCATTTAGGCGGAGACGCAGGTTGTGTATTTTTTCTTTTTTGGGTTTTTCGCCACGATCTAAAATTCGAAAAAATATCAAAAATACCTGTTCTACACAAACACGCAAATATACATCACACAAACACACAAACAATACAAATATCTCAGTGATTCTTTTTCTGTAATAAATTTGCCTAACGAACAAAAATTTAAAAATACTTTTTTTTTTAAATAAATACAAACTTATAATATTGTGTGTATACAAAATATAATATTGTTGTGTGTATGTGAATATATATATATATATATATATATATATATATATATATATATATATATATATATATATATATATATATAGATCATCATCATTATCATCATCAGCCTGTGTCTATCTACTGCAGGATGAAGGCCTCTTCAGCATGATTCCAACTTTCACGGTCCTGGCCTTTCCTCTGCCACTCGGTTCTTATATACTTAACGATGTCACCAATCCATCGAGCATTCAAGGAACGAAAATAATGAAAATATAAATGGTCTCTGAATTAATACAGGGATCTAATACATCAATTAGGAAATAAATTTATATAACTGGGAATTATAAAAAACAAAACAGTCAAAAGTAATTAATAAACAATAATTTTTATCCCTAAATAAACCAGTTCAATTGCATCCTAACGATGAGATATTAAAAAGAAGAAAACAAGCAATAAATCGAATAATAATTACCATTGTCCAATAAATGGTGTTTTTGAAAAATGGCGAGAGATCTCATTATAGATAACGCCACACAAGAGGTATGACCGCAAATGTCAATTTAAAGAACACTATATTAACTAGTAGTTAAAACAAATTGTGGAATAATGACTAGTAATTATAAAAATGACATGAACGACTATAACCGTATTATTTTGTAAATTCTTATTATTATAATTTTTGAAGGCATGCATATAAAATTAAATATTTTTACAAAGGAAACATCATATTTAATATATTATTATTTTTAGCTTGATTGATATTGTGATCAATCGTAAGTCACCCATCTGTGATTCGAGAAAGAATTGAATAGGCCTTTTGATTGATCATATTAATAAACATACGTATATTTGTTCACTTCATTTCGAAAGAGAAAGTGGTCTAATAATACAACATCCTGATTCCATCAGTTGTGTAAAAAAATTAAGTAATTAGGTAATTTTAATCAATTTAATAGTTAATGTAACAGCTCATGCTATAACCTCAAATAATGAATGTTTTTTATAGGTAAAAGTAGAAGTGACTGAAAAATATAAACAAATTCATAGGGTAAGTTAATTATTTTAAAAAATTGCTTTTATAGAGTATAAAAGTATAAAAAGAGAGAGTATAAAAAGAAATGAAAATTAAAATTTTCTTCAAACTGAATTAAAAATAAATGTAATGTTATAAATGTAATGTTATAAATATAATGTTGTAAATATAATGTTATAAATATAATGTTGTAAATATAATGTTATAAATATAATGTTATAAATATAATGTTATAAATATAATGTTGTAAATATAATAAATATAAAAGTGAATATAATTGTCATCCTAACCTTTCAACAAGTTCTGCTTTATTTTCACGTTGGGGACGGCCACTTAAACCATCGTTGTAATCGATTCTATTGTGGGATGCACTAATAAAGCACCATCAATTAATTTTTCATTTAGTAGCACCGGTAATAAAGATAATGATCACTGTTGTTTAACCATATTTATAAAAAGTACCCCAAAACTTTCATATTAACGCCTTGATAACATGGCGGACGCGCTTGCGCGCAACTAATCATAGAAAGATCTATTGTATCCACCAGGTACACCTGTGGAAGATTTTATGATACATATTCTTTGATTACTCTTTTTTTCTTTAATATCTTTTTTTTTATATATATATAATACTCTTTAATTTTAATATTTTTAACAATTTAGGTTCACCTTAAATAACTATTTTGTAAATTTAAAATATGTATATTAATTAATACAATTTTGATCCATTTAAAAAAAATATATTAAAGACAAATTATGTTGAAATATATGTTCTCTTAACTCCTAATTTAATATATTTCTTTCCTGGGATACAATTTAACTTGATGTTTGCGTGTTTAATACATATAAGGAGCTTTATTTTTAATTCACTCATAATTTTCTTTTCCTTAAGATCTTTTCCACCTTTATATCTATCTTAACTACGATGATTTAACTTCTATAAGATTCTTTCGAGGAAATATTTACTTATAGAGATTCTGTATATACCCGGGGATATATAAGTGAATATGATAATAATAGTATCCTTTTTTTATAATTATTCTACAGTTCTAGTTACACTTATAATTTTAGAACGAAATCTTGACTGCACGATGATTTGTTATGAATTAATTTTTTAAGTATGCATTTGAAATAATGTATTTGTTGATTTTTTAATTGTTATTAAAATTTAAATTGTAAAAATTATTCGCTAAAGTAAGATTATGATGTTTAATCACAATCTGGCAACAGAATAGTCAGGCGTATATATATATATATATATATATATATATATATATATATATATATATATATATATATATATATATATATATATAACATTCATCCACTGCAAGATGAAGACCTCCCCAACTCGCGCGGTCCTGAGCTTTCCTCTGCCATTCGGGTCCAATATATTTGATGATGTCAAAAGACATCAAAGAAGACCTAAAACAGGATCCATCGTGTTTTAGGTCTTCTTCGTGGACGCTTATGATCAAGCGGTATCCATCCCAGGATTGCTTTGGTCCATCTGTCGTCACATCGCCTCGCTATATGGCCTGCCCACCTCCATTTCAATTCCTTCACCTATGCAATGATGTCACATACTTTCGTCTGTTCTCTGATCCATGTGCAGGTCTTTTTGTCCCTCTTTGTAATGTCAAACATACACCTTTCCATTCCCCTCTGTGCTACCCGAAGTCTTTGAATTGGTTGTGATTTGAGTGCCCATGTTTCACTTCCGCGTGTCCGAACAGGCAGCACGCACTGATCAAAAACTTTTCTCTTTAGACAAAGTGGGAGTTTGTTCTTAAACACCATGTTGAGCCTGCCAAATACCTGCCAGCCACACCTAACGTGGCGTTCCACTTCCTGAGCCGTATCACCCTACATTGAAATTCTTTGCCTAAGATATATGTAGTGATCCACCACCTCTAAGTCGCTTCCTAAAGTAGATATTCTTCTGTTTTCAGTAAATTTGTTGAACATAACCTGACTTTTTTGAGCTTTATTTTCAAGCCAAATGGTTCTCCCTCCTTCTGCAGTTCTTGTATGTGTTTTTGTAGTTCATCTGGGTTTTGTGACAAGAGAACAATACCATCTGCAAATCTAAGGTGGTTTAAGTTTACACCATTTATTTTATTCCATCTTTTTCCCAATACAGATTACGGAATACCTCTTAAAGGCAGGCTGAGAAAAGAAGAGGAGATATTGAGTCACCCTGCCGTACACCCCGTTCTATATTAATTTTAACTTCAAGATCATCCATGTGAACTGTCGCTGTAGCTTCATCTTACACGGATCTCAGTATGTTTACATAGGCTCTGTCTATCCCTTTGTTAAGCAATGCATCCATTATGGATTGCGTTGATATTGAGTTAAATGCCTTTTCATAGTCAATAAAAGCCAAGCACAGTGGCATGGTGTATTCATTGTGCCTTTTTATGGCCTGTTGGACAACCTGGATATGATCCATTGTACTGAATCTACTTCTGAATCCTGCTTGTTCTCTTGGTTATGCGTCATTCAATGTTCTCAGTAGTTGAACTCTCAGTGTTCTCAAGTTCGACCGCCGGCTTTCAACATCTCAACTGTTACACCGTTTCTTCCTGGAGCCCACCCATTTTTCATCGCTTCTATAGCATTTGACATTTCATCCAACAGGATATATAGCATTTTCTCTTCCGTAGGTTTTTGCTCTCTTTAACTGGTTCTGATCTTCATATAATTTGGAATAAAATCTCCTGATAACCCCTAACATTTCCGTACGTTCCCTGCAAACTGTGCCATCCTCAAACATTAATGCATACATTTGTGTCCTTTTATTTCTCAGCTTGTGTTTTGCTTTGTTTATTCCCTTGTTTTCTTCTAGTCTTTTTTTGCACTAGCTGCATATTGAACCGACGCGTTTCTTCTGGAATACGTTTTTTTTTATACTTTTTCAAAGTTCAACGTACTCGACTCTGCCAAAAGGACTCCCTGCATTCCTCATTGTACGCCGTTTTTTCATTAAATTTATTGTCTCATTTTAGATTTTTGACTGTTTGAAACTTTTTTCTGCTGGTGCAATTACAGCAGCCGCTTCGCTACCGTTTCATATATATATATATATATATATATACATATATATATATATATATATATATATATATATATATATATATATATATATATATATATATATATATATATATATATATATATATATATATATATATATATATATATATATATATATATATATATATATATATATATATATACATATATATATATATATATATATATATATATATATATATATATATATATATATATATATATATATATATATATCTTCTTTCCTACATAATTTCAAGAAAATCGTCGTATCTGAAGAAGCCCAATTCATGACTGACATGACTTTAACTTCTTCGTCGTCATCGAACCGTTAACCATCAAGGAACTCCTTTAAGTACCGACACAATACGCATCAGAATTGATTATTGTGCCTCTCGGCATAAAATCTACTAACAAAATTCCTTTCCAGTCCCAAAAGACAGTTTTCATGATATTTTGTGCTGAAATTGTCTGTTACGCTTTGACTCTGGTTGATTGCCATTCCATTGACTGTTGCTTGGACTCAGGAGTCATGTGAGACACTCAAGTCTCATCTCCTGTAACGATGTGGCCTAACAATTCATCTCTTTCCCGATTGTATCGAGTCAAAAACAATAAAGCAAAGCCTAATCGAGAAGACCGAAAACACGATGGACTAGTGACATCATTACGCATATTGGACCCGAATAGCAGAGGAAAGCTCACGATCACGAGAGTTGGCGCATGCTAATGATGATGATGATGATAATTATCTTACAAGATCCAGCTTGTTCAAGAACTCTAGCCGCAAGACCATCGCTTGCGTCGTACGTTCGGTGAATGAGCTCAAAATCAATTGCAACTTGACCCACAATTTAACCGCAAAATTTTGTTCAGAGACGAAGCTCATTTTTGGCTAAATGGTTATATTAACAAACAAAATTGACGCATTTGGAGTGAAAATAATACGCAAGTGATTCAATAATTACCGTTGTATCCCAAAAAAAGGAATCTTGTGGTGCGGATTGTGCACAAGTGGCATCATTGGGCCGTATTTTATTAAAAATCAAGCTGGAAAGCACGTTACCGTTAATGGGGATCATTATAGAGCAATGATCTATGATTATTTAATTCCGAATTTCAATGGTATTGATCTGGAGGAGAAGTGGTTCCAACAGAATGGGCCCACATGTCATACAGCCATCGCTACAATCGATTTATTAACGGAACAATTCGGTTAGAAAATTATTTCGAGGAACGGACGTGTTAATTGGCCACCAAGTTTATGTGACTTTGCGCCTTTTGATCATTTTCTTTGGGGTTATGTTAAATATTTGGTCTATGGGGATAAACCAGCAACTATTGACGCTTTGGAAACCAACATATGTGTAACTTGAATAATTGCGGACATAAGGTTCCAGTTGCTTGAAAAAGTAGTCGGAAATTGGAACGACAGAATGCGCTGGAATGGCGACAGAAGTAGCCGTGGGGAACATTTGTCCCAAATTTTTGTCATACATTAATACCATTTAATGTTATTTCACATAAAATACATAGTTTCAAGGTATTTAATGTGGTCGTTGTTTTACTTGAATTTATAGTTCGAACACACTAAAAAAACATCTTATATAGACCAATATAAAATTACTCTTGATTTTCCTCATTCAGTCATCATAGTATATTGTCGAGGCGTATTATTATCCACCTCTGTTATAACTTTCTCTAGTACAAGGTTAAACAGTATGGGTGACAGTGGATTTAAGACCGTCTCTAGGTTTAAATGTTTCTGATTAGTTTTCTCCTGTTCGAATACTATTTTCTGCTCTCTCCAGGTTAAGTTCATGATAATTATTTTTTTCTTTTTATTTTTTTTAGTGCTTGACATAACTGAAGTCTCCTTGCTTCATCGTAAGCTTATTTAAATTCAATAAATACTACTACCGTGTTCCTACTATATTCGCAACTATCAGCTTGAATTTCTCTCAAAGGAAATATCTGGCATAGGCCAGATCTTTCCTGGATCTTCCTTTCCTGAATCCAAATCTACTTTGATATTCACCTATCGTGTCTTCCACTATTCATATCAGCTTGTTCTTGATATACATCGCAGGTAGCTTAAATGCTACATTCTGCTAGATTTATTTTATCTCCTTTCTTATTGAGCAGATGCAGTTCGTTCCATGTCTTCGATACATTTTGTTTCATCCAACCTTTACCAAAAGTATTAGTAAATACAGCTTTCCATTCCATATTTTAGCTGTTAAACCATTGTTATTTAGATTCTTGATATTCCTTAGACTTGCTATCACCCCTCTTATATCTGGTAATCCTGATAGTCATACCAGTTTTTAAATCTGGTTAGCAATTCAGTGAAATATTCTTTCCATATTTTTTATTTCTCTTCCCTTTCCCCTACCAAATCTCCATTATAATGTTTGTTAAATAATGGGTTTGCTTGATATTTTTTCCTCTCACTCCTTTATTCAGGCTATATATTTAATCCCTCTGTAGTTTTCTTATAATACTTTCTCATCTGGTGTCTTTCCCTTTCTGAACTTCTTCCTGACATTCCTTATCATTCGTCCATCACCTTCTCTTGGCTTACATTCAAACAAGCTTTTTTCATTTCTTCCTTTATACTCTTCCATAAACTATCTATATCCTCTTTTATTTCCATTTTACATAATGCACCATTTAACCTTATTATATAATGTTACTTTTATTTTTCATTCTTTAATATACCTAGTTTCTTCTTTTTCTTATTAATCTTTCTTTGGTTCTTGAAGGTATTGTCTGCTTTATGTTTACACCTACTAGGAAATGATTAAAGTCCAGGTTCCTGTAACTTTTTTCTATAATTTTGTTCTTTCTTCTAAACTAGTAGATCTGCATGTTGTTTATGTATTTCTTGTAGCTGGAAACAGGTGATTTTTATTATGATACTATTCCTTAATGCTATGTCTAGAAATACATTTTCATTAGTTACTCCATGTTACTACTTCCTTCTTTTCCAATTTTCGAATTCACATCTCCCAACACAATTTTTTATCATACTTTGATAGTTATTCGCGTTTTCATTCTAATCTTGAATAAAAGTCTTTCTTCTCTTCTATTTTTGCTTCTTCCGCTGGGGCATGTATGCTCATACGAACATTTATTCATAATATTGTTGTATGTTCATAACATTTCATGTTGAAATTTACAACGGCGTTTTACAGTTACTTGATAATTTTGAAACATGTTCCTATCCTTCTGATCAATATATGTGCACTTTAAAGGCACCGCTAACATTAGAGTTTCTCGACAGTAGTTTCACATCAAATCTTCTATTGGAATATTCGGTGTGAAAGTTTAAACTCGAAGGGATTTACCACTAAACACCAAATTTCTTAGACTAACTTCTAAAACTAAAATTTCTTAGACTTCTTGATGCGTGTTTCGCTAACCGTGTTAACATCATCAGAAGATTGGTGTTTTGTGGTAAATCTCCCCGAGTTTTGTAGTTTCACAAGTACAATAGAGATCTATAGTATAATTTGTTTCAATAATAATCAAGGATAATTAATTCGAATGAGATTGGATTCCTGTAAAATAATGTAAGACACATGTGTGAAAAAATTTGTCATTAAAATGGCAAAGTCTACTCCATCCTCTATTTTCTTTCAGAATATCTCCAATCAACTATAATTTTTTTAACGCTAGATAATCATATGAGGGATGATAAGTTATAAGATAAAGAAATTGTACTATAGGCAAAAAGGTTTTTCACTTCTAAAGACAAAATTGTCTTTTTATCCTTTAACGGGCCTATCAGACCCAAGAACACAATTTTTTTGGAATAACTTTTCCAATTCTAAATTTTATGTGTGGTGCGATCGTCTATCATTTTTTATGACTTCTATCTATATGTTTATTACATTATTTCTTAATAGGGAGTTAACATTTATCGTAATTATTTTTGATCAGCGGAATTCGCCTGTACTGTCTGTAATTGGGTAATATTTCGTCATAATACAATCAAATAATATGGTGAGTCTTGATTTAAAAACTCCCACGCATTGCGTTAGAAATTATAGCGGCTTTTGTATTTATAAAAAAAGTGCTATCGCGATGAAGCTATATTAAAAAAGAATCTTTACAAGTCGTACAAGAACTTGTACTTACTTTGTCATTTCTTCAGCTGCTTAAATAAGTAAGTTATATTTTATAAATCGTGGGCATTCTACACAAAGTTACTGATTAAAAAATTCATGAACTTCAGTGTAAGTATAATGTTATTCCGAATGCGACACTACAAATTGATTGTCAGAGGTTTTAGAATCATATCTATGCAAGTGAGATAAAAGAAAAATATACCGTGCCTGCAGAAAATGATATAATTGTTACCGATCAGATCAGAGAAGGTGTTAGGATATAACTAAACTTCCAAAGGCATATACGCAAAAAGAGCTCATACTTAAAATTTATAACTAAAGTCTCAAGAATGAAAGATGTTTTTTCAGTATTTCAATCCTTATATTATTAATATGGTGACTGATTGCTGAATAACAGTCTTGCACATTAAAAGTTATCTGGGTCTAGAACAAAACCGTTTTCGTTGATACCACATATAAATTAGCTAAAGAAGGTGTCCCAAAAGAAAGTTTTTTTTTTATATAGCGGTATAAATAAAAGAGCGACGTCCATCAAAAATACCTTTATTCATTATTGAAATACACATTTTAGGAAATTACTTTTTAAAAATAATGTCATTCAAATGTAAACCTTTACGCTCACGACACTCATCTAAACGAACAGCAAAATTACTTAGAACGGCTCGGCACATAATTTCTGGAATGGCTGCCATTTCGTATCGGATATTTTCTTTTAACTGCACCAACGAACCCGATTTATGGACGTAAACTTTCGATTTTAGATAGCTCCACAAGAAAAAGTCCATAGGGCTCAAATCAGGACTACGTGGGGCGAATTTGTCACTTCTCCTGGAGATCAATTTGTTTGGGAAAACTTCAAGAACTCGTAGCAGAGACGTGTTGGAAGTGTGTGACATTGCCTTCCTGCTGAAACCATGTTCTTTGATAAAAACCAGCAAAGTTTTACAGTTCAGGTACCAAATAATTGCCCAATATTTTCACTGCGCGTCCCCTGCCATCTTCAAAAAAGCACGTTATAATCCGATTACTCCTCGCGCTGGCATTGCAGCTAATACAGTGACTTTAGGCAAATGTAGGGATGTTTGATGCTTGTGTTTCAGGATCGTTGCACTCCAGTAGAACAACTCTGCTTATTTACATGGCCGTTCATATGAAAATGAGCCTAATCCGAAAACAATATGTTGTCTTGGGGCTTTAATTCTTGCACCAGTTGAATTTTGTACGGGTGCAGTTTTAAGTCCTTGCGCAGAATGTGGTGCAATGATGATTGAGGCTCATTTAAATCATGCGCCCGCTTATAAACCAAAAGGATTGTCACGAATGGACTGATTTACCATTTCCACATTTCCGAGATTTCGTGCTGACCTTGGTCTCCCGGTCTTACGTTTATCCATAGTTGAACCGGTTTCTTCAAACTTCTTAACTAATTTCCTGATGAGGAGAACACTTGGCGCATCTTTAATATCACGGAAACCACGAAGACTGCAGAACTTTCTCTGCGCTACAGTCGCCGAATTATTGTTTTTATAAAATTCTCTCACACACAACTCAACGTCTGCTCCCGAGAAACGCTCCATACTGACTAAATTCCTAGGCGCGGGACTATCGATTGACATGCGCCCCGCGCCCCTCACAGTTGTTGAGTTTGCGCAGTGATTATTGGCTTCACTGCCCCAATAGAAACTTTGTTATGGGACACCTTGTATTCATAAATCTAATCGATATCAAATCAACAATACCTAATCATATCGATGATAGATTGCAGTATTATGTCACCTGATAGACATTGCAAACTCAAATGCCTTTAAACATTTGGTTCTAGGTAGGCCTTATACAGCTAATATAAAAAACCATTAACATAATAAGGACCCTATATAAGTTATATTTTCCTGAGGTACTGCAAAGTATTGTGCTAGTAATAATGTCAGCAATACTGAAATGGTAACATAAGGTGTATAGGGTATAAAAGGTTTGTGTGCTTCGGGCATTCTAGGCACTTGTAGTGAATGTAAAACAAAGACTAAAACTCATGAATTTATTTTCCATTCCTAATAAAAGGCAGCTGTATTCTTATCTCATTTTTTATATTCAAAGTAATGAAATATAGAATTGATAATACTATATTTATGCACTATGTACATTAATTAATTCATATTTTACAATAATACATAAAATATATACCTACATAAACTAATATGTACATCAAAGTAATGACAGAAATCTGTCTATATTGCGAAATACGCCATTTATTGATGATTCTTCACATTTCATTGAAAGTGAAAAATGTCTCTAATGTTAGTTAAGTTAATTAAAGTGGGTGCTTTGGTAAATGCGTGTCTTGTATCGGAGTGCTTAATCCCTCATAATACAAGTTTGTGACACTTACAATACCCTAAACCGTAAAGTTATTAAAGCTGATGACCCTTTTAAGACCAAAACGCCTTGTACTTTCTATCGAGCAATATATTACGTCATAGCAACATAGAAAACCCAACCCCTGTTTGATTCTATACCAATCACGTAAATAATCAAAACATATTATATATATATATATATATATATATATATATATATATATATATATATATATATATATATATATATATATATATATATACATATATATATATATATATATATATATATATATATATATATATATATATATATATATATATATATATATATATATATAAATATTAAAAAGCTAAGGAAGTTCACCCGGGCTACACATCGTGTTTTGCCATTCCTTCATCCGTCATCCAAAGCGCCAGCAAGCGTCTCCCATTACCGGTTTCTGGGCTTAAGCCTTCATCAGTTGGGCTCAAGCTGGACACCTGAAAAGCGCATGAAGGAACGACTAAAGCCATGACCATTTAAATTGGTCATATCGAATGGAGGCTGCAATCACATTCAGCCACGCCATCCTGCGGTAAACGGTCGCAGCAGACAAACTGTGCGAAACAGTTCGTGATCCGTCTAACCTCGGGTAAGTGCCAGGTACGATGGGAAAATTGTGAACTGGGCACTTGGAGAAAAATATTAAAAAGCTAGGGAAGTTCAAGCGTCTCCCAAGACCAGTCTGATCCAGTGATCCGTTTGTGTGATGCTTGTTTGAAGACTGAAGCATTGAGAATGCCAAATGTGACCTTGGCGAAACGTCTGCACGTTCCCAACAAACGGGACACAAACGATCGGATGTACTCCTGGACTATATATATCCTCAGTATATCTTTCTTCAGCCTGTCTTCAATAGGTATTCCGTAAACTAAATTGGCAACAAACTTGAATAGAAATGAATGGTGCTTACATAGCCAATCTTAGATTCGCATAGATATTGTTCTCCTTTCATCAGACCCAGAGGAGCTTAAGTAGATATTAATATTTGCTTATTTATTTAAAATAAATTTCCATCAAGTGAAACAGCGTATTAAATGTGACGGACATTCATTTGCCAGGCTCAACATAGTGTTGAAGAACAAACTCTCACTTTGTTTGAAGGGAAAAGCCTTTGAACAGTGCGTCCTGCTCGTTCTAACATACGGAAGTGAAACGTGAACACTCACATCATAATAAGTCCACACACTTCATGTAGCACAAAGAGGAATATTAAGATGTATATATGACATTGCAAGACAAGAGAGAAAGACCTGCTTATAGATCAAAGAACAAACGAAAGTATATAACATCAGAAGAATAAAATAATTGAAATGGAAATGGGTAGACCATATGGTCATAAACGTTCAGAAAAGAGACCGAAAATACGATGAATTGATGACATCATCAAATATATTGGAGCCGAAGGTGGACCCAAACAATCCTGGAATGGATACCACTTGATCATAAACGACCACAAAAGAGACCGAAAACACGATGGACTGATGACACCATCAAATGGTAAATGAAAGCTCAGGTCCGCACGAGTTGGAAACATGCTGAAGAGACCATTTCCTCCAGTAGATGGAGACTGGCTAAGTGATGAGATAGTTATAAATATATTTAATAAGATAGAGTCAAAAACCTAAGAATTCCCGAAAAAAAAATGCAAACTTATGAAACTGTGAAAAAGCCTATTTGGCAAATATTAATCTGTTATTATTATGTTATAAACTAGAAAGTAATGAACATTCTAATAATATCACGAAATATGCCATTTCATATTTACCGTAAAAACTCTCTGAAATTTCGAAGAGGCTAGGGCTATTAACGGGCCGTAATACCTCAAAAGGCTGCTTCCAGCTCTGCTGAGCTTTCCTCTGCCATTCGGGTCCAACATACTTAACCATATCATCAGTCAATCGCGCTTTCGGTCTTCTTCACTGACGTTTGCGATCAAGCAATATGCACTCCAGTATTGTATTGATCCCTCAGTCGTTCCATAGCCTCGTTATATGGCCTACCCATCTCCATTTCATTTGCTTTATTCTTTCAATGATTTTACACACTTTTGTTTGCTCCCTGATCCATGTCCATGTGGCTATGTGTCCCGTCTTGCAATGCCAAGCATACATCTTTCCATTCCCCTTTGTGCTACTCGAAATTTGTAAATTGATTGCGATGTGAGTGTCCAGGTTTTATGTCCATATGTCATAACGGGTAGGACGCACTGATGAAAGACTTTTTTTCAGGCAAAGTGGAAGTTTGCTCTTAAACACTATGTTGAGCCTACCAAATGCCTGCCGGCCACATTTAACACGCTGTTCCACCTCCCGGGCGATATCGCTCTTCATTGAAATTATCTGCCCAAGATTTATAAAGTGGTCCACAACCTCCAAATTCCAAATCCCTTCCTAAAACTGAAACTCTTCTCCCCGCAGCGACTTTATTGAACATAGCCTGACTTTTTTCCAGGTTTATTTTTAAACCAAATGGTTCTCCAGCATACTTAGATCTTGCTCATTTGTAGCTCTTGTATGCGTCTTTGCAGTTCCTCTGGGTTTTGTGAAAAGAGAACGATATCATCTGCGAATCTAAGATGACTGAAGTATGCGCCATTGATCGGTATATCATCCTGTTTCTCAATCCATATTACGGAATACTTCTTCAATGAAGGCTGGGAAAAGAATAGGCGATATTGCGTCATCCGGCCGTACACCCCTCTCTACGTTAATTCCAACTTCATGATTATCAAGGTGAGTATGAGGGTCAGTATCTTAGTAGGTTTACATTTACTTACATTACATTACTTGTATCCTTGTATTACAATGTATCCATTATGGCCTGCTTTAAGATTGACTCAAATGCTTTTTCGTAGCCGTTAAAAACCAGGAACTGCTTTTCTATAGCCTTCTGTACAATCTGGATGTGATCTATTGTACTAAATCCTGCTTGCCCTTTTAGTTGTGCGTCATTCAGTTTTCTTACTATTCTGATGAAAACTTTGTACAGTACTGACAGGAGGCTTACTAGTGATTGTTCTTTAAATCTTCCTGTACTCCTTTTTTTATTAAAATAATAATTTCTGTACTTTTGCATAAATTTTGTACATTTATGTTTGTCATTTTAAATATAATTTAGCAAGTGTTTTATGTAATATCCAACCACCAGCTTTTAGCATTTTAACAGTTATACTGTCCTCTCCTGGAGCCTCCTCCGTTTTTCATCGGATTCTATAGCGTTTCGATTCTATAACCATCTTTAACTGATTCGGATGTTCAGATAACTGTAAATAGAATTTTCTGACAATCTCTAACATTTCCGTACGCGCCCTGCACACTGTGCCATCCTTACGCATTAAGGCATAGATTTGCGTCCTTTTCTTTCTCAGCAGCTTTGTTAATTCCCCTGCTTTCTTTCAGAGTTTTTTACGCTACCTGCATGTTCAACTGGCACGTCTCCTCTCTAGTACGTTTTCTTACAGTTTTGCAAAGTTCATCGTACTCAATCCTGTCAAAAGGACTCCCTGCATTTCTCATTGACTGTCGTTTTTTATTAAATCAATGGCCTCGATGGAGATTTTTGTCAGTACGAAATATTTTTCTTCTTGTGCTATTGAAGCAGCCGTTTCAACCACATTTCTGGTGATTTCTTCATATTGATCTGTTATGTCCATCTCCTCTGGATCTTGTAACATAGTAAAGCGTTTCGACAATGCAATCTCAAAATCGCTGCCCCTGTCCAGCAGTTTCCCAGAATCCACTTTGACATTGTTTGACTTTACACTATTATTTCACACTCTCTTCTACAGTTTATACTAACTTTTGCTCGTACTATTCGGTTGTCACTTCCAACATTAAAATTGTTAAAGGCGGTACAATTGCAAAATATTGTTTTATCTTTGAATATATACCAGGTGTCCCATTAAGGATGGATCGCGGCCGTATCTTGAAAACTATTTATCCCACAGCTTTGCGGAAAAAAATATTATACTAAAACTGACTGTGAGAAATTCACCAAAAATATTTTTAAGCTTCTAAAACGACCGCAAGAGGGCGTGACGAGCTAAACATTTTTAAAAATCTTTTTTTGTGTGTATTTTCAAGTGTTAACCGAGTAAGAAAAATTCTCAGTTATAATTAGCAAACTGTCTCCTACAACTTTGTTTTATGATATTTTGTCGTAACTTCGCGAATAAAGAAGTGGGGGGGAGTTTTACCCATTTAGATAAAAAGTCGTCTAATGTCCGTTTGCCTAAATCGATTTTCCTCAATTTGGATTGATTTAAAAGGCAATTGCTGGGACAATCAGATAATCTGGGAGATAAATTATTTAGTTTATAAATGAAACCGCGAGGTGGCGTTACATTCAACAATAGTTTTTTTGAAGTTTTGTTCAGTTTTTTCAAATGGAATGGTACAGCTTTTATTACATGGCTAGAAAGGTAATTTAAAGAGGAATCATCCAGTGAAAACCTGAAATCGATATCTCTGACATGTCAAGAGATATTTCGATTTGTCTGAAAAAAATCAGTTATTATTTCACTACTACCTGCATTAAGTTAAAAAAATATTAACCTAATGTTTGCCTTCCTTCACACTTTACGAAAAATCGAAGTATCTCTTGACATGTCAGAGATATCGATTTCGGGTTTTCACTGGATGATTCCTCTTTAAATTACCTTTCTAACCATGTAATAAAAGCTGTACCATTCCATTTGAAAAAACTGAACAAAACTTCAAAAAAGCTATTGTTGAATGTAACGCCACCTCGCGGTTTCATTTATAAACTAAATAATTTATCTCCCAGATTATCTGATTATCCCAGCAATTGCCTTTTAAATGAATCCAAATTGAGGAAAATCGGTTTAGGCAAACGGACATTAGACGACTTTTTATCTAAACAGGTAAAACTCCCCCCCACTTCTTTATTCGCGAAGTTACGACAAAATATCATAAAACAAAGTTGTAGGAGACAGTTTGCTAATTATAACTGAGAATTTTTCTTACTCGGTTAACACTTGAAAATACACAAAAAAATGATTTTTAAAATGTTTAGCTCGTCACGCCCTCTTGCGGTCGTTTTAGAAGCTTAAAAATATTTTTGGTGAATTTCTCACGGTCAGTTTTAATATAATTTTTTTTTTTTAATATAATTTTTTTCCCCAAAGCTGTGGGATAAATAGTTTTCAAGATACGGCCGCGATCCATCCTTAATGGGACACCTGGTATTTTAATATATTTTACCGTTATACACACACACACACACACACACAGATATATATATATATATATATATATATATATATATATATATATATATATATATATATATATATATATATATATATATATATATATATACTATTCATAATAATTTGCTATAAGAAACCACAGTAATTTGCGAGATGGGGTCACCAATCTGAGTTAAAATAATAAACAACACTAAAACTAGGACTACAGACAAATATATGGCTCTCGTACGTACATATATATTTCATGTTTCACCATTCTTATAAATAAATAAAGAATTCGTTTGCCTGCAGCATCTGATTTTATGAGAGTTTTATGATT
The DNA here is from genome assembly GCA_031761425.1 of Cosmopolites sordidus. Lineage (NCBI taxonomy): Eukaryota > Metazoa > Arthropoda > Insecta > Coleoptera > Curculionidae > Cosmopolites > Cosmopolites sordidus. The sequence continues at coordinate 1,301,735 of JARFXV010000287.1, forward strand.
ATAGGCAATGAAAAAAATATCAAAAATGAAACTGTTTTATCAATATGTCAAATTTTGAGATTTATAAATAATAGAAATATATATATATATATATATTCCAAAAAAAACCCTATCCTAACATCAAATTTTACCGTTTTTCCTTTAGCGATAAATAACGTTTTATTGTGTACATTTGTATGTAAAATACAGTTTTATCCCTAAAAAAAGGGAACATATTACTAGCGAATACAAAAAATTCTCGGATATTTTTACAACCAATATCCACCTCCTTAGAAATTTCAATAACTAAGCCATAAAAATCCATTGACAACTAAACGCTAACAGAGCAAAATAGTTTTTTCTTAGTTTTGTGGGTTAGCTATATTCTTGCTATAATAGTAAAGTAATGCCAAAATATCCATTTCTTGGACCATAATAGTAACAGAGCGTAAATTCCAGTATAAAAGTAACAATGATTTGACGAATATTGGAAAAGAATATTTTAAAATGTATATATAAAATTGTATTATATTATGGCTTAATATAAACTATGGTTGGCAGTTGCGGTCTCTATAATAAAATCTAATCACCGTATTTAAGATTTTCTGTCCATTCCTCTGTTTTTATTGTTTCTGCTTATATAAATCTACCATTTAGATATTTTACAAGTTAACCTGTATGTTATGTACCGTCCTTTGTTTTGTTTTATCTAGTAGTGTATTTTTACTCGTAACTAGTTTTTTGAAATCAACTATCTGTCTTTATTGAAAACATCCATCGAAATATTATTTTATATAGTTTTAGTATTGGTTACTGTTTTAGTCTACAATACTAAAACTATATAAAATATATTGCGACGAATGTTTTCAATGGAGACAGATAGTTGATTTCAGAAAAGAAGTTATGAGTATATGACTACTAGATAAAAGAAAACAAAGGACGGTACATAACATACAGGTTAACTTGTAGCATATCTAAATGGTAGATTCATATAATACAAACAATTAAAACAGATGAATGAACAGAAGATCTTAAATACGGTGATTAGAGTTTATTATAGATATCGCAACAGACTATCACAGTTTTATATAGAAAATATCTCCGAAAGGCAAAGATGCTAGTACAGGACTCTGCAGGCGATACTCTCCAGGATAATTCAGCCTGGGAGGTACTTGTCTTGACGATATATCGGCTGCTGATTTAAAACGTACAGACACGTGGAGCGGGGATGGAAGATTTCTGTTGTTTTATCCCTTTCTTTCCCTTTCCACTCCAATTGAGTTGGCCTGGCTCTGATCGTTTCTCCTCAGCTGTCTCCTTGCATTAGATTCGAGCCTATTTTCCGACGGCTGTTAGGCCAGAAACCGGTTCCGGGGAGGTACTTGTTTTGACGCGATGGCGGCGCTTGATTTGAAACGAACAGACACGTCGAGCACACCTGATGCTGCGAAAATTAAACGTAGGATGGCGCGAGTTACTTTGAGATTGCGACCCGCAATATGCATCAATATGACCAGTTGACTTGGCCTTGCTCTGATCCTTTTTCATCAGGGAAGTTCAGTTCGAGCCTTTGGAAAGGACACATATCTCTAACATTTTCCGTACTTTGACAAAGTAGTTAACAAACTGGTTGATGGCGATCCCTATGGGGTTCACCATCACGAAAGAAGCCTTTGAGGCGTTACAGCGTTCGTTGGCTGATAAGAAGAAGCAGATAATCGATTTGGAAGACCAAATGCGAATCTCAAAATTCAAGAATTAACGGGAAAACTAGCTCAGGACACCAAAAATTCGAAGGCTCTTGTTGAAACCCAACGACAGTGAAAAAGAAAGAAACTCAGCTATGGACGAAGGTATCACCCATTACGGGTCGGATAACGAAGCATCGGAAGCAGACTGGACTTCAGCGTCTTAGTCAGACTGCAGTAGCAGGCGAAGAAATAGGAAAAAGCAGACCAAAAGAGCCGCGAATCCAGACAAAGAGGACTTCGGACTTCCCCTCTCTGAAGAAACTGGCTTCGGAAACCTCCTCAAAAGCACCCATATTCAAGAAACCAGCGCAGCCAAAGCAGACGCCTCCTAAATAAGACGACACCCAAAAACAAGAGAAGACAACGACATCAAAATACCGCCGATTGTCCTCAGGGATAAATCATCGCACTAGCAGATTTTCAGACTGTGAAATGAGAAGAACATCACACTAGGAATGTCGACGACAAAACCCCATGGAGTCATGATGAGACTACAGACATGCGAGGGCTACAGAATCCTCACCAGGCTACTGGACGAGCTTGATTGAAAGTTTCATTCGTTCTGCACTCCGGATGAATGCAACCTACGCGTTGTCATCAGAGGCGTAGTGGAATTAATCCCGGCAGAAACAATCAGGAAAGAAATAACTGACATGGGTTTCCATCCGATCCATGTCGATAGATGGAAAACCAGAAAAGGAGTCTCAATGGCAATAATTCAGGTTGTAATCCCCAGGGAGGAGAAGGAAATTTACAATATTAAAACACTCTTCAAACAGGAAGCCAAGGTCCAAGGTCAGAAGTCGAATTGCCAAGTTATGCAGTGTTTTAACTGCTAACAATTCGGTCATTCGGCAAACAAGTGCGATACAAGTGCGCAGCCTTCACCTCTCCAGCGAGTGTAAAAATGATAAGGACAGCCCCGCGACATGTAGCAACTGCGAGGGCTCACACACTGCGAGCTTTTAAGGATGCCCGGTAAGACCAAACAATATTCTAGCGAAGAACCCACCAACGCAAACAAAAACCATTTGGCCTTTTTAGGTCCACAAAGAAATTAATACTTCGTGTGGAGGTTTCAGCGGAACACGGTTCCTGCCAAAACGCCCGCTTCACAAGCAGTTAATCCCTTCTCCGAGCTTGTGGAGCAACTAACAGGTCACGTGGTGAGCCAAATTCAGATCCAATTGACCACCGCTCTCCAAATCTTCCTTCGAGATCTCAAAATCTAAATCCTGTTTCGTACCCCCACTTCCGGACTGCAGGCCTATGAGGCCTGAACTTCTCGAGTTCCCAACCTGCATAAGTTCCTACAAGTACCGCCATCATAAATCTCTGCACCCCAACTTAAAATGGCGGACCGTCGGCACCCGCTGGCAGTCGGCCCGGCATTTGGACGTGGACTAGTCATTTTTCCGATGAAGACTAAGTCTGTCATTTTTTAGGTAACCTCCGCGAAGTTTCTTTGGACTTCGATGCAAATCCAATTCGGATATCGTCAAACTCTACCTCTCGGGTAGAAGTTCGGGGTGAAGAAGGTCCCCAAAGAGGGAAAAAGTTAGAACCCGCTTCGGACAGTTAATCTAAGATGGGTAAGAGCAAAAGCTAGCTTAAAACCAGGGTGAAAAAGCTGTGTTTCTCATTAGCTGTCTCCTTGCGTTAGACTCGAAAACTAACAAAATAGATACATCATAATATGGTCTGATAAAAAAGTAAAGTGACTTTATAAATAAAACAACGTATTTATTTACTCAATTTTATTTGATTTTTTGCGAAAAATTGACGAATAATTATTATGGTGTTGCATGGTGGGCTTTATCGTGATGTAAAAACCATGAATTGTTTTGCTACAAATCTGGACGGTTTTTTCTTCGAATTGACTTTAATAGTTAATAGGGAATTATTTAATACAAAATCCTTAATTTTGGTTATGTTTTCTTCACCTAAACTTATGTCTTCCTAAACGAGGTTCGTCTTCAACTACTTCTAACCTCTTGTAAACATTTTTTGACATAGCTTCAAGGCTGTGACATTTTTTTACATTTTTAATGCACCAGCACAAGAAATTTCGATTTTTAATAAACGAAATGATGAGACTTCTGTCAGATGACAAGAATAATGATATCAACTTAAAATCAAATGGTTGTTTCGATACATATTTATTTACTCCGTTTTATTTGATTTTTTTTGCGAAAAATAACGAATTTTTATTATGGTGTTGTATGGTGGGCTTTATCGTGATGTAAAAACCATGAATTGTTTTGCTACAAATCTGGACGGTTTTTTCTTCGAATTGACATTAATAGTTAATAGGGAATTATTTAATACAAGATCCTTAATGTTGGTTATGTTTTCTTCACCTAAACTTATATCTTCCTAAACGAGGTTCATCTTCAACTACTTCTTACCACTTGTAAACATTTTTTGACATAGCTTCAAGGCTGTGACATTTTTTTACATTTTTAATGCATCAGCACAAGAAATTTCGATTTTTATAAACGAAATGATGAGACTTCTGTCAGATGACAAGAATAATGATATCAACTTAAAAGGAAATGGTTGTATCGATACATAAAGCCGGCGAATTTTTAAAAGTCACCTTAGTTTTTGATCACAGTAGTATTGACTATCTCCTTGAAATGTAGAATTGAAAAAACATTGCACCTGGAATTCTTAGAATAGAAGTGATGGATATAGTAAAACAAATAAAAAGTATAATTTTTTTATACAAAAAGGATTCAATTTATTTTTATTTTAATTAATACACATGGAAATAGCACTGGAAGAACAAAGCGTGCGAAAATTACCTTTATTCAAAAAGTTGTGAAGTTAAAAGTTCGTCTATCTTACATATTATTATATTGAAAAACATATTAAAAACCAAATTGAACATTTACGCACGGGTAGAACAGCTGAAATAATGAAAAACATTGCCGATTCTTTGTGAAGGAAATATGCCCAATCTTACAAAAATTAACTTGTATGTGTTATGGAGTCTTTTATCAACTGAAAACAAATATTTCAAGCTAAATTTTAACTACATCCCTATAAAAAGTGAAAATGACATTTTCCAAACCGTCTTGAAAAGCGGATGTTCGAATTTGGTTAGATTTGGAAAATGATGTGACCGTCACTTTGACTCAATTTCATTATAAGGGTCATTCGAAAAGTTCTCGGCCTGACAAAGAAAACAATCTTGAAAAGAAAACAAAAACAACTCTGCAAAATACTCGGTTTTCTCAATTAAACCTCATCATTTGAAGTGAATCGTCGTCTAGCGATTAATTTATTAAAATTTTTGAAGAGGGAGTAATGACTGGGAATCAAATCCAGCCATTACGGTGCAAATAGAAGCACTTCGATGCGTAAGTCATGGAATTTTGCAGCATCAACCTGAGAGGTGTGTGCAGGCCCATTATCGTATCAAAATAGCACTTTTTTTAGCGAGATGTAAATATTTAGCCTAAGTAATACCCTTCAATTGGTCCAATAGTGAAACGTAATACTTCCCGGTGATGGTCTTGTCATTTGCCATGTGATCAATGAGCATTATTATCATGGGTATCCAAGAAAACCGTATACATGACTTTTCTTGTAGATAAGACCTTTTTCGCTTCTTTGACGTAATTTACCTATCCCCAGCCACTATTTGTATCGCTGCTTTATCCTTGGCATATAACCTTGGGTGAATTTTTGCTGTTGCACAACATTGCAGAAACTCAGCAAAATGCGCTTAAATAAGTTTAAACACACTTGAGAAAAGGTCATTCAAACGATAGTTTTGCAAACGCATCACTCCTTGAACGAAAAACATTTTAATACTGAAACCATCATGTAAAATGTAAGGGATATGGTCTATTGAGAAGTTTACAGTGGCAAGAAGCTCGCCTACCTTCAGTTGGCGGTCATTTAATATTATGGATTGTTTGGAGGGAATATTGTGCGATTATTTAATATTTTGGACATTATTTTTTTGATTTTAAATCTAACTTTTTTTCTGTGTTCTTCGGAGTTAAGCCCATTAAAAAAATGTCTTTATAAGAGCTCGAATGTCAGTTTTATACATTTTCCAAAAAATGTAAACAATTGTTTGCAATTAAACCCACGCATCTGACACTTCGCAGCACCCCATCATACAAATCGTATTTGACAAATACCATATACAATACTTTGGCGCCATCTCTATGTCAGGCTGAGAACTTTTTGAACGGTCTTCATAAATAGAGAATTGTTTAAGAAAACCTTATTCTTGAGTGAATTTGAAACCGAGTCGAAGGATGAATTCAGTTACTTTCCGATTGTGTGGCTGATATGTGGATGCTGTTGTTACAATTTTCACTTCAAAAACTAAAAACCTAGAGGATTTTGTTAAGGACTTAAATGGTAAATCCCCAGCCATAGGATTCACGTATGAACTCAAGAACTATGATAGATTACCATTTTTGAATGTTTTGTGAGTAGGAACAATAAAAGTAGGTTAGATTTTGATATTTAAAAAAACACCACTAATTCGAAATACAGTCCTGTCAATGCGAATCATAGCTTCCATAATAAAATGGTTGGTTTGAATTTTATGTTAGATTAATCAATTTTGTTTTAACCAAAGACAATTATAACAAACAATTAAAATGAATTCAAGAGGAGTCCGAATTGAATGGTTAAAATAGAAATATTATGGAGAGATTAATTGGAAAACATAAGTTTAGATGATTATTGAAAGAATCTTTGACTTTTCAAAAGGAATAGAATAACAATAAATTCATGTTAATACCGTTTGATGTTCAATAGTCCACAAACCATATAATAAATGAAGAGAAATCCTTAATAATCCAAATGATAAAGTAGATTAACATGCAAAATCGGGGATTTATGAAATTTGTTGTCAAGTTTACGATAGATTATATTGAGAATTGAAAAATCTCTTGTTGAGCAACAAGTGTATGTTGCTCAGCATGATCATATTGTAGATATTAGTAATTTAAGACTTATTAAAAGTGTAAATAATTATAGGGATTTGGATGCGTATATATGTTAAACATTCAAATAAAAAAAGTAAGGAAACCTTGAACCGGGATAAAAGACCTATTGCGTTCAGTCAACTTTTTCGATTATTAATGTAACGCTTAGTTAACTTTCCGGTTCGTGGTTTTTACATGCTTTATTACAATTTATTTAAATAAGTGATTTGGTGTTTAGTGGTAAATCTCCTCGAGTTTAAGACTGCGCTTCTTGAATTGAATTATACTGATTATATATGGAGTGCCTTTACTTTACCTTTTTCTGGGAACTTATATCCTTTAAATTATTTTATACACAGCAAGATTTAAGATAATAACTCAAAATTAAATTTAGGTATGTTAACCAGAATATTTTCCATTTGATAAACGAAATACCTCGAGGAGCATAGATTTAGTAGAAGGCATATCTCAGGAAAAGTTTTTAAAGTGTTTCTCAAATAGTAGTTATACAGCCAAGTATGATAAAACAACAGATTGGTTGAAACTTCCTCATTTCACGTGACTTCTTAACTAAAAAATATCGTGATGTTCGATTCTCATCCATATTCTTCTGATTTGGTTCTATGCGACCTATGACTATTCCGAAAACTAAGATTGGAGATGAAGGGAAAACACTTCGATACTATTTCGACTATGGCATTGAAGGCGATTCCTAAAAATTTGTACGAGCAGTGATTTAAATTATTTTACGACCGCTTTCACCGTTTCATTGACAGCCACGTTTTCGTTTAGAGATACTGTTACAGTGTTTACAAATTATCGGCTGCTACATGTAAGATTGTTTCGCGTGAGTCTTATTTGAGAGCGCACCGGTATTCTCAGGGACGAAGACCGAGAGAGTCGAACATCTCACCTAAAGCGGGACAGACGTCTCCACGCCGACAAGAGAAACAGAGATTTAGTCAGCCGATGCCGCTGGTAGTCCTGCGTGAGTAATCCTTGTAATCCTGAGTAGGCCAAGCCCTACTCAGGCTCATTGTTTTGTATTTTTGTAGAGGGTTTCAGGGGCCGATCTTTATGGAACCCGGTCATTTTGGGGCCCGGTCGTTATAAAACCCGGTCATTTTGGAGTCCGCTCATTGTAGAACCCGGTGAATGTAGAATACAGGCCTTTTAGGATTTCCGCGTTGCTCAGTAATCAGCAGAACTGTTCGGTAATCGACTATCTTAGTAACTGAACAGTCCAGAGGCTGGATGATCGAACATAACCATAAAAGGTTTTATTATTTTATTAGTATTTTTATGAATATACAACATTGGTTGCTCAATCACTATTTTCACTACCACTATTTAATAACGTTAGACAATTTACTTTAGTGTGATTTAATTTGATTTAAATTGATTGAATTTTATTTAATTCGATTTAATTTACTTTAATTTGATTTGATTTGATTTAGTTTGGTTTAAATTAAGTTGGTTTAAGATAATCTAATTTAAATTCTTTTGTAAATTAGACAAGAGCTCTTATATAATACGAATATATGTTAAGATCGAACCTTTCTCTTTACATGCCTAGTTTAGTAGGGTAGTCGTGCTAGACTCGTTTTTTTTGTGTTATAACTGTTTAATTTTTTTATTTTGTTCTGTATGTTGTTCTCTGACATTGTGCGTATGTTTATTAACTGTCTAGTACTGTTATTGAGTCTTTTTGACAAAATAAACCTTTCCCAATTTTAGGGTTAATTTTTATATTCAGTAATCCTGAAGAAATGGGTGGCGCCAGACTTACGATAAGACTGTAACGATATGCGCACATTGATTTAAAAAAACCGTTACACTGTATAAGATTCATAAACGCAGTTTCAGTTCGCAAAATAAATTATTTTTATAATAAGCGTGTATTATTTTTTGTATATTATACAGAGTTTTCCAATAAGAGTGTCAAAACTTTATAGCTGAAACGTTATAGCTCTAACAGTTCTTAAAATGTAAAAATCACTTATAGACCGCTGTGTTCAACACATTGTGCCAATTCTCTATGAAAAGATACACTATTCAACAGCCCGCACAAATTGGAAGTTGAAACGTGACCCCCTACTGTGGGGAAAAAAATCTTTTCCGACGAAGCGCACTACTAGCTTAATGGGTTTGTGAATAAACATAACTGCAAGATTTATGGTCGATACAAATCCTCAACTGATTCAGAAGTTACCTCTTCATACTTAGAAAGTCACTGTTTAGTGTGGTTTTTGGGATGAAGGAGTGATAGGATATTATTTTTTTAAAGACGATACTAGAAATCGTGTTACTATTAATGAGAAACGCTATAGAAATATGCTAACAGAATATCTTTGGTCTGGACTGATAAATGTGGATATAAACACTGTTTTCTTTTAACAAGACAGTGTGAATTTGTTACACATCTTGGAAGACAATCGATTTATTTCAATAAAAGATTCCTCGATACGTTATTTTACGAAATAGTAATGTCACCTGATCTGCAAGGTTATGCGATCTCTCACCCATGGGTTATTTTTTATGAGGTTATGTAATATCTATGGCTTACAAAAATAAACCGTGAACAATGTTTGACCTTAAACGAAATATTCAGGCCACCATTGAAAATATACCACGCGATACGTGTGAAAGAGTAATAGAAAATTGGGTCTCCAGAATGCATTCCACCGGACGAAGCCAAAGTAGGAGGGGGGGGGGGGGCACATTTCAACGACACTTTTATGAACTACACTCTTTACTAATTTTTCCTGATATAACAATTTATGCCACATCTAGTTCAGTTTGCTCGTTTAATAATTTCTAGGAAAACCTTTGTGTGCCACAATTTATATACAAAATATATAACTGCATAAAACAATAAAAATCCTCGTACAATGAGTAATACATAGAATCGTAAAATATAAATGATATATGGACAATAATGAAATTCTAATTTAATCAATTAGAAATAACTTTGATAAGTTAATTTGATTCCATTGGTGGACATATCTTCAATTCATGGTCATATTAAAATCTACGAGTACGCTGTCTTGTGTGCTGCAGTTGACCTAAGGTTCTTTGAAGAGTTTCGCTGACGGTTTCTCTGAAGGTACGTATTATATAAGTTCATAGACCCAGAATATTTCGGATATATAGAAAATAATTATATTATTATATTACTTTATGAAAGACTTTTAATAACTGATAAAAGACATATTTTTTAATGTTAATGTTTATTATTCATAATTACTGATTTGATTTAGGGATAAAGACATTATTACATAATTAAATTAGGCAAGAATCACTTGAAGCAATATCTGAAGTAACTGTTGAATATGGTTAGGTTTCTCGGCGTAACTTATTGAAAATTATACTGACAAACAAGATGTATGGAATCTCTGGTTTTCTTAGTGAGGCACCCCACCTCTGCTATTCGATATTTTTAGCAATTACTTGAGTTTAGAGAAATAACTTGCAGAATATGAAAAATAAAACATTATATACCGAAACTTATTGGTTTCCATTCATGTATACTGTTTTTATATACAGGGTGTGCCGAATAATATGGACCACACTTTACCAGCGTGTTCTACGTCTAAAAATAATGGTACTTTGTCATATAGATCTTAATCGAATAATGCATCCTAATAGAGCTACACCCCACCAAGTGGCGCATCCTAAAGACGGTTTTTCAGTATTATAAACCGTTTACAATAAAATTATGAAATTTGGCAGTGTTTGGGTTTTTACTTTGGGCGCCGAAACGAACTGTGTATTTCAAATTTTAAATTATTAAGGGGTCCAATGTAATAATCGGGCAATTTTTTTGTATGTCTTTTTTTTATTTTCATTCAAGATTATGAAATTCCTGATTTTTTTTTACGTAAACGAGGTACTCTTAGTTCGCCTCAATAAGATGCACCATTTTACTAAACTACAGCTCAACCAACATAGCTTGGCCTCTGAGATGCGCAAAAGAAAGGGTGAGAGGGCGACTGTCTAATAGAGACAGAGGACGGAGAGTTCCTCGAATGTACAGTACTTAACCGATGTTAACACCACGAATGCACTGCTTCGAATGAGCTCTCGGGCGTTATGTTGGCTGAACTGTAAAAAACACTATAAAGTTCATCCAAATAAAAAAAAAAATTTAAGAGAATGTTATAACTTAAAACCTTATTTATTTTTATTAAACAAATTTTTAATCAAAATGAATTATAAATTACAAGTGTTGTTCGAAGGGCATAAAACATTTTCCAAAAAAAAAATCCTGTTTTTTTTATTTGGATGCGCTTTATAATGTTACTCACGAAAAGTTTACTGGATTTACTCGAAAACGATGTATCTAATTGAAGCGAAGAGTAGGCCTTTTACGTAAAAAAATTCAGAAATTTCATAATCTTGAGTGAAAATTAAACAAAAAAATTGGGCTTCCTTATATTAAAAATTATAGTTTCCTGTTAAAGTTTGGCCCGTACAATTCGGCATACCCTGTATAGGGTTTTTCAACAAGGAGTTTTTTTTTAAATTTTGGATTAATGTTTTCTTATATTTAATACGAAAGTTATGCGGTTCCTAGTTGTGTTTTAAAAATATCATCACTCAAATGCCAATTATTTACAGCCGAGTTTTTTTAAAATCCTTTGAGTGTAACATCATTGCTAATCAATTAGTCAGCGTTGACTTATCCTGATCATAAACTGCATCAAACAATGACTTTTTAAAAATGAGATCCATTAAACTTAGAATATTTTTTTATTATATATTTATATCGGGTTGTACGGAAAATTCGTAGGAATTTTCCATTAGTTGTTCTTTTAACGACTTTTTTTTCAAAAATCTGTGTTATATTAATAACATTTATGTATGTACATATTATATATATATATATATATATATATATATATATATATATATATATATATATATATATATAATATGTACATACATATATGTACATACATATATGTACATACATATATATATATATATATATATATATATATATATATATATATATATATATATATATATATATATATATATATATATATATATATATATATATATATATATTCGTTTTGATTTGCCTTCAGTTATTTAAGTTGATTCAAACTGAAAATGTCGGTCGAAAACTTTATCATTTCCGATAGGTAATTTCGTCAACAAATGTTGTAACTTGTTGTAAAATGTTAACTGTACAACCGTGTCAATTGGTTCGGTCGACCCCAGCGCAGGGGCTATTGAACCAATAGTTGGGGCCAATTGAACCAAAAGTATTAGAAACAAAAACACTTTTAATTAGTAATTTATTTATTATGTCTTAATATTAATATTAATTCTAAGAGGACGTTTAATTTTTTTATACTTATCGAATTTTTAAGCCGACTGGTCCATCCCATATCATCGGTGAGATTTTCCAGTCTGTGATTTCTCCATAATATGTTTTCCAAGTGAAATGGCAACTTTTATGTACGGGTAAGACATAAGAACGTATGTGTGATAAATTATATCCAATGTCTTAAAAACAGCGGCGGTTTGTGGGGGAAAAAACAGGTGGGGCACGTATAACCAAATTTTGGCATGGGGATAGGCAAATGCGTTGCAACCAAAAATTTTACATTTCTTAGTATCATACACACACTTTGCTGTCTAGATATATGAGTGTAACTGTTAGACATCAAATTTTCAAATAGGTACTAGATAACAAAATTTTGCTAAACTCACTATAAGACCATGATCATTACATCTGTTTGTAGTTGTAGTCCATCCTCCTAAATTTCTGAGCAGCAAAGTGGTAGATGACTTGATCATTAAAATTTGTAATTGACTTCACAATTTTTTTTTTTCAATAGACAGCATTGCTAACGCGCACAGCCGTTCCTGACCTATAGTGTTTCTTAGAACTGTTTTGATTTGTTTGAGGCTAGAGAAACATCTTTCGCTTTCCATAGTCATCATAGGGACGGTACGCAATACGGTCAGCAATTTCACAGATTCACTAAATGTTGATGTTAAATTATTTTGGATAAACATTTGTAACATCGGCACTGTGTTTCATAAAACGGTTCCATGCGTACATTACCGAGAGTTCATTTTTTAATTTTAAGTAACTTACGCTTGCAAACAGGTTACACACAATTTTAATGTCTTCATTTGGAAAGACAGCTCGATATTCACTAAATTTTTCAGTTTCAAATAAATTTGCAACAGTTAGGTATACATCGAAACTAAAACGTTCATGAACCTGTATGGTTAAGGTATCACAGATTTCCTTGTATATCCTGACATTCGGATTGGCTCCTCCTTGTCAGTAAATTTCCGTTTCTTTCTGTGATTTCTGAGATTTCCTGGATTTGATGAAAGTAATTGTGGCTCCCATTGACAACTATTTCATTACTCTCATAATAATAATTAATATAACTACTGTTATCTTTCAATTTTTCTGACCGCTTATCATTTTTGTATATATATGGACATATTATACCATATATATTTAAATATCATACCATTTCCCCGGAGATTCAAACGCAATTTCCTTTTAATATTAAAATCAAATATCTTGGGATCATTTTTTCTAACATTGTTGACAAAATGGCAGCTACGGACCAGTGAATGTGTTGAGGGTTCCCGATCTAGTCGCCTAGAAATTACGCAATCATTTTATACGTACATACCATCTTATAAATATTTAATATTACCTCACAAGATTTAACTCTTTTTTTTTTGCTCAGTCGAATCGACAGGAAATGTAAAAAAACTACATTTTTTTTTGTTCACTGTAATGTTTACAGTTTGGCACAAAACAAATCACCTTTTCAACTAAAACAGACACACCAATATTGTCAATACAATTTATATAACAGATTTTGTAAAAAATCAACTTACCAATAACAAATTCAACAAAATATACCTGAAACTGATCCCAAAAAACTGAAATTGACACTTATAAAGGGCAAAGTAACATAACCTTAAATGTACTTCCACACAAGAAAAGATCCGAATAAAAACTGTGTGTCCGAAAAGAAACTGTGAGAGAAATTGCTTATTAAACTTATAAAGAGAAGAAAATGACTAACAAAAATTCTCTTATGAGAATTTCAATGGACATTTTCCTTGTTTGGAAAGGTTCGATAAGCTCCACCCATCACTGACGTCAGCGCTTAGGATGTCTGAGAATGGGGCAGCGCCCAAGATATGACGTTATAAATGCGTTTAATCTCCAGGTTACTAGCGAGACGATGCATTGCGCTCTCTGTTTTTCGCACGCGATAGTAAAGACAGTAGCGGCACAAAGTCGTCTGTGCTCAAAGAACGTGTTCTTTAATCGGTTCGTGAATGACATTATGGATGTTAGACTATAGAAGTCGCAAGAAGCGTGATCATTGACAATAAATTAATATAAAATATGAAAATATTTTTTTCACTTCATGTTTTAATTTTTTAGGTAGGGCACGTGCCCACGCGCTCTTATGGACCCACCGCCATTGCTTAAAACCCACTTATCATTTCTGATACACTTTTGATAAAGAACTTTGTCCAAATAAAAAACACAATTTGTGCTCTTTACTGAGGGGGTTATTTGGACGAGACCATGGTGCAAAAGTGATTTAGTTGGTTCAGGTGCGAAGATTTTGACCTAGAAGACCGGCATCGACGACCAAGCGATGCTCATCATGATCTACGCAGATATGTTATATATATCCACCATTTTTGATCTTCTGAAAAAAAATGGGTACCTGCCGTTACAAAATGTGGGTCTTCACGAACTTATTGAGTAAAATCAGCTGGATGGAATCTCTTCGTGCGATCTTTTGCTGAAAAAGATATCTAACGTTCCATTTCTGAAGAGGATGATAACTGGTGATAAAAATTGGATTGTGTACAACAGCGTATATGGAAAAAAATGTTGGAGGTCAGCGGTTTTAAGTACGTCGATAAACGGCCTTTATCCGAAGAAAATCATGTATTGTATTTAGTGATTGGAAGAAACATATGTACTTTGAGCTTCTTTCAAGTGACCAAACCATCAATATCGACCTCTACTGTTCACAATTAAATCGTTTGGAAGCAGCAATTGAAGAAAACCGTCTAGAATTAGAAAACAGGAAATGTGTCGTGTTTCATTATGACAATACACGATCAGACGTTTCAATCAGGACCCGGCAAAAATTTTTGTGCTGCTATTGGGATGTACTCCATCCACATTTCTCATCATCGGATATCGCACTCTCGGACTACCATCTCTTCCGCTCCCTCCAAAAGTGAAACGGAAAAAGAGAAAGAGAAAATAATCTATTATAAAATATTAATGGTAATTGCCTACTAGACTAAATAATTTATATCAGCGTTTCTATTTCTTTAAAATATTCCTAGGAACTTTACGGACAACCCAATATAATAATTTTAATTTTTCCTTCTTAAGTACTTTTATGCATATTCCTTTCTAAATTTCTCAGTAACTAATTAAACATTTTTATGGATACCCAAATTTTTCATTATTATTGACATCAAAATCTGAAACTTTAAATTACCAATAATAGAACTTGCAGATAGTTCTAGATAAAACACTATCTCCAAGAATAGAAAATCAATCGATGTACATGCCTTAGCCGTCCTTTTTTCTTGAAGGAACTCGTAACAAATGCAGGAACGAATCAATTCTGTCTCGTTTCCCGTTTTCAAACTACTTAAATTTTAGGCCTCCTTCACAGTTCCATCTTCAAATTTAATAAAATTTACAAGCAATACCCGAAAAACGTTTTAGTATATAATTTCTTGACGATTTTTATTAGTCGAGAAGGAAAAGTTTATTAATTGAAAAACACATGATACATGTAACAAAATAATGGAAACTATAAGGTTTTATAAAATTAATATATAACTCGATCATCTAAATGTCTTATATGTCTTGTCTTGATGTAACTCATTATAATGCAGGAACGAATTCTAGCTGACGTCCCATTTTTAAGCTTGAGGTCTCTATCACAATTATTAATCTTCTTTTCTCTTCCTTATTCTTCATACTCTTATACAGAAAAGTTGTGATCTATTGAAACTCATTCCGTTTGCGTGCTTTTCGGACTAGTCTTCGCTACTGTTCTCTATTTCTAGCTTCCTAGGTTGTATTTCGAGAGATGAACTAGTTAGGTCTTTAATTAGGTCAATTTATCTTTTTAGAGGCCTACCACGTGATGTTGAATTCTCCATCCATCTCTGTACCACTAACCTTTCTAGGTTATTGCTATTCTTGCGTTCAATGAGGTCAAAGAATCTTAGTATTCGCTCATGAATAATTTTGGATAGCTCTGTGGGTGTATAAATTTCTTGGGTAACGGATGCTATTGTTCGTCTGGCAGTCGGCGGAATGAGAAGAACTCGTCTCCAGTACCAAAGCTCAAAACAATCAATGCGTTTGAGGTCTTGTTTTTTAATGATCCATGTTTCAGAGGTCACTGGAAAAACTAGGGTTTTTACTATATGTTTCTTTCTACTATGTGTTATATCCGTATCCTTATATTTTGTGTTATATATATATATATGTTTTATATATGTTATAATATGTTTTTTTTTGTTATTTCTTTCGATAAAACATTTAAGGAAATTGTAATAAGTAGTCAAAAAAAGAAAAACTGCCATTATCAATATTTATTAACTTGTAAATGTTAAAGGGTATCCTTTCAAAGGAACTCTAAGCAATATGAACACATATTTTAAACATTAACATAATTAGAATTATAACTCGAATGGTATGTCTTAAAGCAAAGCTTAGGATGAAGTCAGCGGTCACATTTTATGCATATGAAATTGCTTTTCTTCTTGCAAGCCTGTTGGGTATACCTTATTATGTGCCGCATATTCTCAAGTCTAGATGCAATTTGATACGGTATTGCAGTTTTTCTTCTACTTGGCTTTTTGCCATAAGATGAAAGGAAACTAAGGGCAACATATCTGCAGAAAACTAGTAGTAGAGCACAATTAGTATCGGATGGGTTGAGTCTTTTCATGAGAACCCCCGCATTTGAAACATAAGCATCTTAACAAATATGATGCTATCGGCCAATACCATTTTCGTTGCCGCATTCTTGTTCTATACAATCATATAAGTCAATCCATTTTGTCAACTCCCCTCATAAGCTTGTTGTAGTTTGCTATAATTTTAGGTTGTGGAATCTTTTTTTTAGTTTTGGATTCCTTGCACCACCTGGAAGTTGTCCCGATATCACTGCACACACGTAACATTTTCAACATGAAACAAAGTTGGAACTGCCTCTTGGTTTTAATTGCCAGGAGCTGGTTTCAGAAAATCGGCAGATTTCTATGCGATTTTCCCCTATTGTTCCAGTGGCACATATATTATTTTCGGATGAGTGGTTCAACCATTTTAGACTGGTGAAGTAATTGTCAAAAAATAATTTATATCGGTTATTAGAAGGAACCTGAGCCTTGTCTAGTAAAGTTATTACCACATCTCCACCAAGACCAAAACGTTTTTAGGAGTCGCATTTTTCCGTATAGATTTCAAAAGAATTTATAGAACCGCAAATAGTACAAATAGCCCAGTTTTTATATACAAAACGTATGGGTTTTCCCTTTATATATTATTTGGCATAATGCTTGCCATAGTTGGGAATCATGCTCTCGTCGATAACCTCTTATAATTCATATCTAAAATTCCGACTCAGTGCTTCAAGCAAAGGACGAACTTTATAAAGTCTGTCGTTCTGACCAATATTAACATGATCATTGAAATGTAAATGTCGCAGTAACATTTCAAATTTATTCATGCGCATACTGTTAGACAAGATCTTCAGCACGTCTTCAGAAGAACTACAATATAACCTATTGTTCGGGTACCTTGCATAACCCGAGAAAACCATTACCCCATGTAAAACGTAAAATTCGTCTTTAGTGAAATTTAGCCCGTTAGCTTCTCCATAGCGATTTGTTTCTTGAACAATTATTGATGTCAGTTCTTCGTCAAAAAATAGAAGACAAAAAATCTACAGGAGTTTGAGCAGCTTTAGCCTCTAAAGATGTCTAGCGAGGCACACACAATTTATTTGTAAAAAAGTTAGGAGGTTTTTTCTCACTTGCGAGGTTTTCTGCTTTGATTTTCTATCAACTTATATTTTCGGCTTGTGCTTATTTTGGCCTGGGGAAATAGTCGTGCTTGAGGTATTAGATCTTCTTCATCAAACTTATCTTGCTTCCCATCTCTTACTTCACAGTTTTGTTGTAGTATTCCACGGCAAAGGTAATTTGCATCACCAATGTGTTCGTCGTCTGATTTGTCACCATATTTCGCGGTGTCTGCCCCCTGGTTGTCCGGAATTCCAGTATACACGTCCAGATCAGTTTGGTTATTAAATCCTCATTATCTTCAACCAAAGAGAGCAGCTGTATAATTGTCAGCAAATAAAGCAAATGTATAATTGTTGAGTTTTGGATTTGGTTATTCTGCGTGGAGTCCCTTATAAGGGATGATACAAATATACACTAATATTATTATAAACAAGTCGTGAAAATTGTGTGAAAAATTTGTGGGACAAAACTACTAGAAATAACGATCTTTTGCCAAAATTTGAAAGCCCTAGGGTCATGAAGCTTCCATATAAGAAATTAAAACTTACCCTCAATTTTTCGTTGAGTAAAGTTCGGAATCCATCCATAACCACAGAAATACCGGAAATAAATTCACACCGATTTTTGTTTATAGACTGATCTGCACATAGCTAACTAAATCCTTAAATACATCAAGTTGCCTAAAATTGGATTTAGTATACATTGCATTCTGAAAACATTGGGCGTCCCTTATGAGGGACTCTATGCACAAATGGGTTAATGCCGCCAATACTGATTCCACCCGTCTAATCCTCGAGAGCTCTTCACATGATATATTCATCATAAATGTTGAATATAATTGGCAAGAAGATGCACCTTCAATCTTCTATTTTCACTCTTGCTCTCTTTTTTTATGTAGATGAGAAATTAAGTCAATCAGGAAATCAGATAGGCTCATACCCCGCAGAATTTACCAACATTTCTCCCATTTTAGGCTGTCAAACGCATTCCGATAATCAAGGAAACAAAGGTGTACCGGATTGTTGACTTCTCTGGCTTTTTCGATTACTTGTAGAATGTTAAATATCTGTTCACATGCACCTCTGGCTGAAACGAATGCAGTTTGCTCCTGTTCATTCGTGGAATTAAAGCGACAAGGCAGTAATTTTCTCATTTTTCTCTAAACCATTTTTTGTGTAGAGGTATAAATGCTGAGATCCAGCAATTTTCTGGCAATAGTCCGGTCTCCCACTCTTGCTGGCAGCTGTTGCGAAACATGTGTATGCCACTTCTCCCATTGCTTTAATTATCCTGTGGTGACTATATCCAAACCTGGAGCCTTATCGTTTTTTAGACTGCGTAAAGCATTTTTGATTTCTGTTTTTAAAATATTAGGTTTACGGATTTACATCTTGAAAGAGTTTGGGGTAATAGTGTTTCGATTCGATTAATATGCCATCGATACCAGTTATTTTTTCGTCTTTTTCACTGCTTTATAGAGGTTTTTAGTGCTGGTTGAATTAGATTTTTTTGATCATTTTTATCTTTTCGACTCTCTGGATTTTTTGATTTAGAGTATACCCAATTTCTGAGTGTGCGTCTGTTTTTGATTAAATGGCATCAGTTTTACAATGTTGGTGTTTCTGACGTGCTTGTGTTTGCGCTGTGTTGATTCATCTACGGACTCAGTATGGTATAATGTTAGTAGGCAGCATAGTAATAATTGTTCCTGTCTTATGCTAAGACTCAGAAGATGTCAGATCTTTGTGAGAGTGGAGTGAGTTCCAGTTTTTCGGGAATCTTTTCGAATTGCGAAGGACTAGTAGCTTCTTGTGAATGAACTGTTCAAGTGGTACTTTCAATTTTAAATAAAATCTAGAATAAACTAAATGGTCACTTCAACATTCAGCTCCGGGAAATGCTTTAGCATTCTGTATTGACAATCGTTATCGAGATCCTATCAAAATATAATCAATTTGATTTCTATAGTTGACGTCGATGGACTACCGCGTATACAGACGACGAATTTTTTCTCGGGTTTAGTAAAATTTACCCATGTTACCTGTTAGAGATTCTAGTCTGTGGTTTCTCTATAATGTTTTTTCCAAGTAAAAAGGAAAATTTTATGTAAGGGTAAGGCAAAAAACGTATATGTGATAAATTATATCAAATGTCTTAAAACAGAAGAATCAATAATATCTTAAAAACCACTTTTGATAAAGAGAATATATCAATTATTCTCCATTATGTTATTATTATTATTACATATCAAACTTAACATAATGTAAACCCATTAGTAGATTATTTCTGATTGAAATGATATTTTGTGATAATTTTTATAGAGATTTAAAGACAAAGCCGCTATAATCGTTTTTGTAATTTAATTCAGGTGAAATAAGTTTGCCTCTACTTTCAATTAGAAATCAATGTAGATGTTTTAGCAATAATTTATTTTGGTTGTAAGTTATAACAAATGTAGGAACGCATCAATTCGATCTCCATCCCCTTTCTAAAATTATCTAAATTTAGGTATCCTTCTCAATTCCTTCTCAGATTCAATAAAATGTATATACATTACCGGTGAAAGGTTCTAGACTGTGATTCTTTAGACGATGATTCTTTTTTCCAATCGAAATGGAAAATTTTATCTGTAAAAGTGCAAGGCGTATATAAATTTTATCTGTAAAAGTGCAAGGCGTATATGTGATAAATCAAAGACAATTTTCAGGATATTTTGTATTAATAATGTTTCGAAAGTGACCTACCTCAAGGAGATATATACCAATTATTAAAACTCTATCGTCCCCGTCAGGACAATCCAATGCGAAATCCCTTATTCCGAATTTCAAACTTAGCATAATTTAGATTAATTGGAGATTATTTCTGATTGAAATGATATTTTGTGTTTTTTTTGTGGGGTACAAAAAGAAGGCCACTATAATTGTTTTTCTAATTTGATTGAAGAGAGGTAAGTTTTCTTCTGCTTCCAATTATTAATCGATGCATATGCTTTAGCAACATTTTATTCGTGTTGTAAGTTATAATAAAAGTAGAAACGAACCTGTGTAATTGTACACAGGTCAACAAATTTAAACTTTTTTGAGGTAACATCGACTAAATCCTAAATCGGCCCTAAATCGGAAAATGATAAGTTAATTACGGTAACACGCACAGTTTTTTTGTTACAGGGGGTCGGTTGTGGGAAAAAAAATGGGACGACATATTTTTACAATCTAATATTTATTTAATATAATCATTTAAAACGTCTTAAATCTATACACATTACTGGGGATTATGCGAATAAAAAATATATTACATCATATGACATACAGCAAGTTTTTTTTTCTCTAGTGTTCTGTAGCATCATCTCTTTTTTAAAACCAGAATAGCCGCCCAACAAAGATGAGTTCCAGCGTCCCTGGTATCTTGCTTCCATCGACTTGATGTCCTGGTGAAACCTCTTTTCTTGTTCGTCGCTTACTGCACCTAAATTTTCCGGAAAAAAATCCAAAATGGGAGTGTAAAAAATACATTTTTAAGGACATGCGACACCCTAGTATTTCATAGGCTTTCAAGAGTACATCTATGAGATTTTTATAGTTTTCATCTTTCGTGTTGCCCAGGAATTCTTTCACTACCCTAACAAAACACTTCCAAGCTGCCAATTCCTTTTCATTTAATTTTTCTTGAAAACAGAAATCACGTAGAAGCTTCCTTATTTGAGATCTAATTAATATGCTTTCTTTTAGTCTTGCATCACTTAATTGAGGAAATATTTCTTTTAGTTACTTGAAACCATTACCGTCTTTGTCCATGGCTTTGACAAAGTTTTTCATTAGTCCAAGCTTAATATGGAGACACGAAAGAAGCCCTTTTTTGGATTAACAAAGGGGGCATATTTTGTTTGAAGCACCAGGTTTAAAATACGTTCTGTGAGGCCAATCTTTCTTACTGTAATGTTCTTTTGTTGCTCTACTGTACCATAGACACAAAAACCAATCAAAAATATCAATTTTAACTCTCCATAAATATCCCACTGATTCTGTTTATATTTAACGCGATTTAGTATGGTTGCTAAGTTGTCATAGGTTTCTTTCATTATTACTGAATAAGCTAAAGGAATAGATGGGTTTTATGTTTCCATTATGAAGCAAGACTGCTTCTAGGCTGTATTTCGACGGATCTATTAAAATACGCCATTTGGAAGGTATATGTTCCACATTAAGCTCATTCATTAAACCGTGAATATTATAACAGATACATAGCGATATAGCAATAGCGATAAGGAGAAGAAGGTACTTGAAAATGGGACGTACTAGGCCATTTCTGTGAAAAGGTAATAACTACCATGAATGAAACGCAAAAAGAGTATTCTTATCAACGTTACAAAAGTCATGTGGACCTGTGTTATTAATCGATGCATATGCTTTAGCAATACTTTATTCGTGTTTCAAATTATAATAAAAGAAGAAACGAATCAACTATACATCCCCTTTTTTAAAGGGAGGGAGACAGATTTTGAGGAAATTTATATCGATAAAAAATAAATCGTAAATGTAATAAATAAAGGGAAACTGTCAGGAGGTAGTAGTTTATGAAAAGCGACTAACTTTTGTTAAGAACTTTTCACTTTCAAGTTAGAAATTCAAGTTAGAAATCGAATGGAGATTTTCGTACCATTCGTCACGCAATTGCCCCATTTTAGGTAGATGACTTATTTTGTTTCTAAAAATAATTTAGAAAATATTAAGACAATTCTATTACGAAAAGTGTTTTATATTTGATATATAAATTAGTAATACATGAAAAATAAAAAATTAACTAAAACATAGAAATATATTACTGTCTGTTATTTAAAATTGTATATGATGTAGATGTACTGTGATATTGAATTTTTTAAACATTTAACACACACACACACATATATATATATATATATATATATATATATATATATATATATATATATATATATATATATATATATATATATATATCATCATCATCATCATCATCATCATCAGCCCGTGTCAATCTACTGCAGGATGAATGCCTCTTCAGCATGATTCCAACTCTCGCGATCCTGAGCTTTTCCTTGCCATTCGGGTCCAATACACTCAATGATGTCATCAATCCATCGTGGTTTCGGTCTTCTCCGTGGTATCCAATCCAGAATTCCCTTGGTCCATCTTTCGTCACATTGACTCACTACATGGCCTGTCCACCTCCATTTCAATTCCTTTACTCTTTCAATAATGCTGTCGTTTATTCTCTGATCTATATGCAAGGCTCTATCTATATCCCGTCTAGTAATGCTAAGTATTCATATTTCCATTCGCCTCTGTGATGCCCATAGTTTTTGAACTGACTGCGATGTGAGTGTCGATGTTTCACTTCCGTATGTTATTACGAGCAGGACACACTGATTAAAGCCCTTTCTTTTCAGACAAAGTGGTAGTTTTTTCTTAAACACTATGTTGAATGGTTTCAAGAGTTCTACTATCCTTTCCTGGAGCCTTACCGTTTTTCTTCGAGTCTATAGCCCTTGTCACTTCCTCCACCATGATATCCGGCATTTGTTTTTCATTAAGTATGGCTCTTCTTGACTGGTTTTGATCTTCATATAACTTTGATTAAAATCTTCTGAAACATTTCCATCTGCTCCCTGCGCACGCAAAAAAATTGCACCCTTTTCTTTCTCAGCTTCTGTTGAGCTTTGATAATTCCTCTTTTCGTTTTCTAATAGTTTTGCAAAGCTCAACGTACTCGGCCCTCCAAAAAGGACTGCCTGCATTCTTTAATGTCCGTTGTTTTTTTCATTAAATTTGTGGTCTCATTGGAGATTTTTGACTGATTGAAATATTTTTCTTCTGCTGCTATTGAAGCGGACATTCTTGACGATTTCTTCATAAAATTTTCATTCATTTCCAACATTAAAATGGAACAGTGCAATTACTTTAAGAACATTACAATTGCAAAATATTATTTTATTTGACATGATGTAATCACTTTCACTTGTGAGTCCAGATAGACTTTTCCATGTCATTTTCTGCTATTATTTTTCTTATAAAACCAATTTATAATATAGAGCTCTAGCGAAGTCAACGAGTCTATTACCTCTATTATCCTGCTCACCACTTCTTTATGGGCCAGTGGCATTTTCACCAGTTCTTGCTTTTCCAATTCTGGCATTAAAGTCACCCATCGAGATTTTGTAGCTACACTTCTCCTTGTGTAGAACTTGGGTGACATCATCATAAAATTCCTCAATTTCTTTATCCCTATAGATTATAGTTATTGCATAAGCTTGGACAATTTGAAGGTAAATTTTTTTAACTTTTTGTCCTTTCTTCACGTTTCACATAGCCCAATATTATCTCAATGTCAAGTCATTGTCAAGTTCGATTAATAGTTAAGCGTAGCAATATCAAGAGTCCAATGGCAGTCTGATCTAACCCGATGATCCTTAGCACTCTCTGCCTTGAGGTCTGGGAATGAGGGCCGTGTCTGAAGCTGTACAGCCATGTTAAAAGGCCATGTTGAATGTATGGACCGTAATCTGCCCTGCTGGTTCAATGCGGATTGGTAAGTTTTTGATCATGTTAGCCTGAGGCCTCTGCTTAACCTGTCGGTCAGGGGTGACCCTCAGAAACTTATGCTGACTGACTCAGACGGCATAGATAAAAACTTCATTGTCCTACTCAAACCACTTTACGAAGTCAAGTCTGATCCACAAATATATATCTATATATCTATATATTGTCACTCACTCAGTATCTGTTCCTGTAGGATGAAGGCCTTTTCAGCATGTTTCCAACTCGTACGGTCCTCAGATTTCCTTTGCCATTCGAGTCAAATTTATTAGATGATGTCATCAGTATATCGTGTTTTTGGCCTCTTTTGTGGACGCTTATGATTAATTGGTATCTATACCAGAATACTTTTGATCCACCTGTTATTACATTGCCTTAGGATATAGTATGCCCATTTCAATTATTTTAGTCTTCTTATGATACATACTTTTGTTTGTTCTCTGTCCTGTCTTGTAATGAAAAGCATGCACCTTTTCACTGCTCTTTACGCTACTTTAAGTTTTTGGTCTGAATTTGAGAGTCCGGATTTCACTTCCATATGTAAAAACAAGCCGGGCATGCTGATCAAGGACTTTTCTCTTCCAATATATTGGGACTTTATTCTTAAACACTATGTTCAGCCTGCCAAATGTTGGCCAGCTACATTTAGCAGCCCTTTCCACTTCCCTGATGGTATCACCTTCGATTGAAATTCTCCTGATTGACAACATCCAAATGCA
Source organism: Cosmopolites sordidus (assembly GCA_031761425.1). Taxonomy (NCBI): domain Eukaryota; kingdom Metazoa; phylum Arthropoda; class Insecta; order Coleoptera; family Curculionidae; genus Cosmopolites; species Cosmopolites sordidus. The sequence goes on from JARFXV010000287.1 coordinate 1,326,796, forward strand.
TGCATGGATTTCAATAGGATTATATAAGCTCTGTCTACACTTAGGCTAACTTGAAAACACAGTTATGATAACCTTATTGGATAACCTGGACGTGATTTATTGCAGTTAATCCGATTCTGAATTCTGCTTGTTCTTTTGGTTGTGCACCATTTAATGTGCTTATGATTACTTTAGGTATTATCTTGGAGAAAATGTTGTAGAATACAGAGAGGAGGCTTAGTTCAATAGTTTTAAGGTAGTTCTTTAAATCGGTAGGGGGCGGTAGTTCTTTAAATCCTCCTGTGCTTGTTTATATGGAAGAATCACCAGCATTTTTCCATAAGTTGAATACTTTTTTGACAACTTTCGATATCTCCGTAAGTGAGGCTAGCACACTGTGCATCCTCACGCTTATAGATAAAAACTTGGGGCCTTTTATTTATCAGCTTGTGTTTAGCTTTGATAATTCTCATGTTTTTTTCCAGTGTTTTTTGCACTAATTGCATGTTGAACTGGCACGTCTCCTCTCAAATAAATTTTCTTTTAGTCTTGTAAAGTTCAATATATTCGACTTTGCTAAAAAGGTTATTTGAATTCCTCATTGTTCGCCATTTTTTCATTAAACCAATGGTGGTTTGGTTTCACTAGAGATTTTTGATGGTTTAAAACATATTCCTTCTGGTGCTATTGAATTAGCCGGTTCAAGTATATTATTGGTGATTTTTTCACATTGAATTGTTATTTCTATTTTTTCTAAACCTTGTAATACAAGGAAACGGCTCGACAAAGTAATCTACTATCCTTTAATAGTTTCTCAGAATGTATCTTGTTTTTTCTTGGCCTTACTATATTGCGACTGGTCTGTTACAACCTTCATTCGATAAGGATAGCACTTGAAAATGCCAAATTATATAGAAATTATTATTAGCAGGTGAGTTTATCCAAAACGAGTCATCAACTAATGAAACACAACTTGTTCGCACAGATTGAATGTTTTTAGAAAATAGATAACGTTAAATTAAAAAAAAATAATCCTTTTATGCCGTTAATACAGAAATATTGCATTTCTTGTGAAAAATAGTGTACATTTAGTTTTCATCCAAATAATATTTGTAGGTAAACGGAACTATCATTTGAACTGCTATAGTTAAAGGAAATAAAGGAAAATAAAAGTTTGGCAGTGAAAACTTGGCTATTTACATAAATATTTTAGCTAATTTCATGTCATTATAAAGTTTTATGAGTAATTAAAGTGGAATTTTCTGAAATAGCCGCGCAAAATGTCTAGACAATAATATAATTTTCGCTGGTGGCGTAATGAGAATCTTTAACTGAAAATAGGAGAAGGTTGTGTCAAGTTCCTAACCATTCAAACAGCAGCAATTTACACTATGATTTATATCCGGAGTTAAGAACAACAAGGGCCAATTTAGAGGCAGACCACTGGCAATTACAACGTTTCTATTGTCCGTTTTACACACAAGTTATTCTAGAAATGTAAGGCTTTACTATTCGGGAAGACTTCTATGCCAATTAATTGAAGACCTCGCTAGTGGGTATCATTTGCATAGCTACGATTAGGACGCCCTCAAATCTTAATGAAACAATGCCTTGGCTGAAGCCAGTCCCAATATATTTACCTACAATACAATATTATTATTACCCTCTAGGAGGCCTTTCGTTAATCATATATAGGAAAATTTTATAAATACACTCTTTCCAAAAAAAAAAAGATTTTAAAACAAATTAAAGAGTATTTCAGTATATATATATATATATATATATATATATATATATATATATATATATATATATATATATATATATATATATATAGTTGCCACAACGATTTAAGCATGTTCAGAGTGACAACGAATTTAAAAAATTAGTCCGCGAATTGCTTACAAGTCAAAATTTTTATAGTTCAGAAGAATATATGTCGTATCAATAATTGGATTCAATGCTTATTTATGTATACAATATTTATTTGTGCAAGATTATCATATCATGTATTGTTTCTGAGATCGTGTCTGTCAATTCTGTCAATCCGACTTAATCATGGATATTTGTATTGTTGTGGGGATTGAATAAATACATTATTACATTATTAAATTATTAAATTATATATCTTACCAAGAATAAAATATTTATATGTAGGTTTAAATATTATATATTCTTTGTATGCACAGGAGTGTGGCAATGTGCATGCTCTTGTTTTGACTTGATCCATGCATATTTGTATTGTCTTGAGGATTTAATAAATTATTATATATATATATATATATATATATATATATATATATATATATATATATATATATATATTATTAGGTGCCTAAAGATCCGGTTGGATCACGCAAAGCATTCTGACTCATTTTCGAGTGCTCTTTCTGATTCTCCACACCTCTCTCATCCTTTCTCCGTGGATTCTCTTTCTCTCCTCCGTCCACTTTGTTCCCAATCTCCTCGAAACTTCACTCTCTAATGCAACGTTCCACATATGTATTTTGTTTCTGTACGTTCTTCTATCCTCAATCTCTGTCGGACCCATTTGTGCCTTTCCCAGATCAGCTCTGACTTGTGTGATCCATGGTACTGTTGACTTGACTCTTTGTATGTATGTAAGAATTCTGTTGGTGAGTCTTGTCGGTGGGAGTCTACTGATATGTCCATAGAATTTCAACCTTCTTTTTATTATGTCCGCTGCTACGTTGGACATCCTCTTTGTGATCTTTCGAGAATGTAGTCTGTATCCGTCCTCAGTCCTGTCCAGTTCTGTCAGTTTTGGGCCGAGAATTTTTCTCATAATTTTGCGTTCTTCTTTTAGTATGTTTTCTATGCTGCTTTTTGTATGAAGTGTAAGTGTCTCGCTTGCGTATAGTACCTCTGGTTTGATTACTGTGTTGTAGTGTCTTATTTTTGCGTGTGTGGATAGGCATTTCTTATTGTAGATATTGTGTGTCTTACCGTATGCCCTCTTCATCTTCTGTAGTTGAGTCTTCTGTGCTATATTCTCTCCTCCTGTGGGTTCGAGGATCTCGCCCAGGTATTTGAAGTGAGTGGCCCTATTTATTTTGCCGTATTCGGTGTGCAAATTTTGGACATCTAATTTTGCGCAGAAGAATTTGGTTTTTTGAAAGGAGATTTGTAGGCCAACTTTCTCTGCCCATTCCTTGAGGACTTCGATCTGTTTCGTTACCCTTTTTACATTGTCTGCGAGTATGGCTAGGTCGTCTTCAATGGCCAGGCATGAGACTCTCAGTTGTTTTTGGATCGTCCGAGTCGTATTGGTTTCCAGTGTCCTTGATTTTTCAGTTCTTTTTCCCACTCCCTTATGACTTTATCCAGGAAGGTTGAAGAGGACTGGGAATAACCCATCTCCTTGGCGTATCAGAAGGGTTCGGAAATTTCTCCCATAAATTTCACTTTAGAGGTTGTGTCAGTGTCTGCTTGATCAATCGTAGTGTTTTGGGGTCGAGTCCTTGTTCTTCTAGGATGTATATATATATATATATATATATATATATATATATATATATATATATATATATATATATATATATATATATATATATATATATATATATATATATATATATATATATATATATATATATATATATATATATATATATATATATATATATATCATCATCATCAGCCCGTATCGATCCACTGCAGGATGAAGGCCTCTTCAGCATGCTTCCAACCTTCACGGTCCTGGGCTTTCCTCTGCCACTCGGGTCCAATATACTTAACGATGTCATCAGTCCATCGTGCTTTCGGTCTTCTTCGCGGGCGTTTGCGATCAAGCGGTATACACTTCAGGATTGCCTTGGTCCATCTGTCGTCCCATCGCCTCGCTATATGGCCTGCCCATCTCCATTTCAACTGTTTTACTCTTCCAATGATGTCACAGACTTTTGTTTGTTCCCTGATCCATGCGCAGGACTTTCTGTCTCGTCTTGTAATGCCAAGCATACATCTTTCCATTCCCCTCTGTGCCACCCGAAGTTTTTGAATTGATTGCGATGTGAGTGTCCAGGTTTCACTTCCGTATGTCATAACGGGTAGAACGCACTGATCGAATACTTTTCTTTTCAGGCAAAGTGGGAGTCTGCTCTTAAACACTATGTTGAGCCTACCAAATGCCTGCCAGCCACATTTAACACGCCGTTCCACCTCCTGGGCGGTATTCCCCTCCATGGAAATCCTCTGCCCAAGATATACAAAGCTGTCCACAATCTCTAAATCCCTTCCTAAAACTGAAATTCTTCTGTCCTGAGCGAAGTTATTGAACATAACCTGACTCTTTTTCAGGTTTATTTTCAAGCCAAATGGTTCGCCAGCCCTTTGCAGTTCTTGTATGCGTCTTTGCAGCTCCTCTGGGTCTTGTGAAATGAGAATAATATCATCTGCAAATCTAAGATGGTTTAAGTTTGCACCATTGATCTTTACCCCATCCTGTTCCCAATCCAGTTTACGGAATACTTCTTCAAGGCCAGCCGAGAAAAGAATAGGCGATATTGCGTCACCCTGCCGTACACCTCGTTCTATATTAATTCCCACTTCAAGATCATCAAGGTGAATTGTGGCTGTAGCTCCATCATATATCGATTCTAATAGGTTTACATGGGCTCTCTCTACACCTTGGCTAAGCAGTGCATCCATTATCGCATGCTTTGAGATGGAATCAAATGCTTTTTCGTAGTCGATAAAAGCCAAGCACAGTGGCATGGTGTATTCGTTGTGCCTTTCTATGACCTGCTGTACAACCTGGATGTGATCCATTGTACTGAATCCACTTCTGAATCCTGCTTGTTCTCTTGGTTGTGCGTCATTCAGTTTTTTTAATATTCTTTTAGAAATTATCTTAGTGAAAACTTTGTACCCTTTGTGGATCAGACCTTGACGTGGTAAAGGGGTTTGAGCAGGGTAATGAAGCTTTGAGCTTTGCCGTCTGGAGTCTATGCTCCTGGGAGGGTCACCCCTGGCGAACAGGTCAGAGCGGAGGCCTCAGACTAACATGATCCAAAATCGGCCAACCCGCATTGGACCAGCGTGGCAGATTACGGTCCATACCTTCAACATGGTATTTCAGTATGTTGAAATATGACAGTACAACCTCAAACACGGCCCTCATTCCCCGGAGGCCAAGGGGCAACTACCTACGGCAGCGGGAAGACCTGCCCCAAGGCAGAGGGTGCTAAGAATCACCGGGTTAGATCAGGCTGCCATTGGACTTTTGACATTGCAACGTTAAATATACGGACTATGAAAACAGAGGCCCGATTGCAAGAACTGTTAATCGAACTTGATATATATATATATATATATATATATATATATATATATATATATATATATATATATATATATATATATATATATATATGCTAAGGAAATGATGATGATGGAATCGCAAAGTACGACGTGGAGCACGGGTGAACTTCCTTAGTTTTTTAATACTTTTATCCACGGGCCCAGTTCACAATTTTTGATCATACCTAGTACTTACCCGAGGTTAGACGGGTCACGAATGGTTTCGCACAGTTTGACTGCTGCGACCGTTTACCGCAGGATGGGATATATATATATATATATATATATATATATATATATATATATATATATATATATATATATATATATATATATCTTAAAGTAATACTTATTATGCAAATATTTTGTAAATAGCTCAACCCAAAATATTTCTATATGAATTGTAGACCAGAAGGTTGTCTCCTATAATCCGGCTATTCGGAGAACAAAATGCTGCGTCGCAGCTCTGAGTATAGACCAGGCTTGCGAACTGCATTTCAATAAGTAAACATTTAGAATCCGACAAAGAATCGCCTTTCAGTTACACTAATTTGAAGCTGGGCAAATTGAAGCAAATTAACAAACTCCATTAATTTAAAACTCTCACTCAAAACTAAATCAGACACAGAACAAGTAATACAGCATTTCTAACCTGTCGGCTAGCGAAGATAAAAATCATTCACTATGGAAACTAACAAAAAAAATTAGATTCAGATACAAATCAACACTCCAGTTTACAAAAGATGACGGCTAGTGAGCAAAAGGTGAAGAGAAACACTTTTGCATTTTTCTATATAATCGTTTTCCAACCATACAATAAAGAAGTTGAAGATTTAATTATCTCCTAATGATGCTAACATGGTTAACAAAACGCGCGGCGAGAAGTTAAAGAAAAGTGATTTGGTGTTTAGTGATAAATCTCTAAGTTTAGTGTTTCACACCGAAGGTTCCAATAGAAGAATAGGATAAAGAAGTTACAAATGAAGTTGAAGAACATATCCATGAAATTCTCAATGAACCATATTAAATGGACCTCCCTTAAAAAGTATTTAAGACTTAGGAGATTAAATAATCGGCCCACAATCGGAATGTTAAAAAAAGCACCACTGGTTACGAACTCAAAACTGGATACTCAAACCACTTAACGGAAGTAGAAATCAAACTGGTAATTTAATTTAAGATAATTTTAACCCTTGATTACTTTCCCGTAGAAAGTTGCACCAATAATAATAATATTAAAACGTGGTAAAAATGATACAGTTGCATCTTAACATTGTTTCCTGCCCATAGTTTCAAAAGCCTTTGAAAAACTTCTCCTTAAATGAATCCACCCAATAACAAGAGCAAACAACCTAATACTTACGTATAAATTCGATTTTAGACATCAACACGGAAGTGTAGAACAAGTTCATCGAATGGTTAAAACAGCAAGAGATACGCTCGAGAGAAAAATCTATAGTACGGCTGCATTCCTAGATGTTTCTCACGCCTTACATAGCCCTCTATGAAAGAAAAGAATTATAAAGGGCTCTCCGTTCCCATCAGCTCTAAAGACCCCGATCGAGGAAGCGATCGGTCCAGTCAAAGGGCGGAGGATGAAAAAAATATCAGTTCTGGGCAATAGAAGAGAGGCTTGTCAAATACAGAATAAATCACCGCTACAGAACCCTAATACAGAATATTAACAGTAAATCTGAAATAACGGTACAAATGGATACTCATACGAAATCCATTAAGATCACTAAGGGGTAAGACAAGGTGACACACTGTCTCCTAAACAATTTACGTTGACCTTAGAAAACATTTTTAAAGAACTAAATCGGGAAGATATGGGAATATATTTATTGGAATGGTAAATGTTTAAACCATCTGAAATTTGCTGACGATATCATAATAATATCAATCATGAAGATATTCAAAAAATGCTTAATGAGCTCCACCATATGTCTGCCAACAAAGGTCTCAGAATGAATCTGACCTGACAAAAGTCATGAACAACGGTTTCCCAACTGAAACCGGTGGACGAATATATATATACCTGGATCATTCAAAGTAGTTAAGGAGAACCAAGCAACCGAAATAAAAAGAAGAATTCGAATGGGTTCAGCGTCATTCAGCAGACTCTCTTTCATTCTGAAGGACAAGAAGGCTTCAGTCGAACATAAAATAAAAATATTCAACTCATGCATACTCCCTGTGCGTATGAAGCACAGACTTGGACCTTCACTATGTCCAACCTTGATAAACTGACGAAGATACAGAGAGCTATAGAGCAAAGAGTGCTGAATATAACTCTACCAGACCACAAAAAAATACGTGGATACGACAAAGGCCAAAGTTATAGACATAGGAAAACATGCTGCCAGATATAAATGAAAATTCGCAGGACACAACCAAAGATTCTCAGGCAATAGGTGTAAACATGTCATCCAAACTTGGCGCCCATATGAAGGTCAAAGAATCAGAGGACGACCACAAATGAGATGGGTGGATGACATAAAGATACACGGAGGATTGGCATGGAACAAAACAGCACAGGACATAGATGGAGAGAACTGGAAGAGACCTACATTCGGAGATACCTGGATGAATAAATAGGATGATGATGATGATGCGTAAGACCGATACTAATCTATGGTATCTACACCAGCTGACACAAACAAAACCAAAAGCATTCTACGAACAATACAGATAAAAACTCTAAAAGTAATAGCTGAAAAAACGCTTAGCGATAGACTAACAAACAGGGTCATAAGAGCTACATTTAGCGGAGTAGAGAATATAGTGAGATGGGGTAGAAAGAGACGGATATATTGGCGAGACTATGGGGAGAGGATGGATCAGCATAGACTGGCTCACATCGCTAAAGACTGAAAATCAGTGGGACGCAGAACGGCATGGAGACACCTAAGAGATGGAAAGATAGTTGATCACCTATATCTCAGGAAAGCTAGAAAGGTTGAACAGCCTTCAAAAGATTAAACGGCCTATTAAGTCTCCTTAAAGAATAAGAAGAAGAAAATGAACAGTTCGAAATCTATTAAAATAGCAAGGGTAAGCCCTAAATATAAAGGGTAAACCCTAAATATAGGTAAAACCCTAAGTTATATATTTAAATTTTTGTAACCCATTTGTTTGTATGGATCACAAATATGAGGCACTGCCAGTGACTGAAACATTATCAGAATTCAACAGTTTCAATCTGCAGCTACTCTGCAAGTGCCCACTACTTGGCAAGACCATCCTAACTGACTAGATAAAATAATTCTACAGCAACGCAAACTGAACCTCGTTGAGCCCAGTAATTAATCACTTAGTGAGTCTTGTAATAAATCAATAATTCATTATGAAACAATGCACACCAATTGATGTTGTGCCTCTTGTGTTACGTTGTGATTGTTAAATGTATTGCTTATTGTTTTCTTATTGTAAGAAGTAAGTTTTCTTATTGTATTGCTAAATGCTGTTAAAAAAAATGAATGGTGTCTAAACTCAAAGAGATTTAACAAAATAATTTGATGTGTGATAAATCTCTTTGAGTTTAGTGTTTTACCCACGAGGTTCTAATAGAAAGGACTGCTGAAGTATTCTTGGATTGTTATTACATTTTTCTTCAACTATAAAAGCCAGGAATAAACTTAGTAATTTGATTTAGACTTTGACTTTTTAGGTATTCAATACTTTAACGCAGTGTTGTAATTGATTTTTTTTGCATGCCTCTAAAGAGGCGTACGGATGTACATGTTGTAGAGCGTTAAAGCAGCCCAACGAAATTAATATTTCTCAACTAAAGCCATATACATTTTGAGGTTCTTTAAATAAATTATTTTAGGAAGGCTTTAAAGTGAATTATTACAAACAAAATGCCAAGTATAAAATGGTGAATGCGGCGGTAAATATTATGGATATATTTAATTCATATAGATTTTATAATTATATATTTTATTTCGGATTAGGACTGTTAGACTACCGTGATATTTAAATTTACGTTTTTTACTTTATAAATTTTGGATCTTATTAACGAATCTCTCTTAATAATTTATATAAGTATGAATCATGACCAATGCAATTATGAAGGTCTATTACCTTTATCTATTACCTTTAGTCTTCGAGAAAAAACCATAAGAATTAGTTTTATAAAAATAGGCTTTCTCTGCAACAATCCAGCACTCAGAGTGAGTATTGAGCTTTCCAAATGACACGAAAAATGTTGAACTTCCTTTGTTTTTGGAACGAGAAAAGTGTTTCTGACTAACACTGTTGTTATTTGGAATAAAATCATTTTGCACAATACCCTTGAAATAGTAAAGAATATATAAGCATAATCTTCAAATGTGATTTATAAAAGAGAAGTTGTTCCCATGAATAAATATTTTACGCCCCTTCTAGGGGACTTCTAGAACTGTCTAGAACTTATATCATAAATGAAGTTTCAGTGGCATTTTCCTTCAATAAAATTGAGATATATATATATATATATATATATATATATATATATATATATATATATATATATATATATATATATATATATATATATATATATTATCATTATCATCATCATCATCAGAAGTTTAAAAATGTGATTTGGTGTTTAGTGGTAAATCTCTTCGACTTTAGTGTTTCACATCGAAGATTCCAATAGAAGAATCGATAGTCTTTGTCGGTATTGAACACAAACGTATAGATTTTACTATTCAATAAACGAAGTAAACTAATTAAGAGGAGGAGCAGGACCAATTTTGGTCAGATATCGACAAAAAAAATAAGCTTTAACCTTTTCTTAAGATTCTAAGCTTAGTTATAAAATGTAATTGAAAAATATATGATTTTACTGGATGACCTTTTTCACATAGTATATAATATTGGTTGTAACCTTTCTTACTGATATTTATAATTTTTATATATGCATCTATTTTAATGACCAGTTACATATTGTTTTAGCCAAGTTAATTCAACAAAAAAAAATGTTACATACAGATTACACAGGTAAGCTCAATTATTATTTAAATAACTATTTAATTTACTATGATATCAAATAATAAAACTTATAACATTAAATGAATAAAACATCTAATGTCATTCAAATCAATGTTTATTGGCATCATCATATTGTTGTATTTTAATTTGCTGCATTCTCTAAATTCAGTATTCGTTTTGATTTTCCAACATCATAAATATTCTAGCAAAAAACAAGGGTCAAAAAATATACAATAAAAGATTTTTCTGCATGAAATACAAATATATTTTTGGTTATTTATTAGGACTGACATTGGCCATAAAATAAAGTTCATCAAGCACAATCGCCCACCAAACATATTTTTTAAACGCTTTTAAAGTTCCCGCTCAATATCATTTTTAATGACATATAAAGTTGACAATGTCATTTTACATTTTTTTCATTCATTTGCATATTAAATTCTTTAGATTTTATTCCAAAGGATACGAAAAAACATTGGTCAACAGTGAGGTAAGATTTTTAATTTACTAACTGTTAAAGTGTTGAATTTTCTAGATATGAATATATTTGAATTCTTATTACTCATTTCAACGCTGTGTTGCCAATATAACTACATCGCAAAAATTCAGTATATCTTATGAAAAATAAAATAAGTTATTAGGGCTTAATTTATGAATATAAAATTATAGCTATTTAAAATGAGTTTCTATACCAATGTATTTAGTTAGTTATGAATTTTTTGAAAGATTTGTGTTATAAGATATACTGAATCATAATTTTTGTAATATCTGAAATATATGCCTTGTTGTAAATCTGGCAATATTGCATAATATCTAGATAATTTCTAGCATCGTTTTTATGTCATTTATTTGTGTTATTGGTGTTGTGTTCTTATTTTCTTAAATTTGTGATAAATTAAGGTATGTTTTATTTATTTAGGTTGTTTTTTTAACATATGTTTTGATTAATAAATGTTTGCTTAAAGAATTATCTTAGGTTTAGTAATTGCATTTGCAGTAATTTTGTTTTTGTAACTAAAACATGTAATCGAACAGTGGTAGCTTCTAAACTGGGTGTAGGTGGTGTTCAGTTGGACTTTAAATATTTTGATAAAATGTTTCTTTTAGAGTACCCATCACTGATCCTGTCGAGCCCCAACCGCAACCTCCTAATCCAGAGACACAAGAATAACAGCAAAATCAAAGTAAGTGTTTATCCAAAAGTCTTAACATTTCTTTCAATGTGATCCATGCGTTCAACATTTATGAAAATGCGGTATTTGAATCAATATTTGAATACTTTTACAGAATACTCTTGATAAATTCTCGCTATCTAAAATATAATGGAAACATTTAATCCAGATCTCACATATGTAGATCTGGTTTATACGCGAAACATTTGTGACAATAAGGTTATTGAAAATGGAACCCTATTCGGTTTTTTCGTTTAAATATGCTTCCATAGTATGTTTTTATATAAATATAAAGTATGTTCTCTGCTACCAATTATGATTATTATACTTTATGATTTTCTTCACATGAAAAAGGAAATACGTTAGCTTGATGTACGTTGCATACTCAGAAACAAAATCAACATTGTGGAGTTGTCACTTTTTAACATTATTTTATAAAAAAGTGGAGTGCCATCATATACAAATATATTGTATCTCTTTAAAAATGGTTTATCGTGAAAATAATTTCATTGACATTTGACTGATGTATTTGGTGAGCTCACCTTTTTATATTAAGCAGTTAACAACTGGTCTCTGGATAGTAAATTCAGAAGATAATTTTGTGAACATGCACCATATTGATTGGATGCATATTGGTTCTTAGTGATCAAAACATGGTAGTAACATTTGTAACAGAACATGTGGCTGTTCAGAAAGGTATGTTACTCCATGAATTGGATCATAAAAAGTCCTGCTCGTTGAGTGCATGGAAAAATACATCTGGCAAATTTGAAGATACATGACATAGACCCTGAAAAGTTTTTGGAAGTGTATTGCTATATTATTTGATACAGCGGGTGAAACCTGCATCCATCACTTTGATCCAGAGTCAAAGGCAAGAATAAGAAGCGCAAGTCCGGAAGTCCCACCATATCCCTCTCCAGCGTCTGGCCCTGAGGGGGCAGACGGTGCCCCTCTTGGTCTATGCTTTAATTAATTATTATTAGTAAATTATGATATTTAAAAAATCTCACAATAAGAGATCAATAGACTCTGAACGAGGTAATGAAAATGATTAATGTGCTTCTTCTTATTCTTTGGGCAAGAATTTTTAGTGAAACTAACAAAATTAGCTAGTGCTGATCTCTTAGATTTGACAATAATCTCTTAGATTTGACAATATCCACTCCGCGATTATTTAAGGGTGTATCCCACAAGTGTGGACCGTAGTCCGGGAAGTACCTTTTACCTTTGCCTGAATACCCCTGAATCTTGGTCCCACGTATTAGTGTGCAAAATGAGAAATTAAACTTTACGCAATGTCAAATCCAATATCAGTCTAGTAGTTCTTGCTGGTAGTTGAAAGCTATGCACCTATACAACCTGTGCACTGGATCATCTGGTTCTCCGTTGTTGCATGTCTGACAACCCGAATCCTCTAGTTTGCCAATTCTAAGATAATGTGATCTAAATTGGCCGTGCTCGGTCAACACTTGTGTAATTTCCCTATCTAAATTTATGGACAATTCCTGGTAGACGCCTATATTCGGGACAAAGCCGAAGGTCGTTCTGCCCGTCGTGCCAGATTCCCATTCCTCTTGTCATTTGTTCAGGGTTCTGTTGCATAATTCCCTCTTGATTCTTTTCTTGGGTAGGCTTGGTATCCCCAAGATGACTTGGCCGTATCTATACACTAATGCTTCCCTTCTATGAGTTCTCAAGTCTGATATTTCATATAATATGTCTTTGATTGGGGGTATCTTGGCCAAAGTAGAGGCTGCTGCCATCGACGTAGTGGTGTAGGCTCCTATTATGGTGCGAGAGATGGCTCCCCCCAAAAAGATTCGAATTGAGTCAGGTTCCTAGCTTGTGTTATTCTATTCTCCGAACAGCTCCATAAGACAGTGTTGGAACTACCGCCCCATAAAATATGGCCCGCAACGAGTCTGCGGGGATTGCATAGACTCAGCTTAATGTTCTTTTCAGCGTCTGGAACAGCGTTTTGCCCTTGGTGCATATACTCTTGATGTGTGCGTGAATGGTAGTTTGTCCACCAGGATGCCCAGGTATTGAGCCTGGTTGGATCTTTTGATGTGTTTTAGTCCGATTCTTATCATAGGATTCCTTGTCAGCTTCCTTCCAAATAATAGGTAACATGATTTTTCCGACGAGATCTCGAGCTTGTTTGCTCTCGCCCATGTATCTACTATTGCTAATGCCTGGTTCATTAGTAGCTCCAAAGCAGGCCGGCTGTTGTATCCCGTGATAATTGCCAGGTCGTCTGCAAAGGCTATAATACCTAGCTCTGGGTGCGCGTCGAACTCATTCAAGAGATCATCCACGACCAGGTTATTGGTCCTATATATTGGGATCTAATTTAGAGCCCTGGGGCAGCCTTTCTTCATGATGGTCTTGGCCGCGTCGGGTCCCACGTCCAGTCTGACATGTCTGTCTGTGAAGTAAGATACAACTAAGTGAAATAAATGGCCTGGTAGCCTTTTGTTCTTAAGTGCGTGAAGTACGGCCGGCCACCATATATTGTTGAATGCCCCTTTTGTATCTAGTAGGATGGCCGCGGTATAAAGAGTCAAAGGTAAACTATATGGGCCTATAAGGCATGAGGGCATAAAAAATATTTTACCAAACCACTCCTAAAACATATTGATTTGGGTAGTAAGAAGCATTTAGATTTTTTGATATTCAATTAAATCAAAGCTCGGTGAACAAATCAGTACGGATTAGTAAGCATTTTGTTTATACTTCCTGTGCATAAAGTGTTTATAAATCTAATTAATTCTGATATTAAGTTAATTCTCTATTACAATTAACCTGAGTGAATTTTTAAAAAGAAAAAAATATTTATCGATATTATATGAAAATTTGACTGAAAAACTTTAAGAATGAAAGATAATTGTGGCTTGTAACAAAATCGCACTCGTATATTCTTCATTCTTCAAAAGTGTTGGCTTAGACAAGTTGAATTTTTTATCAGAATTTCTCACAACCCTGACAAATAACCAGTATATCTTGGCTTTGCGAAAGAATCATATCTTATCTGGATAAAACCTAACCGGCATTTGTTCTGCGTTATTTCCTCTTTTTTTTTTCTTTTGTTTTGAAATATTATTTTTCTTTGGCTAATATTTGATATGTTACAATGTTTGCTGTATCCCAGGATTTGATTTGTATAGAATTTGCTTTTGATTGAAATAGATGATGTCTTTAGGGCATCTTCCAGGATTTCAGATAAATCGTGTGTTTCCTTGTGAATAGTTTAAATTAGGATATACATATATACATATATATATATATATATATATATATATATATATATATATATATATATATATATATATATATATATATATATATATATATATTAAAAAGCTAAAGAAGTTCACTCGTGATCCACGTCGTGCTTTGCCATTCCTTCATTCGCCATCCAAAGCGCCAGCAAGCGTCTGGCTTAAGGCCCGAAACCAAGACCGGTTTCTGGCCTTAAGCCGTAATTAGTTGGGCTCAAGCTGAATACCTGAAGAGCGGATGAAGGAACGATTAAAGCTATGACCATATAAATTGGCCATGTCGAATGGAGGCTGCAATCGCATGCAGCCACGCCATCCTGCGATAAACGGTCGCAGCAGTCAAACTGTGCGAAACCGTTCGTGACCCGTCTAACCTCGGGTAAGTACTAGGTATGATCAAAAATTGTGAACTGGGCCCGTGGATAAAAGTATTAAAAAACTAAGGAAGTTCACCCGTGCCCCACGTCGTACTTTGCGATTCCATTATCATCATTTCCTTAGCATGCAACTCTGCCATCCTGTGGGCGCTTTAATATTTGTATATATATATATATATATATATATATATATATATATATATATATATATATATATATATATATATATATGTACACCCTGTATATATAAATATATACAAGGGGTTTATAGGCCAGGTGGTGGCAGTTATCAGAAAAAATTAAAAAAAATTTAGTTATGTACTTTTAAAATTATTGGCGTTCAAAAAAAAAATAGAGAAAATTGACACCCTGTGATGATCTTTCAAGTACTGACTACAAATCGTTCCTTTTCTTCATAATTTTGTTTTGTGATATAACCTTGAATAACCCATCTGTAAATTGCAGTTAAAATACAACTGCCTCAGTTTTAAAGAAAATTTCACTTTTTTGTTCGTTTTGTCATTATTTTAACGATTCATATATCAAAAATATTTACAATTTTTTAGGTAGTTTTTTAGCTTATCAAAAAATATGATTAATATACGGGGTATCCCATAACTTATCCACCATAGAGCAACTGGTGATAGAGATCAAAATAAAAGGATTTAGTCAATAAATGTGTTTAAAGCTGGAAATGGACCCTTGGATAATATCGACATCTCACGCCGTTTGCGAGATATTCATGTTCATATATTCCATTGCACGTCTTCACGATGGCTAAAAAATCTGCAATTCACAGTGTGCCTTGAATACGAGGAAAAAAACATTAAGATGTCAAAAACATAAAGGACTTTATTTAAAATAACAATCTTTGGAAATTTACTTCGAGAGATGTTGAAAGTGTCCACTGTTTACCTCAATACACTTTCGCAGGCTCTTTATTAAGTCACGCCTCACATTTGCGAAGATATTTTCTTAATTTCTAATAACATTGGCCACTTGTTGAATTTTTTATAAAATTTCGTCTCGTGTATTAATTTTATGATGGTAAACTAAAACTTCATATGACCCCACAAATAAAAGTCTAACGGATTAATGTCTGGGCTACGAGGCGGCCAAGGAAACTCACCAGCGCACCCAATCCATCGATGTGGAAAACATTGATTTAAATGATTTCGCACTGCAACAGTAAAATGCGGTGGCGCCCCATTTTACATGAACTACATATCTTGTCTTAAGTTTAGAGGTATACCATCTAAAAGGCCTAATAAATTATTTTTTAAAAACTGCATATATTGATCTCTATTTAGTCTTTGCGGAAACTCAAATGGGCCGATTAAAAAATTGTCGATAATGCCGCACCAAATGTTAATTGAAAATTCGTGCTGGAAATGTTGCTCTCCTGGTAAGTGTGGATTTTCCAGGGCGTAATAATGATTATTTCGCCAGTTAAAAATTCTGCGTCTGGTAAAAGTTCGTCAGCAATCACTCTTTTTCAGGAATATGGGGTCTTCGTTTTTTTATGTAGTAGATTTTGATAAAATTTTGATCTAGCCGGCAAATCTTGTGGCAATAAACTTTGAACATGCGAAAAATGGTAGAAAAACAATTTTTATTTATAGAGAACTCTTGAAATGGTTGATTTGCTAATTCGGGTAGATGCCACCAAACGCGTAGTGCTTAGATCTTCCGGGATAATAACCAAAATGTCCTCTTCTTGTTCTACCGTTATACGTTTCGGTCGTTCATCAGGATTGTTAATAAAACGAACCTGTTTCGCTTAACTGATTGAAAATTCTTTGAAAAATTTGTCAAATTTGATGATTCTGGTTGGGTAGAGCATTCTGGTGGGTGCATAAACGCAGCGCATATTCCTTAAATCACGGTTAGGAAACTGATTAAGTCTGGGCATTTTTTACAAATGATTTAATACTAACTCAAGATTGTAAAAACTTACTTCCACCTACGTTTAATAGGAAAGATAGAAAACAATGACAGTTCTCATCAAGGCGTAATAATTTGTACAAGATGTGCAATGGAATATTCGACGACGAATATCTCGCAAGCGGCGTGAGATATCGATATTGACCAAAGGTACCTTTTTTACGTGAAAATCTTCTCTACTTTGACTCTTCTCTATTTGAAGTCAAAATATTCCCAGACTTAGGGTAAAAAAATATGAGCGAGTTAATTCCTCATAAAGTAGGTAGCAAGCGCCCTCTAGGAACTAGGCTCAAGCTAGTACCAAATTCGAATTTGACCGAACCGAACTACCCCGATTTTGAACCTGATATGTTCAACCGTTTTTAAATTATCTCAATTTTTCGAAAATCTAGTTTTACTTTCAACACTTTTACTATTACCAGCTGCTCTATGGCGGACAAGTTATGGGACACCCTATATATAAAATATTTAACAATATAATCAATACCAATAACACATTTATTATTCTAGTCAACAAAATGTTTATCTTTATTTTATTTATTTAATATAAAAGAATTCATCGTGCAGAATTCATAAATGATTAGAATAAATCTCCTAATTAACTATATAAACAAAGTTGAAACAGAAATATAATTTTTGGGATAATACGTTCTAACCCTTTATTCTGAATAATATATTAACATTTCGGTTAGTCTGAGAATCGACGAGTGAAAAGGTAAAATTCAGTTACATTTGCTTTAATTGTTAGACTGAAGATATTTGTTCAAATTGCATTAATATTACTAAACCTGCAGACATTTACCATTAAACACCAAATCACTTTTTTTCAACTGCTTGACGCACGTTTCGCTAACCATGTTAGCATAATCAGGAGATGATTTAATCTAATGATGCTAACATGGGTAGCGAAAGGTGCGTCGAGCAGTTTCGCAAAACTGCAAAAAGCAAAAAAAAAAGTGATTTGGTGTTTAGTGGTAAATATCTTCAAGTTTACTGTTTCACACCAAAGGTTCCAATAGAAGAATTGATGCATTAATATTAATTTATTATTGATTTTTATATTTTATATTTAACTTTTAGTTTTGATTTAATAGATCAGATATAATAAACTCGAGGAGATTTACCCCTAAACACAAAATCACTTGTTTCAATTTAGATTGAATCATCTCATTATGATGCTAGCATGATTAGCGAAATGCACGTTGAAAAGTTAGTGATTTGGTGTTTAGTGGTAAATCTTTTTGAATTTAGTGTTTCACTCCAAAGGTCGGAGAATTTGTAGTACTAATCATTAACATAAAACATCCGCATGTGAAAATTTGCATGCTACACGACATAACCGACGAAAATCCGCATGCTACACGACATAACCTCACAAATATCATATGTCGTCCGGCAACCACGCAAGGCACTGTATTTTGTTCGCTTTTCAAGTAAAAAAAGTGTTTTCGAGAGGAAAGAAATGATTTGCTCTGCTTTCATCAACATCGTTCGGAAGCACCAAAAAAAGTTGAAGACGAGCAGTTGGATCAGCTGTTGCAAGAAAATCATTGGCAAACACAAAAGGAGCTTGCTGAACAATTAGAAATCCAACAAGCGATTTCCCATCGGTTGTAGAAGCTGTGAAAAATTCAAAAGGCTGGTCGTTGAGTCCCGCACGTGCTTAGCAGAAAACAAAGCGAGACGCATGACACAGCAGTTTGCCTCTCTGTCAAGATCTAAACAGAAGGATTTTTGTGACAGGTGATGAAAAGTGGGTTCTATACGATAACCTTAAAAAGAGAGAATCATGAATTTATCTTGGGGAACCATACACGTCAACTGCAAAGCCGAATATTTACGCGAAAAAAGTATTGGTATGTATTTGATGGGATACAAAAGGTGTGCTACACTTTGAGTTGCTAAAATCCGGGAAAACTGAAACTTCTAAGCGTTCTCAAAACAATTGATGCGTTTTAAGTGACGAAATCGAACGAAAACGACCATATACTGGCACGGGAACTGGGCAGGTGATACTATTGCACGATAACGCACTGCCGAGCATCGATAACTTATCGATACTTTGGACTAGGAAGTTCTTCCTCGTGCGGCCTACTCTCCAGATATGGCCCCTTCAGATTCCTTTTCTAAGCTTTCCGATGCGTGTTTTGCTGACCATGTTAGCATCATCAAGAGATTATTCTATCTGATCCAGATTCCAGATTGAATCATCTGTTGATGATGTTAACATGGTAAGCGAAAAGCGTCGAAAAGTTTAGAAAACGGGATTTGGTGTTTGGTGGTAAATTTCTTCGGGTTTAGTGTTTCACGTCAAAAGTTCCAATAGAAGAATTAATACACTTTTGTTTAATTCTTATTATGTTATATTCGAATTTGACTCTAGTTTCAACTTGTATTGCTTGTATTTCTTTATTTGCATTTAATTCGATAATTTACCATGCCAAGTACGAAGAATGTCACAGGGATTGCGATATCAGAATTGTCATTCTCTGAAACCAACACAATACTTAATAGGGAGCCCACATACAGTATTAAAGGGTTCTAGACTTGCTCTGAGAGATCGTTTTACCAGCAGTGTGAACTCGTTGATTGTGCGAACTAATGGCTTACAGGACATGGAAGACCAATGATATCTGAAACATATACCACCTAAATTCGGCTTAATGTGCAGAATTCAATGAAGCTGTTTGCATTTATTAACAAATCATGACTTTTCATTGAAGTGCACGAGGATCGGACATTAGTTAGAAGAGGTAGAGGAAAAAGCAACCCTCAATTTTCTGACCTCAACCCTCAAATTGCTTTCTACGATTGCTTTTTTCTTTTGTGGTACAGATACCTAAAATCCTGTAAAGATATGTCACAAAGTAGACATATTACGACATATATTTTTTTAAATAAGGTTTCTTTTTTAGTAAGAAGAAAAATACTATACTTATCATTAAAATATATTTCTTTTCATATTCTACATACTTTTATCTACTTTTTTTATATAATTTCCATTTTTGTTCAAACATTTGTCATACCACTTAACAATCAATACCACAATTCCGACGTTAAAGAAATCTGCCGCTGTGAAGAAGTCCAATCCGTGACTGGAGTTTCAACGCCCTCGTTGAACCATTGACTACCAAGCAACTCCTTTAAGTACCGGAACAAGTGAAAATCACTGAGTGCGAGGTCTGGACTGTAAGGTGGATGATCCAGTTCTTCCCATCCAAAAGGCCTGATTAGACCTTGTATTTGTGCAGACATTTGGTCTTGCATTGTCATGGAGCAACATCACAAGTAGGCCACGCCGCTTGTTTTGTATGGCACGCCGGAGTTTTCTCAAGGTGACACAATACACATTATAATTGATGGTTGTGCCTCTCGCCATAAAAGCCACTAACAAAATCTCTTTCCTGTCTCAAAAAACAGTTGCCATGATCTTTCGTGCTAAAATTGTCTGTTTGGCTCTCACTCTGGTTGGTGACGATGTGTGTCGCCATTCCATTGACTGTTACTTGGATTCAGGAGTCATGTGAGACATCCAAATTTCGTCTCCTGTAACGACGTGGTCTAATAATTCATCTCCTTCCTGATTGTATCGAGTCAAAAACGAGACTTTTTTTTGTGATTGCCAGAAAGCAGCCTTGGAACTCACCGAAAATACAATTTTCGATAATTGAGTTTCTCCGAAACAATGGTGTATATAACCGACCTTGAAACCTGAGGAAATTCACTTGATAACTTTAAAATCGTGAATCTTCGGTTCTCTTCTCTCTTCTCTCTCGGAATTTTGTTGTCCACATCATGAACCAAATGTTCAGAAATCAGAGGTCGACCAGGGCGTGGCTCATCATGCATATTATCCCGTCCGTCCTTGAACATTCTCTCGCTTTCGAACTTTACTGTCACCCGTAGCATTATCAACGTAAATCTCACAAATCTGGCGGTGAATTTCCGCTGCTGCCAAGTTTCTTGCACTCAAGAATCCAATTACAGAGCGTATCTCACAGTCGGCGGGCGACTCAATTTTCTTAAACATTATAAACTTCTACAGCTTAGCACACAGACGGACGATATGGCTACAAATGCTGCTTAAACGCGCGCAAAGCATGCTGGAAACAGACAAGCAAGCGATTTCTGCGGCGATCGTGCGCCATTCTCACTCTCATTCACAAACTGACCTTATTTAAAAAATACCCCTCATCTTAACTTATCACCACTTAGAACATTTTTTTGTATATGGTTCAGGACATGTCACGGAAGATTCGTAGGACAATGTAACGGAAGATACCAGCAGTAATCGGTCATCATGTGGACATCTCAATTTCCTTGTTATTGTTTTCCCATAATTATTATGCTCTAATGGAATCTCTCGCTTTTTTTCCTCAATAAAACGTTCTAGGTTTTCTTGGAAAGGTTCTTTCTGAGTAGTGAATTTTAAAGCTTATATTTAGAGACGAGTATATTAAAATTGATATGTCTCCTTTCCTCTAATTCTACGTAGTTGTCTGCCTAGTGTCTGTATAGTGATTCCCAAAAAACAAATGATTATCATTTAAACAAATGTTTATCAAGCTTTAACCTCGATTTCGTTCATTGATCCAGCCAATAAACCATGTGAACTTGGGAATGAGTTCTTTCTGTGTTCTCAATGTGCCCCAGCATGATATAAAATTTACTTCATATTGTGCTTCTTGAGTCATAACATTTCTTTACCATATATTTACTTTTTGGTGTTACTTTCTTGGATAATACTCTGCTGGTATTAACCAACTGATAAACTCTTTTTATACATACCTTTATTTCACCTTTAATTTCCTGTTTTACGTATTCTATTTGACGACAAACGAAACATCAATATTATACCCAAAAAGAACGAGAAGTTCGACAACGATATTTTTTTTTCTGTTCTAAATACTCAGGAATTTCTGGATAATTCATTATCTATATACAGATAATTTATGCCTTACCTTTCGTTGTGTTTATATTATATTGCTTGATTATTATAGCACATATTAACTTGTTTGCTAAATCTGTCTAAAGCTAAGTACACGTGTCTCAGGTATAATCAAACACACTCTAAAAGCAAATAGTAAGTTGGGTGAGAGGCTTTTCTAAATAAACCAATTCAAAGCATGTAATTAGATACATGTGTTCAATTTCACTAATATTCAACACAGTTTTGTCAAATATAAATTTTAGATTAAATATTCGCCATTGAAATTTGAGTAAATATGTATATATATATATATATATATATATATATATATATATATATATATATATATATATATATATATATCTATATATATATATATATATATATATATATATATATATATATATATATATATATATATATATATATATGTATGTATGTATGTATATTATGTGTAAAAAGCATAAACATGGGTTCCTTTGTTTTAATTCAATATACTCAATTTAAAACAGCTTTGCAAAGATATGTTTGTTTCTATTTATCATTGTTAGTCTTTATGTTAGCTATTGTTGACATAGAATCTGTGAATTTGTGAATTAACACCAATATGCATCTAAAGGTAATAAATCTATGTAAAAATTGTAATAACAGAGTAAATATTTATGAACAAACAGAATTAGACTACTTTCAACGGCTGGTTTTTTGTTTTCTTTCTTTTGTTCTCTCTTTTTCTTGTTCAGTAAAAAGAGTTTCCATTTGGCTTTCAGTGGGAATTTCTTAAGCGAAATAATCAAAGAAATGGGACTAAATGTGCGCAAAAATAACATGCAAAATAATTAATCGTTCCGGAAATTTTGAGGTTCAGCCTCATTTGCTGCCCAATCATAAAATCCAGCGGCCGGAATTTGCAAAACGAATGAAGACCTGGGGTGCTCAGTGGATACAAATATTGATTTCCTATAAAAAAATATATATATTTGGATTGCTCAGCGGGTTGGACATTTTACGGGCACGAAAAGAATCTTCTCTAAACGCCACTTAGGGGGTGGTCCAATAATGGTTTGGGGGTGTTTTTCAACGGAGTAGACCCTCTAGTGTTTATTTCAGGCAAAATTAATGCTGATGGATAGAGAAAATTTCCGGCAAAGCACCTCTTGTCGATCGGAGCTGAACTGGGTGGCGAACACTTTATTTTCCATAAAAACAACCCACCAGTACACAGGCCACCTTATAAAACACTGGTTTGATTGTAATAAGTTGAATATTCTAGACCGGCCAGCAAAATGTTCTGATTTAAACCCGATAGAAAGCCTATGGGGTGGCCTCGCAAGAAATGTTTAGAAATTCGGACAGCATTTTTTAGATTACTGAGTTGAAGGCCAGAATTAAAGAAAAGTGGTATCAAACAGACCCTCAGCTCTGCCAATGGTTAGTTTTTTTAATGAAAAACCGAATATTTAAAGATATTAGCAAGAAAACGGATGTTATACCCATTACCGAAAACATTTTTTTACACGAGTAAAAAAACGGAAAATTGAAGTTTTTTGTTTCAATTATTGTTCTTAGAGACAAACATTATTTGTTTGTTGTTTTGGAATGTTTGATATAAAAGAGTTTTAAGTTTGTGGGTAGAATGTTTGTTAATTTTCACAATTCATCCTTTTATTAGATGTTCTTTTATTAAAGTTTTTACACGCGATGAGAGTCGATGGTCAATGGTTACGCCATTTGCATGTATCCTATAACAATGTAAACGTTGCTCTTTCGTTGTCAATTTTAGTTTTGGCCACAGACCGAAGTCTCATGAAGCCCCTCGATAAGTTAGGCAGACAGACAGCGATCATTTCGAAAATATTGAAGTGTAACCAGTAAATTATATTAGATAGTCTGGGGTTGCAATGACCAATTTATGATAGCTGTATTTAAACATCTCGGCCAGGTTACAATGGTTTTTTGCTGAGCATCGTCAGTGGTCTGTATTTAGCACCATATCATTGCAGATTTGCAGAACTGTTGTAGTAGTACAATATTGTTGGACTTGTATTTCTTTCAAAACTATTTATTAGGCTACATACTTCTACAATGATGAGAGGTCATTAATCAAAATAACAACGTAAAATAACACATAATGGTCTTACCAACGTTGAAACAGATCAATGATGTTACACATAATGATCTTACCGGTTGGCCGGCATAATTCAATTGAATGTCTAAATAAACCGATCTAGTGTCTTTAGAATTTAAATTACAAACCTATTTACAAGGCAAATGTTGTAAATGGATATAACATTACCATCCAATAAAAAACTATCACTTATTTGTACATCAGAAATTTTAATAACATTGATATGTTTCCTTTTCTGTTAACAAAAAGGAATACAATTTGTTTCCTTGCTATATATGATTGAAGGAAAAAATAGACATTAATGAGAATATAATGAAAGATATGGGACAATAATTTCGTAATTTTGATTTATTGTTTTACTTCGTTTACGATCAATAAAATATGTTTACACTATACATAAGTTACATAACAAATCAATAAGGAGTATAAAATCATATTCTTGATATATATCTACGATGGTAATATATCTAGTTGAATTTTTAAAGAAACAACAGAGATGATGTAAATGTTACCCAATTACAATTTATCCTACGTACAAATAATAGGGGTAGATATAATTGTTCTCGGTATTTCCAGAAGTTCTCGAATATACACTGAAACTATTATACAACTTCGGAAATCCGATCACTTTCGCTAATTTAATTATCGAACGCTATCAATATTCCTTATTATACATATGTATGTGACCACAGAAAGGCGAAAATCTACAAAAGATAATATGATAATTTAATAGAGCTTACAATTTACGCATTGTCGCTATTATGAAACATAATTATACTACTAGGAAGACAAAGAAATAGTGAATTTTATACAGAATATCCAAGATAAAGATAAATTATTTCAGGTTTTTTTTTCGGGCGATGAGAGTCGATAGTCAATGGTTACACCATCTGCATTATCCTTTAGCAATGTCTGCATGATTTAAAATATGTACTAAATATGGTCGAAAATACGAAATAAAAATGGCTGTTAATATTCTAGTTATTTCAGAGAAATTTTAACATTATATACAATTAATTGAGAATATCGATGCCATTTTTTGGGATGTTTTTAGTTACCTCTTGGCCGTGTTAGTTTTATTTATTTATCAATGTAAAAGTTCTTCCAAAATAATACATAATTATTATGATTCTTACCATTGAATAATTTATGTTTTAACCAACACCCCCCCTCGAATTATCAGGCCAATCAGGATATATATTCAGAATAATCAGGCTGCTTCTAGACATCATCAAATTTGGCTGCTGGAATTAGTCTGGAGATCGGTAACGCCAAAACTAAAGTGCCATTTTTTTTGGGTGATGATTTTCCTTTACAATGAAACAGTATGTAACAACTACAGTTCATGGTTCTTCCTTGAAAGTAAATCTCTATTTTACGTCTCCAAATTAATTAATCTTTAGCCATATTATATCTCTAAGCAAAAACTGTCTTCCACCAAACCTTGTTGTCTATAATAACACAAGTCTCTCTCAGTATCATTGATCAGTGATCATCAGCGATAGGACATGTATATTCGACTGACACAAATTACTTGTTTGTATAGAGTAAGTTCTGCCAAATGCAAATAACGTAAAAGCTCCCTTATGTTGAAACAGTATAAACTACAGTTTATGGTTCTTCCTTGAAAGTAAATCTCTATTTTACTTCTCCAAATTAATTAATCTTTAGTCATCTTACATCTCTAAGCGAGAACTGTTTTCCATACACCTTACTTTCTATTCTAAAGGGCTGACTTTTCACGAAGTTGTGTCAAAAAATGTATTGGATATTCGAGTGATTTCTGGGCAAATTTATTATTTCAACATATTGATCCACACTATAGATATACTGATTCGTTTTTACCTTGTTCTCTACGGTAACACAAGTCTCTCTCACTATCATTATATGCGTGAGCATTAATAGGAAATGTATATTCGATTGACACAAATTATTTCTTTGTATAGACCAAGTGCTGCCAAATGCAAATAATATAAAAGCTCTTATTTTGGCACAGGAATCACTCCATCCTACTAAATTTTTCACTCTATTACCATCTTGTGAATCAAAAACTAACCAAGGAACTTCCAATTCTTTCACATCCTCTCAGCCGCTCATGTTCTGTCCACAAATAAAAGAAAATACTCTTGAGGATTGAGGATACGTATAGTCGACAAGATAATGGGACACCTGGATTGTATATCCATAATTGCCTCAAATAGAAAACTATGCTTGTTCAGAGTTTCGGTAATGGTAGAGCCTTCTCAATATTAAAAATAATGTTTACACTTACTATTATTTTCTGTAGCTTTTTGTCTATAGATTGATTTTTGTTCTTCGGTTTCGTCAACCTTATTGCATACCTGGCATGTGTCACTGTGAGGCCACCCTGTACCCTAGATTGATGTTGGAATTAAAATTTCGTGATCCACTGAGTTTTTTTCTTACAAAACTCTGTGTATAAATCATATAATTTTTCTCAAAGTTAGATATAGAGCTAAACATAGTCCACTTGGGTTTTAATACCAAGAGTAATGGGTGATTTCAGTAGGAAGCATTTCATACTGAAATGCTTTCTACCACTTTTGGACACCCATGGCTTATTATTGCGAGATGAAAACGAGATTTGTTCTAGATGGAAAAAACACTACTGATTTATTCTAAACCAGGGCTCACAACTGAATGTGGAAGCACTTGACATTGAAGCTCAACTGAGTCTTGAGTCCTGTGAGAGGAGAACGATATCATCTGCGAATCTAAGATGGCTTCGGTATGCACCATTGAGTTTTATTCCCTCCTATTCTCACTCCAGAGTACAAAATACCTCTTAAAGTCAGGCTGAGAAAAGAACATACGTTATTGAGCCTCTCTGCCGTACACCAAGTTTTACGTTGATTCTAACTTACAAGTCATCCATGTGAACTGTAGCTGTCTCCTTCCTCAAACATGGATCTCAGTAGGTTCACAT